>JAEOAD010000008.1:41232500-41832500 GCA_036365145.1 Orientallactaga sibirica | reverse complement strand
ACATATATTAACTGGCACTGCTTTTTTTTTAATGTTCTCAATGGCAAGTGCAAATAGCAAGCCTAACTTTTAACCCTTATGTCATGTCTTAATTGAAAATAGCTTTTTATGATGGATTTGGTGACTTGGGAGAAACAGAAATAGATCATTTCCTAAATTTCTGTCCAGTAATAGCACCATCTCCTTAAACAGCATATTGGTTTCTGAGAAGTTTAATCATGCAAACTTATTTTGCTATAATTAGTCAAATCACACTTTTTTAAACAAAAAAGGAAAGTTTGCTAAAACAATCTAATAATAGGTAAAACAAAACCCCTCTGTTGATTTTAAATTATATAAACAGATTTGCTTCTTAATTATTTAATGTTCAGTTATAGCTATAGCCTCATTACTGCACTGAAATTTTCTATAACTTCCTAAAATAACTAAGTTTCAGGGGAGTTTGCATGGCCTTGAAATTCCACAGACAGAAGAGTCTGAAGGTCTTTTATCAACCGTGAATACCACAGTAATAGTGTTCCTTTTTTTTAAGAGAAGGTATCTATAGCATGCTCCCCTTTCTTCAAAGGAGTGGGACAGCTAGTTTTTAAGTTCTTCTTCCCCCTTTCCTTCCCTCACGTGTTTCCCACTCCCCCCTACTTGTTTTCCCCTCACACTGTGCTTGGATTGTGGAATGTCCCTCATAATCGCATGTATTTGAACACTTGGGTCTCCAGCAGGTGGCACTGTTTTGGAAATTTGTGGAATATTTAGGAAGTGGAACCTTGTTGGAGGAAGTGGGTCACTGGGGGGTGGGCCTTGAAGAAAGCCCAATTTCCTATTCCTCCTCTGCTTCCTGCTTGTGAACACAAAATGATCAGCTCTGCTCCTGCTACCAGAACTTCCCCACAATGAAACTTCCCCTTGAAACTGTAAGCCAAATTAAACCCTTTCCTTCCATAAGTTCCTTTTGGTTGGATATCTGTTCATAGCAATGAGCAAGTCACTAATACACCTCGGTTCCTTCCTGCTGTCTTTGCTTTTTTATATATGTTTATTGAGCAACAGTTTATGCCAGGCAGTGTGCTATGCCACAAGGCAACATGGAAGAAAGAAAAAGTGTCCCACCCTCTTACAAGCAGAGTAAGGCTGAAGATGGCTGGAGCTCACCATCGCTAACCCAAGTCGAAAATGGGACAAAAATACACTGAGTTGTGGAAGATCTAGAGAGGAAGTGTACTGTAATGGTTATTCTTGGTTATCAAGTGGAGTGAATTGAGATTAAAGCACACATTTGGATATGTTCATGAGGGTACATCTAAAGAGGATTAACTCTGTGGGGAAGATACACCATAGATGTGAGTGGCACCATCCCATAGACTGGGATTGCAGATGGATAAAAGGAAAAAGAAAGACTAGAATCAGCAAGTAGAGACGTGTTCATTCTCATCCATTTCTCTCTCCCTTCTACCCTCATCCTATTGCACTCTCTCTCCTTTCTTGCACCTACCTCTCTCTCCCACCACGGCTACTTCCCTCCTTTCCACCATGAGGAAGTGAAGCCTCTAAAACTATGAGACAAAATAAATCTGTCCTCCCTTCAGTTCTTCCTGCCATGCATTTTGTAACACAATGGGAAGCCTGACTAATACAAGGAGACACAGTCCCTCATTCACAGCCAGCAGTGTTTCCTTCTTGCAACTATGAGTGGAGGAAAATCACCAACTGCCTAACATCAGCCAGGTAGCAAGTAGTTCAGGAATTGAAGACCGGGAAGAGATCTTGGCCACCTTGCTAGGCCGTCTTTGTCTTTCCCTGTGAAGGAACACAAAGACTCACACAAAGGCTAGGTGCATAGCATGTGTCGGAAACTGACACTCAGCATTACTGTCCTCCCCTAACTGACAGAACAATACAGGTAGGGGTGCTCGTGAGAAGAGCCCAGAAGGGCATGCATGGTGTTTTCAGCAGGTTGGTATAATTAAACATTAACTGTCAATTTCTTATTCCTAAAGCAGTCATTTTGCTCTAGGTAATAGGCTTTAAAAAATAAAATTTCCTTCATAAGCAAGTAACAATTTTTCCTGCAGTTATTTGTAATGGATTTAGCCCTTAGCAGTGCACCCTTGAAAACAATCCCTAATACAAGGAGAGATTTCTCCAGGGACACAGAGGCTGCAGCTTCAAGGAGAAGCAAGAGTTCCTTCTGATTAAACAGGAAATGTATCTCTCCAATGTGTTTCTTCACATTGCTTGGATATTGTATCTAACATTAAGCCTTGTGATATCCACATCAGAGCAATACAAGCACAATTAGTGATTTATTTCAATGAAACTTCAGTTCCTATCCAGGCATTCTCTTGGAGTTTCAGTTTTTTAACCTCTTGCACACTATTTCTGCTAACGAAACAAAGTTATATCAGACACTGGTCATCTTTGAAAAAAGTGACTGGCTTTCAAGAAAGCGGAGCACAGAAGGAAAAAGCCAGATGTAAAAGCTGCTTAACTTCTCCGTATACACTTTTGGCCTGGATGCTGGAAGGGGTTCTATTTTTAATGTCTCCTTTCCAGAAACACTGTGAACTTAGCAATGCACAGAATTTATGACATACTCAATTTTATAACACAAGGGAGAAGGGGATAGAGAATGACTTTTCCCATGAATCTCAGATCACTTGTAAATTGCACAGCCTGACATTTAAAGTGTGCCATGTTGATAATTCAGCACACCCTCTCCCATCCCCTCTTACCTTCCCAATGCTGACAGAATAGGGGTTCATCCCAGGATGCAGCGTTAGTACTGGATCCAGGGTCAAGCCCAGCCAATGCAGCCTGCAGCAGTAACCTTCTCCTGAACACACAGCAAATCTCACATCGTCATCTCAGAGTGGAGGTAAGAGCCAGCAGGGAGACAGAGAAGCATATGGCCAACTTCTAATTGCATCCTTGACATTGGTGCCACACTGGGTCATGGCCAAGGGCGGGTACCATGAACCCATGCTCACTTCTGTCCAAACATGCATCTATTTCTAGACCGTCTCCTGCCCTTTCTGGATGACCACCCAGGCCTGTCCAAAACTGACATGAGTTCCTGCTATGTAAAATCATTAATGCTATGCACATTTCCAGAAGAATGTTTTACAACTGCATCAGATCCTCAACCATGTTCTGATGACAGCCAAAAAAACATTGAGAACCTTCACATGGTGGTGGCTTCATCTTCCATGTGCATCTGTAGTGGCTTCAATGAGGTGTCCCCCATAGCCTCATGTGTCTGGAATGTTTGTAATTTGGGAGTTGGAGCCTTGCTGGAGATGATGTGTTGCTGGGGGTGGGCTTTGTGGTTGCTATGGCCAACTCTGCCTTGCCAAAGCTGGCTCACTCTTGCCACTGCACAGAGGTGGTGCCCAGCCATTGCTCTGCCATCTTTTCCCTGCCATGACGAACATCCTCCCCCCACCTCAAGACTATGCCAAAATAAACACTTTCCTCCCATTGGCTGTTTTTGCTCAGGTGCATTGTCCCAGTAACATGAAGGTAACTGCAACGACATCTTACCAAGTGAGCGGTCTCCCCAGATCCTGGGATGCTTAAGCGTTCAACTACCACATCAGAGTCATGCCTCTGAAAACTACCAGTGGAGCAAAGAGAAGGGCTCTGTACCTCTTGTCCAGTACACTTTAAAAGTCCCCTAGAGAGGGAATCGTTCTGCTGAAAATCAAGAAGTAGCGCACCCTACAGGAAAAAGGCTAGGTTTTGAAAGCAACCTGAATTCAAATCCAGGCTGTAATGATTACTGAGGCTTTAAGAAAATTGCTCAGACTCACAGAGGCTCCCATCTTCTCATCTGTAACATAGAGGTTGTCCATCCTGCACGGCTTTGATGAGCAGTACAAACAGACATAGCTGTGCTGCCTGGAATTTCACAGGGACACAGAGGAAGGACCAGAGTCAAAACCATGTCAATCACTGTCATTTCACTTCCTACAGATGAAGAGAAATAAGGGCAGGGAAGCACATGAAAGCCAGGGTGATGGATGAGGATTTGTTTCTACAGCTGCCCCCAAACCTCTGGGTACATCTGAGTGAGTGAAGAACATGGTAGACTGATGGGTGACAGATTAAGCATAGAGGAGAGAAGGAGAGAAGAGGAGAGGAGAGGAGAATACACATATCAGATGCTTGGAGACAACCTATGGCCACACTGGAATCCAGAGGAGGGCAGACTACTCAAATGGAGATGGGGCACAAAAGTATTTAAACCAATTCCACACCACCGCAGCAGGAGCTACATCTTGGGTGGTGGTTCTCAAAACCATCTGGGTCTCCATGAAAGTTGCATGGGTAAAGTTCTATCTTCATTTTTCAGAACAGGTTTGAGTCCTACTCGAGTGTGTGAATTCACACTCGTTGCAGCTTGGCTCCAGCCATTGTTCTCTGGGTGTGCCATGCCACTTACAACCTGCAACAACTTTAAGACCAAAGGTCAATTTGATAATATTACTCGCCAACTATAAGTCAGTCTTTGAAGGTGGGAACAAGGAAGGGGGACCTCCATGCAGACATTTTGTGCACGCACCTTTGAAATGTTTCAGATGCCTTTATGGAAATCTGTCAGAGTTCAAATTATCTATGTGGGGAAAAGTTGGGCGTAGGGAACAAACCTGGAGTCTAAAATATTTTTCTTTTCTTTTTGGCATGTGAGCAAAGGACTCTCTCTGAGTCTGGAGCTCATTGATCTAGCTAGACTAGCCAGCCAGCTAGCCCTAAGGACTCCCTGTGTCCACATCGCCGGTGCTGGGATTATAGGCACATGTCCAGCTTTTACATGGGTCTGGAGATCTGAACGCGAGTCCTCAGCCTTATGCAGAAAGCACCGTATCCTTTCAGCTTAAGATGTTTTATGGATGTGTGTGCAAACACACACAACTTTACCACAGTGTGTGTGTTCATGGGATAACTTTTAGGCATTGGTCCTCTCCTTCTACTTTGTTTGACATAGGGTCTCTCGGTTTTGTTTTGTTTTGTTTTTTAATATATTTATGGGCTGGAGAGATGGCTTTGTGCTTAAGATGCTTGCCAACAAAGTCACCCAGGTTCGATTTTTCAGTATTCACATAAAGCTGGGCACATGCATCTGGAGTTCATTTGCAGTGACTAGAGGCTCTAGCATGTCCTCTGTATCTGCCCCTGTCTCTCTGTCTCTCATAAATAATAAATAAATAAAATAAATATTTATATTTATTTATTTGAGATTACACAGAGAGAGAGAGAGAGAGAGAGAGAGAGTGTTGTGTGGGTATATGGGCATATCAGAGCCTCCTGCCACTGCAAATAAACTCCAGACATATGTGCCATTTTGTGTATCCAGCTTTATGTGGGCACCGGCGAATTGAACTCAGGCTAGAAGGCTTTGTAAGTAAGCACCCTTAGCCACTGAACCATCTCTCCAGCGCGTAATGGCAGGGTCTCTCATGTTTCACCTGTTCACTGCTGCACAGGCCAGGGGAACTAGCCTATGAGATTCCAGGAAGTTCTCCTGACATCACCCCATTCTCACCATATATGTACTGGGATAACAGATGCCCATCACACCATTCACCTTTTATATGGGTGTTGGAGATCCGAACTCAGGTCATCATGCCTGCATGGTAAGTGCTTTACCCACTGAGCAACCCCCCCCAAGGTCCCCATAGCTTTAACGTATGTGCTGAAAATCTCTCCCCACCCTTTCTGGAAGCAGGAACAGACATTTGGAACACCCCAGCTAGAAAGATACTCAGGCAGTTGATTACTCTCCTGAGGAATGATGAGTATTATTATAGATCAACAGGGAAATGAAATATATCAGAAGAGAGGGAAGTATTAACATACATAATAAATAAAGCATTAGAAGGTGAGGGGTCAGAAAGCTGGGGGTCAAATATGCTTGGAAGTATTATGTGTGCTGTGTAGAGAGAAGTGAGTGGCAATAAAGCAGTGTTTTCTGGAAAGCGGACCTCAGTAAGGGAGTCACACAGAGCCAGACAGGCTAAGGATGTGAAGGAGGTCAGCTGTCTACATCTCAGTGACCATATAAATGGAATGAATCAAAGACACTGTTGGAGTCCTCCTGAGAGGAAAGGAGACATCACCTCACCTAAGGAGGGAATGGGCACTTCAGGCTCCCCGTTGCCCTGGTGACCAGAGCCCCCATCACATGCTAATGGCTTTGTGATGAACACAACCACTTGGGAATGAAATGAATGGCGCTCTCAGGGGTGCAGTGAAAGCCTTGAGCACTCCATGTGGGGAGGACGGACTCGGAGAGGAGTTTGGTTGATGGCAGTTAGAAACGACGACACTGGCAGTGAGGAGGACATCACGAGGAATGTTACAAGGGTGCCAGGGGAGACACACTAATGGTAGTTAATTCCTTGGACATGCAGTATGTCTGCCATGTCTCTTTCTGGCATGCTTCAGACTGGAAAACCTAAATTAAGTGTTAATGAACCCATATTGATTTCCCTGTTGCCTTCTGTCCCCACCATGTGGACAGCAGCCTGGCTGAGGAGACGTGATTGAAACTCTATCTTTGGAAGTAGATATTTCATCTGGCCATCATGACCACCTCTCACTGCTCCCAAGACATCAAGTTTATCCAGATGGTATCAAAGGTTAGACTAGTGGTTAGTGTTAACTTGTCAACATGATGGAGCCCAGATATCCAGGCCAAGTCTAGATATTGATGTAGAATTCATTCACAGATGTCATCAACATCTTTGAGCCGTGCCTGAGTAAATGACCTTCTAAAATGTGCATTAGAATAACCTAATCATTTGAAGGACCCAATAGCAAAGATGGACTTCCTAGGGATAAAAGAATTGTCCTTAAGAGGGCAACAGAGAGACTGCCAGTTTGCAGCCAGATGACTTACCGGGTCAACTTTAGACTGGCCAGACCTCAGAAATCACAAGGGACATTTCCTAGAGATAAAACTCTCCATAGATGGAGAAAGAGATCAATGGTTTGGGTACACATAGGGAAGTACACATACATCTAGATTCGCATGTGTGGTCATGAGACAGTTATTTACAATATGAAATATGTCTGTTTCTTCTTTGTCCCAATTCATGGCGCATCCTGGAAATCTCAAAAGTGATGTGTGTAGTCATGTGCTGATAACTGACAGATGTCTGGCAGGTGCTGGGGATGCTGAGCAGCATCGGATTTTGGGGGGGCAGGTGTGTGTGTGGTGTGTGTATGTGTATGGATACACCTGCATGAACATATGAATGCACATGGAAATCAGAAGATAACATCAGGGGTCTTTCCTAGGGTATTGGCCAGCCTTTTTGAGGCAGGATCTTTCACTAAGCTGGAACTCGTCAAGTAGGCTAGACGAGTTAGCCAGCAAGTCCCAGGTATCTGCCTGTCTCTGTATCCCCAGGGTTGGGACTATAGGCATGTGCCACCACACATGGCATTTTATTTTATTTTATGTTTTAAAACTTTTTAAATATATATTTTATTTATTTATTTGAGAGAGAGAAAGAGGGAGAGAGAGAGAATGGCACACCAGGGCCTCCAGCCACTGCAAACGAGCTCTAGATACATGTGTCCCCTTGTGCATCTGGCTTATGTGGGTCCTGGAGAATTGAACTAGGATCCTTTGGCTTTGCAGGCAAATGACTTAACCGCTAATCCATCCCTCTAGCCTGGCATTTTATTTTTAATATGGATTCTGAGAAGAGAACTCAGGTTCTCATGCTTACAAGGTTAAATTATCCACTAAACCATCTCCTTACTCCCTTGAAGGTTAGACTTTTGAGTCCCTGGGAGGAGAGGGGGGCTAAGAGTTGTGTTGGGCATCAGCATCATCTGTCATGCCTATGTCAGACCCCATCAAAACCACAAGAGGCAGAATTTAGAGCCTTCTAGAAAGCTGAATATCTGACTGTTCTTGTAGGGATGGCATGGGTGCTCCATAACCTTCCCAGGTGCTTCTCCTCACCTGATGCTATGTCCTTTGTATGAAAGAAAGCATGTAAGTAACGCTTGCCTAAGTTCTGTGAGTACCAAGCAAAGCAATCTAACCCAAGGAAGGGAGTTGTGGGAATCCTGATTGATAGCCGGCGGGTTGGAAGCACAGGTTCATGACCAGCATACAAAGTGGGACAGATGTGAGGACACAGCCCTGGACCTGTGGCTGCAGTGATAACTCCAAGTGAATAGTAGCACAATAGAAACAAATGAGGACACGCTCAGGTGGTAACTGCCGTAGAACATTTGGGAATACCCCAAATGAGCTTTGTGTGTTGTGGGGAATGTGAGGATACAGAAGAAAATGTTTATTTGCATAATATATATGTTTTATATTATGTATCATGTATATGTTATATATCATATAATAATACTTTATAGATAAATCTGTTTTCATTATGCGGTTATATAATGAAAATAAGATATTTCTATACATTTCTTCTTTGCGATTTGAAATCTGACTTTGTCACTGTATTAGTTACTTTCTCATTGCTGGGACAAAATACTGACCAGAAACAGCTTATAGATGAAAAAGGGTTAAATTTTGGCTTACAGTTTTGAGGAAAAGTTTCATCATAGTGGCAAGGTGGAAGATGTGCTAGCCAGAACCAGAAGGGAAAGTCACATTACTACATAGGAAGCAGTTGGTTTATAAAACCCGTCAGGCCCACCCTCAGTGATAAACTGCCAGCAGCAAGGCTCCATCTCCTACAGGTTCCACAGGCTTCTTGTACCGTTGGTAAAGTGCACACCTCCCAAGCATCCTCAGAAGCCCCATGAAAATGCTGGGCATTGTCGTGCACACTTATAATCCCAGTGCTAGGGAGGTAAGATAGGAGAATCCCTGAGTCTTGAGGGCTGGTCAGTTTAGGCTAATTGGTGTGCTTTAGGCCAATAACAGATGCTCTCTCTCAAAGGATATGGATGGAGTTTCTAAAGAAGGACACCTGAGGTTGTCCTCTGACACACACACACACACACACACACACACACACACTTTTGCAAAATTAATGCATATGAAACCAGTGAAGCACCCTTCTATGTGCATCTGTGAGAGTCTTTTCCAGAGATGAATATATTCCAAGGACTCCAACCTCATCAGTGGATTCCTTCTTTGATGGACTCAAAACAACAGTGCCATTAATGGGAGGTGGCCATAGGCAGGAGGGGGAGCTTGGTTGGAGGAAGTAGGTCACTGGGTGTGGGGGGATGTCCTTATGACTCTATTTCCCTCTGGCCCCTTCTCATATTTCTCTCTCTCTCTCTCCCTGCTTTCTGCCTATCAGAAGCAAATAACAGTCTTCCTCACACACTTCTGCTTGCATGATGTTCTTTCCAAATTCCTGGGCTAAGTGAACATGGACTGAACCCTCTGAAACAGTGAGCTGAAATAAGTCCTTCCTCCTTTACATTTCTTCCCGTAAGTGTTTTGGTCCCAGTAACATAATAGTGACTAACATACCCTAGAGCAGAAATCAGCAAGTCTAGAGCCCAGGTTCTCTAGAAAGACAGATGGGAAGTTCCCACAGGAACTTCCTCTTCCTGGTTTCAGTCCATAAGGACTGGGATGAGTGATTGAAATCTGTGCCCTTGAGTTCTGGTACACAGCTCTGGATCTTTCTATGAGAAGCTGTCCTTGTCTAAAACAGGAGGCTTATGTAATTTGTAGCCCCAGGATCCCTAACCCTGATGCTGATTCTGTCCTGCCAGGTAACACAGTCGGGCACTACACAGAGGATCTCCACCGGCTCACATCCAGGGAACACTTTGCAGAAGGTATGGCTACAGCATCGTGAGAATTTCAGGACTTAGAGGAATGCTGTGACTTCACAACACTGTCTTATCAGCACTGTCACACAATACCTGAGAGAAACTGACTGAAGACATGCGAGATTTATTTTGTTTCCTGGACAGGACAGAAGAAAGCACGATACACACCCAAAATGTGGCTAAAAAGAGAAGAAACAGAGAGCCCAAAGTCTGTATATTTTAAGCAAGAAGCTACTCTTCACAATTAGTAAACAAGATGTTTTCTGTTCCTGTTACATGTAAAAAAAATTCTAATACTAAGTTCCCATGGTGCCAATTATCTATTTTTTAGAAAAGAAAATGTGCCCTATATCTGTTTCCAAGACAACAAATTGAGTGGGAAAGTATGGCATCCGATCACTTATGCCAGAAATTTGGAAAATCCTGCCCCCTTCCCAAGCCAGAAAGTCCTTCATCTGTAAGCACAGGGGAAGTTGTTAAAATCGCATACTTGGTACATAACAAATGGTCCTTTCTTCTCTCTCATCAAGTCGTCCTGGGTCTCAGGATACATTTTCTATTCCTGGAATTCTGACTAAATGCTCTTTAAGTGGCGAAAAGTGATCTCTAAGTGGGCTTAAGTTGTGAAATGTACATTATCTGAATGGTGAATTTGGCTGAAATAGATAAACAGATGGCCCAGGGCCCTGTTTCAGCTACTGAAAGTAAAACAAAGTACAAGAAGGATAACTTAAGACATAAAAGGGAGAGAGGCTCAGTTCGAATTATCTAATGTCAAAATCTATTTATGCAGAGATGTACTTAAATATGCAATCTCCTCCCCAAAAGCAAAATGAACTTTCAAGATTTCTCCTTTAAAACACTCTGCACCTAAAAAATACAATCCAAAAAGAGAAAGCAGAGTAAACCAAACAGTAAAGTGTGTGTAATTGCATGATCAGGTCTGTCTCTGTACGTAAGTCACCCTGCCCGTTCACCTGGACAAGAAATGGCATGCATCGCTCTCAGAGCCTCAAGATCTAATTTGCTTTTTAGCTGCCGCTGTTTAGTGAAGAAACCAGCTTTGCTCACCTCCCACTTGCAGCCTTCCTGATAGCCACTCCAATCTCCAACAGACACCTTGAACTTAAAGGAAACTCACTCACCTCTGCTACCTTTCCTTCTGCCAAGTCCTGATCCCATAATGCAAACTGTGACTTTTATGAAAGGAGAAAGCCATATGGTAATTAGTCCAGCCCGTGGTGTTTATCTTTATAACGATGCATATTCGAAACCACCACTATTTTCTTGGCTTCTCAAGTGCAGTCTGAGAGAATGGTCCATGTTTCACTGGTAGGAAATGTGTCAGGGAAGCAAGCAATCAAAATGGTTCTGTTGTATTTAATATAAAGAGGGGTGGTGGATGGATGGATGGAGGAGTGAATGGATGGATGAGTGGATGGGTGGGTAGATAGATGGAATGGATAAGTGGATGGATAAATTAATGGCTGGAAGAATAGATGAGGGGATGTATGGATGGATGGGTAGTGAATGGATGGATGAATGGGTGGGTAAGACAATGGATTGATGGGTGGATGGCGGGTGAGTGGATGAATTTATGGGTGGGAACATAGATGAGTGGGTGGGTGGGTGGATGGACGATTAGTGAATGGATGAATGAAAGGGTGGGTAAGAATATGGATGGATGGATAAGTAGATAGGTGGATGGGGTGGATGGATGGATATACCATAGATAGATAGATAGATAGATAGATAGATAGATAGATAGATAGATAGATAGATAGATAGATGGATGATAGATGATCTCGGTGTTCTAGACAATGCACATTCATCCAGCACATTAAAGCCCTCTGTGTGGGTCTAAACTAGCACAAGCTATAGAACAATCTGGCAGACAGTCCTATGTCAGTGCAAAAAGTTAGAAGAGCCAGAATCATCAACACACCCAGGTATGAGGAAGGAGGGGAAGCAAAGAAGGAGGGGAGAGAGCAAGGGTGCAGTTACTCAGGAAAACCAAGAAGTACTCCTATTTCTGACAAGACACAATATTCATGAGAAGGCTTGTGATTAAAAAGGCCTTTAGTAACATTTCTCTGTTCCAGCCCCATCAAGTCCTCAAACACAGCACTTCAAATGCATCCCCTTAGCAAGCCTCCCTCTGCATGTCTGCCTCCCTTCCTTTGGCACAGCCCCTTTGAAACAAGGCTGCCTTTCAAGTGCGAAAAGCACCATCAGGCCTCTGTCTAAAGGGAAACCTGCAGGCTCTGTTTTTCTCTGAAGATTTCCCCTCATCTTTGACCCTTCCATCAGCAAGATACAGTGTCCTGCATCTGGGATACAAGGCAGGCAGTTGCCTACTTCAGGCATCCAGAGCCCAGCTAACCTTCATGGCCACAGAGGAGCCTAGTAAACCATTGTAAAATTTCAGCGATGCCAGGAAGCTCTGCAAAATGAGAAAATGCCAAGACATTTCCCCTCAGCATCCCAGGAGATCCCCTTTGCACTACGTCTGTACCAATGTTTTCAAATGCTCTAAACTCAGAACTGTCTCCACGCCGAGTGGCAAGTCATTAAATGAGAGAGGCAATCCGCGCCCTTATCCGCCTGGTCACATTCTGAACCTGAAGCCTTTGCTCCTTTCTGGTCCCTTCGGGTCTGTCCCCATTTGCAGGCACACCAAGCCTGTCTTGTTTCAACAATGTATTCCCAAAGCTTAACCCAGGCCTGTCACCATAGGGGGCACTCGATAAATATTAGTTGAATAAATGAATGGATGAGGCGTATGCAGTAGGGAGAAGCATGGATCTTATTAAATTTAGTCTGATATTAGAATAGGATTAGAAAAATCCTTTGGGGTTTGCAGCTTATTAATAAACAGTTGCATGATATTAAACTATGAAGACAGGGAGGGGGAGCCAGCTCATTATTCTGGTATTTCCCTCATAACGTAGAGCCAATGAATCAGCTGCATTTAAAGGAGGCAGACGATATATTTAAGAACTGTAAATACCAACATTACTGCTCAGCCTCCGTGCAATCTAATTTACTCACTAACACAATCCATCATAAGTGAAGTGTGTTTTTGCTTATAGGAATCGTAAAAGCTCTCTTGATTTATTGCCTTTTTTTCCTTTCCCCTTCCCCTAATATTCTCTGGGGGGAAAAATCAGTTATACATGAATCTTCTTCTTCAGGGACAAAAAGACCCTTGCCACCAGGGCATTTATAAACCCAAACTTCCTTTTCACTTTATAGGTAAAATGTTATACAATGGGGGGGGAGGGTTAATCCATCACCACATCAATCCTTTTGTTATTTATTTGTTGTGTGTGTGTGTGTGTGTGTGTGTGTGTGTGTGTACATGCATGTGTGTATGTGTTTTCTGTGTGCAACTCACTTCCAGGTTCTAAAAACAAAGAATACTGCATCAGATCCCATTTTCATTCAGCCATGGGCTCCCTTGCTTATCCACTGGGGATTCCTCTGAGGAGTCACAAGGAACATGAGAGATTTGATTTCATAACATAGCTCCAAACATAGTTTATGTTCTCAGGTCTCCATAATGTTCTTTACAGCCAAGATCTTCCAACTTCGGCTCCAAAGCATAATCTTCACTGATGTAATTGTCCAGCCAAGACACCCTCCAGAGAAAAGCTACAGTTCAAGCACAGCACAGGGACAAGGGGAGGAGGCATGAAAAGGGATGGACCAGACAATTACATGCACAAATTAATGATTATCTTCTCCTTCTCTTGTGATATCCTAATGTGACCTCAGAAGAGACAAATGAGGAAGAGGAGAGAAAGGAGGGAGGAGGGGACAAAAAGAAGAGAAAGTTTGAGAGAAGGAGTAGCAAGGGACCACAAGAGTGAAGAGAAGAGAAGGGGGATGCTGGAGGAGAGACAGGGAAGAGAAAGAGCAAAGAAGAGGAGAGAAGCAGAGGGGGCATGGAGGGAGAGCGATCTACTTATCAATGAAGATGAGAGGGGGAAGGAGAGAGGGACAAAGGAAGAAACAGGAAAGAGGAAGACAAGCGGACAAAGGAAGGAGCAGAGGAGGGAGGAAGATGCAAGGAAGGAGGGAGAATTACATGTCAACTCAGTCATGTAAGAGGAGAGATGAGAGGGTGAAAGGAGAGAGGCTCATGAGAGGAGAGAGGAGAGGAAGAAGGTAGGAAAAGGAAAGAGAGAAGCAGCTGTGTACCACGTCATCCGTCATCCAAGAGGAGGGAGGGGTAAAGCAGGCGGGTCTTTCCTCAGTCACAGGTATGCAGACAGGTGTCTTCTGTCCTGGATTCCAGAGCTCAGCTCTGAACACCACAAGCTCTATAAGACTCTCCTGTCCCCTATCTTATTCCCACCCTCTGCTCAGCTCCCATGTCCAAACCTTGCAAACTCTCAAGGCCTCTCTGGTCTCCCTACAGGAGAGAAGAGACAAAGAGAGATACCCTGGCAAGCTGACTTAACAGGAAGTGGGGGCACACAGACCTTTTCTTCCAGCAGCTTCCACTGGCCTTATTTACACTTGCTTAGAACATTCCACACCCAAACCTCTTATTTGGACTTTTGAACTTGCACTGACAGCAAAGAATAAAGGAAAGTCTGTCTTGAGGTAGGCAGAAGGAGCACTTTGAAAATAAGGAAGCAAGCTTACCTGGTGGGAAATAGGCACTAGTAAGGGATTTGTAAATGTATGAGAAAAAAAAAATTGGTTGGTCATGGCTGCAGGGCTCTGGAGATTTTTATTTATTTTCCTGTTTTGATTAATTTGTGTGTGGACCTGAGAGTGGACATCCGGGCCTTGCACATGCCAGGGAAGAGCCCTACTATTAGCAATTTTGGTGCTGGGAATGAAACTTGGGGTCTTACGTATTCTCCATGTGCACTGAGCTACACTTGGAATCCCCGAGTGTTTTCTCTCTCTCTTCTCTCCCTCTCTCTCTCTCTCTCTCTCTCTCTTTTTCTGTGTTTCCCAAGTACTTTACAATAGCAATGACATCTGTTTTACTCTGTTTTCAACTTGTATTGGTCCCCTGAGGGTCCCTCCTCCTGACTGCCCTTCCTCTCATCTCAACCCTCATGCTTGGAGGTAAAACTTCCTGCCTCCTTTCCAAGGTTGCCAGCTTCTAAGGGCTTAGTACCTCGCCCTTCTCTCTCCCCAGAGTCGAGCTTGTCATGGGTAATTGACCCAAATGCAGCACAAGTAGAATAAACAAATTATTATTGAATGAGCAAGTTGCAAGAAGGTGCTGAGGGGCGGGGGAATCCTGTCCCATTCTGAAGCCCTATAAACAGTCTATAGGATGCATCTTGAGCCCTAAAAAAGATTCCACAAGAAACTCCATCCTCCTGCAGAGTGTGAGACAGGACAGCCTTGGATCACATAGGCTCCCAGACTCTGCACTTGTTTTTTTTTTTTTTTTTGACATGTGTGTGAATGTAGCATGTGTGGTGGGATATGTGTATGGTGTGTGTATGAACAGTGCAAGCATGTGTGTGTGTGCAAGCAGATGCATGAGCCCTGTGTGCACGCATGGGAGGCCAGAGGGGAACACTGGATCACTTTCTCTATTACTCATCCACATGGACAAAGTTTTTCTCTGAATTCGTAGCTGCCATTTTGGTCTAGCTGACGTGTGAGCTCCACAGTCTCAGGTCTCTACGCCCAATAGGACTGGGGGTTATAGGCCTGTGTGGCCATGCCCAGCTCTTTACATTAGTGCTAGGCATCAAACTTGAGCTTTCTTGGGCCCTCATGCTTGCACAACAAGCACTCGTATCCACTAAGCCATATCCCTAGTCCGATGCATTTGTAAATATTCATTAAAAACCCTACCCTACTTCGGGCTGGAGAGATAGCTCAGCAGTTAAGGTGCTTGCTTGTAAAGCCTAATGAGCCAGGTACAGTCCCCCAGTACCCATGTCTGCAGTGGCTGGAGGCCCCAGCATGCCCATTCTCTCTGGCTGTTTCTCTTCTCTGTATCTCTCTCTGCTTGCAAATAAGTAAATAAAAAATACTTTTTAGCAACCTCACTTAAGCACCAGTGAAAAGAGCATCATGTGCGCAGTGAGTCTTATGTATAGATACGTGGACGTAAGTGAATTGCATGGGCCGAAACACAAGACATATCCCAGGTGGAGACTAAAGACTGGAGCAAGGATCTGCGGCATATTGAACACACAAGCAGGAGTATGTCTCTCTGCAGCGTGAACCTCTACCTGTCCAGGGAGGGATGATCAAGATGGCACCATGTTGGACAGACCACACCAGAGGCTTCCTATGTCCAGCAATACCTGGTCTGGGTCCCAAAGCTGGAGTCTTTCTGTCAACTGGGAATGATCGGAGGCTGACAAGTTAAATGTCCCATATAACAGAGATATTTGTTCAACTAATGGCACGTCTTAAGAGTACCAAATTGATAATTACAGAATAGTAACATTACTTTCACCAAACCCAGAACCGTGGTGTTTTTATTAAAATTATGAATCATCATCATGATTATTATGTCAGTCTGGCTGACCCAGCATGCCCCAGCGAGTCTTCTGTCTCTGTCTGCCTCCCACAGAACTGGAGTGACAGGCATGAGTGGCTTCATCTAGCTTTTTGGGCAGGTGCTAAACCAAAGGCCATCTCAGGCCTGCTCAGGCACTCTTGCTTGCATGGCCAGTGCTCTCTACTTCCAATCACTTTAGATAACATTTCCTAGTAAGCTGGTCAGTGTAAATCAAAATAAGTGCAGAAGAGAAGTGAGTCATGTTACCTGTGAAGCCACAGCTTGTTCCTCCACCGGAAATCGCAAGAATCCATGAACATGGCTGAGAGATTGCTCAGCAGTTAAATGCACTTCCTGTGCAACCAGGAAGGCCTCAGAGAGCCTGAAACTGCCCAAGTTCAAATCTCCACATCCCATGTAAACAGCTGGGCAAGGTCATGCATGCCTGCAACACCAATCCTTCATAGTGGAACCGAGACCAGGGGGTTGCTCAGTGGGGAAAATGCTTGTGTGTTAGGATCCTCAGCTCATGCAAAATATCAGGCATGACAGCACACACCTGTGACCCCACACAGGCGAGGCAGAGACAAAGAGTTCCTAGGGGTCACTGGCCAGCTAGTCTCCCAATAGGGAATGGTAGGTTCAATGAGAGATCCTATGTTAAAGAATAAGGAAGAGAATGATTGAGGAAGATCCCTGGTATCAACCCACCTCTGGCTTCCACACATATGAAAGTGCTCTTACCACATACACCACACACACATACACATGCAGTGAAATAAAATATATAGCAAATAAAATACATGGAGGCACGCAAGGCGCTCTTCAGCCCCAAGGGTTAAAAAGCAACTGATGGGCTGGAGAGATGGCTTCGCAGTTAAGGCACTTGCCTGTGAAGGGACCCATGTTTGACTCTCCAGGTCCCACATAAGCCAGACGTGCAACATGACACAAGCTCACGAGGTCGCACATGCACACAAGGTGGTGCACGATTCTGGAGTTTGATTGCAGTGGCTGAAGGCCATGACATGCCAATTCTCTCTATCCCTGTTTCTGTCTGTCTGTCTCTCTGCCTCTCTTTCTCTCTCTCTCTCTCATAAAATAAGTAACAAGCAACTAATGAGGTCACTCTCCCCCAAAGGACCTCCTAATTTCAAGGGAAAGGAAGATCCGGGGAGAACACTGAGGTATTAGCAGAGACATATGTGAATGTCACTACTCGAAGCATCATAAGGCAGGCAAGGTTAGGGACAGGCCAGTAACCCAAGTGTACATCCCCCTTGGTTAAAAAAAAAGTCTCTCTTCCCAGTAGTTCTACAATCAGCAACTTCCCTCCTGGGGGTGACGTGTGTTCAGGAACACCCAGGTAGAAGGAGAGGTTAAGAAAAGATGGCTTAGATCAGTTTTAGGCATAAGTGCAGAGGTCCAATATGTCCTTGAAGTGACTGGACAGGAGACAAGACCAAAAAAAAAAAAACCTATTTACCATATCATACATATGTATGAGAGGGCGTACATATGCATAGAATTATGGAATATACAGTCTGCACTCAGGTGGCCTGGAGTTACATAACAGCTCATCCGTCAATCAGGATAAGGATCGACCCCATTCCTGCTCCTGGGGATCAGCCCCTCCCTCCACCTAAACTCATAAAAGGACCCCCCTCAACCCCCTGGGAAAGAACTCTCAGGTTCCTGAGCCATCTGGCTGGAGCCCAGCACTCGCTCCCTTGCAATGAATCTACCTGCTGCTGTTTATTTCCTCTTTAAATTCATCCTTCTGCCTCCCACTGCTTGTGTGTGCTTCTTCCATCCCTCAACCCACCAAGACTCTGGACGGTGACTGGTGATGGAAGACTCCCCCCGCACCCATGTCATGATGCTTGAGGGGAACAAAGCACAGTCCACATACCCAAGGCCATGGCTGCCTGGGAAGCCTAAGAATGCCTGTTTGAATTGCCAAACCCCATGTTTAGCCAGATGCAAAAGTGATACAAGCGTGCAATGTCACACATTTGCACAAGGGGTACACGTGTCTTGAGTTCGTTCACAGCAGCTGAGAGGTCCTGGCACACCCATTCTCTCTCTGTCTCTCTCTCTCTCTGTCTCTCTCAAATAAAAAATAAAGTAAAAAAAGAAAATCACATTATACCCCAGCATGGTGGCACAGGCCCTTAATCCCAGCACTGGGGAGGCAGAGGTAGGAGGATCGTTGAGAGTTCAAGGCCATCCTGAGACTATATAGTGAATTCCAGGTCAGCCTGGGCTAGAGTGAGACCCTACCTCGAAAAACTAAACAAATAAAATAAAATAAAATAAAATATCAGATTATAACCAATGTGTCTCCTGGTGGTGGACATAGAGGGGAACAATGTTATGTGAGGTGGGGGAACACAGGGATCTCTCTCTGTGTGTCTCTTTGGTTCAGTTTGGCCATGGATCTAAAACTGCTCTTAAAAAAAAAAAAAAAAAAAAACAAACTTCTAGATTTTAAAATGGAAATAAACACAAATGTCACCTAAGAAAATGGCAGACTTAATGATTTAAAATTTGACAATACTAATTTTGAGTAGATGCTATAAAGACATTAAGAAAGCATGTCTCACTCTTTTGAGACGAAGTATTTATTTAGACACTATTTAAATTATCTGGCATTGCCAACTTCAAAGTCATGTAGGATCAGAGGGATCAAGTGTCAGGACATGGATAGAATAGATTCCCTGTCTCAAGGAAATGACCAGCTCTGGGTATCAGCTGTAAGCTAATTCTGCCTGCTGTCCTTTTTGCTTCTGTGCAGGGTTAGGTTTTACATGTAAAAAGTATAGAACTCACACGAGTAGATGTGAGGAGTTATGGTTTGGATCTGAAGTGTTCCCCAAAGGCTCCTGTGTTCAAAGTGTGATCCCCATTATAACAGAAACTTTAGGAAGTGGGGCCTAGGTAGAGGAAGTAAGCCACTGAGGGGGGCCTTGAGGGGCCTAATTTATCTCTATCTCTCTCCATATATATATACATATACATATATATATACCTTCCCCTTTTTCTGTCTTCCACAAGGTGAGCAGCTTGGCTCCACCAAACATTCCCTACCATGATGCTCTGCTGCACCACAGGCTCAAAGCAACATGACCAAGTGACCAGACTCCAACCTCTGACACTACGTGCTAAAATAAACCTTTCCTACCCAAAAGCTGTTTATATCAGACACTGTCACCATGAGAGAACGCTGACTGACACATGTGGAGACATGGCCAAAGATGGCCCAGCACACATCACAGCTGTGAACATCCAGCTCCCGACTAAAGCAGCGTCCACAAAGGATGGAAATACCCATCATCCCAGAGGTCATAGGTATTCCAGGCCCTTGTGAAGTCATCACTGGGTGGTCAAAAGGGGTAAAGAGGGGCCTTTAAAGTACATGAATTAATTACCAATAGCAGCAAATAAAATCTGCATCCAGGGCTGGAGAGATGGCTTAGCAGTGAAGGCACCTGCCTGCGAAGCCTAAGAACACCCATTTGAATCTCCAGGTCCCATGTTTAGCCAGACACAAAAAGTGACACAATGCCGCACATGCACACAAGGGGGCACACGTGTCTGGAGTTTGTTCACAGTGGCTGAGAAGCCCTGGCGCGCCCATTCTCTCTCCCTGCCTCTTCCTCTCTCTCTCTCTCTCTCTCTCTCTCTCTCTCAAATTAAAAAAAGAAAAACAAAAAACTGCATCTACCTCTGGCCAGCTATTGAAATGGCCCATTCCACTTTGTAAAGGTCATTGGATGCAAGGAATGAGCAAGGTCACCAAAGGTCACAACATATTAAAACCAGTTTGAATTTTAAGAGCTTACTTCAAATAGAATCTTCTGCAGGGAACTGATTAAACCCAAGAAAATCTGCAGACTTCATCTATGGTGATTTAATGCCACCTTTATTCACAGTCTGCTGAGTCAAGCACATCATGTGAGCAGGTACATATTTAATCCCAAAATATGTGTCGGTCTTATTCTACAGTGAAGTTTGAGCAGCAGAACGGGAGTCCTAATGGCCCTGTTAAGTTAGCAGTAGGGAGCTGAATAGGTGCCTCTCTGAAGAGAAGATAGTAGCAAAGGATGCAGGTAATTCCAAGCCAAGAAATACAAGATATCGAGAAGAAAATACTACTCTCACGGAGACTTTAGACCTGTGCCATCATGACAAAAGAGCTGAGAAGATCAAAATGGACAAAAGACCCACACTACCCACCTGGCTGGGCTGAGGAGAGAAAATCATACTTGTCTATTTACAATTCGGTAGTGTGGAATAGTGGTCGGGGATGTGAGTTACCAAAGCAGAAAACAGAACCTCAGTCCAACCCCGTGGAGCCGCCTGGCCTCCCTGACCAAGGAGCTCCTGAGCCACCTTCCTCAGATACAAAGTGAAGACAATGGCCTTCCTCAAGAGCCATAATAAACACTCAGTAAAACCAGATATGGCTACATCATGGTAAAATTCCAGGCACGAATTAACCATCACCTACCTGACTATATTAATTTTAAATTAAAACTCATAAAATTCTACAAAGAGCTTATCTCAGCTAGCCATGAGGCTGAGGCAAGTGCAAGAATAGCCTGGGCAATTTAGTGAGGCCCTGGCACAAAGAGAAAAACCAAAACGGACGGGGCTGGGGATGTAGCTGAGTGGTAGAGAACATGCCTGGCATGTATGAGGCCCTGGTTACATCCTCGGCATCAATATATAATGAATTAATTGACATTACAAAGCTCTTGGCATTGGTTGATGTGCAGTGAGTATCTCTCTCTTAGGTGTGCATGTATACATGTTCCCTCCCCCCACCCCTCCCCCCACCCCTTCTTCTTCTCCGCCTCTTTATTAAGTGTGCATTTCCTCTGTCAGAGAGCAAAATGGGCTTCACAGCTTAGCTGTCCAAGCTCCAATTCCAGATTCTATTTTTTTTTTCTGGCTGTGAAACCCCAAGAAAATTGTTTCATTTCTCCAGATATATTTTTTTTCGAGTGTATCAAGTGGGCACAGCAACAGTCCACCCCCTTCTGGGTTGTGTTAGAGTTAAATGATTCAATGGATGCCAAAAGCAAATCCTTTAAAACAAAATTGGAATGCAGGGCATATTCCATACATGTAATTCCACAGTGCCGACGGCCGCCAGCCAGCCCAGGCCCCCTCCTCCCAAGAGGCTCTGGAGAGGTGATTTCACTCACCCTAAACTGTTCCATTTTGGGATTAAATGCTCCCATCTGTGAGGAAGTCATCGTGTACCCCTCACTTCCTTTGCATTCCCTGGCCTTTCAGTCCGCTGCCTGCTGCTACTGTCCTTGTTGCAAATGGAAGGTAGCCAGGCTTTGAGCGCTCATCACCCCAAAGCCTGGAGCTTTCTAAAGCTTCGGTCATGTGGTATCTGGCCTCTTTCCTCAGGAACAGAATTCAAAGGGGTGAGTTTTTCAGAGAAATCTCATCTCTCATCACCTGCCAGAAGCGGCTGCAGAGAAAGGATCCTTCTGAAAGCCGCCTTCCCTCCCTGTGCAGAGGACCTTGCCTGTGAATGAGATGTGGGGAAAGGGGATAGAGTCCAGCAGATGCAGAATAGTTATGTGAGGTGGCTGACAATAAGCAGACTGGGGCTGGAAGGATGGCTTAGCAGTTAAGGCGTTTGCCTGCAAAGCCGAAGGACCCAGGTTCGATTCCCCAGGACACACGTAAGCTAGGTGCACATGGAGTTCCTGGTGCGCCCATTCTCTCTCCCTATCTCTCCCTCTCTCCCTCTCTCTCTCTCTCTCTCTGTCAAATACATAAATTAATAAAAATGGATATTTAAAAGAAATATTAAACAAAAAGCAGACCGTGGGCTGTGCAGATGGCTCAGTCGGTAAAGTTCTTGCCACACGAGCATGCAGTCCTGAGGTAGGTTCCCCAGCACCCATGTAAAAGCTGGGCGTGGAAGTGGACGCCTGTCTCACCCAAGAAAGCTGTAAAAAATGCCATACTCCCCAGCAACTGCTTCCTGTTTCTTCCCCTATTTTGTGGGCTTAGCCCCTGTGGGTGGGTCCTTCCTAAATCCGTGTTCCTCCTGGTCCCAAAAGCAAATCATTTTCCTCCCTACACTCTTGAGCCTGGTAATGAGGCACATTCTAATTGGATGCCTGGTTCCTATAACAGGACCCTGGTCACGTGAGTAAGTCCTTTTGTCTCCCTGGAGGCTTCCCTCCTGGACAGAGACATTTCCCTACACAAGAGAGATTTTCCTAGACTGTCCTCCCCATTGCCAGCCAGGCTGGGAGAATGTTGGCCTTGGGCACTGTCACTGTGCTCCTTTGCTCTCCTCTGATCTTAACTTTCCCTAGAACAAATCTAATCATTTACCCTTCTCTATGTCCGTGTTTCCAGTGCTTTGAAAATGCACCCAAGAACTCGAGACTTAGAGCTGATGGTGTGAGAGTTCTAATCCTGCTCAGAGCTGCCTTCAAACAATATTAGTTTTTTTGTTATTTATTTATTTATTTATTTATTTATTTATTTATTTATTTAAGAGAGAAAGAGATACAGAAATAGGCAGGTAGAGAGAGAGAGAATGGGTGCACCAGGGCCTCCTGGCCACTGCAATTGAACTCCAGATGCATGCACCCCCTTGTGCATCCGGCTTACGTGGGTCCTGGAGAATCGAGCCTCAAACCGGGGTCCTTAGGCTTCATAGGCAAGCATTTAACCGCTAAGCCATCTCTCCAGCCCCAACAACGTTAGTTTTTACAGGGCTGACAGCTTAAACCCAGCCAGCGCCTCCAGCGTGCATTTACCATTGCTTTGTGTCCCAAGCCCTCTTTTTTTATGTTGAGACACGGTTTCATTAAACTGCCCAAGGCTAATCTTGAACTTGCCATATTCTGGCCTCAGCTTTCCAAGTGACTCGCAAAACAGGTGTGTACTACCATGGCAGGCTGAAATAACAATATGTTTTTAAAACTGTTTGGCATGTTTGCATGTGGTGTGCATGTATGTGTATATGTGTATGGATGAAGGTGTGTGGGCTAGAGGTCAGTGGTGAGTGTTTTCCTCAATTGCCCTACAACTTTTAAAAGATGATTGATTGAATGATTGATTGATTGATTGATTGATTTGCATGCAGAAAGAGAGACAGAGAAAGAGAAAGGGAAAGAACGGGCATGCCAAGGTCTCTAGCCACTGCAAATGAATTCCAGATGCATGTGCCACTTTGTGAATCTGGCTTGATGTGGGTACTGGGGAACTGAACCCTGGGCCATTAGGTTTTGCAAGCAAGCACTTTAACAGATGAACCATCTCTCCAGCCCTCCAGCTTATTTTTTATTTATTTATTTTTTTGTGTGTGTGACTAGGTCTCTTATTAAACTGAGCGCTCACTGGTTCAGTTTTGGGGAATCCCTGTATCCACGTGCCCACTGCTGGGATTAAAGGGGCACACCATCCCAACCCAGCATTTAAGACTCGGCTCCTCACACTTGACAACAAATACTTTTCCCACTGTGCCAGGCCCCCAGGCCCTGAAGTGACATTATCAGTGTGCCACTGATACATGAGCAGAGACGACAGTGTTTGCTAATCTACATCTGCACAACCCAAATGAGGTTCAAGTTCCCTGCTTGTCAGAAAACTCAAACATGGATGCTGGCAACATCTAGCTATTCCATGGTCGAGTGTGACCCAGTGCTCTAGCACCCTGCCAGGTCTTGCCTTGTTACACAACCAGTGCTCAGGACTATATGAAGGTGAAGGCACACCCTCAGGCCTGTCCCCAGCACACTCAGTCAGCCTGTCCACAGGAACCTTCTGGTGACTGCCACGCACACTTAAAATCATGGAAGCCCTGCTGTAGTCCTGCAGGTGTGAAGTCTGGAGGCTTAATGGAAAACCCCAACCCAAACCAAGTCAATCTGTTTCTGGGGCTACAAGCTGGGCATCAAGCCTATCTTTTCAAAGCTGGTCCTTTATTCTAAGATGGGGTTTCTCATTAGAACATTACAACCCCCTGGGGCTGGAGAGATGGCTTACTGGTTAAGGCGCTTGCCTGTGAAGCCAAGGTTCGAATCCCCAGTACCCACGTAAGCCAGATGCACAAGAGGGCACATGAGTCTGGAGTTTGTTTGCAGTAGCTAGAGGCCCTGGTGCACCCATTGTCTCTCTGTCTCCTCTCTCTCTCTCAATCTCTCTCTCTCTCTCTTTCTCTCTGCTTGCAAATAAATTTTAAAAAACCATATTTTTTAAAAAAGGAATATTACAACCTCTGTGAATGCTCAGAACACACATCTCGAGATTTTATGAAACTCAGAGTGTGGAGGCAAGGAGCTGCTGCTTCAGAGGGAACAAGACTCAAAGCACAAATGGGGGCGGGGGTGCGGAAGGTGAAGCCTAAGGCTCACAGACCATAGAACAGGTCTGCCTCCAAGGAGCAAGGCCGGCTCACAGCCCCTTCATGTCAAGGGAGAGTCTGGGTAGATTGCTGCTTTGTTTCCTGGACACTCCCAAGAACAGGAACAGAGGCATTGTGCAGTGCTTCCACAGTGATCAAAGACGGGAAATGCAGCCATCTGAAGATAGTGCTCCTCTCCCCACACCTTCTTGGAATTTCACACCTTCCTCAAAGGCAGATGTTGTTTGCTTGTCAATGCCAGTGTTTGAAACCACAATCTGTAATTAGCTCATTAGCTCACCTGCGGAATCCTTTGGATTTTTTTTTTTGGGGGGGCGAGGTTGAAGTAGGGTCTCACTCTAACCCAGGCTGACCTGGAATTTACTTTCACTATGTAGTCTCAGGGTAGCCTTAAACTCACTCGGATCCTCCTACCTCTGCCTCTGGGGTTACAAACCCAGCTTGGATGTTTTTTTTTATATTTGGCTTTTTTTAATATAGAGAAATTTTAAAATAGAAACAGTTCTTCAAAGACATAACAATAATGCTCCACATCTAGGGGCCATGGGGACAGGGAGGGGCTCCTGACTGGCCCACCTTGTCTAAGGTGGATAACTCTTTCTTTTAAATATTTACTCATTTGCAGAGAGACAGAGAGAGAGAGAGAGAGAGAGGAGGGAGAGAGAGAGAAAGCAGAACCCCAGGGCCTCTAGCCACTGCAAACAAACGTGTATCTGACTTCACAAGGGTACTGGGGAATCAAACCTAGGTCACTAGGTTCTGTAGGCAAGCACCTTAACAACTGAGCCATCTCTCCAGCCCAGTTTATCATGGTAATATGGGGCTTTGGAATTTAGGAAAAGCTTATTAACCCCACTTTTGTCTGTTTAGCAAAAACTTGAAAGATATAAGCAGACTGAGGATAGGTTAAGTATCACTATATTTATTTAGAAGACATGGGATCCAGGGAACAGGCTGGAACAGGGATACACACCACATGGAGGCAGGACCTTGGAGCACATATGAGAAGCTGATCATGGGAGTAAAGGGAAAATGGGAAGAGGCTGTTCCAGGAGATTAAGAAAGGGCTGGGGCTTGAAAGGAAAGCTGAAAGATAATTAGAGAATCATAAAATGAAAAAAAAATTAACCACTTTCCCTTTGAAATGGGGGAGGTAGAGAGATGGCTTAGCTGTTAAGGTGCTTCTCTACAGAACTAATGGCCCAGGTTTGAGCCCCAGTACCCTTGTACAGTCAGATACCCAAAGTGGCGCATTCATCTGAAGTTCATTTGCAGTTGCTGGATTCCCTGGTGTGCCCATTCTCTCTCCATCTCTGTCTCTCTCTCTCTCTCTCTCTCTCTCTCTCTCTCAAATAAATAAATAAAAAATAAAATAAAATAAAATAAAATATGAAATGGGGAAGTGGGAAGTTTTGCTGGTTCAGGACCTTTGGGTTCTGCAGAAGAGAAATGAACAGCCAAGAAGGAGGCCTTGCACACCCACTAACCCTCTTGTACAGCTTATTGTGGTGGGCTTTACCCTCAGGTTCAGGTGGCCCTGACAGAAAGCTGACTGGTTTGGACTCTGGGGATGGCCCCAAAAGAGCCCAGCATACCTGAGTAAAGGGCGCTGTCCCTGAGGGAAGAGCCTCAACTGGACCAGATGCTGAATTTTCTTTGAGCCCATTCCTAGCTAGCCACCTAAAAATAGAACTACTCCCTGGATGGGAAGATTACGTATGAAAACCACACGACACCCCACCTGGCAGTCGGGGTTCCTGAGAACATGTCTGATAGAACGTGAAGGGACATGCTTTCAAAGACTCAAATGAATCACCCCCGTCAGTGTCGGTCCCCATCCACAGGTAGGAAGGGGAACCATGCAGCCTGTGAGGTGCAGCCACCCAGACTGAACTGCATACAACACTGTTGTTTTTCTGCCCAACCCAAAACTGCTCAGGAGAAGGACAAGCCACCCTGGGGTCCCAAGGGGCGGAGGCTGCTCAGTGAGGGTCAGCAGTGGCCTGTATTCGAGTGACACTCTCTGCTACCAGGGGGAGACGTCTAGACCATAAACATTTGAACACTTCACTCTCCATTGGGCCCCACCATCCACTCTCCACCCAGAAAACCCCATAAGTTTAACACACCCTGGAGGCAGAGGCCGGGAGGGGGTATCTCCCCAAGGACCACTTTCCCTAGAAGAATCATAGGATGAAGTGGAGGGGAGGGGCAGAAAAGTACTCTTTGTCCACTTCCTTATCAGAGCCTGGTATTATCTGAGAATATGGGTAAAATGTGCCAATGAGGTTAGCAGGTGAATTCAATAGGTAATCAGCTGACTTTAAAAGACAGAGATAGCTTCACTGGGCATAACTCACACTTATAATCCCAGCACTGGGGAGGCTGAGACAAGAGACTGATGAGAGCTTGAGGTCAGCCTGGGCTACGTAGTGAGTCTAGGTGAACCTGAGCAATGGCAAGAATCAGAAAGAGAGCAATTATTCTAAATTATCCACATGAGCGAGCTCCAAAGTGTCCGAAGGCCCTTAACAGTGGAGGACCAGGACCAAAGAGAGTCCAGAGGGAGGCGGCCAAGGAAGGAATTGTGACGCTAAGGTAACTACAGGCTGTGATGATGAGGGCAGAGGCCACATACCAAGCAATTCCAGCTACCTCTAAAAGAAGGCAAGACCTTGTCTCCCTGGGCCACCAGAAAAGAATGTGTCCCTGCTGCCACCCAAAGCATAGCCCAGGGAATCCTGTGTGGGCTTCTGAAATGCAAACTTCAAAATAAATCTGTTTCCTTAAGCGGTTGAGTTTGCGGTAAATTGTTACAGCAGCAACAGCACACTTGGTTGAGTAGAGAAAGGGACCTTTGCAGGGCAAGTGTCCCCTGGTGGTCACCTTCTGACGTATTTGGTTAAGGCCTATGCCCTGATAATGTGCCATAGAGGAAGACTTTCCCCTCCAAGCACAAGGTATCATCTCAACATGGGCTTTGGCTCCAGGCTGGCCTTAATAAAGCGTGTGGCCGGCAGAGTCACAGTTTCCTCCTCTGCAAAATGGAGCCAGCGGATGGGACAGCTACTTTCCGACATTCCGAGTATGGAAGGGCTTGGTGGATGATGAATGGGAAACAGCAATGTGGTGCTCAGTTCAGAGGGGAACCTTGTTAAGTGCTGGAGTTCTAGCTTTGCATTTGAAACGGTGGTGAATGAAATGTGTTGGTGAATCCTTTGATAGGCTGCCTGCCTTCATTTGACAGAGTTTAGCTAAGCTCCCCTAGGGTATGAACTGGGATTGCCTCTAACAAATTGAAGAAATGACTACATATAACTCTGAAGCTGGGTCATAAAACCTCTGGGGCTGCTGCTGTGTGAGTGCAACCAGCCCAGTAACGTCCTAGCAAGGGCAAACTAGCGCAAAGGTAAGTGGGTGGGAGGGCCTTGCTGGAGAGGGACAAGACGTTAAGCACAAGAGATTCTTAGGACAGTGAAAGTATTCCCAGACAAGTGCACAGGTGGCACTGTGCCTTGGTCAGAATCCCCAGAATTGTCACGTGACAGGTGAATGGATAAGCAAAAGTGGCATACATACACACATACATTACCTACAATGGATTATGTCACTGAAATCATCAAGACAGCACAGCGGTGGTGGCCCAGAGTGAGAGTTACTTTAAAATGCATTTGGATCATCTTGGAAAAATGAAAGAAAGTTCTGGAAATGAATGGTGGTATGGTTGCCCAATATAAATGGGAATGTCCCTTAATGCCACTGAACTGCTACTTCAAAATGGTTGCAATGAATTCTGGGTGTGATGAGCGGAGGGGGCAGAGACCAGAGGATCCCCGGGGCTTTCTCGATAGGCGGTCTAGCATCATTGTTGAGCTTAGTGGGTATGGTGTGGCTGCACGAGCAAGAGGATTGGAGTTTGGATCCCCTAAACCCATGTTAAATGCTGGACGTGGTGGCATGGAACTTTAATCCCAATCCTGGGAAGGGGGAGACAATAGGATTCCTAGGAATCATTGGCTAGCTTTTCTAATGGAAATGGTGAACTCTAACCTCAGTGAGAGGGCATGTCTCAAAAACAATAAGGTGGAGAGAGAGAGTGGAGTGCGGAAAACCCCTGATGTCAGCATCTGGCCTCCACATAGACACATACTTCTGAACCCCCACACACACATGAACGCACGTGCATGTCCACCCTTCACATATACACAGGCAAATAAAAATTAAAAATAATGAGTAAGGAGCAAATTGGACTGGTCTATAGCTCGATAGTCAGATATGCAATGAATGGGTAGGAGTCACAATCCCAGTTACACGATTGTGGATTACCGATGTAATGCATCATGGGGTCGGCAGCAAAGAGAGCTTTCAGCTTCAAAAGGAAAAGCAACTCTTCCTTTGGGATCCAAAGACACCCAGGCCTCACTGGTAGAACTCCCATCTCCAAGCTGGTGCCCAAGCAGACAACCATCACGAGCTCTTTCTTGTTCATTGACTTTTATCCTGAACCTTCTATTGAGCTTGCCTGCTTGCTTACTTTCTTTCTTTATTTCCTTCTTTCTTTCTTTTCTTTTGTTTTGTTTTCTTTCTTCTCCTTCCTCCATCCCTCTCTCTCTTTTCTTCCCTTTCTCCTTTCCTTTTTTTCTTTCTTTCCTCAGAAAGCAGAAAAGAAAGAACTCCTCAGCTTTTGTTCCAACTTCCATTCTGAGGTGAATGAACTATGCCAGGGTCCAGAAAGGCAGCCACAGGTCATGACACTGGGGGTCTTGTGTTCTGCCCAGAGTTCCAGCATTCACCATGCCTGGGCTTCCTGGGGGATGGAAGCAGGAGAAAATGCCCGTCATCCAACCCAGCTGGTTTTCCACTGATTTCAACCAACTGCCCATCTGGTCTCTCTTTCCCATTCTGCAATGCTGCTTACTCCAGGAAGTGAAAACTTTACTTGTGATCTGCCTTCTTTTTCTTTTTTCAACCCCTATGCAACAACAGAGTTGGGACCTCAGCTGGTGTGGAGTCTGATTACCACATAGAGAGACTGAGGCACCAAAAATCAAAGGTGCCACTCAGAAAGAGGCCCAAAGAATCCCCACATATTTAAAAACACGTTGGATCTGCCAGGTGGGCAAATTCTGGGTTGCTCTTCTTTAGAATTCATCCAAGGCAACACACACACAAAAAAAAAGCTCTCTGAAATCCAACTGGGTTTCAGTTCAATGAATTTTATTTACTTTGCTTTTGAAACAAAGTTGTATTGAGCTGGGGAGATGGTTCAGTGTGCTTGGGCCGCCGCACCAGCATGAGGGCCTGAGTTCAAATTCTAGAATCCATGTGAAGAGCTTGGGATAGCCATGCACACTGCTAACCCCGGTCCTGGGGGGTTCTGAAACAGAATTGCTGGGGCTCGCTGGTCAGCCAGTCTGACCACAAATGTCAGCGCAAGGTTCAATAAAAGATTGTCTCAAAGAAACATGGGGAGGATCAGCAAAGGAGAGCATCCAACATCTCCTCTGGCCTCTCCAGGTATGTCCAATGGGGTACACCAACCTTGTCCACACTTGAACACATATACTACCTCTCCACATCCCATATACTACTACTACTACTACTACTACTACTACTACTACTACACACACACACACACACACACACACACACACATGTAATCCTGGAGCCAGGCTGGTGGTAGAAGCCTATCATCCCAGCTACTTGGGAGGCCAAGGCTGAGGTAGGAGGACTGCCAAGTGTGAGGCCTGCCTGGGCTACACAGTTATCCAGCCTGGCAATGTAGTGCGACCATGTATCAAAGTAAAAAGTAAAAAAATAAATAAAAAATAAAAACAACAACAAGAAAAAATACTAGGGTTGTAGCTCAGTGGAAGAGTGAATGTTTAGAGCTGTGGGTTTTATGTCCACTAAAAATAAAGGGATGGATCTTGGCTTATAAAACTCCTACTACATGTCTCATAAATATGTATTTTGACTAAAATTCACAAGATGTAGAGAAATGAGTCCTACTCAAAAAAAAAAATTTCATCAAGCTGGAGAGATGGCTCAGCAGTTAAAGGCACTTGCTTGCAAAGCCTGACGGCCTGGGTTCAATTCCCCAATACCCACGTAAAGCCAGATGCACAAAGTGGCACATGAGTCTGGAGTTTGTTTGCAGTGTCAAGAGGCACTGGCATGCCCATTCTCATTCTCTGTGTGTGTGTGTTTACAAATACTCTTTTTAAAAAAAAAAAAATAGGTTTATCGGCTGGGCATGGTGGTGCACAGATTTAACCCCAGCACTCAGGAAGCAGAGGTGAGAGGATCAATGCTGTCTTTGAGGCCAGTCTGGCACTACAGAGTGAGTTCTACATCAGTGCGGGCCTAGAGTGATACCTTAGCTTGAAAAATCAAAACTAAATAAGTAAATAAAAAAAGTTGGTCAAGGAAGAGTTTAAAAGATGATGCAGCTCATTCAATGGTTAGAGTCCAGAACTGGGAAGTAGGGGATACTGACGTAAACAAAGACCAGGGTAAGACACATCTTCAATACAGGCTTGAGTCCAACACACTCATAAGTGAGAGAACTTGAGCATGCTTATAAAATAGGGTGATTGGGGCTGGAGAGATGGCTTAGAGGTTAAGGCACCTACCTGCCAAGCCTAAGAACGCCCGTTTGATCTGCAGGTCCCACATTTAGCCAGACTCAAAGAGTGACGCAAGGGCACAATGCCAAGTTTGCCCACAAGGGGGCACACTTGTCTGGAGTTCGTGCACAATGGCTGAGAGGCTGTTGGTGAGCCCATTCTCTCTCTCTGCCTCTTCCTCTGTGTCTCTGAGTCTCTCAAATAATGATAATAATGATAATAGGATGATTGGAGATACACAGTTAAAAATGAGAATATGGGACTGGGGAGTGGTTAAGAGAGTTGCCCAAGCCTAATGACCAAAGTTCATATCCCCAGAAGCCTCATACAGCCAGACACAAGTAGTGGATGTGTCTATAACCCCAATCAATGTACGTATAGCAATGGAAGGCCGAGTTGGACGAATCCTGAAGTGCACAGGCCAAGCTAGTCTGTTGTTCACAGTGGCAAACAGCAAAAGAGACCCTGTCTCAATCAAGATGGGAGGAGAGGCCCAAAACCCTGGGGTTGTCCTCTGACCTCCACACATGCCCATACATAGACACACATGATGCGTACACGTACACCTATGTATACGTAGACCTGAACCCCTGTTCCCCATTCTCACTGAGCCATCATTTATGACAGTGAAATACGTAGGCATAGGCCCTCAGGATGGGCCATTAGCTGAATGAAGAGTACAAGGTTTTCATGCACATCACGCACAATTGAAAGGCCTTCTACAAAGGGATTCTTTCAGGCCTTAAAAAAGACCAGTACATCCCAAAGGCAGTATTCGGACTTGGCATCACTGACACTCAACATAGGTTATGAGAAAAGTTTACTAAGGCCATAAGCAAGCATCACAAATATGCTCCTGCAAAGCCCAGCTCCACGGCCGTCACTCCTGAACGTGTGAGAAGTATTTTCTGATTCATGTTGCCAGCAAAGTTGTTGAAGCTCCTCGGTTGAACATTCTGTGATATGTTTGTCAGGTTTTTTAAAATTTATTTATTTGCAAACACAGAGAGTACAAGAGAGAAAATAGGTGCACCAGGGCCTCCAAGCCATGCAAATGAACTCAAGATACATGCACTGCTTTGTGCATCCAGCTTTACATGAGTAACTGAGGAATCGAACCCAGGTTGTAAGACTTTTCAGGCAAGCAACTTAACTGCTGAGGATGTTTTTTTCAAATAAACGTCCTATGACCACTGCTAAATCAGAGGCAGGCATCACCCTTTTCAAATACAGTTACACTTTCCGTGACCCTTCACCATCCCTTCCAATTGTGTAGACTCTCACAAAAAGTTAAAACAGGTATGTGTTTGAAATACTCTTTTCCCTGGCTACTTTGCATTGTAAGTAACATGAAAGTCACTGTCCTTGAGCTCATAAGTTCTTAAATTTCTTTGTGGTCATAACAATTCAAGAATTAATCAAAATATCTATCATCTATCTATGTATCTATCTATCTATCTATCTATCTATCTATCTATCTATCTATCTATCTTTGAATCTATCCCTCTCTTTCTCTCTCTACCCCCAGAGATAAATCCAGAACCTCACACATGCTATGAAAGTGCTCTACCACTGAGCTACATCCCCAGCCCTCTTTGGACTTTTTATTTTGAGATAGAGCCTCACTAAGGTGCCCAGAGTGGCCTTGAATTCACTCCATAGTCCACGTAAGCTTTGAATCAGGCATCCTCCTGCCTCACCTCTCATCCTCCCTAGTAGCTGTAAAATAAATTAACTAATTTATTCATTTATTTATTTGAGACAGGATCTCATTTGGCCCAAGCTGCTTTTTAAAGTCAGCTATGTAGCCCAAGATGACTTTGAACTTCTCATCCTTCCACCTCTACCTCCTACATGTAATATTACAAGCCTGTACTATCATACACAGCTTTTTTCTTCTTTTTATTTTATTTTATTTTAATTTTATGAGTGAGACAGAGAGAGAATGGGCGTGCCAGCAGCCTCTCAGCTGCTGTGAAGGAACTCCAGGCACGTGCACCCCCTTGTGGGCATGTGCGACATTGCGCCCTTGTGTCACTTTTTGCGTCTGGCTAAACGTGGGACCTGGAGAATCAAACGGGGCATTCTTAGGCTTGGCAGGTAGGCATCTTAACCACTAAGCCATCTCTCCAGCCCTTCTTTTTTTTTTTAACACATTTCAGGTCCTTGTGCTTGCAACACAAGCACTTTACAGGCTGAGCCATCTCGCCAGCCATCGTGGACACACTTTCAAGAAATCTCCTGACCATCACTATGGTTTCAAGCCTTAAAGCCTGGACTCCTTTCACCCAGAAGCTGAGGCCTGAGGCTGCTCTAGATCAGAGTTGTCTCTGCAGCCTGGGGTGGGGGCAGCAGAATTCCAGCTTGTCTTTAAACTTCCCTTGCATGCCCCATGCTGATACGTGACACAGTTTCCATCAAGTCCCACAGCCTCTGAATGTCCTTAGCTGAGGCAGCTCATCCTGGCTCCCACTGTATCCAGAGCATTTTGTTTCCCTGACTGCATGCCTCCTGGAGCTTTAAAGGGAGGAATTAGTTTGAGGGCAGGGGAGAAAAAAGTGAAAACTGTAATATGCAAAACGACAGCAGATGTAAAATATGTAAAATGTCGGAGACGCAAACACGTTCCTCAGGGTCCCAATTATTATTATAAAACAGGACATTAATTTCCAATGCCTTAATAATGGATATTTATTCCTATCTATCTCAGACTAACTGAAGCTAATATAGTTTACAATAAGCCTGCCTCTTTGAAAAGTAGAATCCTCCATGGAAAAGAACCCTGTAATAAGCAAGGCAAAGGCTTTGCTTTCCACACAGTAACTCCAATTGGCTGATGGTGGATGCCCAAAGGGAAACATTGAGGGTTCTAAGGAGTCATTACTGATGAGCTAGGAAGAGACTGATTATTAATGTCTGCCATGGGAAGGGGCTGGAGCCCTTCTACATCTCAACACAAGCCATGCTGATGTGGAGTGCTGCTGAGGAAGACACGGGAGCAGAAAAGCTGTATCCTTTGTAAGCTGGGCCACCATGGAGAATGTGTTGTTTCCTGAGTCTATTTTTATAAGGCAATTCTTCATAGATGCTTCTATATCGTACTTTCAAAGACAAAGTCATGTTGGGGGATGTTGCTGGGACTGAGTGGAGCGTGAAGGAATGTGGCTTGTGCAGCACCCTGTGGGTTCCCTCTGGATGAGCGTCTGCAGCAATGCTGGCCCATCTGTTCCACCCTGGGGCAGGGACCCCGTGAGTGTCCCTCAACTGGGACAGATGAATGGAGGGTGCCCTGACATCGGTCACCACCACATGTCTCTTCAAATCTATGTCTCTGGCATTTGCAAATGTGTGCTGAGGACACTGCTCTCTGCCTGAGCCAGTGGTCTCCAACTCAGGCAACTGCCCCCTAGGCACCTCAAAGGGGTATGCCTGCGAGTGTCACTGCTTGTCACAATATCTAAGGGGTAGAAGCCAGGGATGCTGCCAAACAATTCCCTTTGTGTTGGGTGACCCCCAGAGCAAACACTGATCAACACCAAACATCAATTATACAGATATGTCAAGGTCAAGCTCCTGAACTGCGCTGCTTAAACAAGAGGTACAGCAGACAGTCTGGACATTGGGTTTGGGGACCCACAGTGGGCATCCTTGCCTGACCTTCAATAAAGCCATAAAACAGTCTTGTCCCTCACTCCAGCTCTGGACAGGTGATTTGAGGGACAATATATCCAAATGGAATGCCAGCTTTCTGCAAAGTTGTTGGCAGGTGGGGAGTGTTTTCCTAAAAACAGCAGGGATAAAAATGGCAACATGTTCCAATGAGTAAAGAAGGCCTAGTGGCCCAGGCCAGGCGCCTCAGTGGCCCAGTCAGAACCCAAACCAGCATATGGATTTGTCTTATTCTAAATGTTATTCCCCATTGTACTAGCCAAGGGGTCTGTAGATGAACAGAAATGACAAGTTGCATATGTATGATAAAGGGGATTTATAAGACTAGCTTGGAGGGTATAGGCTCAGAAGTCCAGCAATGGCTATCTGCAGGCTGGAGAGTCAGAGAATCTAGTAGCTGCTTAGTGCACAAGGCTGGATGCCTCAGCAGTCACAATCTGGCGCTAAAGGCCTGGAGGCTTCCTGGAGAGCCAGTAGTCTTCAGTCTACACTGGAAGGCTGATGAAGCTGAGTTCTGATGTCTGTGGAGCATGACAGCAACAGGGTCGTACACATACCAGCAAACAGCACAGGCAGCTGGGCAAAAGGCTCTGTGTCTCTCTGAGCTGCTTGATATACAGTCTGGAAGGGCTGCCCACTCTTGATCTTCCTCCCTCCATCAGTCCTTCCTGGAAACACCCTCACAGACCTGCCCAAGAGGCATGGCTGGTTCTTGATTCCTGATCTGTTCCAGTTGACAACAGAACTTGTCACTGCAAAAGCTCCTGCTGCCAAGCGTCAGGTTCAGCAGGACAGCACGAAGGCACACCTCCTGTGGCATAGCAAGGTCAGTAGCAGGAATTCCTGCTACAGCCGCACTCAGGAAGTGAGGAGGGTCAGGGATGGAGTATGCCACACTTTGATGACAATACAGTGTACAGAACATAAGACCTCACTGAAAGAGACCACTCCAATAATGAAGTACAGATGCATACAATGAAATACTATATACCCATCAACAAAAGGGAACAGAAGGTCTGCACTGCTATGGAACTTTTTAAAACATATTCACCATTTTATTTTTTTAAAGCAATCAAGAGTAGAATCAGGTATATTCAATACTATTTTGTGATCTCTCTCCCATTCATATATATATATATATATATAATTTTTTGGTTTTTCGAGGTAGGGTCTCACTCTAGTTCAGGCCAACCTGGAATTCACGATGTAGTCTCAGGGTGGCCTCAACTCACGGCGATCCTCCTACCTCTGCCTCCTGAGTGCTGGGATTAAAGGCGTGCGCCACCACGCTCGGCTTCGCTCTCTATTTTTGACACACTCTACTATGTACCCACCCAGGCTGGCCTCAAACTCTTGATTCTCCTGCCTCAGCCTCAAGAGTGCTGGGATTACAAGCATGTGCCACCACACCCAGTAGTGTCAATCTCTATGTAAGTGTGTGTAAGAGCACACTGTATGGGTTCAAGGATCCATGAGCTATGATTATTAGCATTCTCGGGTGAACGGAGATGTGAGGCAAAGGGAAGGTTATTTTCCTCAGCCTCTTCTCACAGTTTTTTGAGTACTGCACCATTTTAATCTCTGCTATTCAGTAAACAAAACCAACATCACATGTGCCCTTTAAGGACATCATTGCCTGCTTGTGCACTTGACTTTGGTAAATACTGCCAAATTACCCCTGCTTAAAATGAATCATTCAAAATTGCCTTAGGTGAAAGTATCTTTTGCTGCACTATTGCCCCCAGTGTTTAATTCAAATGATGTCCAGCTAGGAGCCAACTGTGGCTTGTGGTTGACTCTGCTCCTGTGACAGGGAAGGTGGCAGGAGGGTCTCCTGGGAGCTCAGAGAACTTGGGCTAAGGCTCCACCCACTCGTCTCCACTCTTACTTCCACTCGAGCTCCTGAATCAAGAGACTTGTCAATTAGCAGAGCCAGCCACTTCTCAGGAGCTGAGCTGGAAACTAGGCTATTATTAGTTTTCAAACAATGGCTTACAGAGGACAGGAGATGGGTGAAGAAAAAGCAAAAGCAAAAAGGGAAAAGAAACCTACCCTGTGCCTTCAGTGTTTAAGCCACCATTCTGGAAAAAGCAGGAAAAGACAAAATTATGTTAAGAGTTAGATAAGTCAGAGAATGATAAACGAGAGTGCAGCTAGTCTCTGAAAACCTAAAAAAGGAAAATAAAATCTTCATTTATGGCTGTAGGAGGATATGCATGTGTCCTTTGGCTATTGAGCATGTTACTTTAGAAAATTAATAGGAATATATATGTATATGTATTTATCAAATGGCCACAGTGACATCTGCTGGCATGTCATAAACAGAAAGTGTGTTCTGTTCCCCTACACAGATGCACGACCTGCTGAAATAAATATTTTCCAAGCATGTGCCTGAAATTATATAGAGAGAAGATCATCAGGGGACAGAAGCTCAAGGGCCTCCAGCAGCCTCCTCCCCCTCCCTGCAAACCTAAGCTCTGATGAATGAATGAGGCATTTGTGCTTATTAAGCCAATAGGCCAGGCTAGAGGCAAATTCAGTGCAGAGCTGCCTCCACTGACCTTCATTTATGTTTTTCTGTGATTATGATCTTGGACAAGGAACCCAGGGTCTCATGTACCTTAGGCAGGTATTCTACCACTGGGCTATCTCCTAAGCCCTCTTTTTGCGTAATATTTTGAGATAGAGTATCACTCAGTTGCCCAATGAATTTGTGGGCCTCCTGCCCCACCCTCATAAGTAGCTGGGGTGACAGGCCTGCATCTCCACGCCTGGCTCTTGGCTCCTTTCTGTATGTGAGACCCCATCCATGAGTTGCATGGAGAGGGGGACAGCTAAGGGCATGGGCGACAAGCACCTCCAGGCACTAGAATGAGGACAAGGAGACTGACAAGGAGGGGAAGGAGGAGCCTGTGCTGTCCTCATGAAGGAAAAGTCCCTAGGTACAGGCCACAGCAGAGCCAAAGTGGGGGCCTCAGAAGCTCCCGTTAGGAATGGGGCAGAGAAGTCTCCTGGTATTCAGGACAGCCTCAGAACAGACTTCAAAGTGAGACTGCCCCAAAAGCACTTCCCAGAGTTTTGTCAAATTGCTGACAGTGACACAGAGCCAATAAGTAGAAAGCGGCAGGGTGGCTGGATGAGAGAAGTCACTGTGTGTGTGTGTGTGTGTGTGTGTGTGTGTGTGTGTGCGCGCGCGCGCGCGCGCGCGTACTGTGGCATGACGAAGACGTGTCCCCGACACCCACGACCTCGGCCTCGGCCTCTGCTGAGAAGCTGCCATTCACCCAAAATACCAGACAGATGCAAAAGGAGTGGTCTGGAGGGATGCCCAAGGATGCCAGAGCTGCACTGAGGGCCACGTTGTGCGAAACAGTCTAGACCCAGGGCCTCCTATTACCATAGGCATAAGGTTCTCAGCCACTCCACATGGCACTGCCCCTTCTCCCTTCCGCCTTCATGCAATACACATATGTGTGCATCCAGGTACATGCATGCAAGGACACATGTGTATGCATGTCTGTGTACACAGGCACATAGATGGACATGCACACATGTGTGCATGCATTGTGTTCTACATGCGTGCAGCACATGTGGATGAGGCATGCATAAGTCGATGCACACATGCCTGTGCATGTGATCACCCACATGCATGCATCCACACACTGTCTTCTGCCAGTTCTCTCCCCAGTCTTCCTGTTGGTGGTAAGTAATCGTATATTAAGATGGTGCCCGTCTTAGAAAGAAAGCTGTGGGTCTCTAGCACAGGGCTCTGCCTCACACCCCCAGCATCCTGGCTCCTCTCTTCCCTGGCTCTCTGGATTTGCCCAGCTCGCTGACCACCTTTCCCCTCCCTGGCCTCTAGATACAGCCTGGCCCTTCCTCTATGGGTTGAGTGTCAATGTGCTCTGGATATGAGATCCTTCCCTGACCTTCCTTCCTCCTGTGGTGGCCTTTTACTCTTTTATTAGGTGAATGCCCCCGTCTTGCAGGCACTAGTTATGCATCCCCACAGGTAGTGCTACGACTGCCTTTCTTTTTTGTGGCTTTTTTTCAGACGTCCCCTACTGGATCATAAGTTTCACTGGACAATGTGGGTCCTGGCACCATCTCCCTTCCTATGACAGTGTCCCCAGAACCTGTCACAACACCTGCCAAGAGTGTAGGTTCAAAATGTTTGCTGAAAGCCAGGCATGGTGGCACATGCCTTTAATCCCAGCACTTGGGAGGCAGATATAGGAGGAGCTGAGTGAGTTTGAGGCCACTCTGAGATTACATAGTGAATTCCAGGTCAGCCTTGGCTTGAGCAAGACTTTACCTTGAAAAACAACAACAATAAAAGTTTGCTGAACACATGAAAAAGGCAAGAAATGGCCCAATAAAAGGAACCTACACAGCATAAATAGTGCTCCAGGAAAAGGTGGGAGAAAAGCAAGAAGCATGTCCATTGGTCTCTGGGAACGCTAACCCTCATTCCTTTATTTCAGACCAGAAGTACTGCCCTGTGCCTGATTGTCTGGGCTCTGTGGAGCTTTAGAAGGTTGCAATGAATAAGCCCCTTTTACTTTTGACTTATACACAGCTGCACATTCATTACAGAGATACGTTAATGGGCTATACAGTAGCCTGACTGCAACAAAGGGTGCAGATTAGGATAAAGCAAAGTGGCGAATGGAGTCAGTAGTCAGGTGAGTGTGCAAACCTGAGCCATCAGATCTTGTCCACACTGGACTGCAGAACCAGCCTGGCTTCCCGGCAGGCTTTGTGAAGAGGGGGCATGTGCGGCTCCCCCACTAGAAGAGGCTGACGTAAGACAAATACTAACTAGAGCCTCGGGAAAGGACAGTCTCTCTGACCTGAGAGCGGAGGTCCTGCAGCAGTGGTCAACACGGCCCTCCAAAGCGCGGTCATGGGGAATGTGAGCGAGACGCAAGGGCTTCCTCCCTTCCCTGTCTCTCGTGGTCCCCCTGACTGGACTTCAATGATGCTTTGTTTCTGTTCCCTCTGTGTGTTACATTTGGCTCTTGTACTTCGCCATACTTCACTCTAAGAGGCCCTGGGTTCCAGTGTGGATAAATGTGGTATCTATTTGTCTTAATTTGGGTGCCATGGCTTTCTTGAACATTTCTCGTTAGACACTAGACCAGCAAGGAAGCCCAGTGTGGCTGGCAGCTGATGGTCTTCCTCGTGCTCTCTGTAGGTGGTTTCAAGTTCACACAAAGGAGCTCACGCGTGGATGACTTTCACTGGGAAATAAACTAATTCCGAGAACCACAGATAGTCTATCCATGGACCTTTCCCATCAGTCTCGCAGAAGCCCCCATCTGAATGTCCCAGAGTAAAGAAATGGACACAGAGAGATAAATGTGGAACGGTCGTGAGGGCCATTTGACCTATTGCCTCTGGCTCATCCATCGCTGAAGCAAGAGACAGATTCATCCATCTTTAATAGGCTGGGAATGGGAGGCTCAGAGAGTTACAGTAACTTGTCCAAGGTCACACAGCTACGGAGTAACAGAATCCTCACTCTTTGTCTCCAAAGCCTTGACCTCCATCCGCTTTGCTTCCAGACAGTTTTGCTGTCTCTTTGAAACGTTGAAGTTTTTCTGAGTCCAAAATAACTCCATTAGCCTGGGTCAGTGTGCCAGAACATTGAAAGACAATGCTTTCTCCTTATTCACCCACCTGCTACCTGTAATTCAGACTAATGTCCCCAAACCAGAAGCCAGAAACCCTCCTAGGAAGAGTCTCACTAAGTCACTCTGGCTGACTGGCATGGAACTCACTTGTGTAGCCAAGGCCTCGGATACTGCCTCACCCTCTTTCGTGACTCACCACGTCCCATGAGCCTCATGTTCCCAGAGAGAGGTGTCTATCACATCCTGGAATCTCTACACACGAATGTCTCCTCTCCCCGGGGGAAGGCACACACACTGCCTCTCCTTCACGTTCAGCCTTTGCCTCAGCAGCAGCCTGAGCCAGACTTGATTTCTGATGCTGCTGGACAAAGACATGTTGTGTGTGATGCCACAACTATGAGCCAGACCCCAGGGTCTTTTTAAGACATACTTTAGGGCTGGAGAGATGGCTCAGTTGGTAAAGTGCTCACTGAACAAGCATGAGGACCTGAGTTTGGCTCTCAGTACCTGCGGGCATGGTGATGTGTATCTCGGCACTGAAGAGGTAGGGACAGGATCCCTGGGGCTCACTTGTCAGCCAGCCTTGCCTAATTGGTGAGCCCAGGCGGGTGACAGACTCTATTTCAAAAAAAAAAAGGTGGGCAGTGCCTTAGGAATGATGGCATCTGAGGTTGTCCTCTGTCTTCGCTACACACCTGCACACACATATAAACACACATTCACAAAGATAAACTTGATAGAATAATAGGGGACAGCCCCAGAATCAAGTCAGGGGCTTATTGGCTCATTCCAAGGGGAAGATACACCCTGCTGCCTCGCTGGGGATGGGGCTGCAGATGCTGAGTCAGCTTTCTCCACACCCTGTTCTTTCAACTTTTCATAACGAGTCTAATAAATTAGCATCTCTTCACCCATCAATCAGAGCCGGTGCATATGGCCACTGTCAGCTTCCTCAGCAGGCAGAACTTCTCAGAGAGATGCAAGTCTGTGAGCTCCCTCCTCCTGCCAGCATGTGCAGCCATGCTGCCAGCATGTGCCACACGCTGGGTTCTTCTCCTCGCCTTCCATCCATCAGCCCACTTGCAGCCAGGAAGAAATGGCAGCTCTCCTATGATGGGCTGAGGCTCTGGCTGAAGAGGTGGTGAAATTCTGGCAGGAACGGTTGCCTCTGGGATTCTGTCTTTCCTAAGCGATTACAATAACCATCGTGATGGTGGTAGCGAAGCCCTCTGCCATTACACACGTGGGGTGCGCACTCTGTGCTGGGCGCTGTGGCTGACGTGGCTTTAGGAGATGTCCTGAATTGTAGGAATCCTGTTTGTAGGAGATAGATTCAAGTTCAAAGGAGTCAAGGAATGCCAGAGGTCACGGAGACGGAATGTGCTGGAGCTGAATGGGAGACCCACGGCTCTGGGAGGATCACCACTGCTCAGCCCTGCCTCCTCGCTTCAGACTTGAAATGTGGCCTCGTGGAGGCATAGGGAGGCCTGCAGCAGGATGATGGCATTGCAGTCTATCTGAGCCTCAGACTCCACATCCGTGACAAGGGAACAAGAAAGGTTTCCTATGACCACAGATCAAAGACTCCCATGAGGGCCTAGGGTGGAAGGATGATGCCCCAACCTAGGACATCTGTCTATTAGGGTTCTCATGAAGACACAGATGAGGCTGAAGGCTGAGCTCATAGCTTAAGCACTGACAGTCTGTATTCTGAAACCCCCAGGAAAGAGACGGGGACGTTGTGATGAGGAAAAGAGAGACTTTGCAAGAATGCGGTGAACTGCCCAAATCGATTAGTGCCCATGGGGTACAGATTGCACTGGGCTCTCAGAAGAAGGACAGAGACCACAACTGATGACCCAGAGAGCTCAGGGGTCTGAAAGCTTCTCCAGCCACAAACATACGGTGGCCCAGCCCCTCTGGCAACATCACACTCAGAGCAGGAACCTAGGGGGATACTTAGGACAAAAGAATCAAGTGTCAGTTTCCCTTTGTGACTATGAAATGCCCAGCATCACTTCTCAGAGTAACTCAAACCAAGCAGCATGACCTCTAGCCACTGCACCTCACTGCCACCTGGCTCCCTGTGACTCACGCAGGCAGCAAGAAGCCACGTGCATGGGTATCATTACCATTATGGGACCAGGACCATCAGCTTCAAACTCCTGAGTGTATCACTTACCTACCTGGGCAGGTAAAATTCAACAAATTCCTTCAATCTCATCCATACCTGACTGTCTCAAAAACATGGATTCAAAAGAGATGGACCTCAAAGGGGGATAGAAGCATGAGACGAATCACTCATTATTTCCTTCTTGAACATCTTGGAACTCAGTACTGTGCACCTTGTGAGATGCCAGGGACACAGTGGTGTCTGACCAGGTGTGAGCTCAGCCCACCTGTAGCTGACCATCTGGCAGGGTAGGATAAAATAGATTGCCACTGGAGTCACTGCGAAGTGTCCATGGACTGACTGTGAGGAAAGAGACACAGCAAACCCAGGAGGGCTGCACCGTAGCCTGGCGGAAAGCCAGAAAGGGAATGAGGTGACCAGGAAGGGCAGGGGAGGCGAAACCCCTGCACAACACGGTCATGTGGGGAGTGTGCCCAGCAAAGCCTGTGCTTTATGGGGAGCACCAATCAGGGGAGCCTATGTTGACTCTCTGGTGGATTGAATTAACTGCCCTCCATTAACTTGTGTGTTATGAATGCTTGATCCCTAGCTGATAGCAGTTTTGGAGGTGAGGCCCTGCTGGAGGAGATGTGTTGTTGAGGGCGGGCTTAGGGGGCTTGGGGTATCACAGCCAGCTCCCCTTTGCCCGTGGCTCCCTTCCCTGCTGCTCGGTTCCACCTGCTGTGGCAGAGGTGATGTCAGGCCTCTGCTCATGCCACACCTTTCCCCTGCTATCATGGAGCTTCTCCTATCATGAGCTGCTGATGGTCAGGTATTTTGTGCCAGCAATGAGAAGGTAACTATACCCTCATAGCAGGTAGTAGACAGCTGTTGAGCCCCAGGGCTACAGAGACAAGTTCTAGTGTCAATGTGGGAGGCGAAGTGAGTTGCTCCAACGTCAATAACTGTGTCCAAGCCTACTCCACATTTCAAGGTCAATGGATACCATCATCTGCACACGGGGCTCTCACCAGCTGGACCACTACCTGCTGCAAAGATCAGCATCACCCTGCCCAAGTCAACCAATGGGAAAAATGTGCGCCATGCTTTGTGAGAATGCTTACCGGGACTGGTGATGAAGGGGAACTTATGGACCACTGTCATCCGACGACACACAGGGAGATATCAGCCAAGGGCAGAAAGGACCTGTGCATTTCTCTAGGAAGTCCCAAAGAATGGCCAACCCCCACATCATGATCGTGACTTGGAAGTAGGGCTCTTTTTTCCTATAAGCCTCTCTCTCTCTTTCTCTGACTTCTCTCTGCCTCTCAGACTTTTTGTCCTTTTCATGCTGGGGATATATCCAGGGGCCTCACACATGCTAAGCAAGTGCTCCACCACTGACCTACTCCCCCCAGCCTCAGCTATATACTCTCTTCTTGAGTCTAAATACATTCCAAAGAATTAACTTGAACTTTCAGATCTGGGAAGCCATGCTTATTTCCTTATTTTTGAGGCACAGTCTCACTCTAGCCAAGACCGACGTGAAACTCATTCTGTAGCCCAGGGCTGCCTTTTAACTCATGCAGATCCTCCTACCTCAGCCTCCTGAGTTACTGGGATTAAAGGCATGCACCACCACAACCAAGCCATGCTTCCATTTTTACTCATCTCTAAAAAATAAAAAAAGAAAAGAAAGCGCTGTCTTCACAATGCTGATGTCCCACATATATCAAAGCCTTTTCTCTGCTTAAAGCCTTCAACTTGCTTTCCACTGGAATAATATGCAGACTCCTTAGCAGGACTCACGGGCATAGGTAACCCAACTTCATTCTTGCGATTGTCACTATTATTCTGGCCCCTTCCTTCTGACGACGCAGTGGTGCACACAGCTGCCTCAGCGTGGATCATGGAGCATCAGTCAGTGTGGACTTTGAACAGTGCCTGGTATACAGTTGGTGCTCACTGAATTCTCAGCGGAGTGCACCGGCATGTCCCTTCTTTTCACGCAGGACTCAGCTCATATCTCTCCTCTTTAGAAATTGCCCCCCCCCCGCAAGTCCCTATCCCATGATCACACTGTAACCTTTGCAACCTTTAGCATTAGCCTCCTAGAAGTGGATGCCCACCTCCTGCACATCATGTGCTTTCCCCCACAACAGCAGCAACTCTCAGAAAGCCACATTCTCACCTGCATCATCCACAAGTGTCAGGTCTAATGTGAGGTAGCTCTGAAAAACACATGTGCGTTGCAGACCCACTGTAGGAGAGCAGGCCACGTCCACCTCCATCTGGACTTTGTGTCCAGTCACCAGTGACAACCTGGTGTTCAGAGTGACTACAGACACAAACTATGGGGACAGCTGTCTCTCCTATGACATCACAGGCCCCTTTTATAATAATGCCCAGATCCACAACCTCATCTGCGTTCCCTGCTGACATCAGCTCTAAGAGCTGTGTCCCCTCATTCTCAAACTCCATCACTGATTGATTCTTTAATTAAAGTTTTAATATTTATGTGCCCTGAGGTGGTGTATTAAATAATAGAGGTAGGCACTGGGAGAGCTTTGTGGCTTCTTAAAACATTTCCATGTTTGAAGTCTTTGGCATAACAATACGGATAAACATCAACTTGACAGATAAGCTGGGTCACTGTGGCAGAATAAGCTGGGCCAGTATTGAATTGGACATCATGGTCACTGGGTAGCTCTCGTGTTGGGCAAAGACAGGCCAAACCACCCTGTGTCCTTCAGAGCAAGTTTCTCAGATTTCAGTAGTCTCCCATCATGCCACCAGGAAATTGCTGTGTCCCCAAAGTGTTTTCTGGGTCGACTATGGCTTCCCTCTTGGAATGTGTTCATTGCTGCACCCAAGATCTTAAAGGATGCAAATAACATTCGGGAAGGGGCGACATCAGACATATATACAGGCAGACTCAGCTTTCTGGATACAAAAAATATAGATATGAATAGATAATGACTTGGATGGCTTGAGCTGAAAAGTACAGGCCTATTTAAAAGTTATCCATCAGAACTATCAATGAGACAGTCTAGAATATGTGCGCTCAAAACTTAGAGAAAGAGCCCCCTTCTGCTTGATCTGGAGCAGAAAACTCAGGAGCCACAGACGGCTGGAGAGACAGCATGATCTAAGGATAGCAGACTTTACTAAGAAATCGCTCAAGCTTTATGCCTGTTGATTAACAAACCTCTGTCTCTAAACTCAGCCAGGCATGCTTCTGTCCCCTGCCCTCCTAGTGCATACATATTCTGGATGTCTCCCAGGAGTCACATTCCTCATGCAGTGGAGGAACTGCACGATGCCCTCCTAGGGTCTGCAACACTGTATGTTGAACTCAGCAGTGCAGGGCCTCCATCAGCAAGGGGCGTGACTCAGTGTTAGAGAGCTTGCCTAGAATCTCTCAGTGAGGAGAAGCTGGGGGTGTGGCTCAGTGGTACAGGACCTGCCTGGAACCCACCAGTATATGGCTCAGCAGTAAAGTGCCTGCCTAGAATCCACCAGTGAAGAGCTGGGAGTATGGCTCAGTGATAGAAGACCTGCTTAGAATCTGCCCCTCTCTGGTGAGGCTTAGCAATAGAATACTTGCCTAGCATGTTCTGGGTTCCTGGGTTCAATCCTCAGTACTCCTCCACCCTCTCCCCCCAAAAAGAAAAAATCTATAAAGCAGTCCATTTCAGGTTGTGTTCTCACATTTAACTGTAAAATCTTGATGATGCATGAAGAATGACCATGATCGTGCTGATGCAGTTAAATACTGTCACTGAATTTCGTACTGCAATCCAGTCACGGTGATGTGTGAGTCACAGGGTTAGTGCCACAGAGAGCCACCTCTAGTATTATTTAATTCCCGTGTTTTCAAAATATTCTATGTATCGGAGGAGCGGGTTTCCAATTAAAAAGGATTTACAAGGCCTGTGCTTCCCTCCCAGGAGGCCAAGGAGATGAAGGCCTTCCATCAGATCAGATCAGAGGAACAGATCACATGCCTGCTACAAGACTTGACTTCAGGTCCACGGGGCTTGTCAAGGACCACAGGTCAGAAGCACCAAGCTGTGACCCAGCCGTGGACAACTGTCCCTAGTCCTAAGCAGAAAGCAGAGGGGGTCATGCAGCTATAGCTTGCATAGCCTGGGGTTCCTTCCCCCTAGCAGCTGCGCTTTGTAAGTGTCCATGTGTTACTTCCAGAGAAACGCAAGTGTATATGACCAGCCACTTCCCTCACGGATCTCACTGGATGTCAGGAAGCTCAAAAGGAAAGCAATCTATTTGGAAGAAAGGAAATGAACATAAACCAGGTGCTTACCATACACTAGGTCCTGCCCTGAGTTCTTCTTGCTTTATTTAACACCCAACCCCAAACTCCTAAGGACAAAACTAAAACTCACTGCACAGGTGAATCCAGAGAGGAACAGAGAGGTTGAATGACTTGCCCAAGGTCACACAGCAGGCAGGAAACAGAGCCAGAAGCCTTCCGCTCTTCCCAGCTACAGCGCTGTACTTTCTGGACCCTCAGTACTGTACGAGGGTACCCTTTTTATCCTAACCCAACTTATAAGCTGACTCAGGGGAGATTCATGGGATTCTAGTGGACCAGGCCCTCAAAGAACAGTCCAGAACAGAGCAAGCCTTGCAGGTGTCTACATTGTTCCTGGCATAGCTGGTACCGGCGCCTTTGCCTTTCACAGGTGACCAATCTTTGAACTCTGAATTGCAAAGAAGAAAAATAAAATAAAATAAAAACGTGGCCGAAAATAAACCTGCTCTCTAGCCAGGCCCTCTGTGGTCACTTACAAATGAAAGGATCCAGTTTTTTCCCCCCTTCTTCTTTTTCTTTCAGTAACAAAGATAAATGGTAAGTGGAGGGTGGGTGGAGTAGGACAAGAATGGGGGACAGTGGAGGAATTAAAGGCTGCAGCACCTGCTAAACTTGTGTGAACAAGGCCAGGTCTCTTCTTGCATCACGATTTCAAAGTAATAAATAAATAAATAAATAAATAAATAAATAAATAAATAATCATTATGATATAAAGGGAAATCCAAGTTATGATTCACTACATGTGAGCGCAAAGCTATTCCGAGACACCTCCCCCACTTTCCAAGTCCAAGAGAGAAGACCCCTGATTGGATCCAGTTTCCCAGACCACCTGAGGAGGGTTCCCAAGCTGTTGAGCAGCCCCAGCGCCACGCATCTCCAGGACAGGAAGGTCTGCCTGGGCTGCTGCTCTCAGCGAAGACAGGAGCCTGGGGTTCTGCTCCCTGGCAGCAGAAACTGAGTTAGTGGTTCCAGGGCAGGGTGGCATTGAGGTTTTCCTCCCCTTTGGTGAGCGCACACCTGCTGGGTTCTTCTTGACACCTGACCTCTGAAGCTGGAGCCTCTGAGGTTCCCAGAGCATCATGGGCAGATGGACTGCTGGGCCACAAGGAGACAGAGACAGAGGGGAACAGCGCCCAGCCAGCCTTACCTTCACCCCCAACCCTGGAGAACCACACAGGCACAGACTGGGACAACCTATGCCTGTGCCCATATCTGAGTTTGCCCCCCGGCCCTCTCCACCAGTTCCCCCTAATAAATAAGGTGTCCTAAGGTATTCAAAGGGGTGCGACTAGAGCTCCCAAATCGCGAGTCTTTGGGGTCCGAGGCGACATCTCAGGTCCTTGACCCAGCTCCAATAAACACAGCTGCTGTGCCTCGTCGGTCCTCTCTTCCTTGCCTCCCAACAGTGGTTCTGCACTTCCAGACCCTTTCCCAAGCCACCAAGATGCCTTCTCCCTCAGACCTCCACAGGGCTACAGGGGTGGGGGCCAGCAACGCACCCCGAAGCACACCCATTGCCCCCTGAGGCCAACCCAAGAGACTGCCCCAAGTGCGCAAGCAGGAGGAGGTCCCCCCACCCCCATGCTGGGAGGATTGACTAGGCAGGCAGCCTGGGCGCTTCAAAGGATGCGCTCTGGGGCAAGGAAGGATGTAGTGCTGGAAACCAGGATGTGTGTGTGGGGGGTCACAGTTGGACCCCCTGGGGGAATGTGAGGCTAGATAGCTTCACACATATCACAAAAGTTCCCAGTCCAGCGCGCCCCGACTGAGACTAGGAGGAGGCCAGTTCTGGGGGACCCTGGTTTGCCCTCATGGGAACCTTTGGGTTCATTTATTGGGGGTGGGAGGCTCAGAGTCGACCACTCCACCTGGACTTACCTAGAACTCCCCGGCAAGCCCGGCTGGCTGCAGTCTCTCGCTCCTGGGTTCTGGTCCCCCAAATCCCCCGCGCTCTCTGCACCCCGAGCCACGCTCAGCAGGAGCCAGAGGCGGCGGATCAGGGGGGTGCTGGCTTCTCCCACTCTAGCTGGCTACAACTTAGCGGGCAGGTCAGCCGCGCCCCTGACGCCCCAGACTGGGCACCACCGCGAAGGTCCAGATAGCCGCTGGGACCTGGCGGCCAAGGCCACCGGGACTGGTTCGTAGGGTTTCCGGGATCTCGAAGCGCGCGCTCCGCTGGCTCCGCGGGGACTGGATGCTGGGAGTTCTCGGGGCTCCTCCGGATGCCTAGGGCGGGGCGCGCGGCTGTCACCCCTCCAGAGGAGAGCTGCGCGGTTCGCGGGCGGCTCCTCGGATCCCAGGAGGCGCACGCGTGGGTCTGGGGGTTGGCAGAGCGCCCCCGCGCCCCACTCCTCGCGAGGTGCAGCCGGGGCTGGGGCGAAGCGGAGAGGTTGGGATTCCCCTCGGCTGTGAGTTTGGGTTTCCCCACCCTGCGCTGGACCCCGGCTGCAGTCGCCCCGCCGTCCGTCCGCGACCAGCGCTGGTGAGCAGCGCCAGCCAGAGCCACCGGCGCCAGCTGGAGGAGGAGGTGGCGGGCGGGCGGGCGGCGCGGCTCGCAGGGGGACGGGAAAGGAGGTGACCTTCAAACCCCGCGCTCGGGAAGGCGGGGACGGGCCCGGGGTGATGCGGGGAGCGGCCCGCGGAAGCGCTTCAGCAGGAGGGCGAAAGAGAAGGGACGAGATGGCCCGACCCAACACTGAACAGAAAGAAAATTAACAAAGGAAATGAAAGCGTGTGAGAGCGAGCGCGAGGGGGAAGAAAAAAACGGTGTGTGCGTGCGTGCGTGTGTGTGTGTGTGTGTGTGTGTGTGTGTGTGTGTGTGTGAGAGAGAGAGAGAGAGAGAGAGAGCGCTGAGCCAAAAATAATCCCGAGCGCCAGGGAGCGCCCCTCCCCCTTCCCTCTGCCGCCGCCGCGGTCACGGTCACGCGTGCAGCCTTGGATTCCAACAGCCGCCGCAGGCTCGCCACCCTGTGTCACCAGCTCTTGGCCCAAAGGACACAAGGGGTGAAAGTTGGATGTAGGGTGGACGGCCAGTGAGTCAGGTCCTTTGGCAGATGCGCAAGGTTTCCTCCTCCCAAAGCGGGGCCCGCTCATTGCCACCGACCGCCGGCGGCGCGCCTCTCCATCCTGACTCCCCAGTGGACCGAGGAACGTAAATCGCACCCTCCCCCCAAAGCTAAGTGGACCACTCCCACTCTTTTCCCCAATTCACTTCTGCTCCAGGGAACTTTCCAGGGAAGCTTCAGTGTGGCTGCCTGGTCGAGATTGGAGCAAAAAGTTAGACAGGACCTGGGTGACCCCCAGCTCCAGAAGTCAGGCCTGGAGCGCCCCGCGCTCCTACTGGCCACTGCTTTGTGGACAGGACGCTGCCCAGGTCTCAGAGCTGGAGACCATCTTCTTGCCTAGGGCTGTTGGGCAAAGACCCGCCCCCCCCCATGTTTTCGTAAGCATTGCATTGTCACCAGCACATACTCCGGGGTGGATTCGTGAATTTTGCATTGTGCCTTCTCAACAACCTGATGAAGGAGGTTCCAGTTGATCCACTACCCAGATCCGAGCCTCAAGGCCGTCACAAGTTAAAGCACGGGTTCTTCTTTCCCCACCTTAGACTGTCTGAGCCAGACATGCTACTTTATTTTCCTTTTTTTCTTCTCTTCCTTTCCTTCCCTCCTTTGCTCCCACTCAGGCTCCTTTCTCTTCCCTTCTTTCTCTTCTTTCTTTCCTCCCTTCTAGCCTTACCTTCTCTTCTTTGCACTCTCCCCTTCTTTTCTTTCTTTCCTTCCTCCCTCTCTTCTTTCCCCCTCCCTCCCTCCCTCCTTCCCTCCCTTCCTTCCTTCTTTCCTTCCTTCCATTCCCTTCTCCCTCTCTGTCTTACTCTCCCCCAGGGATCATGTTACACAATAGTCTCCCCTCCAATGAGCTTTGACCTTTTCTGAAAGTTGATCCAGGGCCATGGACCATGGACCAAGGATCAAGGGCTGGTGGAGGAGACCGCTGCCCCTCCCTGTCCACAGGAAGAGGCCAGACCCATCTTGAGGCCTTGACCTGAGCCTCACCCTCCTGTCCTCTGGTTTGACCTTCAGCATGACTCCTACAAGTGGGTCTGTTTGATTTCCAAAGCAGGCTCTGACTCTACATGAGTTCCTTCCTGTCATGAGAATGTCCTGGGGCCTCAGGAAGAGCAGAATCTGAAGGACCTCAGCCATTTTTTTCCAGGCTGTTGCTTCCTATGTCTAAAAGAAAATAAAGAGCTCTCCTAGCTACAACTGTCAGTCTTCAAAACACGCAACGTTTTAGCCTCATTTGACAGAATAAGTTTGCAAAACCCAGAAAGACTTCTCCACCATTGTCCCTGTGATCCCACAGTTTGGGTTGGTTTTTACCATCAGCTTTCTCTCTGTGATGGAAATGGAGCTGTGCATATACACAACTGTGGCTCCCTTTATGTCGCCTGTTGTCCTTGGGGGAGCATGGAGAAACCACAAATCTGGAGGAGAGGCATCACAGTCATGTCCCCCAGAAACCTTGTGTGATGGGAGAGCCAATGCATTTAGAGGTGACTGTCTAGTCATGTAAAGGAGTATATTCTCAACTTAAAAGCAAGTTTCAACAATGACAGAAGAAATGCATGGCAGCTAATAGGAAGGCTGTGGGTATGTGTTTGTGTAAATTCACCAGCAGGAACGGATTCTCCCTCCATACTCCTCCATTTTTATTCTGAAAGGAAAACATGGATGTGATTCTTCAAGGGCAAAACACTGGCCACTATTTCACTGTATGGGTGACCACTGGGTCCTTCTAAACTTTTCCTATGTATTTTTACCATAAAAATAAAACCTTACAATCTGAAAATCAAGGTCAGACTCAACCTGCTCTAATTTATTTATTTGAATGGAGAAATAGGTTCAGATGTGTCAGTAATAAGTGTCAGATATGACTCCTTGCTACCTGTGTTGCTCCCTGGCTGATGAAAGCTTCAGGCAAACCAGGCGAGGTGGCTTGCATCTGTCATTCCAGATCTCAGCAAGCTGAGGCAGGACAGTTGCTATCAGCTTCAAGGCAACCTGGTCTCTACAGAGAGACACTGACTCAAAATGAGAAGGAGGAGGGAGAGTGAAGATGGATATTGGGGATAGTGAGAGAGAGGGAAAGTAGGAAGAAAGGGTGAGAAGGAAGAAAAGCAAGGAGGGAGGACAGAAGAAAGGAAGAAAATTAATATGGAGACAGCCACTACAACTTAAAACAAAATTATTATCACCGTTAATATAGCATGAAAATATGCTACTCATTTGGAAATAGTAGTTGATTTTTGCTGCTTTTTATTTTTTATTTTATTTTATTTTATTTTATTTTATTTTATTATTTTCCCCAGTGACCACAGCTTTTGTAGCAGCATTTCCATGAGCCCCTGGAAGGTGGGGTGGGGTGGCAGTGCTGACTGGACAGCTCCTAGGACAGCATAGGGCAAGAATTCCACCAGCTGTGGCTATGAAGAGGGAGGCTTTGGCGCCTCCTACTGGGCATGAAAAATACGTGCTATTTGAGTAGAAGTATGTCAAAAATGTTGTAAAATGGTGTCTTCCATAAAGCTGAGAAGAGGAGGAAGATGAGGAGAAGGAGGAAGAGAGGAAGAGGGGAGGAGAAGGAGGAATAAATTTTCAGCCTCATGCTTGGCTAAGAGCAATCTGAGCTGCAAATTTCATCATTTCACTTTTCAGCTTGTAATCTATCCATGGCTCCTCGCAGTCCCCGGGGAGATAAGATCTACAGTCCTCTGTGCAGGTCCCCAGCCTCCGGGCTCTGTTGTTCTCTTTTAATAGGCACTGTGACCCAGGAATGATTTTCTCCAGCTGGTGTTTGACCCTCTGTGTAAGATGTTCTTCCAGCCTGGAATGTCTCGCAGTCTCTGGGTGCTTTCCGTTTATCGTTTAATTCCTCATTTGGGGACTGGGGAGATAGTTCAGTGAGCAAGGTGCCCACCTTGCAAGCATGAAGACCTGAGCTCATTCCCCAAAGACCACATAAAATGCCAGGCCTGGAGCTGCATGCCTGTAATCCCAGCACTGCATTGATGGAGACAAGACGATCCCCGATGCCAGCCAGTCTAGCCTAATCGGTGAGCCCCAAGCCAATGGAGACCCTATCTTAAAACAGAGATCAGCAGCCGGGCGTGAAGGTGCACGCCTTTAATCCCAGCACCGGGGAGGCAGAGGTAGGAGGACTGCCATGAGTTCGAGGCCACCCTGAGACTACATAGTTAATTCTAGGTCAGCCTGGACCAGAGTGAAACCCTACCACGAAAAACCAAAAAAACAAAAACAAAACTAAAGAGATCAGCAGTGTTCCTGAGTATGACACCCAAGGTTCTCCTCAGGCCTCCACATACACACACACACCCATGTGTACCCACACACAGGAAAAGAAAAATCACTATTTGTATATCCCAGTCTATATGTCACCCCCCAGTCTCCCACACCACATAAATAAATGCCTCTCTCAAAACCTCTTCCATTGGTATTAAACTTTATCCTGCCACTATGACAGACTATTGTAAATTCTGTTCTTTTCCATGAAACTGAAAAGCCCACGATGGCAAGAACCTGTCCCCTAGGGCACTAGCAATGCTAGTTAGTAGTCATGTTTGGTGAACCATCCTTTGCCTATAGTGGGCTGAATTCTAAATGGTCTAAGCAATTCAGGATGGGTTGAAGCAATAACCAACTCATCTATCCCTTGCTCCCTTCACTCTTTCAGTCATCCAACAAGCCTCTTCCTCACGGCTCCAGAATCATGGAAACCATCAGATTAGATGCAGTTTCTACTTTAGTCTAACATAAGGATTTGGCTATAACTATTTTTCAAGATTTGGTCAACATACAGCCTGGACTAGGGAGGGGGAAGAAAGGACAGACAAAGGTTTATAGAGATAACTCTAAAGAGAGAAGGTGAGCAGAGAGCTGGATCACAATCCTCTGGGAGAAGAGACACGTCTTGTCAAAGTGCCTGATGCAAACAGCATGGCTCCCTTAAGGAACAGCAGGTGTGTTCAACAGAAATAGAAGGATGCTCAGAGCAAGTGGATGATGAAGAAGGTGGATGTTGCACTTACCTCTTGTTATTGGGAAAAACAACCAACCAGAAGCAGCTGATGGGAGGAAAGGGTTGTTATTTTGGCTTACAGTCTAGAGAGGAAGTTCCATGATGGCAGGAGAAAGCATGGCACAAGCAGAGGCTGGACATCACCTCTGCCACAGCAGCAGGAGATTGAGCCAAATTCTAGCAAAGGGGAGCTGGCTATACCCCTAAGCCCACCTCCAACAACACTCTTTCAGTAAGGCTCTATCTCCCAAATTGACATCTGCTGGGAACAAAGCATTCAGAACACACAAGCTTATGGAGGACATTTGATTCAAACCACCACACTCTGCCCTAGTCCCCATAAAATGATGATGATAATGTAAAATGCAATGCACTCAGTCCAACTTTAAAAGTCCCCAGAGTTTTTATCAATCCCAACATCAGTCAAACATCCCCATAGTCCACAGTCTCTTAACTGTGATCCCATAAAACAAAAAACACATCATGACACAGAATAACCATTCACACTTCAAAAGATGGCACTGGGCATAGCCAGGAAACATAGAAGCAATGCAAGATCTAAAACAAACATCAAATCCTGTACCTCAAGTCTGATATCTGTAACCAGTGATGGAATCTTTTAATTCCAATTCTGCCCCTCTAGCTAGCTGGGCTGTCCACAGCCTGGGCAAAACTCCATCCTGAGCCAGAAGCTCTCCTTGTCAGCCATCCCATAGTCCTGGCATATCAAAAAAATCCTGGGGTCTCCATTGCAACCATCTACATGGCTCCATCAGGTTCCATGCAGGGACACAAAAAACCCTGCCTCACAATGCCCAAGTGTCATTTCCAAAATTAAAACCACATTGCAAATCCATGACCCTTTCCTTCCTGCATTTATTATACAACCATATGAGCAGGTGAGCTATCCAATGTGTTGATCCAAGGGGAATAAAGGTGACTTTGAAGAGGAGAACACTCCTCCAGCATTCAGACCCCTTAACTTCAAGAGTCAACATTCTTTCTGCTGTCCCAATGCAGAACAGCTGGCCAAAATTTCCATGGTGGTAATCTCTCAAACAATTGCAGCTGAATCAGGCTATAATCTTTAGCCCCCAAATTTCTTTTTTTTTCTGTACCATATCCTCTTGCTCACATCAGTCCATTTCTTGTAAATTAAACCCTGCTCAAGTTCTCAGCACATGGGAAGAGCACAGCTAGCTTCCCACACAAACTATCTCTAGTGCAAACCAAACAAAGCTCTCTCCCTTTCATAAGCCAAACCTGCACATTCCATAGTTATTTTTTTCTGCATTTAAGTCTTTCAACTTTCACAAGAATCCATCTGCACAAGGAATCTACTGACAATGTGGTGGGGAAACTGCCCTGTGTCTCAGCAGCACGGAATATTGACAATCGATTTCTTTCAAATGCACTTTATTTTAAGTCTAGGTCATTTTATTACAAATGGATAAGTAAAGATATTTAAGCCATTTAGGATGAAATATGCAACCTTGCAAGAAAGCGTGTGCATTTGCAGTGGTTACTGGTGGGTTATAGATGGTCTTTGCAGTTAAATATCTGTAAATCACAGTCAAGCTAGGCATTAGTATGCTCACCCTTTGCACATATGTTATTTCTATTTATTCCTTGTGCTTCAAGAATCCATCTGCAAGACATCTCTGAGTCCTAAAGATTCAAAATCCTTCCATATTCTTCCCACAGATGAGTTCCAAACTATCAAGACCACACAGTCAGCCTTCAAGCAGCAATGACCCCACTCGACTGTTACCAATTTTCTGTTGCAGTTACTTTCTCATTGCTAGAACAAACAATGGGCTGAAAGCAGCTGAAGGGAAGAAAGGACTTTTAATTTGGCTTACAGCCTCAAGGGGAAGCTCATGATGGTAGGGGACAGTATGCCATGAGCAGAGGCTGAACATCACCTCTACCACAGCAGATAGAAAACAGAAGTAAGAGAGTGAAGACTAACTCTAGCAAAGGGGATCTGGCTACAGTATCACTAAGCCCACCAATGACACACTTCTATCAGCAAAGCAAACCTCCCAAATGGCCACCAGCTGGGGACCAAGCATTCAAAACACACATGAGTTTGTGGGGGGTCATATGATCCAAGCCACCACAGTGGGGAAAAAGATGAAGGTGAGGATGCAGGCTAGGGGGCTCAGAAAGGACTCAAATTTGAATAGCAGGTGTGCTGGTTTTAGCACCAGACTTTGGCCAAATCACACTGTCTTCCTGAGATTCACCTTCACCATAATTCCCAAATGGTGAGTCCAGTGCAGGCCCATCTCTTTGCCTTCATTGAGTATTCAAAGACCATTTTCTCCAGGATCATCTTATGGTAAGAACTTCCCAAGGTGGGCAGTGTAGATGTCCAGGGAATTCTAAGGATGAGTCCACTACTTTAAACTCTTTAAATTCCTGTGGGATATTTTGGTATCATGGATGGTTTATGAGTATAGAAGCAGAATGGGGGAATGAATTTATAAAAAGCATCAAAGGAGCCTTGCATCCTTTCATGCTCCCTTCCAAGAGTACCTGTTTATTTAGACAGAGAGGCAAGGATGCTATCCCCAGATTCCTTTACAAGGAACTCTGGTTCTGTAAAATACATTGCCCCATTCTCATATTATGTAAGACCTGCCTTGCCTCTGGTTCTCTGACCCCAGGCTTACCTGGAAGGCTTGTCATAGTTTCGATCAACTAATGAACTAATTAAAACAGTCTGAGGGCCACAAGGGAATGGACTGTACTTTATATTCTCCGCACCCCCATCCTAGCCCTTGGGCACATGGCAGATACTCAATAGATAGGTATTGATTGGATGAACTCTCTCACCATCTATCATGTAGCACAGGATTTTGATGTTAACCAAGGCATCTGAGGAGGAACCATTCCATGTTCAGGTGTTCTTTAAGACACACACTTCCATGCTTTGTTTTACAATATCTTTGAGAGCTGAGGGTATGTCACAGTAGCAGTGTAGTCTAGCCAAATTGACAAGCTCCAGGCCAGAGAGAGACCCTCTCTCAAGAAAAGGCGGGTGGCAGTCCTAAGAGTGATACTTGAGGTTGTCCTCTGGCCTCCACAGGCACACATACACATGCACTCAAGCACATACATACATACATACATACATACATACATACATACATACATACACATGGACGCACACACACACATACATAAAAAAATACAAAGTGAAGGAAGTCTATATATCAAGCCATCAGCTTCAATAACTTACACCTATCACTGAATATCAATGTGACTTACTATCACATAGTGACTTTCTAGTTAAACACCAGCTCTGTTCTTCTAGAGGAAGAAGTCACAACATGATTTCCTGGGATTTGTTAAAAAGTAAAATAAAAATAAAATCATCATTAGGAACTTAATCTCCACCCAGCCTCAGGTATGTTGACAATGCCAGAGAAAAGTCCAAGAGAGCAAAACCTTTGTGTTGTCTTCCTATCTTATGGATAAGTGGACTACGGCTGCAAGAGAAAAAAAAAATCAAAAATCAAAAATCAAATTTCTAAAGCTCATGAATTTAACAAGTTCCAAACCTCATTTTTAAATCCTCAGTAGTCTAATGTCAGGATCATACTATTTTATGTTCATTTCTAAAACATTTCTCTCTATGCAGGGAGTCCAAAGGCCAATGAGACAGAAAAATGTGTTAAGTATTATAAACACCAAAAATCATTTTCAAAAGATCCAAAGGCTGTTCTGTGTAGTTGCAGAGAAAAGTCGACCATGAAGGTTAAGTCAAAACTTCTTAAGGAAAAAAAAAAAAAGTTGCAAGTCAATTGGGGAAACTGCCCTGTGTCTCAGCAGCACGGAATATTGACAATCGATTTCTTTCAAATGCACTTTATTTTAAGTCTAGGTCATTTTATTACAAATGGATAAGTAAAGATATTTAAGCCATTTAGGATGAAATACGCAACCTTGCAAGAAAGCGTGTGCATTTGCAGTGGTTACTGGTGGGTTATAGATGGTCTTTGCAGTTAAATATCTGTAAATCACAGTCAAGCTAGGCATTAGTATGCTCACCCTTTGCACATATGTTATTTCTATTTATTCCTTGTGCTTCAAGAATCCATCTGCAAGACATCTCTGAGTCCTAAAGATTCAAAATCCTTCCATATTCTTCCCACAGATGAGTTCCAAACTATCAAGACCACACAGTCAGCCTTCAAGCAGCAATGACCCCACTCGACTGTTACCAATTTTCTGTTGCAGTTACTTTCTCATTGCTAGAACAAACAATGGGCTGAAAGCAGCTGAAGGGAAGAAAGGACTTTTAATTTGGCTTACAGCCTCAAGGGGAAGCTCATGATGGTAGGGGACAGTATGCCATGAGCAGAGGCTGAACATCACCTCTACCACAGCAGATAGAAAACAGAAGTAAGAGAGTGAAGACTAACTCTAGCAAAGGGGATCTGGCTACCATATCACTAAGCCCACCCCCAATGACACACTTCTATCAGCAAAGCAAACCTCCCAAATGGCCACCAGCTGGGGACCAAGCATTCAAAACACACATGAGTTTGTGGGGGGTCATATGATCCAAGCCACCACAGTGGGGAAAAAGATAAAGGTGAGGATGCAGGCTAGGGGGCTCAGAAAGGACTCAAATTTGAATAGCAGGTGTGCTGGTTTTAGCACCAGACTTTGGCCAAATCACACTGTCTTCCTGAGATTCACCTTCACCATAATTCCCAAATGGTGAGTCCAGTGCAGGCCCATCTCTTTGCCTTCATTGAGTATTCAAAGACCATTTTCTCCAGGATCATCTTATGGTAAGAACTTCCCAAGGTGGGCAGTGTAGATGTCCAGGGAATTCTAAGGATGAGTCCACTACTTTAAACTCTTTAAATTCCTGCGGGATATTTTGGTATCATGGATGATTTATGAGTATAGAAGCAGAATGGGGGAATGAATTTATAAAAAGCATCAAAGGAGCCTTGCATCCTTTCATGCTCCCTTCCAAGAGTACCTGTTTATTTAGACAGAGAGGCAAGGATGCTATCCCCAGATTCCTTTACAAGGAACTCTGGTTCTGTTAAATACATTGCCCCATTCTCATATTATGTAAGACCTGCCTTGCCTCTGGTTCTCTGACCCCAGGCTTACCTGGAAGGCTTGTCATAGTTTCGATCAACTAATGAACTAATTAAAACAGTCTGAGGGCCACAAGGGAATGGACTGTACTTTATATTCTCCGCACCCCCATCCTAGCCCTTGGGCACATGGCAGATACTCAATAGATAGGTATTGATTGGATGAACTCTCTCACCATCTATCATGTAGCACAGGATTTTGATGTTAACCAAGGCATCTGAGGAGGAACCATTCCATGTTCAGGTGTTCTTTAAGACACACACTTCCATGCTTTGTTTTACAATATCTTTGAGAGCTGAGGGTATGTCACAGTAGCAGTGTAGTCTAGCCAAATTGACAAGCTCCAGGCCAGAGAGAGAGACCCTCTCTCAAGAAAAGGCGGGTGGCAGTCCTAAGAGTGATACTTGAGGTTGTCCTCTGGCCTCCACAGGCACACATACACATGCACTCAAGCACATACATACATACATACATACATACATACATACATACATACATACACATGGACGCACACACACACACATACATAAAAATACAAAGTGAAGGAAGTCTATATATCAAGCCATCAGCTTCAATAACTTACACCTATCACTGAATATCAATGTGACTTACTATCACATAGTGACTTTCTAGTTAAACACCAGCTCTGTTCTTCTAGAGGAAGAAGTCACAACATGATTTCCTGGGATTTGTTAAAAAGTAAAATAAAAATAAAATCATCATTAGGAACTTAATCTCCACCCAGCCTCAGGTATGTTGACAATGCCAGAGAAAAGTCCAAGAGAGCAAAACCTTTGTGTTGTCTTCCTATCTTATGGATAAGTGGACTACGGCTGCAAGAGAAAAAAAAAATCAAAAATCAAAAATCAAATTTCTAAAGCTCATGAATTTAACAAGTTCCAAACCTCATTTTTAAATCCTCAGTAGTCTAATGTCAGGATCATACTATTTTATGTTCATTTCTAAAACATTTCTCTCTATGCAGGGAGTCCAAAGGCCAATGAGACAGAAAAATGTGTTAAGTATTATAAACACCAAAAATCATTTTCAAAAGATCCAAAGGCTGTTCTGTGTAGTTGCAGAGAAAAGTCGACCATGAAGGTTAAGTCAAAACTTCTTAAGGAAAAAAAAAAGTTGCAAGTCAATGAGGTGTAAATAGTTAATGAATTTATAATCAGAACATAAATGATTTTCTCCTAATGTACTGACAACGTGGTGGGGAAACTGCCCTGTGTCTCAGCAGCACGGAATATTGACAATCGATTTCTTTCAAATGCACTTTATTTTAAGTCTAGGTCATTTTATTACAAATGGATAAGTAAAGATATTTAAGCCATTTAGGATGAAATACGCAACCTTGCAAGAAAGCGTGTGCATTTGCAGTGGTTACTGGTGGGTTATAGATGGTCTTTGCAGTTAAATATCTGTAAATCACAGTCAAGCTAGGCATTAGTATGCTCACCCTTTGCACATATGTTATTTCTATTTATTCCTTGTGCTTCAATTAAGAAGCCTTAGCCTCCAAACAAAAGAAATCAATGGAGTGTTTTTAAGACCATGTTGCATGTACGATAAGGAAGCATGAGCAAATGGCCAAGCCTCAGAATTCTGAAAGCTGAATACAAGGACTTTCAGAATTAAGCTCCAGCAAGACTCCGGTATGGCCACTTAGTGAAGAGTGGACCCCGCACCATGAAGTAAACTCCAGTAAGGCTCCAGTATGGACACCTAGTAGAGAGTGGACCCCGCACCATGAAGTAAACTCCAGTAAGGCTCCAGTATGGACACCTAGTAGAGAGTGGACCCCACACCATGAAGTAAACTCCATTGAGGCTCCAGTATGGGCACTTACTGCAGAGTGAACCCCACTCCATGAACTAAGCTCCAGAATTCCTGCCTTCATGGCAGAACTTCCCACATCACCACTGCCACCACAGGTTGGCACCAAGTGCTCTATTCCTGAGTCTCCACATGCTCCTTTAGACTCCCTAGAAATAGATTCTCAGACTAGTGTGAAAAAGCAAGCAGTGAACTTGAGAGGGAAACAGTGACTCAACAGTGAGGACTGGAAAAGTGAGAGAGGGCAGGGACAGAATTCTACCGAAGTATGCTGTGGAGCATGTTACCCCTTGTAGGTACCTGGGTATTACTACTACTAAAGAATGAGATGGCTCAATAGATAAAGTCCTTGTCTCATGAGTGTGAATAGCTGAGTTCAGATCCTTAGAAACAAGGTGAAGCTGGGTACAGTAGTGCTAGTATCTTGGCAAGATGGGAAGTCAAGACAAGAGAATATCCCAGAATCTTGGGGAACAGCTAGCTTGGCAAATGCAGCTGTGAATGAGAGACCTTGCCTCAAACAAGGTGGAAGGCAAAAATTGACACTGAAGATTGTCCTCTGATCTTCACACATATGCCATGGTATGTGTTTGCCTACATTAATACACATGAACACACACACACACACACACACACACACACACACACATATAAAAACATTCTAAGAGTCCATCAGTCTTTTCCAGAGATCTCATTGTGTGTACTTCACACATGCACACGTGCAAAGGTATTGTCTATGTTAATTCCACACCACTTCCATCCTTTCTTGATCATGGGCAGAATAGAGTGCAGTAACCATAGAGTTCTTGGGGGTATGGGTAGAGTAGAATCCAGTGACCAAAGTCCGCTGGTGGCATTTGGAGGTCTACACTGTATGCATGTTGATGCTATACTCCCAGGGATGGGTCTTAGGGTATGAAAGAATGGGGAATATTCTGTATGCTGAGTTTCCCCATGAATAAATAAATGGAAATGTTGTCTCTGAAGAGTTAGAATGGACACTCCCCCCAGATCTCTCATTACCTATGACACTTCACTGGCTCGATATCCGGATGTCTTGGGAATGAATCATTTGACATGTTCATCGAAATTTAGCTCCTTTATTAAGATTCAGGAGGCCTATGGTAAGATGGGGTTACAGGCAGCAGGAAGGACACTGACCCTATTTTGAAGATCTGAGAGCTGTGCTGAGGGCTTCTTCCTTGGTCTTTGTCCATGGGGTATTGCTGCTGCATTCTCAGACTCACAGAAAGGAGGCTTTTGTTGGCCACATCCTGAAATAGTAGTACACGCCAAGAGGTAGGTTACAGGGAATTGGTGGGGACACTCAGAAAGTGCCCCTTTCAAATCTCTCAGACCAACATCTGAACTGAGAAAAGCACTACCATGTCCCAGGAAGAACCAACATGTCAGGCTTCTGCAGGCTCCACCTTGTGTCCCAGGAAAGTGTCACAGCAGCAGTAAGCCTGTCAGACCACGGCCCTGATTCACTCACAGGCATGAGGAAGAGGCCTCCTGTCAAAAGCACGGGTAGCCAGGGCGGCAGGCAGACAGGACAGAGCCATCACTGCCTTTGGTAGCTCTATCTTAGAGAGTGTGAAGTGGCAGCAATCAAGTCTGTACTGTGTGTGTGTGTGTGTACAGTTATTCATGCTTATATGGCCATGTGTGTGTGGAAGAGGACAACCTTGGGTGTTCTGTACAACTACTTTTTATTTATTTATTTTTAGAAATATAGAGAATTCCTTTTTAATATTTTATTTATTTATTTGAAAGAGAGAAAGAGAGGGAGAGAGAATGAATGGGCATGCCAGGGCTTCCAGCCACTGCAAACAAATTCCAGATGCATGCACACTCTTGTGCATCTGGCTTACATGGGTCCTGGAGAATCGAACCAGAATCCTTTGGCTTTGAAGGCAAAAACACCTTAACCACTAAGCCATCTCTCCAGCCCACAACTACTTATTTTTTAAACAAGATCTCTGATTGGCCTAGATGCTCACCAGCTAGACTAGCTGAACACTGGGCGCCAGGGATTTGTCTCTGCCTCACACACACTGACTTTCCAGGCACATACCACCACCCTTGGCTTTTCTGTGGGTTACTGGGAATAGAACGTGGTCCTCAGGCTTGCATTACAAGTACTTTACTGGTAGCTGTCTTCCCAGCCCCAAGAAGTTATTTTACAGTGGACAAAAAGAAAAAAAAATAAGGCACAGACAAAATGTGCATTAAGATAACAGGTAGAACATTTTCACAGCCCTCTCTATTTTTAGCCTAAAATGTATTTCCCAGGTATCAGCTACCATCAATGGACTGACAGAAGAAGGGGGGAACTGACTCATGAGCAAGTCAATGAAAAGGACATCGGTCTATTTGATTTCCCTCTCTCTTCCTGCTTTGACGCATCTCTGTGTTCAAAAGCTCCGAGATGAGCTCGCGTGCTGTTATTCTGTCAGGCAATTAAGCAACTTGGCAATAAAAGCAAACCATATTTTTTTTTCTGGAGTTGTTTGCAGAGAATACAGAACAGCACAGGACAGATGTTGAACCACGACGTAAGTACTTAGCTGAACACACTTCTCAATGCCAAAGCTAAATGTTTTTCCAGAGTGTTGCTTCTAGAAATCTCCTTCTCTTCTGGGATGTTTTCCCACTTGTTAAGCTTTCCTTCTACAACCTCTCCGTGTCTTCCGGCAGCCAGGTTATGAACATGTCCAAGTTCTCTTACATTATCCAACTCTCCTCCTTCAACTCTTCCCTCCACCTTAGCTGAGTCCTGCTTTGGGTCCAACTGTTACCACCAAACTTCTTGCAAACAACATTCTTCCAACTTCTCCACTATCCAGTGGCCTGATCTCCCTTGAAGAGCACTCAGCTGAAGCCCTCATTTTAGCCTCCATTGTTGTTGTACCCCAACGTCACGTTCAGGCCTGGACGACAGCTGCTATTTGTAATAGTTACCTTCCTCGCTGCTCTGACTAATCTTAGAGAAGGAAGGGTTGAGTTTGGCTCAAGGTTTGAGGGTCTAGTTGGTCGTGATGGGGGATGTGCAGTGGCAGGAACAATTTTTGGCTGTGGAGGAGGCAGTGTGAGGTGAGGCTGTTTGCTCACATCTTCACAAACCAGGAAGCAAAGGGATCACCCACAAGTGGAGGAAGTCTTTAAACCTGAAGGCCCACCCTCCCAGGGACCCACTTCCTCTAGCCATGCCCAACCTCCTAGAATCTACAAGCTCCCACAACAGGGCTGCCATTGGAGACACATGAGCCTGAGGGACAGTTCACATCCAAACCACAACGCATTCACTAATGACCAGATGTGTCTTCCTTCGCCACAACTCTTGGTGTCTTTGAACTGCTTCCCCTGTTTCTCATTTGCCTGTCTTCTCTACTCAGGCATCCTCTTCTTCACACTTCCCATGGATGTTTCTGTGATGCTGGCTAGCTCCCAGAGGTCTCTCTACCTTTTACCCTTTTTTTCCCACCCCTACATCCCCAGCTCCAACTGCATCCTCGCCATCTGGCTGTTTGCCAGACATCCAGGACTGATTTTTATCCTCAATCAAACCACTCATTAGGCAAACATTTGTTGAGTGCCTAGTAATGTTTGCAAAATAAATTAGCAACAAAAATCCAGTGTATTGGTTGTCTCTTGCTTGTGTATTTGCTCCCAAATGGAGAAGCTCAGAACACCAAACATTAACCCACAGTATCTATGGGTTATGGTGGTGCATAGCTTAGCTGAGTGCCTCCGGTTCAAGGCCAACAACAAAGCCACCAGCTGTGGCTGCAGCCTCCTCTCAAGGCCTGTGTACAGGAGAATCTGCTCCCACGTGCACTCACATGATTGTTCGCAGGATGCATTTCCTCAGTGGCTCTTTCTTCATGGTCATTCACCCTCCCTCATCTCCTTGGGCATCTCTCAGTGGGGAAGCCAGCTTCCCTTAGGAGAACAAGGGATAGAGAGACATCCCAGTCGGTAAAGTGCTTGCCTGTCAAGGATGAGGACGTGAGTTCAATCCCCAGGACCCATGTAAAATGCTGGGCATGGTGGCACCAAAGCCTGTAATCTGATAGCTGGGGAGGTACAGACAGGAGGATCTTCACCCTCACAGGTCAATGACTCTCACCTAATTGGTGAACTCCAGGCAACAAGTGCCCCTGACTCAAAGGAGGTGGATGGTGTTTTTGAGAAAGGAAGCCAAGGTTGTGTTCTGGCCTCTGCATTCGCAACCATTCACACACACATACATGTATATACAAACATGCAAACACAATACATATGCTGTATTAAAAAAATAACAGGGGCTGGAGAGATGGCTTAGCAGTTAAGGCTCTTGCCTGCAAAGCCTAAGGACCCATGTTTGACTCTCCAGATCCCACGTAAGCCAGATGCACCAAGGTGAGGCAAGTGCAAGGTCTCATATGCCCACTAGGTGGTGCAAGTGTCTGGAGTTCGATTTCAGTAGCTGAGGCCCTGGTGTGTAAATTCTCTCTCTCTTCATCTGTCTCTGTCTCTCTCTCTCTCTAAAGTAAAAAAAAGAAAAAGAATAGGATGGCGAATAAACACTCTATGGTGAATATAACATCTCTTTCTGACAGCCACAGCAGAGACAGATCACGAATCTGTATTAGTTACTTTTCTTGCTGCTATGACTCAACACAGGAAGTAACTAAAGGGAGTAAGGCTTAGGTTTTAGCTCAGAGCTTTAGGACTTACAGTCCATTCTGGAAGTCACAATGGCAGCTGGCTCCATGATGGCAGGAGTGTGTAATCACCTCCTCACATCTTGGCGGAACAGGAAGCTGAGAGAAGTGGGGCCAGGAGACAAAACCTCAAGGCCCACCCTCAGTGACACATTTCTTCCCGCAAGCCTCTACCTCCTAAAAGTTCTACAACTTCCCAAACAGCACCACCAAGTGGAAACCAAGTGTTCAAACGTATGAACCACTGGGGGACATTTTACATCCAAACCATAACAATTTTTTTTTTTGGTTTTTTTTCGAGGTAGGGTCTCACTCTGGTCCAGGCTGACCTGGAATTAACTATGTAGTCTCAGGGTGGCCTTGAACTCACGGCGATTCTCCTACCTCTGCCTCCCGAGTGCTGGGATTAAAGGCATGCGCCACCACGCCTGGCTCAATAACAAATTTTTAAAATGTTGTATTTATTTATTTGAGAGAGAGGAAGAGGCAGAGGAAAGAGAGAGTGGGTGCTCCAGGGCCACCAGCCACTGCAAACAAACTCCAGATGCATGTGCCCCCTTGTGCATCTGGCTTATGTGGGTCCTGGGGAATCAAACCAGGATCTTTAGGCTTCACAGACAAACATCTTAACCACTAAGCCATTTCCCCAGTGACAGAACTATAAAAATTTCTATTGTGTTCCACTCACTGGAAGTGATGTGGTACGCCAAGCCCACACTCCAAGGGAAGGGAAGGAATCACAGAAAGGCATGGATACCAGGGGACATGGAACACCATGGGAGCTGTGACTGTCACATCCCCATTTCAGGAAGCTTGGTGGCTACAGCGACACACGTTTCTAAATGCAGGGAGAGAGCCGGGTGTGATCGTGCAGCACTCAAGAGGCTAGGGGAGGAGGGCTGTGACTTAGAGGCCAGTCTGGGATACATAATGATGCTGTGTCCAGACGAAAGCTAAGTGGAAAGCAAGGATGGATGAAGAGAGCATGGGTCCCTGTTGCTGTGGAAGAGCTCACCAGCCAGGCCTGCAACTTAGCCTCTCTTCAGAGCCCTCGGCTCTTCTTCAGTCTTCTCAGCATCCCTTCCCTGCCACTCGTTGCATCTTACTGTCTCTTATCTGGTCTTAGTGGTCTCTTAGCTCATTTCTCTGCAAAATGCCTCTCCCTGCCCACAACCCATTCTTTTAGCCTAGAACACAGTGTTTTGAATACTACTTTTGTTTAGCTCTTTCTCTTACTATTCTAATTGACGTTACCTTCAACTCAAACTAGTTCAATCCAGAAAGGAGATCAGCTGATGGACAATCTGGATAGTTGTTTCCACGGTGACTGTCTTTAGGCACCCCGGGAGCCAAAGGCTGGAGCAGTGGTGGCCTCCCTACCTCCGCTTTCGATGTCACTCTCTGTTGTCAGTATCCTCCCCAGCAGCTTCTTAGTTACTGGGTCAAGGTGTGTGCCAACAAAGACACATATATGACGTGGCACCAAATTAGAAGCCTTTGGGAAAAGGAGGTCCTTGTATTCTAACGGAGTTCTAGTAAAACCCTTACTGTGTGCCCCCATGCCTGATTAGAGAGACTGGTGGGCAGGTGGATCTCTAAATGAAATTAGGGTGCCATTATCATGAAGAGGCAGCAAGTTAATAATCAGGTGATGCATTTCAGAGGTGCACACATCACTGCCTCCCCATCGCCTTTGAGATAAAGCCCAAACATCTTGGTGTTAGCATCAGGAATCCTCATCAGTGGAGCTCAGCTTACCTTCCTAGCTTAACTGCAGCACAATTTCATGTGATCCACAGAGAACTGCACATTCCCCCTACACTGTGAACCTCATGGCTCAACTTCTATGTCCTCACCTGCTCAGCAGACTTCTGTCTGAAGACCCAGCCCAAATGCCATCTGTAGCAGTAACCTCCTCATTGCTGGGACAAAACACCCACACACAGAAGCAGCTTGTGGGAGGAGAGGATTTATTTCAACTTACAGTTCCAAGGGGAAGTTTCATCATGGCAGAGGAAGCATGGGGCAGAGCAGACAGCAGGGTGTCACATTAGCTGGGAGGTAGCAGCAAGAGGAAGCTAGCTAAGGAACGCCCAGGAGGGCTGGACTAATAAACTTCAAAGTCCACCCGCAGCGACCCACCTCCTCCACCTCCCAAAGGTGCCACCAGCTGAAATTGAGTAGGAGGTTTCACCAAAACGCACGAGGCTATGGGGAGCATTTCACATTTAAACCACCACACATTCATCCTTTAAAGAAATATTCACCCAATTCTTGGCTGAAATAGTCATTCCTTTCCCAAGAAATTATGTAAATATCTACACTCAATAACGGTTCTCCACAGGGGCAATGTTGTCCCCTAGGAGATCCTTGGCAATATCTAGATACATTTTTCTTTTTTGGTTGTCATGACTGGAGCAGGGGAGTTTCTGGCCCTTGATGTGGAGTGGGCGGAATTGGAGGACACTGTTCATCACATACCACTGGTGTACACACAGACCCCCAGACCTGGGGATGAGTGATCCATCTCGGAATGCCAACTTGTCAGAGCTGAAAACACCTGTTGTCTTGCCACACTGAAAGCTGTGTATTATAATGATCAATTTCATATCCTCCCCATTCAACCACTAGCTCCTCAGGGGGAAAGATGCTGGTATGTTTGTCAATGTTCTCCCAGCTCTGGCAGGTGCCTGGCCCATCACAGATGCTCAGTAAACACTGGCAGAATGAGTGAGTGAGGAAACGAAGGTCCAGATGGGCTTACGAAACATTATCCAAGAAACCGAGTTCCTGGAAGGCAAGGTAGTTCCTTAAATGGCTATTATGTTATAAAACTTCACCTGGAGGGTATGGTGCCCGCATCATGCACACCTCACCAAGAATAAATCTGAACAAAATGTAAACTGCCAACTCAAAAGTCATATGACTTGGTTTGCAAGTCTGTGACTCTTGCTACCAATTATTATAAAAATGACTGTTTATAATTGTCTGAAGTCTGAGGAAATGGCTATACTCTTAGGATTAAAATATATATAACCCTAGGTTGGGGAAATGGCTCAGCAATACAGTGTTTGTTGTGCCAGCATGAAGTACTGACTTCTGACTCCCAGTCAGCACCCATGTAAATGCTGGATGTGGTGGTGTCTGTCTATACTCCCAGGGGTGAGGAGGCAGAGACAAGGAAACTCTGGGGCTCACTGCAGCGAGCTCTAGGTTCAAACAAGAGGCTGTCTCAGGTTGGAGAGATTGATCAGCAGTTATGTGTGCTCACTGCACAAGCATGAGGGCCTGACGGGGGCTGAGACTGCCCAAGTTCAAATCTCCAGTACCCATGTAAACAGCTGGGCATAGCCACACTCATCTGTAATCCCAGCCCTGTGGGAAGCAAAGCCAAAGGATTACTGGAGCTCACAAATAGCAAGTTCTGGAATCGCTGAGAGACTCTGTTGCAAGAAAACCTCAAGTGGGTGAATGATGTTGGGAGACACAGTGCTTTTCTCCGGCTGCCGCAGGTGAGCCCACAGGGCACCGCAAACGAGTGCAAGGGGCACACCATCAGCACTTCATACATGTGCATACACCACACACACCACACCACAGTGCTACACACACACACAAAGAAAGAAAAAAGAAAAAGAGAGTCTGTCTTAAAGAAGAAAAAAAAGAGTGGAAAGCAATTGAGGAAGATACCCGAGTGTTGACGTGTGGCCTCCACACACATAATCACCTGCATGTGCACCCACACACGTGTGCATGCACATACACATACACATTCATGCACACCACACACAATGTATTATATATACATACACACATATATAATTATATGTTATAATATAATTATATACATACATAGATGTATATCCCTGGTACAGATGTCCCAAATTTTTGCCCAGCAAAGAAGTTTCATGGCTCTCTTCCCCTTGCAATTTTCGTTAAAACAAAGCCATGCATGTGACGTCTTGGGAGAAGTCACTGCACGCTTGAGTAAGGAGTGTACACATCACCAGGAGCTCACTAAGCCAGATGAGGTGTAGCACGCCTCTCAGAAAGGACATTCAAATGTCAGGTGGAATGATCTACACTGCATGTCAATAAAGAGTACTCGGAGGTTCACTGAGTCAATAAAGCTTGCTAGAACAGTCTTAGTGCTGAGTATCAATGCACCCTGACGAGGACCCTCCAACGCCAGACGCCAGCTCACGTCTAGTGGCATTAAACAGAACGTTCTGGAGGGAGAAATAAAATGAAAAGCTTCCATTATTCTGAGAGTTCATGTTCACTGAATAACACGGATGAAGAAGCCAGAAAAGTCCGTGTTTCGATTCCAGTGGTTAAAGCCTCCTGTGTTCATTTCTGGAGATCCCAAGCAGAGAAAATCTCCAATGCAGGGAGCTTGGTGTCAGGATTAGTCATTTTCTCATTTTTTATTTAATGGAAACTTAAGCAGTGTCTTCCAGGCCATTCTAAATCAAGGAAAACAGTAACTGTTTTAATCCTCTCTGTGTTTCTATGGCATGACATAACATTGTTACTGGCAGATAAGGAAACTGCCTCAGAGAAGCTAATGAAAATATCTTATGTCACCCATGGTTCATCTTGCTCATCAACTTGACTGGATTGAGAGACATGCAAAACCTACCTCTGGTTATGTCTGTGTGGACATTTCCAGAGTTAAGAAAGGCAAACTTTGGGGGACTAGGAAGATGGCTTAGTGGTTATAGGTGCTTGCTTGCAAAATTTCTTGCCCAGATTCCATTTCCAAGCCACCCATATAAACTTGATGCAAAAAAATGGTACCTGGTGTTCATTTGCACTGACAAAAGATCCTGGCATGCCCCTTCCACACACATGCAAATAAATTAAATTATTTTAATTTATTTTATTCATTATTATAATATTTCTACTTATTTGAGAGAGAGTAAGAGAAAGAGAGCTACACACCAAGGCCTCTAGCCACTGCAAATGAACTCCAGACACATGCACCACCTTGTGCATCTGGCTTACCTGGTCCTGGGGAATCAAATCTGGGATTTTTTAGCTTTACAGGCAAGTGCCTTCAGTGCTTAAGCCATTTCTCTAGCCCTTTATTCATTTTTAATGCCTTTTTATTTATTTATTTATTTATTTATAAACAGGGAAAGAGAGAGAGAATGAGAATGTCCCTGCCAGGGCCTAGTGCCACTGGAAATGAACTCCAGGCACATGTGCCACTTTGTGCATCTGGCTTTTCGTGGTTGCAGGGGAGTCAAACCTGGGCCAAAAGGTTTTGCAAGCAAGTGCCTTTAACCATTGAGCTATCTCTCTAGCCCCAATCATTTTTTTAAAGGCACACCTGTTCTGAATATGGATGGCAGTGTCCTACAAGCTACAAAGGGGCTGAAGGAGGAAAATACCAGCACAGGCATTCTCTCCACTTCCTGACCACCATGAGCCAAGGAGCCCTACTGCCTCATACCATGAGCTTCAAGAAATCTGTACTCCTTCAAGTTGTCTTCTCAGATCTTTCGTCAGACGGAGGCCAACTCTGATGTGACAAGCCTGGACAGCAGCAGAACCTCTGGTCTAGAGTAGGTATTCCTAACCAAGGATCAATGCTGCCTCATGCGGGTCACTTTACGTCCCTCAGAAATGCTCAACCCAGAATTCAGTCAGCTTAATATTTCTGCAAAGCTGGTCTCTTGACAAATCAAAAGGTTTGTCCACCTGGGCCTGCTTGAAACACAGTGAAGCGGGAAGGAGAAGAGGTTCCAGGCAGGGCACAAATCCATTTCCGCCTCTGAGGGTCAGGCTTGGTTCCTGGACATCTGTATCAGAGCTCCGGGCTCTGCTGTTTTGCAGATAAAGATGCTGAACCTAAAAGAGGTCGAGGATCTTGGCCAAAGCCCCAGATCAGATGAATGGCAGAGCTACATTTGAACTTGGCAGGATCCCAGTGGAAAAGACCTGGCTGGCAGGCTCACACTGAGGCAATTCAAGGAGATGCCCATGAACTGAAAGGGTGGTACTAACAAAGGCACGGCAGGTGTGGAGCAAGAGCCCTGGACCAAGGCAGATGAAGCCATGATTATCCCCGGGGCTCCTTGAACGGGGCGGGGGGGAGGGCAGGAGCAAGCCTGGAAGGTGAGCACTGTGGGCCACAGGGGCTTCAGGAGCCATGCTGACCTGCAGGGAAGAACCGTGGAGACCCGGCATGGAGGAACCTGGGTGCAGACATCCTGGGTTTATTTTGCTTGTTTCTGCCCCTTTCTGGTCCCCCTCCCACCTCTGTGAAGGCTGCCCTTCACTGTCAATGTGGTTGTCATGAGACGGGTGGTGAGAACGTACTTCTGGGTATGTTTGTGAGGGTGACTCCAGAGAAGCTGAAACGGAGGAGGAGGGAAGATCCACCCTGGAGTGCATATTACCATTCGTTCCATGGACTGCAACTGCGGGGTCCTGAATGAATAAAAGGACCCAGGCACCAGCATTCATGTCGCCCTGCTTCCTCACCACAGATGCAAGGTGACCAGCCACCTCCCAGTCCTACCACGATGGACCTCTGCCATGATGGACGTACCCTCACACCGTGAGCCTTCCTTGCTCAAGTTACTCTTCTGTTTGGTTGCTGTAACAGGAAAAGCAACTAGCACATCCTTCAACACACACACCCTGGCCAAATCTAAATGGCTGCCTGAGAACCCAGGTCTTTGTAAGAAGGCTTTGAGGGGCTGGAGAGGTGGCTTAGCGGTTAAGGCGTTTGCCTGCAAAGCCAAAGGATCACAGTTTGACTCACCAGGACCCACGTAAGCCAGATGCACAAGGGGGCGCATGCATCTGGAGTTCGTTTGCAGTGGCTAGAGTCCCTGGCAAGCCCATTCATTCTCTCTCTACCCCTCTTTCTCTCTCTCAAATAAATAAAAATATTTTTTTTTAAAAAAAAAGAGTTTGAGAGCAGGATGTGAAGGGTGAAGGACACACTCAACAGGGATCAGAAGACCCCAAACCACACATTCCCACTTGCTGTAACTCATCCAATCACCCTATCAAATTGTAGTGACCACCAATGCAATGAAAGTGCTGAAGACATGCCCACCGCCGTTCTGGGAACTCTGCGAGGATCCGCTCATTTTCCTAAGTGTCAGCCATACGCTGAACACAAGTGCTCACTCTGGAGTTACGGGGAGGTAAGAGAGAGCAACTGAGTGACAGAAATCTCAGAATCCTCTTCTGCCAAGTGCACAGTCCTGCCACACTACCATGTCACAACTAGTTCAACCCTTCATTCACACGCTAAAATGTTTGAACCATGAAGTCTTTCTTTCAGGGCTGAAGATGTAGCTCAGTGTGAGAGTGTTTGCCTAGTACAGTGAGGCCCTGAGTTCTATCTCTAGTACCCCTGGGGGGGAGTGTCTTCCTAGCTTAAAAGAGAAAGAGGAACAAAATGAGTTGAGATTCAAAAACATACGTTAAAATGCAAGCGCACTTGATGTGCTGGTCATGAGCCCTGCATCCCCTACCAGGTGTTGTGCCACGAGACCGGAAACCCATTTCATACATCTGAGGTATTTCTCCCATACTAGGAATTTGACCAGTAAGATACAGGCCATAGTTGGAGTACTGGGGAGATAGCTCAGTTGGTAAAGTGCCTGCCATCCAAATATGATGACCTCCTTATGACCCCTAGAATCCACATTTGAAACATAGTCAGGCATGGTGGCATGCACATGTAATCCTAGCACTGGGGAGGTGGAAACAGGCAGATCCCTGGGACTTGCTGGCTAGTCAGTTTAGGCTAACTGATAGGTTCTAAGCCAAAGACACACCTGTCTCCAAAATGGTGGCAAATGCCTAAGGAATAAAATACCAAAAGTTGTTCTCGGGCTGGAGAGATGACTTAGCGGTTAAATGCTTGCCTATGAAGCCTAAGGACCCCGGTTCGAGGCTCGATTCTCCAGGACCCACGTAAGCCAGATGCACAAGGGGGTGCATGCATCTGGAGTTCGTTTGCAGTGGCTGGAGGCCCTGGTGCACCCATTCTCTCTCTCTCTCCCTGCCTATTTCTGTATCTCTCTCTCAAATAAATAAATAAATAATAAAAAATATTTTTAAAAGATACAGAATCCATGTTTTTAAAAAAAAAAAAAGTTGTTCTCTGACCTAGACACACACACACACACACACACACACACACAAAGATACAGGACACAGAAAAAAAAATACTGGCAGACACAACTTTCTCCCATTTGTCCTCAATGGCCAGGCACAGTCATCCTACACAGCCTGCCCAGACCCCGTATTGCTCCTGGCGAGGCTGTGGTTGGACTGGGAACACACAGTCTCTGAAGTTCTTGTCTTCTCTTCCAGCTTCATTTCCCTTCCTCCTTTATTCTTTCTGGAGTGGACATGCACCTATCTGAAAAGCCTTAGCATATACGCTTTTTTAAAAAAAAAAAATCTGTTTTCTGGCTGGAGAGATGGCTTAGCAGTTAAGGCACATGCCTGCAAAGCCTAAGGGCCCCAGTTCGATTTTCCAGGTCCCAGGTAAGCCAGATGCACATAGGGACACATGCATCTGGAGTTCACTTACAGTGGCTGGAGGTGGAGGTCCTGGCGCACCCATTCACACTCTATCTCTCACTCCCTCTCTCTATTTCAAATAAATGAATAAATTAAATAAATAATCTTTTTTAAAAATCTGTTTTCTAATAAAATCTCAACTTTAACAAATGAATCAATCTTTCACTTAGGTTCCTAATCACCACCCCTACCCCCTTTTCCAATAGCTATTGATTATGCCTTCTGAGGAATATTCATTTACATTCTTTGTTGCAGACACTGTATACATGAACATCCATGAAGTCTACTTTGATTCCACCCAAATTTAATCAATATGGCAACAGCCCCTCCAGGTCTTAGAAGACTCCATGCTCAAAGAGATCGCTTCATGTATGTGAACTCTTCTCTCAACAGAACACAGACGCCAGGCAGAGACTGTCTCTCTCCTCAGGCATGCGTGAGCTCACGAGTGTTGAAGACTGAAGCATCTTCCTGCAGAGGCTAATGCATGGTGCTTGGGATGGACAGGCAGGCACCCAACTAAGATGGAGGTTTCTCCAGTGCCATGCTTCACACTATTCGGAAATAAAAACCAACACTCTCACATTTTCACAGTTGTAAGAGAAGTCAGAACGCAAATTCCACTTCAAATGTTGTAGCAGGTAAGAAATGTACAGAAAATGATTCACAGGAAACAGAGAGAGGGGGGAGGGAAGGGGAAAACGAGATAGAGAAGAAAGAAAGGAAAGACAGAGAAGGGAGAGGAGCAAGGGGGAGGATGGGAAAAGTGAAGGGAGGAGGAGAGAGGAGAGAGAAATTACAGAGAGCAAAGGGGAGAAAAGAGCGAGAGGAAGGGAAGGAAGAAGGGAGGGGGAGGAAGAGAGAGAACCCCAACCCTTCCTCCACGAGAGAACACAGCAAGTGACTGTGAGCCACAAGAGGAGATTCAGCACAAACCATATTTCTCTTAATCTTGGACTTCTAGTCCCTGCAAGTGTCAGAAGTAAACTTCGATCATGCACTAGACACTTAATATATTGTATTTTGTCAAAGCAGATCAGACAGATTGATTCACATTCCTTACAATGAGGGGGGGAAATGCTGACTTGAGCCCCATCTTGCCCCACACCTGCAATGATATGGCAGGAAACAGGTGGGTATGAGAGCCACAGGAGCACCCCTGTGTCTGTAGCAGGGGCTGCCCACCAACCTTCCTGTGAAGCCAAGGGTGGAGTAGAGCATCTGGGAGTTCTGTGTGCTGGTTCTGTTTGGGAGACCATAATTCTAACGTTGGCGTCTCCTGGCAACGGTTATACACACAGCTTCCTTCATGCCCTGCCTCGTTTTCTGTCTCTGTGTTCCACTCACTGTACTGATCTTTCAAAGAGACTTTCCTCTTTTTCTAAGCTCTTCACAGACCTTTCATGGACCTCTCTTGGACCCTAAAATTCACAAAAGTAAACCTGTCTCAGGGTATCAAAATTTCTAAAATGTGAGCCAGATGTGGTGGTGCACACCTGCAATTCTAGCACTCAGGAGGCAAGAAGAATGTGAGTTCAAGACCAGCCTGGGCTATTTAGGGAGATATTATCTCAAGAAATTTTAAAGAAAATGCATTTACCATTCCATACAGAAATGCAGTACTTGTATATTTAGTCCAAGTTCTCAGCCAAGATGTGGATTCAGACTCTCTAAGAACAAAGTTAGGGAGCCTGCAGTTGGTTAAGAGAAAAAGAGCACACTATAAATGCCTTCCTATTAAAGACTGCTTAAATAAAACATGGACTATTGTGCAGTCAATAAAAATAATTGTGCAAAGAATACTTAATGATGTGGAAAGATGTTTCTAAAACATTGTTAAAACCCAGCATGGTGACTCACACCTGTAATTGCAGCAACTGGGAGGCTGAGACGAGAGAGACTGTCAAAAATTTGAGACCAGTGGGAGCATATATAGCAAGACCCTGTGTCAAAAACTCAAAACTGAAAACAAAGAAAAAGAAATGAAGGAAGGAAAGAATAAAGGAAGGCTGGAAGGACGGGAGAGAGATTAAGGTTAAGGTTTCATAGGCTAAAATGTGAGGTGCAGAATGTGCTTCAGGGCGACTGGGGTGTAGTGGAACTCACTTAGATCTGGTGATGGTTGTGGAATAGGATCCAACCCCTCCTCTCCACCTTCGCTTGCAGTCATTGAGAGTCAACAGGCATCTGGAACCAGGCCTCTGGGTTCTCACACCAAGGGACATAACCCGTGCCATGTCTCACACTGCTCAGCACATACCATCCAAGAAACATGCAAATGTCTGCTTCGTTCATAGTGCACCTGATGCTTTCCTTAGCCTGAAAATCTAGTGACCCAGTGAGGAACCCCACAAAGCCTACCTATGTGGAATCTGTGGTCCAGCATGGGGGCCAGGAAACTCCCATCCGTGGAATAAATCCAGCTTGCCCCTGCTTTTGTCGATAAAGTTTTATTGGCACATAACCTGACACTTCATAAACATATTATCTCTAACCTGTTTCCACACTCCTGGCCAGAGTTGAATCAGCAGTGGCACCAGAGCCTGCATGGCCTGCAGAGCCAAAAATATTTATTCTCTGTTCCTTAACAGAAAAGGCTACCAAGCCCTGGTGGGAAAACTTGTAGCTAAACTGTTGGACCAAGGCCAGATCAGCATTCCCCGGAGAACCTCAAGGCGCTCAGAGTGCCTGTATCAGAACAATATGGCATTACAAACAGAGAAGCCATCACACTCAGGGACTAAGGCTCTCTGCAGCTCCATGTTGTCTTAGGTGTTATTGATCTGTCTCTGCCCATCTCCAAGTTCAAAAACAAAAACTCCACATGCAGAGTTCAGCAAAGTCCACCCATGAACTTCAACATCTCTGACGGCAACATGCTTCGTTGCAGACAATCCAAGCACCAACTCTCCCACCCAGAGGGTCTGCTTCACTCACAAAGAATGACTATACGCCGTCTTCCAGGATTTACCTATCCCGTATTAATTACAAGCAGAGTTTTTAACTTATATGAACCATCGGGCCATACAAGCGGCAATATCCGTGCTACCAGTTTTATGGCCCCGCTCAGGAAAACGCACAGCTACATCATCCCACCCAAACTACAAAGGTCAAATGATATTAATTAATGCAGCGACACGACTCGCTGCAGCTAAATGGGTATTCTTGATTATGGCTTCTTGATTGAGACCTAATGCCTCATTAATCCCAAACATATCAACCCAAGAGCACCGGAGAAGTCAGCGAGAATAATGGCCAACATTTCAGTGTACACTGCCTGGCGCCCGCTGGGTAGGAAGGTGAATCCCACAGACGTGGCAGAGTTTGCTGCGCCTTTCCCACATGGATTTACAGGCAGCTTTGTAAAGAATCGGCTCTGAAAATCTCCATCTCGCTCTTTCCGACACACACGGAATTTTCAAATAGGCAGGCAGAGAGGCACTTTCTCTCAACATGCTACAGACAGAATAATGGATGGGTTTATCTGGCTCGGAGCCCAGGGATCATCGTTCAGTGAGGTCCCAACACCCGCACACCTCTACTTAGTCAGGGTGTGTAAGTGGACAGAAGACAGAAGGTCACTTGTTTGACCTTGTGGTCATGGCTTCTTCTCTATCTGGTCCAGCTCAGACACATCAGCCAGTGAGGAGCTAAAAGGCTCTCAGACTGAGAAAAGAGGAAACAGCAGCTCTAAGCCCAGAGTCCCCCAGCTTGGCACAACTCGTCCTCCCAGGGACTCAGCTAGGCAGGTGTGGATGTCACTGCTGTCTTGAAAATCTTAATAGAGTCTGCTGTTCTCATTGAATTCCTACAGAGACCACTATGAAAACCTCAACATATTCATGTGCATGCACATATATGCACACGTGTGCGTGCGCACAAACACGCACACGTGTGCATAGCATACAAAGGTATGGCAGTCCCCCGTTTCAAGAAGGTCATCCGGAATTCACAAGAAGGTAAGAAAAAAGTCTGGCATTACAGTAGTTATCTTCTCTCATTGCTGGGACAAGACACCTGACCAGAAGCAGCTTATGGAAGAAAGGGGTTTATTTTCAGTTTCCAGTTTTGAGGGGAGGTTTCATCATGGTGGAGGGGGGTGGTGGGAGAAAGGCAGGAGCACACAGCAGGGTGCCGCATCTTTACCATGTCAGCTGAGTGCAGCAAGTGGGGATGAACTTTAACACCGTAAGGCCCAGCCCCAGAGGCACAGCTCCTCCAGCAAGGCCCCACCTTCCAAAGACAGGCTCCTCCAGCTGGGGCTTGAGCATGACGCTTCACCACGCACACATGTTCGTTACCCTGAACAAATACCTGACCAGAAGCAACAGAAGAAAGATGTTACCTTGGCTTACGCTTCCACGGGAGATGGTCCATTCTGGTGAAGGAATGGCGACGAGAGTGGGAAACAAGTTGGTTTCATCTCCCCAGAATCCGAAAGCATTAGACAAACAGGAAGTAAGGCCAGGCTATCTAACCACAAGTCCCCCCCCCACCCCCATTGACCCTCTTCCTCCAACAAGGTTCTACCTCCTAGAAATGCCACAACCTTACTAGGAAAAGCCACCGATTGGACACCAAGTGTCCCTGCCATGGAGCCTGTGGGGATAGTGCACATCCAAATCCCAGCAAGACTCAAAGGAACTTAGCTTACACACCTGTGTTACACGGCATCCTTGGCCATAGTGAAGAAAGGCACTCTGTTTGGTCCCCCTCACTGGAAGGGACGGGGAAGATTTAAGTCAATTACATGAAGGGCTTTTGTGGAAGAATGTCGCCTAAGCAGTGTAACCGCCTCCCTGCATCCTGAGCGGGTCTTCTAAAGAGCTTGGAAATTCTTTGTTCTTTGAAGAAGGAAGTTATTTCTCTGTTTCTCTTCCTTTCCTTTTCTAAAGGGTTGTTAGTATTTCATGCCACTGTCAGTGAAGTCTCATCCACTCCCTAAAGATCTCAACTCAGTTGAGGAATTTTATAATTCACCTTTCGTTATGTTGAAGTCAACCCGTAGCTTAGTGTGTGGAATATGTACTTTAGGCATCATACATTTTCATTTAAAAAAACATTCTGTGTTTTTCTCACTCCCTGTTTCACTTTAGCATGGGCAAGATTGATAATTCATGTTCACATGGTTCAATGTTTTAAAATTATGCCATGTGTAAAATTATGCACATAATTAAAATTATGACCCCTGCCCTTGGGTGGGTGAAGCGGGAAGATCTTGAGTTGCAGGGGTCAGGCTACAAAGCTACTCCCTGTGCCTGTCTCAAAAACAGCAACATAAACAAGCCAGGCCTAGAATTCTGGCTACTCATGGAAGCTAAGGCAGGAAGATCATAAATTCTAAGTCCTGCCTGGGCTACAGAATGAGTGTAAAGACAGCCCATGTTCAATTATTGAGTGAGGCTTTGTCTCAAAGAGGATGATGGAAGGAAGGGAGAGAGGCAGAAAGGGAGGAAGGGAGGGAGGGAAGAAAGAAAAATGTGTCTGAGGAGATGGTTCAGCATGAGGATTTTAGTTCGGATCCCCAGAGTACATGTGAAAATGCCAGACGTGGCGTCTTGTGCCTGTAACCCAAGCACTGTAGAGGTGGAACCCTAAGGTTCCCTGACTAGCCAAATCGGTGAGCTATAGGTTCAGCGAGAGCCCCTGTCACAAAGAACAAGGTGAGAAGCGATTAAGACCCCATGTCCACCTCTAGTTTCCACACACACGTGCAGCACATGTGAACTCACTCCACCTCCACCCCCACAGACACACATGGGAAAATACACACAGGCACTAAAAAAAAAGTTTAAGAAAGTGTTAGATCTACCTCTATGGTAGAGTGCTCTCATAACACGGGGAAGGCCCTGGGTTCAATCCCCAGCACTACAAATAAAAAATTAACTAGATAAATTTTGACAAGTGAGAATAGTCCCTTCTTGCCTGCCATACTTCAAGCACTACACAGTGTCCAATTTCCTAAGCATGTACCAGGATAAAGACTGAAAATTCAAAAAAAAAAAAAATGCTAAGAATTCATTTACCCAGGGCAAGACATTGCTTATTGGCAGAGCTGGAATTTCCCCAAGGCTGTTCACTGCCTCGAACAGGTTCCTCTCACAGAGCCAGTCCCCACCTACTGAAGTCACAGAACTTCCAGAAATGAAAATGCAGAAATCGCACACTCACTTCCCAAACCAGGTAGCGGCATCTTTGGATTCGCCAGCAAGATCTCAGAGTGCAGGATGGAGGGGAAGCTCCCAAGAGAGCTGATCCGCTTGCTCTATTGATAAGTCATACTGCAGCCAAGGCCTCTAGATACCCACCTAAACCAACGAAGGGCTAATGGCAGTCTCTTAGTACAGAGCTCCAGCCAGGGGGATCCTTTCATTCTTCCTACATGCACATGGCCCAGATGCTCTTTCTGTCCTGCTAGGCTCTCGCGCTATGAGCAGACTGGGGAGAGGGGACTCTTCAGAGCTGGGTAGTCTGCTTTCCTATGGTGCTCCCCATCCTTTGACTCTGCCATCTTGGGCTAGAGCTCCTCTGTAAGCAGGGGCTAGGAAAACCAATTGTCACATGACTTTTCCCTGGAGAATCTTTTTTTCTATTCACTGAGATAAGGGACAACCACAGGTCAAAGAAATGACTGTATCCAGGTTCAGCTCGGTGGGCCAGTAGGTTTACTGTGGTTACTTACAGCACCATAGGAGACTGAGGGAGTTGCATCACCAAACAGCTCACCAGAGCATGGATGATGGATGACCCATGAAACCTGTATGATTCCAAGTCCTCTGTGCAACTTGCAGGCAGCTCCACTGAAGAGTCTCCTGTCCTTAGTACTTGCTTACTGCTCGTTTAACCTTCCCCAGTGGGAGGTCTGGGAGGGGAGAGGCTTCTTAAAAGGCTTCTGAGTTGGGCTGGAGAGATGGCTTAGCGGTTAAGGCGCCTGCCTCCTAAGCCTAAGAACACCAGTTCCAATCTCCAGGTCCCACATTTAGCCAGATGCAAAGTGACGCAAGGGCGCAATGGCGCACTTGACCACAAAGGGGTGCACACATCTAGATTTCATTCTAAGCAGCTGAGACTGCTGGCACGCCCATCTCTATTTGTCTTCTTCTCCCTTTCTCTCTGTCTCTCTCTGTGTCTCTCCAAAAAAAAAAGGCTTCTGAGTCTTAGAAATTTCTTGCGAGTTTGAGGAGTCTCTTAAGTCTCCTCCCTCCATGACAGAATGTTCTCAATCCCAAGGAAACAGATGTACCACATCAACCTAGCAGGAGATCCTAAGGAGTAACACAGTGTAAGAGCCACATTGTGAGCTCACATTTGCATATGACTCAAGTTCAACACTGGGGGTGGGGTAAGCCAAGGATGCTCTTCAAATAAACTCATGGTGGAGACTCAGGAAACACATGCCAGCACCCCAACCACTCGCTCACGGCCACCATTTCCATGTCTGGAAAGGCACAGCAGAACAGTGACAGTGCGCTCTTTGTCCTCCTGTCTCCACAGCCCAGAGATGCATGCCGGCTGGTGGGAATCTCTTGGGAAGGCAGGGAAAAGGAAGAAAGGGCTCAGACAGGTCAGGCTAGTATCCAGGAACTGTAGCTCTGCAAATCTGTGTTTGGCCATTGTGCGTACACAAATTAATCTCTCCAGTGTCCCACACATGCCACGGAAGCTTCAGTCACCAGCCAAGGGTGGCTGGATCCCTGTCATTACAGCCAGAGGAGTCCTCCCTATATGAGGACGGTGTGGGAGTGCTCTCTGGGAAAGAAATAGCAAGCCACATGAGTCCTTGGCCCATCCTAAATGGCTTTATCTGTTTAAAGCAGGTGGTGGGGGGAGGGAAAAGGGAGGGAGGGGAAAGGGAGGGAGGGGAGGGGATATTATGCTCTTCTTTCTCCTGAAGACTTCTGTGGGTGTTTGCCTCTGCCTTGACACACATTCTTTCTCATGGCTCAAAAGCTACAGGGCCCAGCAGCAAGAAGTGGGTAGGTGAGGCTACTTCCCACCCCAGAGCAACCTAAGCTTACCTCTCCAGACAGCTCCTTCCACTGACTGGAGATGAGAAGGGCACAAGTGCATGAGAGAAATCTTCAGCATTCCAGAGCCCTCCTAGGCAATGGGCCTTTGACCTGCAAGCCCACCTTCTCAGGCTCTCAGGCCTCATCCCTTGTAACAACTAACCCTGAACAACCTAGCTATAATTGGAGCCATTTACTGGGACATCCACCATCCACCATTCACGAAGTATCTTTTCATGTCAAGTTCTCAATAACTAGAAAAACCTTATGAGTAAAATCCCCTGTTTTCCCATGTGAAGAAAAGCAAAACATCTCAGCTATTGGTACACTGACATGGGAGGACAGCAAGTCCAAGGCCTGCTTGAGCTGTAGAGTGAGGCTCAGTTTCAAATAAAAATGAAATAAAATAAATAAAATGAGGGGTAGAAATATAGCTCCCTGGTGATGTGCCTGCTTAGTCCATGTGAGGTCCTGGGTTCAACCCCTAGTACATGGAAGGAAGGAGAGAAAGACGGGTGGGAAGGAGGCAAGGGAAGAAGGAAGGAAGGAAGACAGGGAGTGAGGGAGGTAAGGAAGAGAAGAAGGGAGGCAAGGATGCAGAGAGTATAGGTAAAAACAGGAGAGAGGAGAGGAAAGAAAGGAATGAAAAGGAAAAGGAAGAGACTGAATCAAAGAGAGATCATGCATCTCTCTCACCAAAGGACACACAGCTGGTCTACAAGGAAGGGTGGGATTTTAAGCACAGCCTTGCAAAGTCAAAGCCATATTCCTATCTTGTTCTTAACTGGTTTTATCCCCAAAAGAGCTTCGACATTCTGCATGTCTCTACAAACTCTGAGTATGTATGATAGCTTGAATGTATGGCCCCATAGATTCAGGTGTTTCTTTAAAATTGAGCTGGCTGTGCCAGATGTGGTGGCGCACGCCTTTAATCCCAGCACTGGGGAGGCAGAGGTAGGAGCATCGCCTTGAGTTCAAGGTCACCTTGAGACTACATAGTGAATTCCTGGTCAGCCTGGGCTAGAGTGAAACCCTACCTCAAAAACAAAACAAATTGAGCTTGCAATGTGAGCCCCTAATGGGCAGATCCCTTCTACAGGGGGTGGGTGGGTGTGTCACTGGGAGCTAATCTTGGAGTCCAGCACTAAGATGTGGGGAGGCAGGTTTGAGTCGAGCCCTACTAGGTGTATTCAGAGCAGTCTGAACTCTGGCAATTGGTGTTTGCCGGTGTTGGTGTTTGCCGGTGTTGGTGTTTGCCGGTGTTGGTGTTTGCTTGCTGCGGTTGTTTCTGTCTGCTTGGACCTGTGAAAGGGAGCCAACTTCTTCTACCATGGATGGAACGTCCCCTAGATTTGTCCACTGAAATAAACTCCTTCCTCATGTAAACTGTGTCTGGTTTGGAGGTTTGTCCCTGCAATAAGAAGCTGATTGCAATAGTATGCATCAAAGCTGAATCACGCATTTGAAAGAAAAAGTGTGGAAGGGCCGAGTGAATCACAAACACACAAGGGTAGGCATCACAGGCTGAGATAGCCCTTGACCCTGGGTTCCTCTGGTACTCGGTGGGTACTCAGTATTGGCTACTCACTTCAAGTGGGTTTCAGCTGAGCTCTGAAGGACACTAGGTCATCTCACTCCCATGCTTTTCCCATGAGTCAGCTCTGCTTAGGCAGGTGACAGGGAGGTGGCTGTTGTCAAAGTGTCACCATCCTTCCTCAAGGAGGAAGCAGGGAATGATGGAAAACAGACCTGGTACAGAACCACATCCCACTCAGAGAGCACCTGCTTCGTACAAGTAAATAACATTATATTAAAGACAGAAATATTAGAGGCTCTGATAATGTAATCATAAAGTAATCACTTTGAATTAGGATAATGGCCATGTCCAACTCTTTATTGCATTTATTTTGAATATCACATTCTTTCAACTCTCATTATTTTAATTATGTTCAATTATAGACATTTGCATATGCTTTCTCATGGATATTAGTGAGGGGGAAAAGACTTCCCTGAGTTAAATGATGAGCAGATATTCCATATTATATCACACTTGTCCTTCCTGAAAATTTGATTTAGCTGCAGCCCAGAAGAGGCCCCAAGACAGGGACTGATTTGAAGTCGGGGCATTTTCTGTGAGGATGTGGGGAGCACGGATGTTAACTGGTCACCTAGGCAGGACACTAAAGATGGTAATGAGCTGAAGGTCAGAGGGAGACAGACGTGAGAGGGTTGGCTCTGGCTGTTTGGCCACAGGAAATTGAAGCTGTCTCTCTTAGCATCTTCAGGGCAATCACCAATCCCCAGTATGCAGAGATCACACACAAGGATGTGTGAGTGCTGGGTGATGGCTCAGTGGATAAAGAGCTTGCTGGCTGTCAGTCTCTGAGCCCCCCTCCCAAGCAGGGATCTAGAAATTGAGGTTTCAAAGGTTTATTCCTCCTTTTCTCTATAAAGTAAATTCAGATTCGGGTCTGGGATCCTAACACCTTCGATGGTGGTAATTCCTAAGCCAGTCTTTACCTGGATGGGAGGAGGAGGTTCCTCCTTGGGAAGCTAATGCCCATGAAACAAAAACAGATATTAAACTCCACTTTAGATTTGGGATGGTATGCTCCTAGCATAATTTCCTATCCCCATGTGAAATGGACACCCCATACAGCGTGGCCTGGACACACCACAATGTAGAGTACTAACCTTCCCCTCCCTATTTCCCCAGAGACCTTACAGTCCTCCTTCTTTTATTCTTTCCAGGCAGTTCAGAGCTCCCTTCTAGTTTTCTTTGCTCAGACTCTTGCCAGCCTTCTTTTGGCATTAACAAAAACTGTGGGCCCCAAAAGCAATAGTCTTTGTGTTTTTTTTAAATTCTTAATCTTGCATTTCTGGTGCCATGACTCAGATTGCTGGGCAAGCATGAAACCTTAGTTCAATCGCCAGAACACATACACGAACAAGGTGTAGTGGTATACACCTGTAATCCCAATGCTGGGGAGGCAGAAACAGGAGGCCTAAGGGTATTCACTGGCTAACTAATCTAGCTGAATTCCAGGATTAGTGAAAGACTTACTAAAAATAAACAAATAAATAAATAAATAAAGTAAAATAAAATAAATAAAATAGGGTCTGGAAAATGCTTAAAAGTGCTTAGCTCTTCACCAGACATAAGGGCCTTAATATCAGCTCAAACATTAGCAGTTGGTTCCTCAAAACAAGTCCAAAGAAATCTACCATATGACTCAGATCTAGGTTTACATATCACAGAGATTCTTGCACCCAGTGTTGACTGATACCACTCACCATAGTTGAGCTGTGAAACCAACTTCGGAACCCATCAGCAGAGGAATGGGTAGAGATCCACAATGAGATTTATTTTTTTTTAAGCCATAAAGAAGATAAAAGTGATATTACTTGCAGGAAAATGGATGTGACTGGAGAGTATCATATGAAGTAAATTAAATCAGACTGAGAAAGACAAATATCACATCTTTTCTCTCATTTGTGGACTCTAGATTTCCCACAGATACCTAAAACATGTATGTGTATAGATATGAAAGTAGAAGAGAAGGCCTGGAGAGCTGACTTAGTGGTTATGGCACTTGCCTGTGAAGCCTAAGGGCCCTGGTTCAATTCCCTAGAACCCACATAAGCACATGCATCTGGAGTTCATTTGTAGTGGCTAGAGACCCTGGGGCACCCATTTTCTCATTCTCTCTCTCTCTCTCTCTCTCTCTTAAATAAATAAATATATAAATAAATAATTTTTAATAAAAGAAAGTAGAAGAGAAACTGTACAATGAAGGGACTAACCAGCAGGGGAAGGAGGAGAGGTGAAGGTAAAGGGAGGGGACAGAATTTGCCCTTTGCTCTGCTGCTTAGAGGCTCCTGAGGCTTAGAGCCAGTCACTGAACCCCTTTTCTCATCTCTACAATGGGAACACTAATCTCAGCTCCCCTCCTGGAGTGTGGCTGAAGGAGTTTAAGTTAAAGCACTTGACCTTGTGCTGGCCTTTGAAATAATACATGAGTATGCTGCTATAAGCTTGTCCCAAGGGTTAGCTAAGTAATTCACAGCAGTGACACCTTTAGCAGAGTGCTGGCAGTGACCCCAGTCTCAACACAGGACTGATAATTATCATCATTGAGGCTGGAAATAACCTGAGACGCGGTGAACTAATGCTGTTCTCTCCACACTACTCCTAGTTCATTCCCTCCTTTCCAGCCATTCATTCCTTTCAGGCAATGCAGATTCTTGCTCTACTCTCTTTCATCTCTTGGGAGAGGCAAAATGTATCCAGGAAGCTGGGCAGACATGGATGTTTCCATCCTCCTCTCCAAGGAAAGAAATGCAGCTTGGAAAGACATCAGGAACCTCTGAAGATGCAGGGCAGTCAAACTATGTTGTATAGCAATTTCTTTTTGTTTGTTTGTTTTTTCTTTCTAGGCAGAGTCTTGGGCTAGCCCAGGCTGACTTGTTTTGTAGCTATTTCTTCTGGATTGGGGCCTTCCTTCCTGGAGGGAAAACAGGCTCAAGAGGCTCATGAAACTCACAAGAAACTTATAAGACCCAGAAGTCCCTCCATGCGGGTATATAAACAGTAAACAACTACTGGGGGAGGGGAGACTCTTCAGTGGAGTTGCCTACAAGTTGTGCAGGGAGCTCCAGAGATGCAGCTTTTGAGAACCATTACTTATTCTAGGGTGAGCTTTTCTGTGATGCAGCTGCCTTTGAGCCATCATGCTCTTGAAAGGAACCCCAATAAACTCATTGGTTCACCAAGCTACACTTGCATGAAATTGGTCCTTTGGTCTGTCATCAGTGCCTTTGTGGGGTGAAAGAGACATCTGTTCACATCTCCCCCCAGGAAAAGTCACACAACAGACCACATCACCCTTAAAGCCTCACCTTGTTAGGAAGCATTATTCAAAACACCCAAAGCTCCAGAAGTGAAAGAAACATATTAAATCCAGTCTGATTCTGAGCTTTTTGTCACCTGGATGTGGGAAAGCCCACATGTAGAATAGAGATTACGTTTCTGCAGCCAGGCAAAGAGAAATTAGGGGTTCAGGAGCATAGCTGATCCTAAGGTACAAAGACAAAGATGTTCCCTGTGCATCTGAGATTGTGACACTCTCCCTATGACTACAATGCTGCTATGTAGGCTATCCTTTCTGCTATACTGTCCATTCTTCACTCAAAGGTCCGTGATTTCATGCCCAGGATCCCAGCCCTTCCTCCTTCTCTCCACATATCCCTCTGGAGACTAATATAATACAATTTGGTGACAAACTAGATTTTCCCATGGAGGAACTTCAGTGTGAGTGGATGTGTGAAGCTGTCAGGGAGCAGTTCTTCTCCCCACCTACTAAGCTTTTAAAACGACTGAAGTGCCACTCTCCCTAATTACCCAATTCAGTGGCGCACACAATGGATCTGCCACTTTCTGAGGATTTTCTGACATCCCTAATTCCTGGGGAGCCTCTGGGCTCTGACAGAAGGCATCTGGGGTGATGAAGGTGGGGCCAAGAGAGTGCAGAGAGGTGATTGGAAAGACAGGGAGGCAGCCCAGTTTAGCTCACTCTGGACCAGCTTCTAAAGATGGCCTGTATGACCCTCTCTTACCTGACAGGAGAGGATAGGGAAGTGGAGATGGAAGGGGGCAGGGAGAAGGGGAAGGTGACAACACTGGCCCATTTGGAACTGTCATTCATGTATCTGGTTCTCCACCCACTCACTCATTATTAGAAGCATTCATTTATCAGACAGTATTATGGCCTGGAATTTAATAGTGAACTCATGGATGGTTCTCATAGTCTAGTGAGGAAAACAGAAACCTTCTAGGGCACACTTCTAGGGTGGGGTAAGCACTGTTGGGGGTAGTATATAACAGGGTAAGGGCAGTGGTGAAGAGGGCCTGCTTATCAGACAAGGTGGCCTGGGTGGGCTCCATGGTGACATAATGTTTGGGGAGAATTTCATATGAAGAAAATGGATGAGAATTCTAGCTATTAATGGAGATTTTAACCAATCATATGCAAAGCCCTGAGGTGGGCCCATACTTGAGCTATTTTAACAACAAGGTGAATCTGAGTGTGCTGGGAATGAAAGGAAGGAGACAAGATGTATCTAGATGTGAGTAAAGGGGACGGATGCTCACGAAGTCTTCTGGCATTTATACGACATGAAATGCTCATTGACTTGGGGCAGAACTGTGGTATGAGCTGGAATTTATGATGAAGGTCTTTGGGGTTCTGGGAGAGATTGTGCAGGAGACCCAAGGCTTTAGAACCCCAACTTCTGGGTCTTATCTGATTTTAGCAAAGAATTGAAAAGTAGGGACACGGACAAGGGTAAATTATGAATTATAAGGTTTATTTTAGGGAGATCCTAAGTTAGAATGCAGGGAAAAGGCCAACTGAAAGACTCAAGGCTTAGGGGAGTTCTCCAGCTTATAGGGATGGAAAGGAGAGGGGAGATGGAGAGATAGAGGAAATCCCCAGGGGAGAAGCCTATGGAGGAGGCGCGCGCGTGCGCACGCACACACACACACACACACACACACACACACACACACACACACGTGGAAAGCAAAGCATGAAAGCCAAAAGATTCCCTACACATAACAGGCCAGAGAGGATTAAGTGATAGTAAAAGACTCAAAGATTGCTGAAAGATCATATGTGTGGCAAAGCAAGAAAGCATCCAGAAACAAAATCCACCTACGAAACAAGCAGGAAAATAGGCAAATAAAAACTACAATCCCCTCCCCTATTCCCTGCCAGGCTATGACGGGAGAGACTTTCCCAAAGCAGGGACGGGGAGAGTCCAGTGCCAGGAGAATGAGTAGTCGAGAGAGAGATTTACACATGTGGCAGGTCCACTTATATGGATTAGACATTCAATTAGAATGAGCCTTGTTATCAGACTCAGGTATGCGAGGGAGAGCCTGATTGGCTGGTGAGCTCGAGAGGCTAACTCAGAAGGCCACCCACGTGTGAGGAGGAAGTGCTGGGAAGTGCTGCTTGCCACCATCTTGGATGAAACTGGATCAGACACGGGTTCTAGTCCTTTCAGTGCAGTCAAGATGGCTTCTCTTTGTTTTCACTGGGCCTTTGTCCTTGGCTAACTGCCTATAAAAAGCTATCTTTCTCATGTTTCTCCTTCATTTCCACAGCCTCCTCATCTGGCAGATATGTTGGAAACACATTCGTTCACATCTTCTACGCTACACACCTCTGGGACTGGACAGCTCTTTGCTACAGACGACAGGGCTGGCTTGTATGCTGGAGGAGGTTTAGCAGCCTCCAATGACCTTGACCCGCTAGATAACCACAGCAGCCTCCAATTGTGACCACCAAAAACCTGTCCCATGCACATGGTCCCTTCTTCCTTCTGGGAGGACCTGTAGTTTGTAAAATGTGAACGGATATCACGTGACTTTGGAAAGCAGAAAGTCACCTGACCCAGGAGTTTCTACCCCAGTGAACATCAGCCTGGTCCATGCATGTTACTATCTAGATGCAGATTCCAGCTGCTGCTAGCTCAGACCCACAATCCAGAGTGCCTCAAGGTGTGTTGGTTGACCCAATGACCTCGCTCACCCAGTATTTTCTCTTCCTTTTGCTTTATTCTTTTTTAAGACAGAGTCATACTCACAGGTTATCCTGAACTCACTGTGTAGCCCAGGCTATCCTTGAACTCGTGACAATCCACCTATCTCACCCTACCCTTCTGAGTGCTGGGATTACAAGTATGAGCAGCCACCACGCTCAGCCTTGCACAGTCCCTTTTTCTTACTCCTGTTGTTTCTCTTTCCTTCCATGCTGTCCCTGGCCAGGCTCAGCTGGGAGCTATTTTATAATCTCATGCTTCCTGAAGTCAGTCTATTTCTTTTACTTAAACATTGATTCTAAATAAAAAGAAAGGATAACAGAATAGCTCCCAGACTGATGAGGAAGGTGTGGGAATCACAGAGTGCCCTCCTGTTGACATGTGTAGCTTGGGGCAGGGCTGATGTCTGCCCCTAGGGATGACCTGGTTTACAGATGCCCTTTTGCGGAAACTTGTGAAATGTGATATCCCTAACAGAAACTTGTGACACACCACAAGGAAGGTGGCTGGTGGCTCTGGGAAGCAAGATCAGTGACGGGAAAGCAATGTGAATGGCTGGGAAGAGGTGTCTGCTGCCAAAGCTGGGAGCCTGAGCTCCACCCTGATGACAATGAATGGTGCTAAAAGGGGACATTAGCAAGAATGCAAGAGGTGTTAACAGCAGCTTCTAAGTGCTCTTCCTTCCTCTGGGAACTAAGAGGGAATGAAGTTTTTTCATTATATTATTTCTTGCAAGGGCTGTGTCCCATCGAATATTTTTAAAAAACAGTTTCTTAAAGTATCTTCCAAACCTATAACCTCCAGAAAAAAGAAAAAAACTAGCATTCCAAGAGAACAGACTTTCCACTTCTTATCACCCTATGAGTAGCTGAGAAGAGCCATGAGCAGCTGCAGGACATTCAAGTATGCCATCTAGCAATAGGCTTTGAACTTAACCGTCAGCAGGAGACTGGGCTTCAGTCAAGCTCCAAGTCCAAAGACACTGTGTGCATGCTGCTCTGATTTCCGCAGGCCCCGAAGTGAAGGTTATTCTCTACTGCTGATATGACTGGGTCAGGAATCAAGTGGGACACACAAGTCACGGGAAGGTCTGTGAGGGCCTTTCCCAGAGGATTAACTAAGGGAGGAGGCTTCCCTAGAGGGAGCAGCTCTTCCGTTTCAGACGAAGGTGAGGAGGGGGGTGGGGGCGGGAAGAAGGAGGAGGGAGGGAGGAGGAAGGTGGGGAAGAGGAGGAGGAGGAGCGCTTTTGCCTGGCTACCCTTGCTCCCCATGGTGAGTGCCTCTACCCACTCGCTACCATCCTCCTCTCGAATCAATACCCAGCTGCTTCAGCTTTCTAACATGGACTGAAGACCAATTGCTCTCCAGGAATCTTCCAGGCCTTTGGTGCCTCATGGCCTGAGCAGTTACTAGGTTTTCCAGCCTGCCAACACCCATGGTTGGAGTACAGCCCATATTCTATGAGCAAATCACATAAATCCCGTTTGCCACATATATAATCTGCTCTGTTCCTCTAGAGACTCTTGACTAAGACACCAGGTCTACCTGACTGAGAGATATTGCCATCACCCACCACTCTCTGCAAGCTTTGGCCAGGTGACAAGATCCTGCAGAAGGGAAGGCGTCAGTTTGAAGGATGCCGTCATCACTTATCTAGGGAAATGGGAATGGTGGTGAGAGACAGCAATGAGTATTAGCACTTGACCTCTGTGTCCAAGCTAAAGAAACAGGATTATTTACAATGGCTGAGGTGGCAATTTCCTGCCTTGTTGAGAAGCACAGCTGTGGGAAGAAGTGAGAGTTCCCAGTGAGGTACGTGGGTGGGGCTGCCTGGGACCTTGCTCTAGAGTCTTTTGGTTGAAATCCAGTGCTGAATCCTCACATGGAGGGGTGTGAGTTGGATGTCAAAGTGGGTACTACTCACCACCCATGTATATTGCCAGGAGGCAGAAGTTAACCAGCCTGTGCCTCAGTTTCTCTCTCATGAAACTCAACTGAAAGGTGAGTTTTGTGACTCGTACAGTATAGAAAGAGCTGAGCACACACTCAGTTAATTAGCAATTACAGTCTTTGCTGTGCAAGTCACTGTCACCCGGTGAAGGAATGTTTCCCCTTTTGAAATAAAAAAGAAAAAGTAAAATAAATTCTTACTGATGCCTTTATTTGTCAAGACGGTTCTGTTAAAACCTGAGGACACCACTCCTTCTCAAAAAGAGACCCGTCACAATCGGTGGCAAATGACACAGCTCATGTTTGTTAGTTTTTTCCTTTCGCCAGGAGCAGAGTGCTGCTGCTTCCTGTGGCCTGGGAAGGCAGCAGTGACATCCTTGATGCCTCCCACAGGTAGTTTCAACTGGAAGCTTTGACTGCCCATCATTTCTGTCCCAAGAGAAAGTAGCTCTCAGGCTGGGGAGATAGCTGTGCCTGCAAAAAGTGTTTGCCCTACAAGTGCAAGAAAGAACCCGAGTTTAATCCCCAAAACACACATTAAAAACAAGGAAGTGGAATGTGGTGCAGTGATTTTATAATCCTAGCACTGGAGAGGTGAAGACAGGAGGGTTCCTGGGACTTACTGCTCAACCCGTGTAACCTAGTTGGTAAGGTCCAGGCCAGTTAGAGGCTCTGTCTTAAGAAACGTGGATTGTGCCTGATGAATAACACAGAAACTTGTCCTCTGGCTTGTACATGAATCCACATATATATGCATGTACATCCATGCACACACGTGTACCTTCCCACTCACAAGCACACAAAGAAAGAAAAGAGTAGAAAAAGCCCTCTCTTTTAAAACATACTTGCATTTGTATTAAAACAATCTTAGGTAGTTTCTCAAAAAAAAAAAAAAAAAAAAAAGAAAAGAAAAGAAAAATGCTTAAAGGTGGTGCTACCTCACTGCTGGGATCAAACACCAGATCAAAAGCAGCTTAAGGAAGTAAAGGGTTTATTTCTGGCCTACAGTTTAAAGGGGAAGTTTCAACATGATGGGAAAAGCATGGCAAGAGCAGGCAGCCAGGGTCACATCTTCATAACAGCAGGGAGGAAGCAGAGAGAGTGAGCTGCGTGCAGCAAGTGAGCTTGGCTATAACAGCCCAAGGCCTGGCCCCAGTGAGACATTTCCTCTAGCAAGGCTCCACCTCCCAAATGCTCCATCGCCATCCCAATCTGTGCCACTGGAGACAAGTCTATAGGGAACATTCCACATCCAAACCATCACAGGTAGGCTGGGGGAGCTTCATGATAGAGAGCTTGCCTAACATGGAGGAGAGCCTGCACAGCCATGCATGGGAGGGAGCCCACTGTTAGTCACATTCCACATCCTCAGTGACCTTTCACTCAGCAGCTAAGGCATACAGAAACCTAGCAGTGAGGAACGCTGGCGACACACCATCAGCCACACGTGTGTTGCATTCAGCACCATGACACCAAGCTCATATGTGAGTCCCAAAGCCACGTAATGACAAGGGCCCCCTGCTGCTAGGATATTCTTTCCAAAGACCCTTAAGTTCCAGCATAATTATGAGAAAAACATCCAACCAGACTGAAGGACACCAGACAGGTGCTACCCAGAGTTGTCAATGCTGTTGCTAAGAGCAAACATGGAGAGTTTGATATGGACCACAGGGAATGAGGGACATGCCAAGAAATGGTGTGGTTACAAGATGGACTTTGGGAGAAAGACAGTCCTTAATGGGAACACTGGTAAAATGCAAATGAAGCAGTTTGGTTGACAGTAATATGCCAGTGTCGGTTTCTTAGGTAATGAAGGTAGACGTGCTCCATGCTGGCATCTGGGATAGTGGTGGAAGAAAGTCCACCAGTCCACTGGATCACATTTCTATAACTCTCATAGCCCAAACCTTTCTCAAATCCTTAATTCACTTTACAATTCAAGATGAGGCCACACTCCACCATTTAGCCAATGATGAAAGATGAAGGATGCACTCTGGAGGGGGAAGGCAGGTTTCCTGTGGCTTCCACACCAACCCCTGAGTATTGTGGAATGCCATCCTCAAGCAGGGATGAACAAGGCAAGTCGATGGGAGTTGTAGTGCAGGGGCACAGCACTTGCCTAGCATGTACCAAACTCTGGGTTTTACCTCCAGAACTATAGAGAGGATGGAAGGGAAGGAGGGAGGGAGGGAAAGAAAAGAAAATGTGAAAGAGCATACAAAGTGATTTGCCTAATCCTGGGATGTCCATAAAATTTTACTCAATGATGAGAAGCCAGAAGTTGATCCCAGTGTAAAGAACGATTCACCCGATGGATGGTGGCCATTGCACGTGCTGCTGAGCATGGTGAGGGAATTTACCTGCCCTGCCCGGTGGCCGGAGGTGCTCCTAGGCCCCTGACTCTTCCGTCCCAGGCTCTTTCTCTATTTCCTTGCAGTTCAGGATGGACAGCAGACCCTATTCCTGCACCACAGGTTGCTTTTCTCTTTCCCACCACATTCTCTTCTCTCTCTCATTATAAGCCACAGCTTTGTAAGCAGCTCCCAGAGCTGGAGGCTGTTTCCAGGGCCAAAGGTGAGTTCACAGTTACCTGGTTGCCATGGAAACCAAAGCATCCTAGAGTTCTCTCTGGATTTGACTTGGTGGGCCTATAGTCAGCCTCGGCATTTCTAACTAATCTCCCTCTGCCATACACCGATCTCTCTGGAGAAATATTCCTGGGACACCAGGGACAGGGACTCACACAGGGCAGTGAGGGTCCCTGTAAGGCCATCTTCAGAGCACCCTGGCCTGTGGAGAACCTTCTACAGCATCACAGGAGTCTGCCAGACAACAATGAGGAGCAAGACTCGAGCAGTTCCCACAGTCCCTGGGTTTGCAGGACACGGAGCACCTTCACTTTAGTTCACATGTCACAGCTACAAAGAAATACTCCCAACCAGGTGTCCCAAGGTGGGTTCACAAGAAAAATCACCCAAAACACAGATGTAGATACCTAGACTCAAGCACCAGAGATTCTGCATCACCTGGTTGGAAATGACCATGAAGGTCTCCTGACATCCCTTGACATATCTTGCTTCAGGTGGACCAGAGGTCACCTCTGCAAGTGCAGGTGTCAGAGAGAAGAGAGAATGGCCCATTCCCAGGAGTGCTGAGTTCCGCATGCTGATCTGATATGTGGTGTCACCGTCTGAAACATCAGGAGGGGTAGTTAGGGATTCTCTTAATGGTGGTCTAAGGATGAGTGGGCATATGGCTCACATGGTACCATGCTTGCTAGCATGCACAAGGCTCCAAATTCCATCACAAGCAGCATACAAACCAGGCGTGTCTCATAGCCTAGCATTTAAGAAGTAAAGACAGGGGTCAGGAGTTCATCCTTAGCTGCACAGGGAGTTAGACAGCCTGGGCTACATGACACTGTGTCTCAAGAAAAAAAAAAAGCTCTATTTAAGTGCTTGGAAATCTCACTCTACAATATGCATAAATTACTTTAGCATTACTAGAATCTTAATCCTGCAAAAACAGAGTCTACGTGCTTTCCTAAATCCATGTGTCCATAGAACGCTGTCTTTTTTTTTAATTCTTGCAGATTACTTGTATCTCTCTTGGAAAGCTAATTCACTAAGTACAGAGCTAAAAAATTATACTACATAGGATTTGCTTGCGTTACTATTACTTGTCAAATACTGCCAATCATGATCCCTGAATCATGCAAGCGTTCATCTGGAAGTAGCTGGACCAGGCAAGTGGATCCCAGCTCACACATTTTGACCTTGGTCGTAAAGGATGCTATCTGCTGCTCAGACATCATAAAGAGCAGCAGCCATGACCTTGAGGCCTCTACTCCATAAGTGACACAGGCAAGGTAAGATTTTGAATTCGAGAAAGACTGCTTGAAGAAGGGCTCGCCCAGCGCATGTGAGAACAAACTGGAAAGGACAAAAGTCTACACCCTGAAGCTCCAGTGTCAAGCAAATCAAAACCCAAAACAAAACTCAAACTTCTAGAACTATGAGGATTACTAGGTTCCAATCCCCCACCCATCCTGATCACATTAGCTTTTGAGTAATACAGCAGCCAGGACCGGAGCTCCGTGATATATTACACTCATGTGTTATCAGAGCCAGCTGTTGCTGGATTGATAGGGAAGAAGGATGAAGGGCTGGTGTGATGTATTGCCGCAGAACTCTGATGTGGGAACGCGGCAGATCCCACGCAGGATAACGGCACAGTTGGGGGGGAGTCAAGATCAATTTATCAGCGACATCCTCCGCCAGCGTCAGGAGAGAGGAGCTGCCCGGCTGCTGGAATTTATCAACATAATTATGTGTCGTGATTTATTAAGTACCGAACAACAAAGCCATCAAAGGCACTTTGCTGTTGTTGCTTGGGCCTAACTCACTGAAGAAGGAAAAAAAAAAAACCAAGGAACAACGACTTTCTGCAGAAGTTTTGGGGTTGTCACTCCTAAATAAGCAAGGTCCTTTGTGCACTGAAGAGGAGCAGAGCCTAAGCCACACTTGATATGGGAAGGTTCCAGGGACTCGCTTTTACACAAGCACACGTCTCCCTGGGAGAGGAAGTCACTCCTCACCAAATTAATCACAGGAGCCTTCTCCTCATCAGGGACAAGCGAAGTCACTGGAATACAGTCTGGCATTGCTGGATTCACAGTAGAGGCACAAGAAAGGCCACGTTGAGAAGGTAACTTCTGGTGGTTTGAACCTGATGTCCCCATAAACTCATGTGTTCTGAATGCTTGGTCCCCAGCTGGTGACAATTTGGGAAGTGGAGCCTTTCTGAAAGTATGTTGTTGGGACAGGTTTAGGGGTGTTATAGCCAGTTCCCTCTTGCCAGAATTTACTCCCTTGCTGCTGTTTTCTACCTGCCTATGGGCAAGGAAGAGATGTCCAGCCTCTGTTTTACCATCTTTTCCCACCATCATGATGGTTCCCCACAAGACTGTAAGCCAAAATAAATCCTTTCCTCCCATGAGTACTTTGGCCAGGTGCTTTTGTCCCAGCCCTGCAAAGGTAACTACAGCCTACAGCAGTGCTCATGCAGCCAGGGGAGAAACCTTCCCTGCATATTCTCCTCTTCTCTCTGCATTATTTAACTCTGCCATGAAGGTACCATCCTCTCTGTTTTACAGAGGAGGAACTCAGCCTTACAGATTCTCAAGTAACCAAAGCTTTCCAGGAGAACTGAACATGAGACAGGTCTGCAGGATGCCAGAGTTGACACTTCAGTGTTTTCTGAGCCCCAGGTATCTGCCTGTCTCCACTTTCCCTTCCCAGAGCTGGGATTAAAACCATGCACCACCATGCCTGGCTTTTGGGACATGGGTTCTGGGGATCCAACTCAGGTCTTCGTGTTGGCACATAAAGCAGTTTACCTACTGAGCTCCCTCTCTCTGGCCTTCAGAGTTGATCTGGAAGACAAAGTAAGCCCAACTCCCGGGCTACTCCAGGATCCAAATAGCCAAAGGGGAGGCTGTCCAGGAGGATCACAAAAGATAAGCACATCGGGAGGCTGCTGAGAACCGGGCTTAGCCCCTGGGGGTTGGGGGTAAGCAGAGCAACACCAAAGGGTGGTCAAGTTCTGAACACATGGAATTCCGGTTGCCGAGGGGACACCTGCTCAGCCAGCCACTTGTACTTGCCTGATTCTTGCTACAGCCAATCCTTCCAGACGCCGCCACTGCTGGCTTTGCTTTGGCTATGCTGCTTTTTAAGAAGGGCTAGGCTTTAAGGAACAATAGCCTTTCACTTCCCCAGAAGTATTCTCATTAGAGAGAATTCTGGAATGTCAAGTGGAATGAATGACAGATACTCAGGCACCGGACAGAAAATAAGAGGTGATTCTCAAGCCAGAGGACCCAGCTCATCACTTCTCAGTTTGCATGCTGAGAACCAGCCACACTGTCCATCTATAAGGATGATTCTGGAACCTTTGGTCTTTGTAGAGCTTACGGAAGCAGGCCATGTCCAAGGAACACACTTGTGTGCCTGTCATAAAGGTTTCCCGTGAAGCAACCAATGGAATGTGTGTGGCTTTTCAGTATAAGGAATGGGCTCACATGGTGATGGAGGCTCTAGCACTTACCTTGTTGTTGCTGGGACAAAATACCCAACCAGAAGGAAAGGGTTGATTTCTTGCATTTCAAGATGGAGTAGACAATTGGGTGCCACATCTCCTTATCAGCAGATAGAAAGGAGGGAGAGTGAGCTGAGCTAGCACTGGCAAGCTGGGCTGGACTAATTAACCTCAAAGCCCAGGGAAACACTATCAAGGCTCCATTTCCCAAAGTCCACCAGCTGGAGACTAAGTATGAGGCATAAACACAAACACATGAGGCTATGGGGGACATTTCACATTCAAACCCCCACAGAAGCTGACAAGTTCCAAGCTCCCCTCAAAGACCTATCAGAAGATGAACATCAGACAATCAAATGACTACTAGACATGTGCCATTTTTGTGCCAGGCTTTACATGGGTGTTACAGACATAAACTTGGTGGGGGGGGACTTAAAAGACCAACAAAGGTGCTTTGAGACAGGAGTCAAGGGATTTTGTCATATTCTGCCATCAAATCCTGTTCCTCAGTCAGTGATGGTGGCTACTTGAGCAGGATGTTTTCAGAACTACTAAAACAGAATCATAAGAAACAGCACCCTAGCAGTTACTTTCCTGTCACTGGCACACAACATCTAATTAGAAGCATCTTCAGTGGGACAGGGTTTACTTCCAGCTTCCTGTTTCAAGGGGAAGTTTCATCATGGCAAGGAAAGCATGGCAGGTGCCGACAGACAGCATCATGTCGTCACATCAGCAGGGTGGAAATAGAAAAGCGAAAAAGCATCAAGTGAGGTTGAACTCTTAATACCTCAAGGCCCACATCCAATGACCCTTATCCTCCAGCAAGTCTCCACCTCCAAAAGGCTTCATTACCTTCCCAAACAGTGACACTAACTGGAGATTAAGTATTCAAATACTTGAGTCTAAAGGGAACATTTTGTAATCAAACCACCACAAGTGCCCACCTAACATACACTTGGAATAAGTACATGCAGGAACTGATGTAAAAAGCCAGCTTGCCCTTTGGGGGCAGTTGTTGGGATTGAATGTGATTTTATGAAAAATAGATTGTCATGTCCCCAAGGAAAATGCAGTTCCACATTTTGAGGGACAAGGAATGAACAGGGAAGAAGGTTTGCTAAGAGGACTGGGAGAAGTTAAGAAAAGCTTCATGGACAACACATTTCTCAAACATTCTTGCTTTCTTTCAGGCCCATGTGAAAGGGAGGGAGAGAGGGCATTGACCACAGCTGCAATCTTATATCCTGTTTTCTGGGCTCATAGGCAACAGTTTGTCAACAGCCTATCAACACCATTGATCGTCAAGTTCCAGGAAATGCTGTGCTGTTGGGAAGAAGAGGCAGTTGGCTTCATTTCTGCATAAAAGGGTCTGATTAACTCAAAGAGATGTTTAGTTTTTCAATACATCGTGGCTGATAAGAAGTGGCAGGATGATGGAAGAGATGGGGCCGGAGTGCTGCGAGGTTGAAAACTCTTTCAGGGAAACCACACTACTTCTTAGCTCCCCAGCACCATAGGAGGAGCTATAAAGATCTAAGATATGACTGCTTCATGAAATGCTTGCATCTGAGTAACTCTAAACAAACAAACAAACAAAAAAAAGACAAGGGAGTAAAGGAGGTGGGACCATGCATGGCTGAACTGGAAGCCAAATGTATTTATAGCTGCATGTGGGGAATATGTCTGAAGATGACATCGACTCAGCTCCATGCTAGTAGTTTAGGTGGAATACACTGCAAGGGGGATAAAAGGAAAATAGCATATGTAGACATGAGACATGAGGCTGAGGTTGACTTGAAAAAGATCTGAGTCACATTCTTTCATTCTGCATCTGAGGGATTGTGAAGAAGAGAGAGCTTATCTTAGACCCTGCTCACCAACTGCAAAGTGAATTTGAGTAAGAATTAAATGAAATACTATCAACAATGGGGCTTATGAAAACCTGAGTCCTTTTCACTCTACACACTTGTTCATCGCCTGTTAGAGATAGAGAGAGACACCAACCATGTCTTTGGGATCTGTGGAGCATTTTCCTGGTTCCTAGTGAAATTTACATTCCTTGAAGATGCTTAAAACTTAATCCAAGAGCTGGAGAGCTGCCTCAGTGATTAATAACACATCCTGTGCAATCATGAGGGCCTGAAAGGTGGCTTTAGTTTGATCTCCAGGACCCACATAAATAGCTGAGTGTGGCAACACTCATCTGTGACTCCAGTCCTGTAGGGGATCTGGGACCAGAGAAAAAATTGTCAAGCTCCAAGGTCCTTAAGAGACTCTAGCTCAATTTAGAGTGGTTGGAAGAGTGATATCCTTTCTGGCCACAGCGGGCAAGTGCACCCCACCACAGGTGAGCTCACACTGCATGGACACATACATGTGCATACACTACACACACATACACACAAACACACACACATGCACACACACCACCTCATTATACACACATGAAAAAGAAAAACTCAATGCATGTTGGACATGGTGGTGCACACCTGTAATCTCAGCACCGGGAGGTTGAGGCAGGAGGATCATGAGTTCGAGGCCAGCCTAGGCTATATGCAGTGAATCACCATCTCAGGAAAAAAAATGGGGCTGGAAGATGGCTCAGTGGGTAAAAGCACTTTTTGCACAAGCATGAGGACATGGTTTGATCCCCATCACCCATTAAAAAGCTATGTGTAGCCGCATGTGTCGTGTGGGGGGGACAGGTGGATTGCTAGTGCTCACTGGTCAGCCAATCGAGCTGGACAAAGTGGCATGAGCTCCAGGTTCCGTCAGAGACCTTATCTTAAGGCTATGAGGCAGAAGAGCAAAAGCAACAGAAGATACCTACTGACACTTTCCTCTGACCTCTACATGTGTGTGCACAAGGTGTATGTAGATAGTATGTAGATATATGTATCATGCACACACACACACCATATATACCACACACACACACACAAAAATAAAAAGGACTTTATTCGAGCTCAGTTTGTTTTAGGTTCACTATAAGGCTTTTATTCTTCTTCATTTTGAGCTCAGAAAGGGAAATTCTGCTTTAGATTTTTAAAACTGTCCTCATTCAACGCCCTTATCTCCTAAGTGAAGACAACCCCTCTTGTGAAACCCACTGGGTTGGGTCTGAATGAGGAAGGGGAGGAAGGATGCTTCATGAACAGGATCAGGGCTGGAGTAAGATCTGAATTAAACCAACATCAAACAATGATGTCATTTGATTGACGTCTAGTCCTAAGAACACACAATAGAACGATGGGGCTGGAGAGAGCTGAGATGCTTGCATGGAGTCGTCTGGGACGCTGACATTCAGCAACAGGCTGGCTTCCTAAAGTGCTGCCCCCACACATGCTCCAGGCTCCAGTGAGACAGCACAGAAGCATTTCCCAGCACACCAGACACACAGACTGAGCCACAGTTTACCCAAAGCATTCTTCTACTTGCATCTGAACAGAAGGTGACAAAGTGCCAATGGTTTCCCAGGTATCAGGTGCTGGTGGCTTACATGTTGCATTAAGTCTCAAAAATGTCCACCTGCCAAGCCCCAAAACCTGGCAACAGGCCAGCTTACACTGCAACAGGGACTTTGCTGAGATACGTGACAGATCTTAGATATTCCTGGATTACACAGGGGTCCCAGTAGAGTAAGGACGGGATCCTTATAGGAAGAAGGCAGGAGAGTTGGAGGTGGAACTGCACAGAGAATTCTGAAGCAGAGATTAGAATGACATGGCCATGAGCCAGGGACTATGTGTGGCTGCCAGAAGCTAGGAAAAGCAAGAGATGGACTATCCCCAGAGGATTCTAGTAGGGAACCTTGATTTTAACCTCACAGGACTGAATTTCAACTTCTGACCTCCAGATCTACCAGAGAAAGAGATGTGTATTTTCAAACTACCCATGCTGTGGTTACCATGGCAACAACAGGAGCTGACTACACCTGTTTTTCTAACACATAAACCCTCATCTACCATTCCTACCATCATCACAGCCTTTAGTTTAGATGAAGAAACGAAGGTAGACAAGATCAAGTTATCTGACTAATATTTTACACATTATCGTTGACAGAGCTAAGGTATGTGCCTTATGGTATGGGGGGCAGGTCTTAGCATTGAAGGTCAAGTGGGGAGCAGGTGACATTGTAGTCAGCCCTGTGAGGAAGTTTGTGCCTCCCACATGTGTGTGTGTGTGTGTGTGTGTGTGTGTGTGTGTGTGTGGTGTTTGACAAGTAAGGCCAATCCCTTGTCAAGTACCACATGCTCCTTCATGTGGGACCAGGAAGAAGCTTTGCTGAAGTAGTAAGCTTTCAAGGATGAACACTACCTCTTTTCCAAAAACCATTCCCAAACACTGTGAACTCGGTACCATCATGGTGGCCAGGACATAAATGGGGAAATCACTCAGTCAAATCTCTTCTATAAAATGGTCCATAAAAAAAACCACTGACGGCTGGAGAGATGGCTTATTGGCTAAGGTGTTTCCCTGCGAAGCCTAAGGGTCCTGGTTTGATTCTCCAGGTCCCACGTAAGCCAGATGCACAAGGGGGGCACATGTGTCTGGAGTTCGTTTGCAGTGGCTGGAGGCTGTGGCGTGCCCATTCTCACTCTCCCTCTCTCTCTTTCTCTCTCTCTGTCTCTAATAAATAAATAAATAAAAATAAAATCTTTTAAAAAAAAACATTGAGTTGGTATCAAAGTTAAGACCCTGAGAGACTCCTACTTCCTCTTCTTGTCAATGTCTTCAGACGGGGTTCCCTGCCATCAGTAAGTCACCAATCACACCTTACAGTTAAGACAAATAAGTTTACCTTGTCCACTATTTAATGCCTGGCTCTTCTACAAAAATTTAAATCTCTGATGAATAGTATTCACCAGGCACTGTGGTGTATCCAGTTTCCACCATGTTCATTTCAAGTGATTACTTGAAACTCATTGTAAAAGAATCCTAAAATCTTACCACTTGTCCACTGCCAGCTGGCAAGAGCTGGCTCCAGTAGACTGCTATGTGGTCCAAACCTTAGACCAGACTTGATCAAAATCCCATCAAGAAAGCCAAGTCGTTCACCCCAGCTGGCTGGTTATTACCTACATGAATGTGTGGGAATGCACATTTCCTCACATTTACAATTGCCAACTGAAATAGAGGACTTCTGAATGTAAGTTCCAGTTAGGCAATTATTAAAATTTTATTATAACCAGACTTACTTATTATCTATATTGACATTCATCCATAGTCCATTGGAAGTTCAAGTTTCCCTCAGCATAATGTATTTGTACTTGGTAGACGGGCACCCCGCCATTATCCTTTCCAACACGTGCTGTCATCAGACTTCATTATTTCCAGTCTGAGCGATGGGAACTCATCCGATGAGTCAACTGGATGCATACTTTCATATCAGCTTTATATTCGTTTTCTGTTAATTCCTTTGTATGTTTTGCTATTAGGTAATTTCTTTTCCCCATTAATGATAATACCCTGTTTTATTGTTGGAAGTATCAATAAGCTTTGCTTATGCCTTTTATTCAACAGAATTTTAAACTTACAACTGGCTGTGATAATGCATCCCGGCACTTGGGAAGCAGAGGCAAAGGGGTCACTGCAAGTCTGAGTCCAGCCTGAGCTACATAGCAAAATCCTATCTCAAGGAAAAAAAGAACTTTAAACTCTTAATATAGCCAAGATGACCAACCTTTTTAAATAATAGTTGCAGTGCCTATTTCAAAGAGTTGAGGATTGGAACCAACAAGACGACAGAAATTGTTTAAACAGTATTTACTATAGGACATGTGGCCTTAAACTGTAGCTGTTATCTCTGTCTTTATGATTATAATTCTTTAACATTATATCTTTCTCAGTTTCCCTTTTCTTCTTGTTGTTTGTGTGTGTGTGTGTGTTTTCTTTGTGTGCATGTTCACCTGTGTGTGTGCACATGTGCATGCATAAGTGTTTGTGTTGAGGCCAGAGGTTCACACTGGATGTCTTCCTCAGTTGCCCTACACTTTATTTATCGTGACAAGTTCTCACTGGAATCCAGAGCTTGCCGATTTGTGGATAGCCTGTCTCCACCCCTAGAGTTTTGGGATTATAGGCAGGTGACTACACCAACCTGGCATTATACACAGGTGTTGGGGATCCGAACTATAGTCCTCTTGTTTGTGTGCCAGCACTTTACCCACTGAGCTATCTGGCCAGTCCCATAGTTTTCGGAATAGTAACCTCAAGGTGAGTTGGTTCCCAGCTCTGAGGAGACTCTTCAGTTGCTGCTGGACCAAGCACTTGTCTCTCCTTCAGGAGCTGATGGGTGGGACAGCAGCACGTGATCAGAGACATCAAGACCCTTCTCTGCCCTTCCCAGTTGCTCCAGCCACCCTTCCACCCTGAGAGCACACTTCCTCTTCTGTGGCCAGACCATCTTGGCTCAGGGGCGACAAGGCTGCAGGCAGCATCTTAAACTCGGCCTCAGCAGTTTGGCTGAGGTTTGGGCAGACATTAAATAGTGGCTCGTGGCATGCCATCAGCAGCTCGCTGAGAGCTGAGGGGTGATTACAGACTGCTCCTCCGACCTACGTCCTCATTAGGCTTCTCAGAGCTGAGAAGCTCTGCTGAGAACCTCACCACAATGCCCTTTCTGGCCTGGCCCCTTGGAAGGTCATAAACCACTTTAATTAAGAGCAGCTTTAATAATGAAGGACTCAAGATGCCATGCAAGGGCACCGTGAGCATCCCTGAAATTAGGATGAAAAAATCTCCCTGTCAGGTGCCTTCGCTGTGATCATTTTCTGTGGGGTTTCACAGAGCATTCACAACAGTATCTGGCCACAGTGTTGAAGGCAGAGACCCGGTACCACCTGCTCGTGCCATCACTGCCTGGCCTGCGCTAGACCAGAGGATGCTCCCTCTGGGGATGATTGCATCTCTCTTGCTACAAGACTGGGGACATGGCTGTTCCTCTATGATGTCCCAGGACATGTGGACCACAGTTCTCAAACTATAGTGTTAAATGAAAACCAAGGAACTGACCCTTGACCTCAGCACAGAACTGGCAGTGCCTCTAAGAAGGGCCCATCAAGTACATCATAGGATGTTGAGACAGCGTCCCTGGCCTCCACCCACTAGAGGCCAGTAGCACTTGTCTCTCACATTGCGACAAGCAAATCCTCTCTAGACACTTCCAATTCTCCCCTAGGAGTACGGTGGTCAGCTGTGGCAGATAAATAAAAGGAGGGTCTTGCCAAGTAGCCATGCTGATCAGAAACTCATGGCAATCCCCCAAACACACACACACCTGCCATCTCAGCCTCACACATGCCGAGATTGCAGACATGAACCTAGCTACCTGTACAGTATTTCCCCCAAGCTGTACCTGAGTCTCACTGTAGGAGCTAATCATGGTACTCCAGACTGTGGATCCCAATGCCTGTGGATCTCCAAATTTGTCTTGAACAAGGATGCTGTGGAGAATTTGCTGAATTTCTGGACCTTTTCCTCAGAGGCTTTTATCTGGTAGGTCTGAATATAGCTGTATCTTTCAACCATACACCTCCAGTCTCAGCTTGACGACCTCACAGCCTTCCTTATGCAACTATAGCTCCAGGTTTTCCGCTTCTTCACCAGCCAGTGGGCTAGGGAGTCCCTTCACCCGTGGGGATAATCTTAGCTAATCCCACATGAAGGGAAAACCCGTTTCCAATTAAGATCACATCCTGAGATTCCTGGGGGACATGAGAATGAGGGTGAGGCACTGTTGACCCAACCATGGTGAGTAGTAGAAATAAGTTTCCCTGATGGAAGGGCAAAGCCAATGGGGAGAAGGTGGCCATGTGATTTCTACAAGAGCCCCGGACTAGCTCTGTCCATGAACCCACAAAAGGCAGCGGGCGACAGCCATTGTATGCATTCCCAGCACCAAACCTACAGAGCTCGACCTTGCAGCCTGGCGCTGGAGGCTCCGTTTGTCATGGGAGATATCCTCCTGTACACAGAACACAGAGCGTAAGAGGGTCCTGGTACCCTCTTCCCATTGGTTCATCCTCCCTTGCAAACATGGGGGTTGAAGAGATGCATAGAAAGATCTACTCTTCCAGCACAAAGAAGGAAATGGCAGCCCAAGTACACAATCACGTCCAAATCTCATTTAGTGAACCAAAGAGTTTATTGGGGTTACACTCAGAAGTGTGGGTGAGGGGTTACTCACATGATCATGGGTGGGGGTTACCCACAGGAGCATGGGCAAAGGGGTAGCTACCGGAGCATGGCCGACACTCAGACAGCTCGTCCCTGAGAAACCCACTCCTGGATGGGTAATGCACAGAAGCGGCAGCACCAGAGTCCCCATCTGCAGCCACTCACCTCCTGTATATGCTAGTGCCCCCAGGACTGCGTGCATCTGCGGGTAGAGCTGCCAGGGGGGAGTAAGTAGCTAAAACACTCCCGTGACAAGCTGAGCCTCCAAAGCCAGGCTGGAAGGTTGAGCTCTCTGGACAGTTTGGTGCTGGGGTTGTATATGATGGCTGCCCACTGACTTTTGTGCATTCGTGGAGCGATGTAGTCCAGGGTTCTTGTAGGTAATATATGCCCCTGGCTCTGGCCACCTTCTCCCACTGGCTCTGCCCTTCCAGGAGAGCCACCACTCCTTCTAGGAGGGAAAGTTAACAGGTCTAATCTTGTGAGGATCTCCTGTGAGTGATCAAAACTGCTGTGGCTTCAAGATGCAATGGCCATGTCATGCCCAAAAGACGGACTTCCACTGTGCCAGGCTGGGCCAGGCTGACCATTCCTGTTCATCACCCTTCCGGGCCTGCATCTTCCAGTGATGGTTCACATCAGAGTCCAACCATGAAAATAGATAAGCATATGTGCTCAGCTTCATGGTCCAAAAGGGGATCCAAGCATGGATCTGTCAATGCATTTGCAAATTAAAAAAAAAAAAAAACCTCATTCCACAATAAGCAGAGCCATTCAAACTAATAATTACATAAACTCTCATTACGGGTGGCACAGTAATTACAACAGGTACTTTCAGCCAATGCAAAAGGGAATTTGGGTTTTCCATTTGCTTCCTAAAGACTGTCACAGACAGGTGCATCGTGGCACTGCCAGGTGGAGACATCCCTTCAGCAATGATTCAAGACAGAGGGAAAAGGATAGAGAAAAACCCGTCCTCCCACTTGCCCCCACAGAAAGTAAGGGGGAAGTGTAGGGGTCTCGTAGCCTGTCCTAGTAAAAACTGTCTGTTTCGGAACACTGTGACTCTGCTGACACCATGTTCTGGGAGTCAGGACATCTGTGCTTATCCTGGAATGCTGGGAGCAGAGTCTGTGATGTCTGCTCTTCGGTTGTTCAGGAGTCTAATATTCATCTAGAGTTTCAAGCTAGCCAGAATGTCGCCTGCTTCTGAGATAGGGAGCTGCTGTCTACTTTGTTTTGTTTAAGCCATTATCTGCATAAACTGCATGAACCTTGTACACAGGACTGTTTTCCTAAAAAGATATGCAGGCTACTGCTTCTGGGCTCCTGTGCAGAAGAAATCGCCTGGACTACACTAGTTCTGTTGACTCACCACAGTCACAGCTCAATTCCTCGACACTGATCATTGAGGACTTGGAAACAGGTTCAGTTGGCACCATAAGGTGACGATGCCAACAGTGAAGGCAGATGGTGAGAATAGCAGTGACGGTCACCGGGACCTCCATGTGGAACAGCAGGCAGGTTGGAGGGTGCCCCATCTGACCATCATCTACACAAGGGTCTGCCATCAGCTTTGCCAGCCCAAGCTCCAGCCTGACTAACGGCCCTTCTTCATTATTCTGGAGTATGTATTCTCATGTGTGAGCAGGGTGTGTAATGCCATCCATTTCTTTTGAGACTGGGTCTCCCATTGCTCTGGAGCTTGTCAAGTAGGCTAGACTGGCCGGCCAGTGAGCCCCAGGGATCTTCTTGTCTCTGCCTCCCTAGTGCTGGGATTAAAGGTATGTTCCACAACTTCTTATGGAGCACTGGGGACCAAACTCAGGTCCTCATGCTTGCAAGGCAAAAACATTTTACCCACCAAGTTCACCCAGCCTCTCACCTTCCTTCTAAAGAGAAAACACTTCCTGCACACACATGCACTCTTATGAGGCTAATATGAGGGGGTTTCCACAATAAGCAATTCTCCTATTTGCTAGAGACACCAAAGTCCACATCCTGAAATGCAGCTCAATTCTGACAGCATCTACCCAGAGTCAGCACAGTGCCACCCAAGACAAGGCCTCAGTCTACAGACATACCCCATTTCAGGTGCCTGCCATGCCTGACCTTCCTCTCTGACTCCTGACTGACTGTGAGAAATCGAGGGTCCCTACAACCTCTTATGTGGGTGTGGCAGCTCACTAGAATGTGCACAGAACTCAGGGAGCTATTATAAAGGCTACAACACAGGAAGGAACTAAGGAAAATGTGCACGGGGTGTGGGAGAGAGGAGGACCAGCTTTCTCCATGCCCTCTGCAGCCACATGACCCAGAAGCTCAGCCTGGTGCATTGTGGGCCTTGATGCAGATTTCAGCCTAGGCCATTCTGTGCCTGAATCCAGAACTCTCAGCCTGGGGAATTCTGGTCCCAAACCTGGAAGCTGTCAGTTAGTGGCTTAAGTTTTTGTGGACTCTCCCTTACCCAGACGTGACTGATTAAATGTCTGTCCAGTGAAAGTTAATTCTTTTTATGCCCCCTTCTCCTTCCTGGAGGTCAGCACAGGCTGAAGGTCCCCAGCCCTTCATTACAGGTTGGCTTCTCGGGTGGGCACACCGTGCTCCAGGAGTGTCCTCATCAGTACAGGCTCCCAGGTAGAGGTGCTGAACAGGGCCTATGAATGAACAACCACGGAATCCCTCTCACTCCACTCAGAAAATCCCCTGGGTTTTAGGAGCTCTGCGCAAGAAACTGGGGGTGAATATCAAATACATATTTATCATTATATCACATCAGTATCTGTTTTAAGAACATCTCCATTGGATCCTGCCTCAGGCCCTTTGCACTTGCTAGGCTTTCCACCTGGAATACACAAACCATCCATCTCCCTCAGCTCAGCTGTTGCCTCCTCAGGTACAATCTCTCCTTTCCCATCCTTGGGCACCTGCTTTCAAAAAATTACTTATGTTTGTTTGTTTAGTCATAATGTTGGTGTTGCAATTACTTTCTCATCGTGGGGACAAACACCTGACCAGAAGCAGCTTACAGGAGGAAAGGGTTTATTTCTGGCTTACAGACTCCAGGGAAAACACCGTCAATGGTGGAAGAAGCTGGCTCACTTCCATAGACGCATAGCAGAGAGACACCACCATAGGCCAGTGCTCAAACTGGCTGTAATACAAATTAGGGCTGGACTACAGATGTACCCCCAGAGACACTCCTCTTCCCCAGTGGGGCTCAGCCCTCTGGAGACTTGAAGGAGCAAGCCCAACTTTAATCAAAACTCCCTGGGGCTATGGGGGATAGATATTCCCATTCAAGCCACCACAGTTGGCCTACTGAGAGGGAGGTGGCATTCATTCTGGAATTTTCAAATACAATTGGCTTTGGTGGGTTCCCATTCCTCTTCCTACCTCAACCTCCCTCTCCTCCCAACTCCACTCCCCCCCAGTGTCTTCTCCTTTTTGGTTCTTTTTTTTATTTTTTATTTTTTATTTTTGGAGAGAGACAGAGAGAGAGAAGGAGGGAGGGAGGGAGGGAGGGAGGGAGGGAGGGGAAGACAAAGATGGGCACGCCAGCAGTCTCTCAGCTGCTGTGAACGAAATCCAGATGTGTGCGCCCCCTTGTGTTCAAGCGCAGCATTGCGCCCTTGTGTCACTTTGCATCTGGCTAAACGTGGGACCTGGAGATTGGAACTGACGTTCTTAGGCTTAGGAGGCAGGCGCCTTAACCACTAAGCAATCTCTCCAGCCCCCCTTTTGGGTTCTTATGTTCACTTCTGGTCACCATTCTACCTTTGTTGGTTGGTTTTCCCCACATTCCACCCATATACACACACTTATGGATATCACAGCCTAAGACCCACGTATCACAGAGAACATGCTGTTTTAGACTTTTTTAGTTTGGGTCACTTTACTTAATATGACTATTTCTAGATCCATCCATTTTCCTACAAATTTACTTTATTTTTTCTACTGCTGGACAGAATACCACATTTCCATTAACCATTCACCTGTTGATGGACATCTAGGTTGACTCCAATTCCTACTTTTTGTGACTAGAGTCACGACTGTGCAAGTATCTCTATGGAAAAATGTGGAGTCTTTAAGGATATATGCCTAGGAGAGGTAGAGCTGGGTCATATGGGAAATCTACTTCCAATTTATTTTTGTACTTCAGAAAGGGAAAGAGGTACACACACAGAGAGAGAGACAATGGGTGCACCGGGGCTTCCAGCCACTGCAAACAAACTCCAGATGCATGACCACCTTGTGCATCTGGCTTATGTGGGTCCTGGGGAATCAAACCGAGGTCCTTTAGCTTTGCAGGCAAGCGCCTTAACCACTAAGCCATCTCTCCAGCCCTCTATTTCTAATTTTTGGTATACTAATTTTTATGATGGCTGTACTACTTTGCACTAAAGGTATTCATGGTCTGTCTCCTACACACTGAAACCCAAGTTCTATGACAGAAGAAAGCTTGGCCAGACTGTTTCTAGCTCTGCCCTAAGGGCCAGGCACTATCTGATATCTTGATTGGTGGTCTAAAAATGTCCATGAGCAGATGAGAAAAAAAAATAAATGGAGGTGAACCTCAATGTATGCTCACGCATGCCCACTAAGTCTGAGTCCTGATTATACAAGTGGCACTGCTATTGTGCCCCTTTCACAGATGAGGAAACTGAGCTGTGGAGACCAAAAGCCACAGCTCTGATGGAGCTGAGCCAGGTCCTCATCTTTGGGCACTGATGTGCCTCACATGTCACGGTACCGCTGTCATAGGCACTTAGAAGGTATTCTTGCTAAAAAGCACTGACTCCGCTCTTTGACTCAAGGGTGACCAAGAGCAGGACAAAGCCTGCATCTCGGGTCCATTCTGTGTCTGTCACTGATGAGTATCCGTCTACTTAACCACCTCCCCACCTTCAAGGCTGCAGGCACAGAGATAAGTCATCGTCCTAAACCCGCAGTCAACTTGGATGCCAGGAACAGCAGAGCCTCCCAGGACAGCACACCCCTAGCTGAGGGCAGCAGTGCACAGCAGTGAGGCTACACCCTGGAGTAGGAGTGATCATCTCCCAAGAAGGAGCTTGTTCCCTTGGGAGACAAGGACCACCGTACAGAGTGAGAAATGATGTTCCCATCAATTGGAGGACACACTGACCATGACTCCTTAATTACACAGACCTCTTAACCCTGTCCCAGTTCTTCTCTATTTAAATCTAAAACTCAGGGCTGAGAAGGGGGCTCAGCAGTTAAAGGCACCTGCTTGCAGCCCCAGTTCAACTCCCCAGCCACTCACATTGGCCAGAAGTAAAAAGTGGCACAAGTATTTGGTGTTCATTTGCATTGGCAAGAGGCCCTGGACCCACAATACATACACATGAACACACACACACACACACACACACACACACACAGCTCATGTCTGTGCATTTGCTAGCACTAGAGTCACTGGACCCCTTTATCTGTTCTTCTTACAATCGGGATATTGATTTTATCTTTTCTCAGCTTTTCGCCGTGTCTTGCCTCTTTTAGTTGGCGTACTGGGACAGGTGGCCAAACCCATCCTGTTGCTTCTGCCAAAGCTCAGGCATTTTTTTGTCCTAAAACTCCAGGGATACCATGTCACAATATGAGGGTTATTAACAAAGATAGGAAGAGAATGGATGAGGGGTAAGTCTAATGCATAGCATGAGTCCCCCCCCCCAACTTACTGGCAAACATGCAGTCGCCTTCCATTCCAAGCCCAGAGTAGACTCCAGTGTGGACTGTCCACTCCATTGGGATAGACAGGGATCTGTATGCATGGATGACTTGGTGGCACTTGAATCTCTCACCATCATAGGCCAGTGTCAGTCATGCCACAGAAAAGGCTTGGGAATATTTATGAAAAGACAAGCCCTCTCGTGTGAGAGGAAGAGAGCCATCAGATGGTTTGGGCTCAGTGTGAATCCCTGAGACTCACTGCATGTCTATCTACACCCTATGAGACCTGGGAGAGGAAGAGATGGTGTGAAAAGCATTGGTCCCAGTCCTGGGGAGCACTGAGCAATACTGAGGCACATGGGTACTGAAGTCAGTGCACTGGGGTTATGATACTGCTCGGCTCCTGGCTTGTGAGCCTAGAAGTTATAGAAGCTCTCAAAGCCTGTTTCCCTTCTATAAAAAGGGCATCAAAGGTCTGGAGAAATGGCTTTGAGGTTAAGGCGCCTGCCTGCCAAGCCTAAGAACACCTGGTTCCAATCTCCAGGTCCCATGTTTAGCCAGATGCAAAGTGACACAAGGGCGCAATGCCACACTTGCCCACAAGGGGGCTCACGTGTCTGGAGTTTGTTCACAGCAGCTGAGAGGCTGCTGGTGGGGCCATTCTCTGTCTCTCTTTCCCTCTCTCTCGTTCTCAAAAAAAAAAAAAAAAAAAACAGGGCATCAAAATGTGACCCCTTTAGAAAGTAGTTAGGAAAATTACAAGATCAGACAAAGGCTGGCCCCAGAGCCAGGGATGTCATCTTGCTCTGTTCTGGAGTGGAGAGCAGACCTTCACTACCACAGCTACATCACCAGTGGTAGCCAAACCCCATTTGTCAAAGCACAATGGCTGTCCCCAGTTCAACTACTTTCATCTCAGTCTGCCCCCCCATTCCCAGGTGCGACCCCAGGCACAGCAGGCTATGATGCCAGCCGCTTTCTATCTGAGATGTCTTCGTGCATACATGACATTGTCTTCTTGAACTCTTATCAGCAGTGAGTACTAGTAGATGACCTGCACAAGATTAAGCCCATTAATATTCCATGAGCCCCGCCCCGATAATTTATAGACAGTTAATGGCAGGGCAAGGTCTCATGAGGCCCGTCCACACTGGCGATTGATGAACCCTTAATGGGTACTTGGAAAGGGAGAGACATTTTCTCCAGTGGTATAGTTGCTTGGAAGTTGCTCATGCTCCTGTAAGTAGCCCTAATTAAACTCACTGGACACCAAACAACGGTTAGGTCCATTCATTTCTTTGTCTGTGGTGGGTAGATGTTTGTTTGTCTCCTCAGGAGATGTCACAGAACCAAAACGAAGTACTTCCTGGACACAATGGACCTGTGAGGAGTTCTGACCTGTGGGTGGTTCCTCCACACGAACAAGTTCAAGGTGAACCAGGGAGCGGCTGGTTTCCATTTTTAACTCACACCGAGTGTGTGGGTCTTCCTTTAAAATAATCTGGAGGCTTTCTGTTTTCGAGGGTTCTCTGGAGGTGACATCAGAAGGAATGGAGTGGAATTTCTTCACCACTTCCTTCCAACTTCCCACTTGCTAGAACTGGGGCATGACTCACACAGCACCCAAGAGAGCAAATGGTGATCTGAGTGGAGTGCAGCTGAACTCCTGTCTTGCCTCTGAGAAGTCCAGGGAGAGGCCCTCACCTGCCCTCACCTCTCTGTCCTTGCTGTGGATGTCCACCCACTGCCTGGGCTTAGGCTAGCTGTCCTGGGTGAAGGATATACTTACAATCTTAGCAGTTACCCTAAAGTATGTGTGGTGTTCTCTGTCCCCTGAGAAATTCTGCAGTTCACCTCTAGCAGTTGAGTTCCCAGATGGAGGCAGATCATTGTTCTCCCATCTCAGTAACCAAATGTCTGGCAGAAGCAACTTAAGGAAGGAGAGAACGTATTATGCCTCACAATTCAGTGGCTATCAATCCATGACGATGGGGAATTTATGGTGACAGAAGAAGGTGGAAGCTGCTTGGTATATGATGTCAGCAAGCAAAGCCAGGTGAGGCTACAGCCCTCAAGCCTCACTCCTCCATCACTTCCATGACCACTTCCTGCAGCTAGACCACAAGTCCTAAAGTACCTTTCAAAACAGCGCCACCAGCGGGGAACCCAGTGTTAATACACTTGAACCTATAAAGGACACTTCATGTGAAACCTTAACAAATGGGCAGCCGGTGACATCCCAATGGCAACCACAGAGAACAGAGCATCGGTTGTCTACCCCGGAAGCCTGTTTTCTGGGTCCTCAACTGTTCTAGATACTTGAATGACCCAGTAGGCCAGAGGGGGGAACCTTCCTAAAGACACCTTGTTGATTTTCTCCCACTCAGGTCAGGGTGTGGCCGTAGCGGTAAATATGACTTAGAAAAATACCAGAATATTTGTTTCCTACTTCAAAGACTAAGCAGAAAATTCATACAAGGAACATCTCATTTTTCCAGAGCAGAGACTTGCCTGTGAGGAAGAAGCCCCACGTTATCCAGAGGAAAGTTCCTACTCTTGTCAAGAAGCTTTGAGCCTCTGCAATGGATTTCCAGTCTCCTTGGCTTCAATTACAACCTTTGTTGGGGGAAAACAGTGGACTAGTTCCTGCATAGCTCAATTAAAATGACCAAGTAGGATACACCCATCCCTCCTACATTTGACTCATCACTCAGCTGGTAGAGTTTGTGCCTAGCATGCATCAAGCGCTGGGTTCCATCCCAAGCACCACATAAACCAGACCTGGTGACACATGCCTGCACGCCCAGCACTAGACTTGCGAGGTAGAGGCAGGAGGATCAGAAATTCAAGGTCATCCTTGGCTAGTCAGTGAGTTTGGGGAGAGCCTGGGCTACGTGAGGGTCTGTCTCAAAAACAAAACTTAGCACTTAGGACGGACCGACCACATAGTTCACCCCTAACCCCTCTCCTTGCCAAGGCTTCTCACTTTCTCCACACCTCTAAGAACATCATGTTCAAATACCTCGTTTGTTTAAGCTGTTAATGAGCATGGTTCCGTGCCAGACGATGTGTTCAAGGGTCTGCATACAGCATCTCATTGGATCTTTGTAACAACACACATCAAGGTAAGAATTTCTTTCTTTCTTTCTTTCTTTTTTTTTTGGTTTTTCAAGGTAGGGTCTCACTCTAGCCCAGGTTGACCTGGAATTCACTATGTAGTCTCAGGGTGGTCTCGAATTCACAGCAAACCTCCTACCTCTGCCTCCCAAATGCTGGGATTAAAGGTATGTGCCACCATGCATGGCTTAAGAATTCCATTTCTACTGCTATAAAATGAGGAAATATATATGGGCTCACTCAATTTACCTTCAGGACTGAGATTTAAAGCCAGGTTTTCTGGTACCAATATTGACACACCATCCACCAGGCCCTTTGGCTTTGTACTCTACATGGAAAAGTCGCATGGGTAGGCCCCAGACTTCTCACCCTCACTCTAAGCCACAATGTGACCCAGCTCAACCACCATGCAAAGTCCTGTATGGGAGCTGGAGAGACAGTTCAGTGGTTAAAGAAATTTGCTTGTAAAGTCTGCTGACTCAAGTTCAATTTCCCAACACCCACATGGAGGTGGATGTAAATTGGCACATGTATCTGTGATCCCAACACACCTATGTCAATAGGAGGTGGAGCCAAAGCAATCTGAAGCTCCCAGACCTATGAGACAAGAGTTCTTTTGCAGCAGCAAGAGACTCTCTCCAAAGAAGGTAGAAAAGGAGCCCAGATACTCTGAGGTTGTCCTCCGACCACCATACATATGCTGTGGCACACACACGTGTGCCATATATGCATACATATGCGCGCACACACACACATACACAAATACAAGCTAATTAATTAATTAATTAATTAATTAATTAAAAATCCAGTATGTGTCAGCCCAAACACCCTGGTTCTCAAAGAATCCATCTCTTATTCTGTCTCCTGGAGTGATTCTATTTTCCTTCGAGCTCCTGGCCTAGAAGGAGGTCAGCCGGCCACTGTACTGCTTTCTCCATGGGGTGAGCCCTTTAATTGCTTCCTGAAAGGAGCCCTTTTGGTGCTCTTCTGAGAGCCCTGATTAGACTTTGTAAAGAATTATAATTTACTCAAGCAAGCTCTCATTAAAACTCCAAAGACCTCATTGTTGGCATCTTAATATTCCCACCAGTCTGGCCTCAGGGGATATTTCTGGATTCCTTCCCTGGTTGGTGACCTTGGAATGGCGCCTCCATTTCTCGGTGCCTGGATCTTACAGCTTTTGCACTTAACAAGGTGGGCTCACAGCCCTCAGACATGCTGGAAAACCAGGCATTCCAGCCAAAGCTAGGTCATGGTGCTCGGCACCAACCAGTCCAAACAGAAAATTTAATTTAATGGAGGTGGAACCTGCAGTTCAGAAGGAGGATGACTCACCTGAGGTCACAGGACTGGAGGTGGAGTCTCAGTGGCGAGTCTAGTGTCGCCACCATTCCAATACCTTTTTCTTTATTTCTGCTCTTTTTTTTTTTTTTTTTTTTTTTTTTTGAGCCAGGATCTCATCATACTACCACCACCCATGCAGCTGATCTGAAACTTGCCTTGTAGCTCAGGCCAATCTTCATCTGACGGCAACCTCCTGCCTTAGCCTCATGAATGACACCATTCTCAGCTCCAGTTATTTATTTATTTATTTATTTATTTATTTATTTATTTATTTATTTATTTATTTATTTAGAGACAGAAAGAGGCAGAGAGAAAGAGAGAAAATGGGTGTACCAGAGCCTCCAGCCACTGCAAATGAACTCCATGAAAAAAAATCCAAAAAATCTTAAATTTACCCAGCATTTGTTATGAGGAAGATGGCAGTTGACATAAGAGAAGACTAAAGTTCAGAGAGGGGAAGCAACCATAGCAGGGTCACAGAGCTCTCAAGTCAAGACTCCACTCCACACGGGGAAGCCCACTCTCCTTGAAACCACACCGCAGAGCCAGCCTGGAGCTGTGTCTCGGTATGCCTAAGATCAGTATGCCTGGAGTATGGTGGTGACCTCATGGATCTCAAATCTGTGAGTGAAGCTTTCTCCATTAATGTGATGGTTTTAAAATATGTCTGCAATCTGACACATGTCCTTTCAAAAGACAGAGCTTAGGTCCCTTTGTCCCCACTCCGAGTGTATGTGCTGGAGTTGAGTCTCTCTTTAACTCAACAGCATATGAAAAGATGGATAGTGTAAGTCCCGAGATTAAGCCAGGTGGTTTCTCCTTTGCACTGTCTTGACCATTGGTCCAGAAGAGAGTGGCAGCCATGTTGTACAAACACTTAAACAGTCCCCCTGGAAACACCGACATAGTGAGAAATAGGCCGGTCACAAATGGCACATATGAATCAACTTGGGAGTAGATCCTCTAGCCTCTGTCAAAGTCATCGCCACCCAGCCAATCAGCATCCAAATTCCTGAGCCCCAGAAACTGACATAATGTCCATTGTGGGGTGACGTATTACACGACTACAGATAACCAACATGCTTAACGTTTTCTTCATAGTAAACACCCCAAAATGAGTGACTTCAGGCTGGAGATATGGCTTAGGGGTTAAGGCGCCTGCCTCCTAAGCCTAAGAACACTCTCCAGTGGTTCCAATCTCCAGGTCCCACGTTTAGTCAGATGCAAAGTGACACAAGGGCACAATGCCGCACTTGACCACAAGGGGGCACGCATCTGGATTTCATTCGCAGCAGGTGAGAGACTGCTGGCGGGCCCATCTCTGTCTTCCCCTCTCTCTCTCTCTGTCTCTCTCCAAAAAATAATAATAAATAAAAAGTTTAAAAAATGAGTGACTTCAAGCAATAATCACTAATTTTGCTTACTTACTAATGGCTCAACAGTTTGGGTTGGGTTTGGCAGAGTGGTTCTTCGCTCCCCAGCAGGGCTTCTTCCCTCTTGCTGCTGAGCTGCAGGTAACCAGGATGATTCCGTTTCTAGGGTTCCCTGTCTATGACTGTGTCAGTGGGGGGAGAGGGCAACAGGAGGTTCAGCAGGGCTTCAAAGCAAGTAGAAGAAACATGTCGTTTCTCTCAGCCTGACTGTGTATGGATAGTCACATTTGCTACATCACATCATGCAGAGGATGTAGGTATCAGGAGGGATGGAGAACAGAGGTATTTGTAATCTAAGATTGAATCTATCTTATTTTATTTTCACACAGGTATGTGTGAAGAGTGTGTTCGTGTGTATATATAAGCTCACACATGTGTGTAGGCTCGTGTGTGTGTGTGTGTGTGTGTGTGTGTGTGTGTGTGTAGGCCAGAGGTTGATGTTGGGTGGCTTCTTCCTTCACTCTCATTTAATGATACAAAATCTCTCACGTGAACCCAGTGCTCACAGATTGTGCTAATCTAGCTAGCCAGTTTATCCCAAGGAGTCCCTGTCCCCACACTCTCACTGGCTCAGACCATGGAGGACTGCCACGACTACCTGGCACTTACCTGGGTGCTGGGAGTCCAACCTCAGGTCCTTACACTTGTGTGGCAAATGCTTTCACCAGCTGAGCTATCATCCCAACTCAATTTTCAATGTGGCGCCATCATCAGCAGCCCTGGAGGCAGCAGCAGACTAGTGGCTTTAATAGTCTAAGCTGCTGATTCACTCCCTTTGAGAATGGGATTTAAATAGTCTGGAATTGAACTGCCATGAGCCCAGGTCAGAGAGGAGGTGTCAAACCCTAGGGAATTGGCTCTGAATACGGACAGTGACATCCCAGAAAGCTAAGGATTGCCCAGGGAAACTTCATTCAGGAGAAGATTCCAGGGGGTGGAATGTGGTGTTTCAGGGATTTGTGGCTAAAGTACAAAAACAAGTAACGAGGGGAAAAGAAGAGAAAAAAACAAAAGGAGAGAAGGGTGTAGAGGTGTTTCAGTTTTGGAAGGTTTACGAAAAGCATATATTCATGTGGGATTAACTTTGATTGACTGAAGATAAATACCTCAGAAATGGAATGTGATTGAAATGAATTGCAGGTAGCATAACTCCTGCTTGTGTTACAGACATGTATTTGACATCCATGAGAATTGATGCTCGACTGAAAGTTGTTTGTATTTTTATCGGGGGTGGGGGGCGGCTTATGTGTGTGCATGTGTGGTGGGTGTGTGCGCGTGTGATAATGCATGTGTACGAGCCCATGTGCTTGCCTGCAGTGGCCAGAGTGGAACATCACGTGTCCCCTCCATCACACTTCTTGAATCAGTCTCTTACTGACCCCAGAGCAGGCCAGGCTCCAGAAATTCTCGGGGTCTCTGCTCCTCTATGGGGCTAAGGTTACAGATGCCCACGGCCACACACAGCCACTTATGTTGGGTCCTGGGGATCAAACTGCAGCCGTCTTGCATACCACCCAAGTCCCTCATGTTTGCACAGGAAGTGCTCTTAATCACAGACGCATCTCTTCGGCCATGGAAAATCATATTTTTCTAAAATTTTATTTATTTATTTGAGCAAGCGAGAGAGGGAAAGAGTCAGACACACACACACACACAGAGAGAGAGAGAGAGAGAGAGAGAGAATGGGCATGCCAGGGCCTCCAGCCACTGCAAAGGAACTCCAGATGCATGCACCACCTTGTGCATCTGGCTTACGTGGGTCCTGGGGAATCGAACTGAGGTCCTTTGGCTTTGCAGGCAAACGCCTTAAATGCTATGCCATCTCTCCAGCCCCCAAAAGTCATATTTTTAAATAATATATAAAATTAATAATATATAATAGGTTATATATGTATATATATTTATATTATCTATGTATATTTATATACATGCATGTACATATAATTATATGTTTATATAATTGTACATATATTTATGGATATGTGTATGTATATGAATATAGTTAATACACAGCTATAAATATATGTTTCAGGAGGGAAACAGTTTTTTTAAGTTATTTATTTATTTATTAGATACAGAGAGAGGGAGTGAAAGAGACAGAGAGAATGGGTATGCCAGGGCCTCTGCCCACTGCAAATGAACTCCAGACGCATGAGCCACCATGCACATCTGGCTTGTGTGAGACCTGGAGAATCAATCCTGGGTCCTTAGGCTTCGTGGGCAAGCACCTTAACCACTAAGCCATCTCTCCAGTCCCATAGTTTTATTTAAATATATAATTATAGGCAATATAGGAAGCTATATCTGTATAGACAAATGCATTTATATAAGTTCATAATATAGACATAAGTGTATTTCTATGATAAATGTGCCTATATATATTATATATATATTCTCTACTGGAAAATTCCCATGCATTGTAGATGCTTTTCCCTAATCCTTCAAATAGAAATGTCTTCACCATTCACTACCATGAACGTCTTGTGTGCTCTTGTGTTCTAGAAGATAATCACATGGCAACGTTTGTCGTTGCACAAGGACATTCAGCACAATGAGAACAGGGAGGAGTGGGGTATGCCTTAGTAACATCATGATTATTCTCATATTTCAAAGTAGACTTTGGTTCTCCTAAGACACTTCAATGGCAGAGAAGACAGACTCCACTCCCATTGGTCACGTGAGGAAACTCGGGCTCCTCGACATTGCAGCGGATGGAGCCTTGGAAGCAGCAACCTGTACGTGCAAGATGTTTTCAAAGGTCTTTGTTCCGTCTGGGTCAAGTGAGATGAGCCTGACTTCCAGTTCCAAAGCCTCTGTGCACTGGGATTACAGACACAAGCAGTGCTTGCAGTGGTTCTAGGGATCCAAATTCCAGTCACCAGGCTGTAGCAGCAAGTATGTCTAAGTCCTGGGCCGTGTCCTCAGCCATGGCCGGCGCACCCCGCATTGAAGTACTAGGGTGGGTCTGTCCTCACCACAGACACCAGTGTCCTGACCTAGATCTTGGGCCAAGAGCATCTTTTTTATTATGATTTGCTCTGTTTTAACTGCTGTGTGTTAACCTAAGACCTTGAACACATCAGTCAAATGCTCTACTACTGAGCTATATCCCAAACCCCTTTACACTTGGAGATAGAACACTAAGTCATCCAGGCAGGCCTTGAACTCTTGATCCCGTTGCCTCAGCACCTCTCCCACCCCACCCCCCGCAAGTAGCTGGAATGATGGACCAGCTGAGGCTATGCACCTTAGCGTCACTATAGTGTTTCGTGATGCCTCCCAGGCTTGGCATATTCCTTTAAATAGACTCACTTTCAAAAAGTAAATAAGGGATTTAGAAAGGAAGCCTTACCCAAATGCAAAATCAATACAACTTGCTAGAAATAAGAGGTAATCATAAAAACAAACACAATGGCCTCAATAACTAGAATGAGCAGAGTCCCCTTGCCTTTCCCTGTCACAGGGAAGCTGGTGAGCTTAGAAGACATTCAAGGCCCCTTGTGCCCGTCATGTACTTATAACATCTTCTCAACAGGATAAGAGAAGAAATAAGGGCAAACAGAATGAGGGGATATTCCCCCCTCACTGAGAGCTCCCCTATCTTATATCATACTGTGTCCATAGAAAACCTCAGGATAGCTACCAGCACTCATAAATGCCATTACTGGAAACACTGAATCCATTAACTTCCCGCCCTAAACTTCTACATGCATTATTTTAGAACTAGGGTGGGATGGAAGAGTAAGAGAACATGAATACTTAACTCTTAATTCCTATCAAACCATACTGTTTGCTGGATCTCAAGCAATACAGTTAAGCACCCTCTGGATATCTGCAACTGATCCTCAGTCTCTTTCCCGCACAAACATCAGCTTTTCCATTGGTAAAGAAGAAAGAAAAGCTGAGCCTGGTGGCAAAGGCCTGTCATCCCAGCTACTCGGGGGCGGGGCGAGGGGGGCTGCAGAGATGGCTCCGTAGCTAAGGTGCTTACTTGAAAACCTGAAAGCCCAAGTTTGAGTCCCCAGCACACACATAACGTTGGATGTAACGTGGTGCATGTATCTGTGATCTCAATACACCTACAGCAATAGAAGATGGAGCCAGAAGAATCCAGAAGTTCACAGGCCAGCTAGTCTGGTGCACATGAGGCAACAAAAACAAGACAATACAAGGCAGAAACTGTTTCAAGTGAAGTAGAAGGAGAGGACAAACATACCACAGTTGTTCTGAGACCTCCACATGTGCCCCCCCCCACATAATCAATTTAAAAAGAAAAGAGAAGGCCGGGCGTGGTGGCACATGCCTTTAATCCCAGCACTCAGGAGGCAGAGGTAGGTGGATTGCCATGAGTTCAAGGCCACCCTGAAACTACATAGTGAATTCCAGGTCAGCCTGAGCCAGAATGAGACCCTACCTTGAAAAAAAAAAAAAAAAGAAAAGAAAAGAGAGGAACAAAGAGCCAAGCCTGGGAAGGCTGAGGCAGGGGGATTCCAAGTTCAAGGCCTGCCTGGCAGCTTAGTAAACTCTTATTTCACAAGGCAAAGTAAAGGGCTAGAGTCTATAACAGGGCTCAGTCTATAAAATGTTTACCTTGAAACCGTGAGAACCCGAGGTGGAGCCCCAGAATTCATATTATAAAATCTGACGTAGTGGCAGGCATGGATAAACCCCAGCGCTATGGCAGCACAGAGGCAGATCCCTGTGCCTGCTGACCAGCCAGTCTAGCCTAATTGGCGGGTACCAGGTTAATGTGAGATTCTGTGTCCAAAGACAAGGTGAAGTGGGGAGGGAGAGGGCTCAGTTGGTGTTGTACCACACAACCATAAGGCTCTGAGTCCCACAGTCAGGATCCCTAGCACCCCATAACAGCCAGACCTGAGGCTCTGAGTCCCACAGTCAGAGTTCCTAGCACCCCATAACAGCCAAACAGGATAGATCCTGGGGGCTTACTGCTGAGCTCATCTAGCCAAATCAGCTGAGCTCTGAGTTCAGTGAGAGACTATGTCAAGAAAAATAAGGTGGAGAGCAATTCAGGAAGACACCTGTGTCGGGCCTCTGACCTCCACACACATGTGTACACATGAACACACACACACACACACACACACACACACACAGGCACACGCAAATATAAAGTAAAAGGAGGGCTAAATATGTTGCTCAAGCAGGTAGACAACCTGGTTACTTAGCATGTGGAAAGCTCTAGGTATAATCTTAGTGCTGCCCAAAAGAAGAAAAGAAAGAAAGAAAGAAAGAAAGAAAGAAAGAAAGAAAGAAAGAGGAAGGAAGAAAGAAGAAAGAAAGAGAGCAAGGCCCCTGGTAGTCCCTCTTATGCAACCCCCCCCACCCCGTCTCATATAGGTAAATCAGACTTTGGTTCTGGAAGTGGCCTGACTCAGGCACATCACATGTATACTCAGAGACATACATGTGCACACTGGCCCAACGGCCTCTCTTTGCCTCGGGAACACCAAGCAGGAATGGCATTTAGTAATCAATTGACTCCCCTTGACTTGGTTTGGTGCCTTTTCTAAATAACAAGAGCCTGACAACATCAGACCCTCACAGCCATTTTTATTAATGAAGCTCCTGGCGCCATGCAGGGAAGACACAGGCAGCATGTGTGAACGTGCGAGGGGAATTATTTCCATCAGCACCAGCTATTTGAAAGCAATTGAAAAGTTTCCATTTGAAGAAAAAGTAATTTTCCTGATGTGAGTTTCGAGAGCTTGCTTGTCTGCCCCCACCTGACGAGGCTTCCTCGGCTCCGGGCTTTCTGAATTTTATTAAACCACGGCTAAGTGGCGTCATGCTGGTAAAATATTGTGTCGCTTTTTAAAGTGATATCATTACCTAATAATTTTGAGAGCTTTACTTTTGGTTTTTTTTTTTCCTTAGCCAGAAATGGAAATGGAACAAATGGCTCATCAGCACTGTCTCTACACTAAGTAGGGGGAAGGTGTGGCATGGCGAGGCGTGGGGTGGTGTGGAGTGGTGTGATGTGATGTGATATGTGCCACAGCATAGTGCGGATGGGGGGGTGGTACGGGGACTGGAGCCAAGGATGACAGAAAATTGAGTTCCAAGGAGCTCACAAAGAAAATGAACAGCAACTTCTTCACCGTCCAGAGTTGACAGAGAACTGGCAGACACTTGTTCTGTGTGCTGTTTACTCTGGTTTGGCCATGACTATCACCCTTTTGATTGTTTTATTTTTATTTATTTATTTGAGAGTGACAGACAGAGAGAGAAAGAGGCAGAGAGAAAGAGAATGGGCTCACCAGGGCCTCCAGCCCCTGCAAACGAATTCCATATGCATGAGCCCCCTTGTGCATCTGGCTTACGTGGGTGTTGGGGAATGGACCCTCGACCTGGGGTCCTTAGGCGGCTTCACAGGCAGATGCTTAACCGCTAAGCAATCTCTCCAGCCCCACCATCACCCTTTTGAATGAGAATCAACATGAGCAATCACAAGTGACCAGGCCCATTAACATTCTCCCATGGGGACTGGCAATGTGGCTCAGGTAGTAGACTGTCTACCTAGCATGCACAAAGCCTTGGGTTCCACCTCCAGCATCATGTAAAATGGTGTGGGAATGATGGCATACACTTGTAATCCTAGCACTTGGGAGGTGCTTGTAGGAGGATCAGAAACTCAACATCGGGCTGGGCAGGTAGTTAAATGGTTCAGTGTGCTGGTCACACGAATAGGAGGGCCCAAGAAGGCCTGAGAACAAGATAGTGTGAGTTCAATTCCCCAGCACCTATGTACACAGAGAGTAGGACCACACATTCCTGTAACCTCAGTCCTGTGGGGAGTGGAGACCAGAGACTTTCTGGGGCTCATGAACACTGTAGCTCAGGGTTCAGACACTCCATCTCAAGGAAACATGCAGATAAGTGACAGAGAAAGACATTCAACATTCTCCCCTAGCCTCTACACTCATGCACACAGGATATGCACATCTGCACACACATGCATATATCATACATATACCATACCATATATATTACATGTGTACATGCCAGGAAAAAAACAAAGAATTTCAAGGTAATCTCTAAACACTTAGTAAGCTCTAGGCCAGCCTGACATATATGAGGCTCACTTCAAAAACCTCAGGAGACTCTCAGGAGGCTTTTCTCCTCCTCAAGGTTATATAAGAAGTAACCAAAAGGCTTGGGATACCACTCAGTGGTAGGGTACTTGCCTAGCATGCAGGAGACCCTGGCTTCAACTCCCAGCCCTGCAACATAAACTGAGGTAAACAATTGACTGGGGTGGGACTCTTAGGTAGAACCTGGAAAAGGTTTCTACAGAACTTTGAAGTGTTATGACTGCCTTTGAGTTACACGTACTCTTCTAAATAAGCCCAATAAGCTCATTGGTTCAACAAGCTGGACTTCAGTGGAATCCGTTCTCTGATCTGTGAGTTCCCTGTGTAAAGTGAGTAGACCATTCTTTGAGTCTCCTCACAACACCATCAAATGGAAGTGATTGAATTCCACTGTGAGCTTGCCAAGATTTAGAATCACCATGGAAACAAATCTCTTGATGCTCTGTGAGGGAATTTTTAGATTAGGTTGAGGCAGGAAGAGCCATCTAAATGTGGGTGACACCACCCATGGGCTGGACACCCCAGACTGCATAAAAAGGAGAGAGCTAGCTAGCACCACCGTTCATCTCTGTTGGCTTCCTACCTGCACTGTGACCAGCTGCTTCATGCTCCTGCCACCATGCCTACCTCACCCTTTGAACTGTAAGCAGAAATGAATCCTTCCTTCCTCCTTCAGTTGTTTCTCTCAGGTATCTTGTTATAGCAATGAGAAAAATAACACGCATACACACACGCATGCCCATACTCACACACACAGTACAGTATTCATGGCAGAAACAGTGCCCTATCCCAGAAGTGTATTTTCATATGAAGCTAATGAAATAGGATGACTTGCACCAATTTTTTAAAGTCATAATTGTGATTAATTTATGGAAAGAGCATTCTCATTTTCAACTGCTTCATAAAGTAAAGTATCACAGACTTCGGGGATCAATGCCACCTGCTTAACAGATTCTGATTCCAGATAGCAGACATGTGAGTGAGGTAGTGGTGGGGGTTGTCTCTGCTCTGGCCTCAGAGGGGTGAAATCCAGTTGACATCTCCTCTGCAGACACCTGGGAAATCTTCTTTCAGGTTCATTCTATGTGTCTGAAGAAGGCAATTCCTTGTGGTTGTAGGGCTGAGGTCCCTGTTCCTTGCTAGCTGTCAGCCAGGGACAGCCCAGTCCTACAAAATGCTCATATATTTTTTTCTATATGGCCCCTCCATCTTCAACTCCTCAAGGATGCCTCAAATCCTCCTCATATAATCCCTATTTATTTATTTGTTTGTTTGTTTATTTATTTGTATGTCAAGTAGAGGGAAATCTCTGCTTTCCATGGGCTTATGAGATGTGGTCATGGCTACCTTCATCATCTTCCTGTCTGAAGATCAGCCGTGCCATATAATAACATGATCCCAGCAACGATGTCATGCATATGTACAATCCTAAGGGATACATGGAAATCTCAGGGAACCACTTTAGAATTTTGCTTGCCACGAAGAGGGGCCTTAATCTATGTGTACTTCTGGCCCCACCATGTATGGGTCTGGGTCTGTCTGATGCCTTTGATCCTAGAAGTTCCTACCTTAGGTCTTTAATATGTTTTCAGATGCGACTTCTGAAAAGACTGAGGACCTCCCCCTGCCCCCCAGTTGCCTACAAGTAGACTCAAATGTATTCCGTACGCAAGACCACGGTGGCTATTTTGGGAGTGTTCTGCTAGGAATTATTCCTCCTTCCATTCGACTATCTAACAAGGGAAACCTCCTACTTCTCCAGCCAAATAGAAATGCAAGACACTCAGGTTTCCTTCTTTATCCAGGATTGTCCTGGTGCCTGGAGTATCCGTGTTTTTCTCCTTTGCTACCCATCCGTTCTGAGGAACCCAGGTGACTATCAAATAAACCTATTCTTGAAGTCTGCTCCCCAAACCCTCTCCGATAGAGAATACTTCTATCCTATCCTTTTCTGGACCCTCAGAAGACTTGTACCTGCCTGTCTTCCATTTGGACTTCTTTGTCTACTCTTACTTTTTGCTGCCCACTTCCCATCTCACTGCCTGGCACATTGAGAGTGCCTAGTTATATATGTGTGATCTTGGAGGTGGAACCAAGGCACAGATCATCATTTCAAGATAAGAGGTTTCTAGAGATTCACTTGGACTGATCAACACTAAAAAAACAGACATTTTCCACCCCTGTGCAGTGGCTTCCTTTTTTATTATATCACAGTAAGACTTATTAGTATTAATAGTAAGAACAACTACACACTGCTCAGCAGTGGCATTGATTTTACCATGTGGTATGTGAAAGGATCATTTAAATAGATAGACTCCTTTGGTCTTTAGAGCAATCTTCCAAGGGAAGTTCCAATATGACGTGGATTTAGAAGCAAAGAAACTGGAGCTGGAGGAATGGCTTAGCAGTTAAGGCATTTGCCTGCAAACCCAAAGGACCTCAGTTTGAACCCCCAGGACCCACATAAGCCAAATGCACAAGGGGCGCATACGTCTGGAGTCTGTTTGCAGTGGCTGGAGGGCCTGGAACCCCCATTCTCTCTCTCACTCAAATAAATGAATAAATAAATTTTAAAAAATAAAAGCAAAGAAACTGGAAAGTGCACCCCAGAGAAGTAACATAATTGCCAAAGGTCACACAGCTAGAATTTGAACCTAATTCTTTTTATTAATTTTTACTTTTTTACATGAAAGAGAGAGATGCAGATAGAGAAAAAGAGAGAAAGATTGGGTATACCACGGCTTTCAGCTGATGCAAAAAATTCCAGATGCATGTGCCATCTTATGCATCTGGTTTACATGGGTCCTGGGGAATTGAACCTGAGTTCTTTAGTTTTACAGGCAAGTGTCTTAACTGCTAAGCCATCTCTCTAGCCTTTGAACTTAATTCTTTCATAACCATTCTCCCAGACATAGCATTTATGAGAAAGAGAGAGAGAGAGAGAGAGGGGAGGGAGGGAGGGAGGGAGGAGGGAGGAGGGGATGTCAAACTTAAATGTGAGCACAAGCTTGACTTTGAACTCATTGAGTTGAGCAGTTTTCTTTTAATTGCTGGGACAAAACACCTGACCAGAGCAGCTTCTGGAAGGAAAGGCTTCATTTCAGCTGACAGTTTTGAGAGAAGGTTTATCATGGCAGGGAAGGCATGGCACAGCTAGGGCATCACTTTTTCACAATTAGCAGAGGAAGCAGCAGGAGGGAGCTTGTTCTGCACAACCAGCAGACGGGAGTCATGAAGTTCAAGGTCTACCCCCACGACACACCTCCTCCACAAAGGCCCCACCACATTCCCAAATTGCCACCAATTGGGGACTAAATATTCAAAACACGTAGTCCTATGTGGGAACATGAACTTCAAGCCAACACATGGATCCCTATGCATCCAGTCTCAGAGACTTCTTTATAGAGCAGAGGCAATGGAAAGGTGGGATGGGGCTGAGGGAGAGGTACACAGCCCCTCCCCACCCCACCTCCCCACCTCTGCTGCCACCAGGAAGCAGAGTCCCTCCCTCTGGTACATTTCCAAGAAGGTCTCCCTGAGACCAAAGCAATGTCCCATCACAGTCTCCATCTGCAATCCCCAAACCAGTCTGGCTGGGCTCCGTATTTAAACAGGATTTTCTTTCTTTCTTTCCAGTTTTTTTTTTTAATTGGAAGAGAGCGTTAAACTCTTTGAAAGTGGCCTCGGGGACCAGCTCACAGCATGGTCTGCATACCCTCCTTTTGAGGCAGGCATCCCTGTAGCCACATTGCAAGCTCTGTTTTCAATTACAAAAGCTTGTTTGAACATGGGCTGTCACAGAGGCTGTTCAAACAGGCTTTTGTAATTGAAAAGGAGGAAAAACAAAAGATTTCTAACCTTCTAAAGCCAGGGTGGGAAGAAGCTGGTCTGACAACTATGGGACCAAAATGGCGCCCATAACAACAAGATTGAAGCGGGCCAAGAAGACACCTCAGGGAAGTAGCAGAGTGAATGCCAAGGCCACTATCTGGTGTGAAAGCTTCAATGCTGCATTATGACACATGGTAGGGATACGGGCACATTCAAAAGTGTAGTGCTTCCCACAGTGGTGCCGATTCTATTATCACTGCTGTGTGTGCCTGCGTGAGTGTGTGTGTGTGTGTGTGTGTCTGTGTCTGTGTTATTGTTGATATAAAACATAGCCCTTTCCTCAAAAAGAACAAGAGATAACTTATTTGGGAGCCAACTATGAATGGCCATGGCCCAAAAACAAAGATTTAGGTTGCCCCAAATTCCATGTTCCAACATGATAACAGTTCCATGAAGTTTTTATAGGAGCAGAACAAAGAAAGTCATAAATCAAGGCATTTTTGAAATGCATTGGGAACCTCTGGTAGGCAGGTGACAGGAAAGTGCAGAAACCTCTGCTCTCGGCGTCAGGTGCTGTTTGATGGCATGCCCGGACTTCAGGTTGATGGACGCTAAGGGTCTATCCTATATTCCAAAAGGATTGGCCTAAGAGTCACAAGCATGTTAGGTTAGACACAGAAGTGGGCAAAAAAATGGTTATTTAGGGGACTAAAGGAAACATGGCACACTCTGGCTCAGGAGCAGCTTTCCACAATCACACAATCAGTCCATCAGTCTCATAGTGTTTAACGCAAGTGCAACTTGAGTCTGGGAAAATTACACACTCACAATTTTCCATATGGGGATTGAACCTAGCACCTCATAAATTCTGGGTATTATCACATTGTCCATATTCAAATAGCATAATGTCTTCCTGGGGACATCACTCATGCTTGTAATACCAGCACTTTGGAAGCTGAGGCAGGGGGATTGCCACAAGTTCAAAGCCAACGTGAGCTACATAGTGAGTTCTGGGTTAGCATGGGCTATTGTGTGAAACCCTGTCTTCAACAAACAAAGTGCCAAATCCTAACTGTGTATGTTTGTGAGGCGGAGTGTTGCATTCTAGTATATGGCTACAATGTGGAATGATCAAGCCAGCTAATTAGCATATCCAGCCTCTCGCGGTGATGAGAACATTTCAGAGCCAGCTTTCCAGCAATTTTAAACAGGCAATATGTTGTTACTAACTATTATCGCCAGGCCCGGCGGCAAGTCTTCAGACCTCAGTCCTCATGATAGACTTTGTAACCAACAAAACAAGAACCCCCGTTTTTACCTCCTCTACATTCTGACTCAAAGTATCACTATACTTCATCTGAAATCCATTTCTTATGTCTATGTATTTATCTAGCTAGCTAGCTATTTTTGGTCTGTGTGTGTGCCTATGTGTCAGTATGGGCACATGCATGCCCTGGTGCACATGTGGAGGTCAGAAGACAACCTCGGGTGTCAGTCCTCACCTGTCACTTTATTTGCGGCAGAGTCTCTTTTCACTGAAGCATATGTCATGCTGGCTGGCCTGTGAGCTTCCAGGGGTTCTCCCGTCTCTGCCTATGCACAGTGGGATTATAGACTTGTACATGTGAATCTGACTTCATGTGGGTTCTGGGGACCTGGACACAAGTACTTTACCCACTGAGCCATCTCTCCATCCCAAGACCAGTTTCTCTACCTTCTACATGTGACACCTTGTGTTGCCTCTCTGTACCTGGCTTATTTCACTTAGCGCAACATCTTCTAGGTTTCTAGCGCTGGCACAGATGGAATAGTTTTGTTCTTTTCAAAGTTGGATGTTATTCCATTGTGTAGCTGTGCTCTGATTTCTTTCTCTGTTTGTGCATGGATCAACACTTCAGCTGCCTCCATCTTTTGGCTGCTGTGAGTAATGTTGCATGGAACATGGGGGGTGAGGTGGGGTGCTGCTGTTTCTTTGACACTAGATTTTGAGACAGTTTAGAGAAAACAGCCCCCAACTACCCCAAAAGTAAAAGCAAGGAATGTTTCCAAGCCTGTAGAGGGAGAACCTGGTTCACCCTTTCTTCTTTTCTCTAAAGGATTCCCGACAGCCTCCACTTGGCTAGAGATCAGACATGTCAAAAGGCTCTGGCATTTCCTTATCTCTTCTTCCCTAAAGGAGTTTACCTTTCCTAGAAGAGATAATATTGCACCCTTTCCAGAAGGATTAATATTTTGGGAAAACTATTCCTTTCCCAGAAAATCTGGTCTCCTTGTTAGACACCTGGCATCAGGGCTAAACTGAACAGTTAAGCTTCCATCCAGAAAACTTCCTTAAAATACCCCAATCTGAGTCCTAGGTGGAATTTTACCATTTTCTGGGAACCCCCTCCTCTTTGGAACTCTTTGAATTTCTTTCTTTTCTTAAGCTATATTCTGTAACTATAAAAAGGTCTTTCTAATAAAAATCTTTCTAAACTTTATCCTCTAGTCTATGGGTTTCATTTGTTGAAATTCACTAGACAAGTGTCCAGAGACCATTAATTCAGTGAAAGCTTTGTGTGACCAGGAGTGTTTGGCACCCTGACTCCTTGAGTTATTACCCACCCAAGAGCTGAAAAAGGCTCCTACAGGGCTGGAGAAATGGCTTAGCAGTTAAGGCATTTGCCTGCCAAGCCACAGGATCCCAGTTCAATTCTCCAGGACCCACGGAAGCCAGATACACAAGGGGCACATGCATCTGGAGTTCATTTGCAGTGGCTAGAGGCCCTGGTGTGCTCATTCTCTCTGTGTCTGCCTCTCTTCTATCTCTCTCTCTCTGCTTGCAAATAAATAAATAAAATATATTTAAAAAAAAAAAAAGCTCACCAGGGTGCTGGTTGTTACATGTGATCTGGGGATCAAACTCAGATACTCCAGCTAAAATGGCAAATGCTTTAAAAAAAAAAAAAGGCTCCTACATTCTCAATTCCAGTATCCATTTCATATTCCTGAGACATGTACTCAGAAGTGGGATTGCTGGGTCAGATGACAGCTCTATTTCGAGTTTTATTGGCTTCTCTATTGGTTTCCATAATGACCATTCTGATTTACATTCTCAACACCAGTGTTGAAAGGGGTCCCTCACTGTCTTCACTGACACCTCTCTTGTACCCTTTGACAGCACCTCATGTAACAGCTTAGGTCACTGTGGTGATGTAAATCAGATGTTCTCCATAAATGCAAACACTATCAATGTTTGGTTCCCAGCTGGTGGCAGTTTGGGAGGTGGAGCCTTGCTGAAGGAGGTGTGCTGCGTAGGGTGGACTTCGAGGGTTATTAGTCCTAGCATGCTAGGGTGAGTTTGGTTCACTCTCCTTCTGCTGTTTTCCACCTGCTGAGGCACATGACGTCCAGCCTCTGCTCATGCCATGCTTGCTCTTGCCATCATGGAGCTTCTCCTCTAGACTATAAGGCAAAAAAAAAAAAAAAAAAAAAAAAAAAAACTCCCATGAGCTACTTTGGGTAGTTTTATCCCAACTGCTGCACCAGGCATCATTGCTAAATTCTCCTGGAATACAGGGAAACTAAGGTATCAAGCCGTGGACCCAAGTGTGAAAAGCCATCAGTGCTCAGAATGAATGAACATGTCATGCCATACTCCACTTTCTTGTGCTATGCTGAAATTCTTCAAGCAAAACTCAGTTTTCTGTCTTAACCCTGTTTGTCTTCTTTTGTAACAGACACAGAGAAAGTCTCACATCTGGAACCAATTAGGAATCTGGCTTGAATTTAGCAAGACTGGCTTTTGTTTTCACTGTGTTTTAAAAGAAAATGATCAGAGTTTCCCGTTTAAAGTTTTGTTAAAATTCAATTCAGTTTGACATGTGAAATGAGTAACATGGCCGGAGCATCAAGTGTTTGCAAATATCACACTCACGTGGGGCCAGGGAGATCTGCTCAGAGGGCAAGAGTGGCCTGCTGCACAAGTGCAAGGGCTAAAGTCCAATCCCCAGCACCACATTAAAAGGTCAGACATTGTCACACAGGCCTGTAATCCCAGTGCTGAGGGGTGCAAAAATAGGAGATTGTTGACTCTCAACACAACAATCAAAAAAAAAGGTAAAAACAAGGTCTGGGGATAGGGCTCAGTTGGTAAGTCCTTGTCTAGCATGCAGGCCATCTTGGGTTCCAGGCTAAACACTGAAGGAAAACCTAATGGTTCTTAAGCTTAAATAATGTACAGACTCTGCCAGGCTTTGGTGGTGAACGCCCTTAATCCCAGCACTCGGGAGGCAGAGGAAGGAAGATTGTCATAAGTTCGAGACTGGCCTGAGACTACATAGTGAATTCCAGGTCAGCCTGAGTTAGAGACCCTACCTCAAATAACCAAGAATAATAATAATAATAACAATAATGATGATGATGATGATGTACAGACTCCATTGAGAAAGAAAACAACTCTTGCCAGTGTGCAAATGTGAATGAGCCTTTTTACAGACTCTGAGTCCATGGCCAGGCTCTCGGTGTGTGCACCCTGGGTCCAGGCACGTCAAACACAATGAGTGATTGAGCCGCTCATGTGTTATCCAAGGTCTCGGGACGTGTTAGCGGGTCACAGACGTGGTAGAATGCAAATCTTCTTTTGTCATCCCACCAGACAATGCTTTTGAGGCCTGTTCTTTAAAGGACAGTTAAAATCCCCGTCCCTTACACCCTCCACTCCCAAATTCTCCCAGCATCAATACCACAAACCCAAAGCTCCAGCATACGTTTCCAAAGACCCACTAGAGGGGCGACACCTGGCTCCAGTGAAGCACTTCTAGCTTGCTGATCGATTCCCAAACCCTTCCCACCACACAGACTGAGGACATTTGAGCGGACGATTTTTCACTTAGACAGTCAGCAACCCATGAGTGGAGTCAGATGGGCCTGGGTTCTACTTTACTGCTCCATGGCTAATTTCTATTAATAACATGCATATCTCATTTCCAAGAGCAATCAGACCTGTGAGGGATGCAGCCTGCTCAAATGTTTCCTTCTTGCTTTGGAAACACACCCATTTACTCTTGAGGGGCCTGACTGATACCCACATCACAGTTTCCCTGTGTGCTCTACCTCATAGTCCCTGGAGTTAGACCACCACCACAAATGGGTTATGAGGCAGTGCCCCTGCCTGACCCTAATGGCAGAGGACCACCGCATGGACAGAAGGCTAAGAAGGCTTCTCACAGGCTCAGGCTGGGGTGATGGCTAGAAGGCGAGCAGAGGACGTAACCAGGGAAAGTGAGCCAAGGGGAATCAAGAGGGCCATTCTGAGATGTAAGCTGGTGCTGATGCAGAAGCAGAGGGTGGAAGGTGTAGTTGCTTCCTCTCCTGGGGAGGGGGCATAGCCCGCACCTCTGTAAGCAGACAGGCACTTAGCACAAAGAGCTCAACCAGTTTGTCTGATCCAAGCTTTATGTGACCCAAGGATACAGGGAGAAAGGGCTATTTTATACTTAAGTTCCATAAAACAAGCTGTGCCCTGGAGAAACATAAGAGGATAAATAAAGTGAGATGGTCAGAACAGACTAAAGGGGAATGCAAGGAGTTTCCGACTGGATTCTTGTGTGTGGGTGTGGCGGCGGGGGGGTGGGTGTTTTGTGTATCTATGATGTTCCTCACGCTGCATGCATTAAGAGTTCAGAGGACAGCCTCGGGTGTCAGTTCTCACCTTTCACCCTGCTTGAGACAAGGTGTCTCTTGTTGTTTTACCACTACGAATAGCAGACTGGCTAACCATGAGCTTTAGGATGCTCCTGACGCTGTCGCCTACTGGTGAAGGCATATTCAGATTACACACCTGGGCCCCAGTACATCTGGCTTTGACATGGGTTTTGTCGAGTTTGCACAGCAAGTTTTTTTTAACCACTGAGCCATCTCCTCAGTTCTGCATGGGGTTCATCTTGGCCTCCCTGTTATAAGCATCCCTTTCCCTGGGGTACAAAGTGGGCCCCCTGTAGAACAAGAATCTTATGACCTTATAGTAGTCAAAGAGAAATTTTTATACAAAAGTATTTATAGCCAACCCCAAGAAAGAAAGATGGAAGATTAAAGTGTTTTTTTAAATGCACGGTTTGGTAAAATATGTAACATAAAACTCAATTTTCCAAGTGTGCAATTTAGGAGTGGACAGCATATTCATGAGTTTGGATGACAACCACCACCAGAGTGTCTTCGTCTCCTCCCCGAAACGCACCTGGCACTCATTAGTGGGCCCCCTACTCCTCTCCTCCAGCCTCTGGCAGTCATTTTTTCTGCTTGCTATCTCTACGAGCATCTCTGTTTCATCAACTTTTCATATAACGGAATCTCAGTCTGCGGCCTCTGGGTCGTGGCTTTCTCTACCTGGCAGGATGTTTTTGTAAGGTACATGCACATTTCTGTATGAAACAGAACTTCATCCTTTGTCAGACTGAATACTTCCCTACGTATGGATGGAGCACATTTTAAGGCCTATCCACACTGCTGCGTGTAACAGAACTTCATCCTTTGTCAGCCTGAATAATACCCTGCTGTATGGATACAGCACATTTTGTTATGCCATGCACATGTTGACAGACCACTGGACTGTTTGCACGTTTTTGTCCTTTGTGAACGGTGCTTCTGTAGACCTGTGTGCTCAGGTTGTGGGGAGTGTGGGGAAACCTTAGCTCTGTGGTACACAGGTCTGAGGACCAATGCCTGGGGAGGTGAGTTTTGGATGACAGGCTTCAGCAGTTGAATCTATTGATGAGGACTGGAAGGTTAGATGCCCCAGGCCTCCAGCTGGCTTAGGGTTTTGTGTGGAGGAGGTTCTCGGTTCCACACTGTTCAGCTAAGCAGACTATGGCTCTGCCATTCCCATGACTCACAGAATCATGGCACCTCAGGGAAAGAAGATGTAGCAGTTAGCTTCTTGTTGCTGGGATGAAACGCTTGACCAAAAGCAGCTTGTGAGAGGAAAGGATTTATTTCAGGGGAAATTTATTCAGGGGCTTTATTTCAGGGGTGTTTCATCATGGCAGAGGAAGCTGGCTCACTCCATCGTACTTCCACAGAAGAGAGAGAACAGCAAGGTGGCTCTGAACACACACAGCAGGTCTGGACTCCTCCACCTGAAAGTCCAAACACCCCCCCCCCCACAATACACCTCAGCAGGGCTCCATCTTCCAAAAGCTCTACCAGCTAGGAACTAAGTAGGAGGCTTAATCAAAAATACCTGGGGCTGGAGAGATGGCTTAGCAGTTAAGGCGCCTGCCTGCAAAGCCTAAGAATGCTTGTTCTAATCTCCAGGTCCCACATTTAGCCAGACACAAAAGTGAGGCAAGTGCACAATGTTGCACATGCACACAAGGGGGCGCATGCACCTGGAGTTCCTTCACAGCAGCTGAGAGGCCCTGGCGCTCCCATTCTCTACCTCTTCTCTATCTCTCTGTCTCCCTCTCTCTCTGTCTCTCTCAAATAAAAAATATTTATATCTGAGGCTATGGGGACATTTACATTCAAACCACTACAAAACAACAACAACTCGGTGATAAATATGCGGTTAAAGCAGGGTAAAAAGAGGGATCTGAGGAAATGGCTCAGTCAGTAAAGTGCTAACATAGCAAGCAAAAGGACCTGAGTTCAATCCCCGGAACCCACATGAAAGAGGCAGGGTGCAGCGGCACACCCTTGTCATCCTAGTGCTGTGGAGGAGGAGACACATGCATCTCGGCGGCTCTCTGCCAGGAAGTCTAATCAGTGAGCTCCAGGCCGTGAGAGACCCTGTCTCACAGAAGGTGGACGGCACCAAAGGAAGAAAGCCCAAGGTTATCCTCTGGGCTCCACATGCAAATACACACATACATACATACCTGTGTATAGACTCCAACCTGCATACACACACGCACACAAGATAGGAATAAAATAAGGCCAAAGACAAAAATAAGGTCAGTTTGGTTCCTGGAATGGCAGGCAAGCTAGCAAGGTCTCTGAACATCATTTCAGGGAAATAGCAGAAGACACGATAGCGAAGAACTGGCTGAATTCACTATCGGCCACCTGCTCCGAGTGCCCTTGGAGAGACACTGCCATCCCGCGTGCCACCTCCTTGCCCAGGCTCAGGCTGAAACCCAACACCCTTGTTACGCATCCTCTCGCTCACGAGGCTCCCCACCTCCCCCGGAGTCCCTACAGAGTCTCCCCACACAGCCACTCTTCTTCTGCTCTGCTTGTTAATCTAGACTTTATTATTTTTCTTATTTAAATTTTGAATTTGTCTTCCCCAGAAGCCTTGCCTAAACCGCCCCATTACCACTCCATTAGCAGCAGCAGCTTCCCCTCTGGTTATAGATTTTCTCATCCCTCATATATGCCATTCATTGCCTTAACCAAGCAACTGAAAAAGGGTCGTGTGGGAACCATCTGGGGCCTCACAGGAAGTCCCCAGCGAAGAGGTGAGGGGGGCTGAAGGTGCTGGCTGAGCTGTTCCTGTCCCTACTCGCCTGCCAGAGCTGGAGAACCAGTCTCCTGCACCCAGCTCGGAGCACATCCAGCCAAAACTACAGTGTTTGCCAAGCGCAATGGCTGCAATCTTTCAAAGGCCTGAATATTTTACACTTCCTTCTGCGGCTGGGCTCACATGCAGAACAGAGAGCCAGTCGCCCCTGAATTCCAAATTTACTTTAAGTAATTAAACTCATTTATTTCCATCTGAATACATGGTGGGGTTGGAGGAGTTTATGGACATCTGGGTAAGAAGAATACGTAGATAAATAGATGCTCTGAGGGTGGTGTGCCTACCGAACGGGTGGAAGCAATGAAGGGCCTAAGCCAGAAGCCATTTTCTTCTAGAATGATCTGACGGCTCCGCCACATGGGGACCTCTCTGCTGAGTCCTGTGTCCAGCAAGGGCAGAAGGAGGGGAGAAGCAGATTGGTGACCGCCAGAGGCTGTGGAGAGGGGGAACAGGGAGCGGCTGCTGATGAATATGGTACTCTCTTTGAGGGTAATAAAAGTGTTTAGAAGCTAAATAAAAGTGATGGTTTCACATTGTGAATGTACTAAAGACCACTGAATTGTACACTTTTTAAATGGTGAGTTTTATAGGATGTGAATTACTATTCAATAAAAAAAAAAAAAGATTCTCTTTGCTCTGGGCTGTCGACGGGGTGCCCATATAATTTATTGTCCGGGATGGGACATTTTAGAAGGGTGTTGCTAATTAAGTGAGAGGAATGTTGCAGGGATATGGGGTCAATTCAGCCTTCTGCAAAGGCTCAGCCATGCTATATGAGCAAACAACGCTGGAGGCTGGGGAGATGGCCCAGTGGGCACAGCACGTGCCCCACAAGCATGAGGACTGACATTGGGATTACCAGGTGGGAATGGAAGCCTGTCTGTTAGTCCCAGCTCTCTGGAGGTGGGGACAGGATTTCCAGGCAAGTTAGCTAGCTGGAAAAGCCAAGGCGACTAGTTCTTGGTTCAAGAGAGAGATCCTGCTACAGTAAACGAAGTGGAGAGAAATGGAGGAAGGAATCAGATGTCAACTTCTAGCTTCTACAAGCACACACACCTGCATATGCAGGTACTCAACAACACACACATACACACGTGTGAACACACATGCACACACATAACATACATAGCACACGTGTACACGTATGTGTGGGCATGCACACACTGCATATATACACGTGTGAGTGTACATGCACACCACTATCCCAGTGGGAGATGAGGACATAGACCAGGCATTGACAATTCTGCAGCCACCAGTTCCCGGTGGGGCTCATGTGTCTATACCCCATCCCCAGCAGAGGCTGCCTGAGATCCGCTCGTTGTCCAGTCCTTCCTTCCCACTCTACCTGGTTCCACATAAGAAGGACCAGAACTATGGGGGTTTCCATCTCTGTGACTGAGGTAATTATCTGGTCCTTGGTAGACAGATGACTTTGAGAAAATGACCGAACATCTCAAATCCCGTGTATGAGTATCTGTGTGTATGCGTGCGTGCGTGCGTGTGTGTGTGTGTGTGTGTGTGTTCAAAGTGACAAGTCTCATGGGCTTTGGGAGTGCTCAACCCAACAGGCACAAAAAGCACATGGCTGAGAACCATGATGAGGGCTTGGCCTATGAACTAAGCACCACACTACATTGTTGCTGGTACTTTCAGGTCTTCCTGATACTGGTGACGTTCAAGCAGCTCCTGTTCTGGGGAGTGGGCTCTAAACACAGATACCTGGATTGAAAGACAGCCTGACTCCCCGTGGACACTCAGGAAGTGCTCGTCTGATATGGAAGGATGGGAGTGCATTCTGGCCTATGAACTTCAAATTGCAAGTCTGGGTGAAATGGGATTTTTGCTGGCTGAGGGAAAGGAACACTGGAGCTGTATGGGGAGCCCATCAGCCTCTGTTCATCCTCGCCAGCAGGGGTTGGGCCCTGGTTTCCGAGCTGCAGATCACCTCACCTGCATCTAAGATGGCAGAGAAGGCCACAGGTTCATGGTACAGGCACAGGTGAATGCCACACCAAGGCAGACTCACCTGGTGGCACAAAACCTTCTTTCCCCATGCACATGTTAAGAGGGTGCCATTTCCCCTTCTCTCCTGCTCAGGCCTGAAGTTCTGTCTTGAAAAGTTAAGCTAATGAAATGGGAGCGAGGAGGTTGTGATAAGCGGATTAGCTTCAGGCCCCAAGCTGACCCGGTACCTTCCTCACCTGACAATCACTTGTGGGCCTTTGGAGGAGGGACAATGGAAATTATCTCTCCCGTCTGAGACAGCCTCTTCAGAAATGAGTGCTGGGGCCAGGATGCTCTGGGAACTGAACCCTGATTACAGTGCTAAGGAGAGGGAGAAAGGCAGAGAGTGAATGAGAATGCAGAGGAGCTTGGGGGACAAACACACAGAAAAGCTGTCTTCTTGAGGGAGAGGAATGGAAGATAATACAGGCCACTCTGAAGCTAGCTGTCCAACCTGCTATGATGATGGCAGAGGTAGTCCTCATATCTGCGTTGGTTGCCAGAACATCAGGGAGTCATTTTCAACACTGCATGGGCTTTCAGCCTTGGTCTCCTGTTTCCAGCTACTCACACTGCCTTCCATTTGTACCTGAGATAGAGCTCAAAGCCCTCACATGGCCTATAGGGCTCTTCACAATCCAATCTCACACCTACCGGGGGATAAGCACTATTAGCTCCTGTGAAAGTTGGAGGGTGAGGGAGGCAGCTACTATTGAAACCGCTGTGTGCAGTTCACAGAGGCACGTGCAGGACAATGCTGAGCAGTGTTGGCATCACAGATTTTGATATGACAAACTTTTGGCCCAAGATGGTTGTGTTTCATCTTAATCAGTTAAGAACGCATTACCTATGATTCTTGACTGCAATTTGTTGTATTGCATTTAAAAATTTGTGTGTGTGTGTGTGTATTCTTTTTTATGTGTGCACAGGGGCACATGTTGGTGGGTGTGCACACATGTGGGTATGTAATCTTTGGGTATTTCTCCTTAGGAATACCATCCACCTTTTCTGAAACAGAGTCTCTCAATGGCCTGGAGATCACCTCTTGCGCCAGACTGGCTGGTTTGAATATGCCAGGAATCTGCCCGTCTCTGCCTCCTCAGCGCTGGGACTACAAGTATGAGCCATCACACACAGAATTTTTTAGGGGTTCTGTGACTGAACTCAAATCTTTATGTGCGGTAGTCTGAACATGGAATGTGTTTGTGATTGGGTCTGATACCTGATCCCCAGCTGGTGGAGCCCTTGGGAAACAAAGCCTTGCTAGACAACATGCACCACTGGGGTACCCTTGGGGTTTGTTAGTCCAGCCCTACTGGATGTTAGCCAGCCGGCTCACTCTTGTTGCCCCCTCCCAGCTGAAGTGACAGGATGTGATGCCCAGCCTCTGCTCCTCCATGCCTTCCCTGCCCTGATGGAACTTCCCCTTGAGACTATAAGCTGTAGGGCATGGTTGAAGGACCCCGGGCTATTGGAGGCATGCCCGAGCTGCCAGGTATGACTAAAGGCCCCAGGCCCCAAAGTTGCAGCGAGCCCTGTCCCTGATAATCTTAAGACCAGCAGGAGTGAGGCCGCTCCCTTCCTCCATCCCAGGGCACCTGGACATCCTGACAAGACTTGGGTTTCGCTTTCCCCAGAGCCTTGTGACCTTTGTCCACTTATGTTCCTATACGTTAATGAGGTATCAGCCAGCAGATTCCGCACAGCCAATCCCCCTATGACCCCTTCACTATAACTTTTCCTGCCACTACTTAGACCATGTGACCCTTTCCCGCTCACCCGAGACATCACTACATGCTAATTAGGCATCTGTAGGACCTTTGAACTGACCAATCCCTTTATGACCCATACCTACCTGTACCTCTTTCCACTCTTTCACAAATACTTATTAACCCACTCCCCTGGCAAATAAACAAGCTATTCTCTGAAGCTGTCTCCTGGGTGTTTCTTTCCATCACACTCAAGGCCACTCAAGACCATGCTCCACCATATCCTGGACACCCCTGGGATACCAAGGCACCATGGCCCCAGGAAGACCAGGAGCCACAGTAAGCCAAGATGAACCCTTTCCTTCCATGCGCTGCTTTTGGTCAGGTGTTTGGTCCCAGTAGTGGGAAGAGAACTGCAACAGCATGTGTGGTTTTTTGAATGTAAGATGTCCCCCACAGTCTCATGAGTTTGAATTTCTAATCCCTAGTTGGTGGTGCTGTTTGGGAAGGTTGTGGAGCCTTTAGCAGAAGGAGCCTTGCTGGAGGAGGCATGTCACTGGGGGCAAGCCTTGAGGTTTATTGATCCAGCCCATTGGGTGTGCACTGTCTAGCACACTCTTGCTGCTACTTCCCAGTTGGTGTGAGAGATGTGAGGCCCAAGCCCTGCTCGGCTGTGCTCTGCCTGCCATGATGAGACTCGCCCTTGAGACCAAAGCCTGAAATAAACCCTTCCCTCCCATGTGCTGGTTTTGGTCCCTGCAATGGGAAGTAACCTTGGTATGCCTTGGGCCTATCTAAACCACGTGGAGAGGGAAAGATGAGCAGAGAAGGAACAAGCCACATCAGTGGGCATCTTGTTGTCCTCTCCATGCCTTGTGATTTGTCCTTCTGCAAGTAAGACACATAGAAGAAACTGAGGGAGTGCGCAGGAAAAGGTGATGCTATGGGGATATATCTGCCCTGAGGATCTTTCCTGGTGCTCGTGCATTATGTTATATTCTTCCCTTAAGAGAGGATTCAACCCAGGGATTCACTGTTAATGAGTAGAATACAGGAAAAAAAATGACGGGATATCACTTAGAGCCTTAGGTTATAAAAAGACTGTGGCTTCCATCTGGAGCACACTAAGGTCTTTCTCTCCTCTCTCCACTTGGTATGTTGTGAGCATCTACAGAGATCTCCTGGTGGAGTGTGAAGGTTGGTAAGCAAGTATGTGAAAGAACTGAGAAGCAGATGTGAGAGGGGCCAACTGAGATGGATGAGACTGCACTTGGAGCCCCTAGCTTTTTTTTTTTAATTTATTTACTTATTAGAGACAGAGAAAGGGAGAGAGAGAATGGGCACGACAGGGCCTCTAGCCACTGCAAACAAATTCCAGATGCATGTGCCACATGTGCATCTGGCTTACGTGGGTACTGGGGAATCAAACCTAAAACTGGGGTCCTTAGGTTTCACAGGCAAGCACTTAACCACTAAGCCATCTCTCCAGCTCGGACTCCCTCTCTTTAAATGAAGCTGAAGCCCTCGCTGACTGCTCGTCTGCACCCAACAGGTCACCTTATCCAGGAGCACTGGATAACATACTTTTTGTTTCTTGACCCACAAACACTGCAGAGTGGAAAACATTTGTTGTTTTAATCTATCAAGTTCTGGGATAATTTTTTAAAATATATATACAGCAGTATGTAACTTACTAAGGCATGTGGGAGGATATCTTGCAGAAATCACTATCACAGAATGGGGAAAGTTTCCTACAATTATTTTGCTTCTGGCCACCATCATTAAGTGACCAGGCAGGGACATCATGAAATTTGGAGGACAATACTTCAATCTCTAAATCAAAAAGTCCTTGTTGAAAGATATCCTGGAGAACTGCAAGCTATGTGATCCTGAATAAGTTGCTTTATACCTCTAGACCTTGTTTGCTTCAAGTCTAGAATAAAAGAAATTACAGGCTCTACCTTGCCTTCCTTTTACAGTTGGGGTTACCTTCTGTTACCTTCATGTTACTGGGACAAAACACCCATCATCCAAAAGCAGCTTAGCAGAAGAAAGGGTTTATTTCAGTTTAAAGTTTAAAATTTTTAATTTTATTTATTTGTGAGAGAGAGAAATGGAGAACTGCAAACAAACTCCAGTTGCATGCTCCACCTTGTGCATCTAGTTTATGTGGGTACTGGGGAAATGAACCTGGGTCCTTAGGCTTTGCAAGCAAGTGCCTTAACTGCTAAGCCATCTCTCCAACCCCCAGCTTAAAGTTTTGAGAAGAAATTTCATCATGGCAGGGAAAGCATGGAGGAGCAGAGGCTTGGCGTCCTGTCTTGGTAGCAGCAAGAGAAAGCCAGCTGTAAATACTCAGTAGGGCTGCACCAATAAACTTCAAGATCTGCTCCCAATGACACACCTCCTCCAGCAAAGCTCCACCTCCCAAACTGCCACCAGCTGGCAACCAGTATTAAGAACACATGAGCCTACAGGGGACATTTCATTCAAACCAGCACAGTATATAATACATGCAAAGGGCTCAGCATGGAATGTGCCACATGGTTCATGCTAACGCGATGTGTGCTTATTTTTCTCCTTTGTTGGACTGTCAGCAAAGGTCAAGTACAGAATGTTTGATGCTTTGGCTGTGTTATCGGAACACACAGAATTTTACTGTCTTGAACACAGATAGGGCTATCAACCTTGGTAACTGCACACCCCATCATGCATGGTGGCCAGGTAGTGGAGGAGACCGACAAGCATTAGTCAATGGCTGTGAGCTTAACAAGATGGTGGCAAGCTTCTGCGCACAGCTTGTTATTAAATCAAATCCTGTGAAGCCAACATAACACACAGCTACCAAATAGACCTTGGAAATGTCCAGGGGCTTATCCGAGGTCATATACTGAATGATGCTCTATTCTGACTTTGAGTTTTCTGATACCAGTGATGGCTACTTCTGAGTGGCCATGCCACAGGCCAGTTGTCCCCTCTGCTCAAGGGTTCCTAGGCCAGAAGTCAAGAAGCTCTGGGGTATTCTGCCACGGACCCTTCCCTTTGTAATGCTTTTCCTCATTAGAACTTCACTTTTACTGCCAAGCCGGCTCGGCTAATCTCATGTCAACTCTGCTGCCTCTAATTATTTCACTGTAATTATTTTTCCTTAACAAAGGAGATAAAACTAATCATAACATCTTTTTGTAAGCCTCCAAGAGTCATGCTTAAATTACCGCACTGATTTGAAAACCCCAGCAAGCAAATAGGAAATAATTATACTTTTATCTGGGCTGGGGCTGATGTTTTGCCAGATACCTACTAAGTTCTTGTACAAAAACAAGAGGTCGTCAGTCAATAAACGACTATGTTCTGAAAGTTCTCCAAGGTGTCTGGATCTTTCTTCTACATGTTTATAATATTTTGGGGTCTGGGGTCAGGGAGAGGATCTGAGAAATCCCTGATGTGACCAACATATTCCCAAGGGCGGACTCCAATGTCTGATTAGAATGAAGCTGTGGCTCGGCTGGCACATAGAGAAGGCCCTGTGTGCATGTGCCCCAATGGGATCGAGTAAAAACAGCCACTGCCTTGGTTACTTTTCTCTGTACTGCAAACAAATCCCTGACAAAAAGCAACCAAGAGAGAAAGGGTAGATTTTGCCCCATGATTGGGGGAACTGGTCCACAGCAGCAGGACAGCAGAAGCATAAGGGAGCTGGTTACATCATGTCCACAGTCAGAAAGAGACAGGTGAATGCTGGGGCTCAGCTTTTCACCTTGTTATTCGGTCCTAGTGTCCCGGGGAGATGGCTCAGAGGGTAAGAGCATTTCTGTGCAAGCATGAGGACCTGAGTTTGATCCCTAGCACCTACATAAAAGCTGAGTGTGGCCAAATGTGCCTGTAGCACCAGCACTGAGGTTCTGGATGTTCGCCAGTCTCTTTGCTGTCTTGCCCTCTTCCTGAGAAAGAAGATAAACACACACTCAATCTTGCAAGGCTGGAGAAGGAGAGACAAGAATGGTGCCTTGGGGAAGCCACACTTATCTCAGCAGCAGGAAGACGTGTCTGGATACAGGGTTGTGGTACAAGATAAGGCAAAGCAGAACTTCCTTCCATGCCGCAGATCTTCCACGGGTTCCTGAGGAAAACCTGCTTCCTTTGTGATTAGTGGATTCAGTGCAGAGGAGAGAGTTCTTCTAGGGCTGGAGTCAGGCAGCAGAGTCTGAGTGGAGGGCCACAGAGGACAGACGGACGGAATGCAAGATCTACCCTAAAGGTAGTACCCCTTCCTGCCAATGTCCCTCAGCCCCATGTAAAATGGATCGGTACCAGATTCTGTCCCTAGAAACCGATGCTAAGCCAGAGACCCACGTGCTAGGGTTATACCTGGGAGACAGGCACAGGTATGAGACCAGGAAAGGGCCACAGCATGCATGATTAACAAATCTCCCACTAGGGGTAGCTACAGCTTGGTCCCACTGGTGAACGCTGGGAACCAGTGTCAGGGTGACCCTATCTAGCAGAAAAGAGACTTGGGGTGTTTACTTTCCAGATGCCAAGTGTCAGAGCGTGAGGGGACTTGGTGAGTCAGCAGCCCTTCCAGCCTCATTGTGCACTGACTGGTAATGCAGAGGGCTCCGAAAAGGAAGGTCTCTCTGGGCTGTAGCAATGGCTCAGTGGTGGAAAGCACTCATTGTGCAAGATTGATGATTGGAGTTTGGAACCCCAGAACTGATGTAAAGCCAGATACAAGTAGCGCAGGTGTCTGTTAACCCTCACATGACTATGGCAATGGGAAGTGGAGCCAGGAGAATCGGGAAGTTCATGGGCCAGTTAGTCTGCATTTGCAGTGGCAAACAACAGAGAGACCCTGTCTTTATAAAAGGTAGAAGGGGGCTGGAGACATGGCTTAGTGGTTAAGGCGCCTACCTGACAAGCCTAAGAATGCCCATTCGATTCTCCAGGTCCCACGCTTAGCCAGATGTAAAGTAATGCAAGCACACAATGCCACGCTTGCCCACAAGGGGCACATGTGTCTGGAGTTCATTTGCAGTGGCTGAAATGGCCCTGGCGCACCTATTCATTCTCTCTGTCTCTCTCTGTTTCTCTCTCTCAAAAAAAAAAAAAAAAAAAAAAAGTTGAAGGATGAAGACCAATGTCCCAAGGTTGTCCTCTAACCTCTGCATGGCATGACGTGGTGTACACACACACACATACACACACACACACACACACACACACACACACACACACGCACACACATTCTCAGGCAGGGGAGTAAATGCTGGCTACTTCAACAGCCCAATGGCAAGAACAGGGGTAGAGTATTAATGGAAGGACAAACCCAGGGGCTGGAACCCCTCTCTTCTGTCCAACTAGCAACTGTAGACAGCTTCCTTCCAAGTCAACTTCCTCCCTCTACCCCATTCTCCAGGCCTCCAGAGTCTGTCTTCCTGCCCTGCGTGCCTTCCATGGCTCTCAGAACAGGCTCCTTCCAGTTCTGCATAGGTCTTTTCTGAATATCTTCCATCCTATTGATGTGACAGAGATGAACAACTGATTGTCTGTCAAATGGAAAATGAAGTGTGTGTGTGTGGGGTGGTTGGTTGGTACCTGTTGGACCACTGAGCTGAGGATGATGAAGATAGTGGGAGACCATCATTCCCCATGTGTGACACTACATGAAAATTTCTGCACCCAAAGGAGGGACTAGCAACCTGTACAGTGTTACCATCAATTCTATTTCCCTTTTCCCTTGGTAAGCCTTCGCTCACCATGCCAGGTTGCTGGATCGAAAGGGCTTCACGAGCTGCAAGTGGTCAGGGTGGCCCGAGGGGTGCTCGGGAGGATTTTAATTATGCACTGGTGCTCATGAGAGGCCAGGAGTGTACCCCACTTGAGCATGGCTCTTGTTCGCCAGCTGATCTTTCAGTCTGACTTCCGATGAGAAGGGACCAGAGGATATGGTTTCCGGAGATGCCACTAACCAGCCAGAGGTGTAACCCGGAGCCCTGGCGTAGGAGATTCTCCATCACAATGGGCGTGGTGTTCGGGCATGCGCGGAGCTGCTGCTGAGATGGGTGAAGTGCGGTCGGGCATTTCTTCCTCCAGCAGAGCAGATCTTCCTTCATCGGTTTGACAGTGTGGGATTCTCTGTGGGATCAGCGTCTCGTGCATGGAAGGGACCATGTTAGATGTCCAAGCTAGTGATACCATAAGCTGGGGGACTCGTGTCCGACAGGCATCTATTGGTCACAGTTCACGAGGGCTGTGATGGGGAACTTGACTCCTACTTCTCCCAGACCCCCGGTGCTTTGAGGCAATCTGTAGCATGCCTTTGTAGAAGCAGTTCCCTGACTTCTGCCGTTACTGTCGCATGGCCTGTGTATGTCTGTCTGTGCACAAATTTCCCCTCTCTATGAGGAAGCGGGTTCTATTGGATTAAGAACTGTTCCTGCTCTCCCGGGATTTTCTCTAATTGTATTTTCCAATGACCCGATCTCTAAATAAGGTCACACTCTTTGAGGCCCCGCAGGCTAGTGAACATTGCAGGGACATGATTAAACCCACAAACTCATTTCCTCTCAAGGAAAACAGGAGTTTACTAGGTACCAGGGAAAAGACATAACCAGCAAGGCTTGTGGGTGACCACCACCCCCATTTGTGGCACCAGCAAACTCGTACTGTACCTTAGCCAGCAGCCTTCCTGCCAGTCTCCCGGCAAATTGCACCCTAACGCAGGCCAGTCAGGGCTCACTTCTCAATGGGAGAGCGGACACAGGAAAGGCTCCGATCTGTCTTACTGAGGGAACGGGAGATGAAATCCTGGTTGAAATCTGAAGGGCTTTTTAGAATGTATCGGTTTCCTGGGGTTGCTATGTCAAATCCCAAAGACTTGTGGCTTAAACAACAGTATTATTTTCTCACTGTTCTGGAGGCTTGAAATCCAAGATCAAAGTGGCAGCAAGGTGGTCTCTGGGGTCCTCCTTCCACGGCTATGAAGGTGTCTCTCTTTGTGTTCACACAACCTTCTCTGTGTCCTAATCTCTTCTCTTTCTTTCACACCCCCTCACTCCTTTTCTCTCTCAGGTGCTGGAGATCAAATTCAGGGCTTTACCCGTGGTCTACCACTGAGCCACACTCCCTTGCAAGCACGAGGACCTGAGTTCTGGGCCTAGAACTCACGTAACTTGGAATCTCAGCGCAGGGAGGCAGAGAAAGGCAGGTCCACTGGCTTGCTGGCCAGCAAGTCTCGGCTACTTGGTGAGTTTGGCGAGTTCCAGGCAAGAGAGAGACCTCAAACAAAGGTAGATAGTGCTTCCTGAGGACACCTCATGTTATTCCCTAGCCCCCACATGCATGTGCACATACGTGCTCTCTCACACACACAAAGATCCTGTCTCTAAACCGAATCACATTGTAAGACACTGGGCTGAGGATATTCACATTGTATTTTTGCATGTGAGTGGTATATACATGTGAGGGTGCAGATGCATGTACCCCATTTGCATGCATGTGGAGGTCAGAGGAGGATGAAAGGTGTCCCCCTCCACTACTCACCTGTGTGTTTCTTTGAGATGAAGTCTCTTATCCAATTCGGAGCTTCTGCTGGGAGCCCCAGTGATTCTCAGGCATGCGCTTGCTCCGCACACAGCGGGGGTTGCAGATGTGAATGGCCACGCCCAGGTACTAGGTAGGTAGGTGCTTTATAGTCAAACTCAGGTGATCGCAGGCGCTCTTTTTTTATGCGGAAGCACTCCTACCCAGTGAGCTATTTCCAACCCCTCACTATAGTTCTAAGGGACACAATTCAACCCACAAAAAGGAAGAGAGATCACACCATGGCCTCAACACATAGCCTGCCCTAGTCCTAACGTTTGTTTTTCTCTCAGCAGCTCTCAGTTCCCATCATTCTCCCTGTGACGACCTAGGAAACACACACGCACGCACTCTGAAACAAAACTAGCTCCCAAACACCTGTCCCCAAGTAATGGAGAAGGCTCTGCTAGAAACAGGCATCAAAGTCGAGGGGTTTCTTTGTATTCTGCTGGCCCGGCTTACAAGGTAAAGTGGCATGCAGATTTCTTATTTAATAAATTCCCACAGAAAATTAGTTTTTCACAGTGGGGAGAATTTCAAGGCTTGCTGAGATGAGCGGGCAGGATCTAATCACTGTTGAGGCTTTGTACATACACCAGGCATTGCGGATCTACGAATGATGCAATTACTCTGCAGAGGCCCATCCGCCTTACCTGCATACTAATCACGAGTCAGGGGAGCAAGAAGCAGGCTGGCCTTTTCGGGAAGCTCCAGACGCACATGGCTCCCTTGCTGACCTTCTGCCAATTACACTCATCTCAATTCTATTAGCTCATCCTTTGCCCGAAGGTGACATATGCCCAGCTTAGAAGGGGGCGTTGCCTTCACCAGCTTCTGTCAGCAAGGAGAGAGGGTACTGGCTACAGTGAGCGCGGTCATATCACCTCAACCCCAGACTCTCAGATTTGCTGCCCCGTGATCCAGTTTCACTGCTGACATCCACTGTGCCTTTGTTTTTTGAGGATTCTCCCCACTTCCTTCTTGACCTTTATCTTCTGCTTGCTTCTGTCCAAACGAGCATGGATGTCTTATGAACAAGATGAAAAAATGAATGCTCAGTGAGGGTGTCCAATGAATATCTCCTTTCTACACATGAGTGCTCCCCCACCTGCTGGTCAGGTTCTGCATGTCATGAAAGCCTCAGGAGGGGCTGGGATTGTTAGGAATGGCTTCCCAAAGCAATCAGAGTGGCTACAAGAAGGAGAGCATGAATAGAAGGGATGGGGGTTAGGACAGCCATTCTGGAAAGATCTAAGAACAAAGATGGTGGGTAATGGTTTTTTACTGTGTGTGTCGATTTGGGGATCTACTTTCAGAACAACTGGGTACGTTTTGCTACATTTTCAGTCAAGCACTGTTGCAGCTAGCTTTGCGCTGCTGGCAGAAAACACCCCACCAGGAACAGCTTGTGGGAAGAAAGTTACTTTGGCTTACAGTTTTGAGGGAAAGCTCCATGATGGCAAGGGAAAATGGTGGCTTGAGCACAGGGTGGACATCACCTCCTAGCCAACATCAGATGGACAACAGCAGCAGCAGAGTGTGCCAAACACTGTCAAGAGAAAGCTGACTATAACACCCATAAGCCCACCTCCAGCAATACACTGCCTCCAGGAGGATTCAATTCCCAAATGGCTACCAGCTGACAACCTAGCATTCTGAATACATATTTAAATATATATATATTTTTTATTTATTTGAGAGAGTGGGAGTGAATGGGCGCGCCGGTGCCTCCAGGAATTGCAAATGAACTGCAGATGCATATGCACCTTGTTCATCTGGCTTACTTGGGTAGGGTATCAAACCTGGGTCCTTCCAAGGCAAGCGCCTTAGCTTCTAAGTCATCATTCCTGACCCCAGAACACATAAGTTTATGGGGGACACCTGAATCAAACCACTACAAGCACATACCACATGTGTGTGCATGTACACATGCACATATGCACACATATCATACAAGTCACCTCAAGAAATTCCAAAAGGAGTCCAGGGATCCCGTGGCCAACCCCAATGCAGGGCTGGATAGGGGTGCTCATGTGTGGAGAGAGTAGGAGAGCTTAGAATGGCTACTCTGAGCTAAGAACAGGAGTGACAAGGGTAAGGCCAATGCCACGACTGTTTATCTGCCTTAAGAACCATCTGGGGTGGGAGGGCTTGAGGGTGAATACGCCGTACATGCTTCAAAAGCTTTTGACTTATGGATGGGCATGGTGGCTTTACTCCCAGAACTGGGGAGGCAGAGGTAGGAGGATTTCTGACTTCAAGGCCAGCCTGGGACAACATAGTGAATTCCAGATCAACCTGGGCTAGAGTGAGACCCTAATTAAAAAAAAAAATCTGAAGGAACAAAACAAAAATAGAAGCTTTTGATTTAATCAAAGTGTGCCACAGTTTCTCTTGACACTAGTCATGGGAAAGCAAGAAAGGTTTGTGGTAACAGATGTAGGTGTGGATGCTATGCAGTGATGGTGGTTAGACAATGCTCTCTCTCCTGTACCCCGAGAATTTCCCAAACAGCCTCTGTCAGGATCTTCAAGTGGGAAGATTTCTCAGGTAATCTAAGCTGGGGAGAATTGGATTTTTGGAATCAGCGCCCTGGGGGCCTGGCGGGTTCTGCAGCTTCCTGGGATGTCTTTGTGGTGGCTTATAATGTCTTCCAGGAGGTAAAGGCTCATTTGGCATTCTTGGCACTGCCCACTGCTCTCACGTTCTCCTTGGAGCTGGCGGCCAGGTCCCCCAAGAACCCTGTGTCACTTGCTGAAGAGCGGTGATTTGTTTTTGTCCTGTTGGCTGCTTTAAAGGACACAAACAGATTGCTGGGCTGGGAGGCTGTCCTGGGAAGAATACGGATGAGGAGTTGGCTGTGTGCAGGAGGAGCAGGGAGACGGTGATAAACTGGCCCTGCCAGTGTCTTCTGGTGCATTTCTAGTCTGGGGCAAGGGGGTTGATGAAGAAATGAAATCTCCCCCTCTTTATGCACAGGGACTGAAATGAGTGTCTTCACCGAAATCCAGTTGTTCAGGGGATTCTCTCTTCCTTCCTTCCTGCTGTAACTCTTGCTATTCTCTTTCCCTGGGAAACACGCCCTCTCCTTCCCATTGTCTTCCTTCCCAGAAGCAATATGCTGGAAAGCGTCTACCCTGTGCTTAGCATGGTGTTAGATGCCAGGTGCACCTTGGGAGCAGTGTGCCAAGCCAGGCATGGTGGTGCATGCCTATTATCTAGCATCCAGGAGGTCACAAATTTGAGTCCAGCCTGGTGTATATATAGTAAGTTTGAGACCAGCCTGGATTACCTAGCAAGACACTGTCTCAAACGAACAAACAAAAATATACAGGGTCTCTCATCTCACCCTAACATGTATTATAGTGAGAAAGCTTAAATACTGATTTGTAGACTGGCCGAATAAAGGTGCCACAACAAACTTAGGTCATGTTAAAGGAACTCATGTTACCCTTAAGGCCGAATAAAGGTGCCACAACAAACTTAGGTCATGTTAAAGGAACTCATGTTACCCTTAAGGCATGCAGTGAAGATGCCCAGATATTCTGGACTCTTCTGGGGCTCACATAAAACAGTGGTTCAGGCAAGCATTACTCAGGAGGAAGATGACCACATGGTTCACATGTTTTCTTTCGGTTCCTTCTGCTGTTATTGTCCACACTGGGCTCACAGTGATGGGCCTGAAGCTGGCTCGCCAAAGGTGCAGTGAGTGTGCTGGGGTGTGGACACTGCTTTGCCAATGCCCATCGGGTTCTTTTACCCTCGCCTGCCCATCGCTCAAATCCAGCTGGAAGTGTGTCATGCTTAGCTCACGGAACCAGGTCAGTCCCCCTGGAGTGGAGAGTTCCACAGGACACTGTCTCCTCCGAACTCCCACCACAGATGTTGTACTCATCCCTATTCTGTCCCAGGTGCACACGTGTGTTCATGTTCACGTGTGTGAGCTCATGTGGGCACACAGGTGCCATGGTGTGCAGCGGGGGTTGGTGGGGATCAGGGGACAGCTTCAGGTGTAGGTCCTCACCTCCAACTAGTCTGAGGCAGTGTCTCTCAAGTGTACCGTGGCATTCGCACATTAGCTGGCCCATGCATTTGGCCCATGATTCTCCTCCCACTTCTTGACCTCCACACACTGGGGTTGCAGGTGCTAGCCTTATAAAATCTGGCTTTATGTGGATCTGGGGATCCAAGGTCAGGTTCTCACTCTTGCAATGGCAAATGTTTTATCCATCAAGTCATTTCTGATCATGGTTTCTTTAACTTTTCAATCTTTCCTAATATACATATGATTTTATGTACTTACATAAATAAGGAACTACAAATGAAAGAAAGCATGAGTGAGAGGTATCCTTCTCTGGCTGTCTTAATTCATGTAATAACCTCCATTTGCAGCCATTTTCTGCAAATAATTTCATTCTTCTTTATGGCTGAAAAAACAAATTTTGTCTGTATACAAAATTTTCTTAGCCGGGCATGGTAGCACATGCCTTTAATCCCAGCACTTGGGAGGCAGAGGTAGGAGGATTGCCGTGAGTTTGAGGCCACCCTGAGACTACTTAGTTAATTCCAGGTCAGCCTGGGCCAGAGTGAGACCCTACCTCGAAAAACCAAAAAAAAAAAAAAAAAAAAAAAAAAAAAGTTTTTCTTTATCCATTCCTCTGTTCTTGGACACCTAGGTTGGTTCCATAAACTAGCTGCTGGTAACTATTCAGATAATTGTTGGTTTCTGAGTATCTCTGAGAAGTCAAAATTGAGTCTTTTGGGTAACTACTCAGGAGTGGTATAGCTGGGTCATCTTATGACTATTTTTCTGAATGACAGTTCTTTCCCTATAGACCAGAAGGATGGGACTGTGTTCATATTTCTTTTCTTTTAAAAAAATATTTTACTTATTTATTTATTTGAGAGAGAGAAAGAGGCAGAGAGAGAGAGGGGGGAAGAGGTAGGGAGAGAACAACAGGTATTCATAGCATCCAGCCACTGCAAATGAACTCCAGATGCATGCACCTCCTTGTGCATCTAGCTTATGTGGGTCCTGGAGAATCAAACAGGGCTCCTTTGGCTTTGCAGGCAAACACCTTAACCGCTAAGCCATCTCTCCAACCCCTGTGTTCATAGTTCTTACCACCATGGACCCTACACTGGAACAGTGCCTGGAACATGGCATCCTCCATAACTATGTGTGATACAAGACAATGGAAGGCAGTCAGCCTCATTGTGAAGTCCAAGGGATTGAGTTCTCTGGATGAACTAATGAGCAACATTTTCAGTCTGTGACTCAAATTGTTCATCTGTATAATGGTGTTATGCATAGAGCCTACAAATATGTGAGAAAAAATAAATGCAATTTTACATGTCGGGGCCCAGAGAGCACATGCTGTTCTCATTGCCATTCCTTCCTGAAGGTTAGCCTGAACTGTGGACTCTGACCCACGATCACCTCAAAGGGAAAGGTGCCTCAGAGGTCTGCATGGCTTTGTGTGTGAGCAACAAGGCCTCTGGATCTTTCGGAGCCACACTGTCCTCGCCCCTGACCCTCATGGAATAGAATTAGGGAATTTCTCCAGGATACACAGGAGCTTCTCTTAAATTTCTGGTCTTCTAAGGGACTGTATAAAACTGGGAATTACAAAACTCAAACTGGCAACATCCTAGGGTTAAAAAAAATGAGCTAAAGAAATCCTAGTAAAAGGCTGATTTATCAGCCTCTGGTTGGACATGGCCATTGGATTCTTGAGTCAGATCAGCTATGGTATCCACTCGAGACCCTCACAAGATTGAACCTATTAACATTCCCTCACTCATGCTCCTCTGAGTGACCCCAATAAGCTCATCCGTTTGCCAAGCTAGACTTGGGTGAAATGACTTCTTGGGTTTGCCTGTCCCCTATCTGGGACGAACTGATGATTCTTTACATTCCTGCCAGAAGCATCATGCAACTTGTCAACTTGATTGTCAACTTGACAAGACCTAGAATCACCTGTGAAAGATTATCTTGATTAAGTTAATTAAGTTGGGAAACCCCATATTAACTGCACATGGCACCATTCCATATGAGAGGGTCCTAGGCTATGTAAAAACGAGTGAGCTGGGCTGGAGAGATGACTTAGTGATTAAGGTGCTTTGCCTATGAAGCCTAAGGACCCAGGTTCAATTCGCCAGGACCCATGTAAGCCAGATGCACAAGTTGGTGCAGGTGTCTGGAGTTCATTTGCAGTGGTTGGAGGCCTGGTCATGCCCATTCTCTCTCTCTCTCAAATAATATATGTGTGTGTGTGTGTATTTTAAAAAGGAGAGAGACTGTAACCTGGATCTACAAGCTGAAGTAAACTCTTCCATTAAATGAATTTTGTCTCAGCAACAAGAAGGTTACTGACATACCCTCTTAGAAGAGTGTTTATCAGACTGCATTAATTATTTTACTGTGGCTGTGACCAAACACCTGAAAAGAAACACACACGCACACATACACACACACTTACATTACCTGGGGCGGGGACTCACTGAAAGCTTTTGTGTGTCCTCACCCTCTGCTGGTGGGCTTTGCAGTGCGGCCTGAGAGTCACTCACATTTCTGTAAGTAACCCCTCACCCACACTCCTGAAGTAACTCCTCACTCGTGCTCCTCTCCTGAAGTAACCCCTTTGTGACGGTGAAGTTCTGTGCCAACTTGATCTGTTTACCAACCCGCAGACATTCCTCATAAGTGGGTCTCTGAGGTTGCTTCTAGTAAGGATTGACTAAAGGAGGAATCCTTCCCCCAGGGTGAGCCCTTCCCCCAGAGTGGGTGGTCCCTCTCGGAGGGGATGGGAGGGGGGCTTTATCTAAAGAAGCTCTGGGAAGAAAGTATCCCCTCCTCCCACCTGGCTGCTGGTGCTGCTGGCTGCTTTCCAGCGTGGACTGAAGACCAGTGTGGAATGAAGACCAGCGTGGACTGAAGACCAGCGTGGACTGAAGACCAGCGTGGACTGAAGACCAGCATGTACTGAAGAGCAGTGTCTCTCCAGGATGCCTCCAGGCCTTCAGTGCCAGATCGGGACTGCTGAGGCCTCCAGCCTCGTGGACTGAGCAGTTACCGGGTTCCTTGACTCTTGGGCCTGCAATTTGCTATTGTTGGACTGCCATAGCTAATCCAATAAGTTCCCTTTTAATACAATTCATTCTATCAGTCTGTTCCTCTAGAGAACCCTGACTAATACACCCTTACTCACACTCTTGATCATAACCCCTCACACACACACTCCTGTAACTAACCCCTGAGTAACCCCAATAAACTCATCAGTTGGCCAAGGTAGACTCAGGTGAAACAGGTTCTCCTGTGCCCAACCTGAGATGAATCGATGTTTCTTTTCATTTCTGCAAGAAGCATTATGCAACACCTATCGGTTGTCTTGTGATATGTTCTCACAGCGATGATAAGAACGAAAAACAAACAAACAAAAAAAACCCAACATTTAAGCTAGAGACACTTATGGGCTCTTGCAAATGCCTGCGGTGACGAGGAATGCCCAGCTCATCCGGGTCACAAGAAGCCTCCGTAGGCACGTTGCTGTCCCGAGGGCTCCCACACATACTCTTCTCCAGCAAGTGGAGCAGACCTCAGGGGTGCCTGCTGAATGTTTTCCCACACATGTTTGCACATTCAAAGCTGCTCTGTGAGAATAGCATTGATCTTCCTCACATGCTCCCCTTGAGGTTGCCATGATAGGAGTATGAAATATTCAAGATCGAGTATCCAGGACCTCAGAGGAGGGTTTGTGTAGATACAAAGGGAAAGAGGAGGCATGAGCTGACTGTTTTGCTTGAAGGTTGGAGGGCGGACTTTCAGGGGCTGAGAAGAACCATGGGCTTCAAGGAAAGGGGTTGGGTATGTTGCAAAGGAGGATGGGAGGGAGACAGGAGAGATGTTTGAGAAGACACCAGAAATGAATACTAATGTTTAGAAACATGGGAGATGTTGATGTACTTTACAAACAGTACCAGGCCCCAGCTACTGGAAAACAGTGTCCCCTTCTCAAAACAGAAATTCCTGAAACTGAAAAGCTACCCCACCTCTGGATGTAAATCTTTGCCAATACCATGCGGCTGCAAAAACCCTAGGTCCCTGGCTTCCTCTGGATGGGACCAAATTTATGTTGCATGCATACCCTAGAGTCCCCTCCCTCACCTTGATGGGATCTTTCTGGACCTAGATATTTTTTAATTTTATTTTTAAAAATTTATTTCCTTGAGAGAGAAAGAGGAAGATAGAGAGAGAGGGAGAGAGACTGAGTGTACCAGGGCTTTCAGCTGCTGCAAACGAAGTCCAGATGCATGAGCCACCTTGTGCATCTGGCTTACATGGGTCCTGGGAAATTGAACCTGGGTCCTTTGGCCTTGCAGGCAAATGCCTTAACTGCTAAGCCATCTCTCCAGCCCTCGATCTAGATTTTGAACAAGCCTAGATGGTGGCTCAGTCATTCTGTATACTTGTTTTAGTCACATCCTTTGAAGAGTATCACCCCAACACTGTAACAGAGTCCCTCCCTCCCCAGCTCTGATCCTGGACAATGGCAGGACATGGTGTACTGTGCTGGCAATGTGACCTTGCTCATTTCCCATCCTCCTGCATCAGAGGTGTAAGGACTGTCAGCACCACTCTCCATCCTTTTTGATATAGAAATATGCCTGTGATTATACTCTGAAGTCAGCTTGAAGGTTCAACAGAACAGTTGCAAAGCTTTCCAATTATAACTAAAAGATTAAAGCCGGGCGTGGTGGCGCACGCCTTTAATCCCAGCACTCGGGAGGCAGAGGTAGGAGGATTGCCGAGAGTTCGAGGCCACCCTGAGACTACATAGTGAATTCCAGGTCAGCCTGGACCAGAGTGAGACCCTACCTCGCAAAACCAAAAAAAAAAAAAAAAAAAAAAAAAAAGATTAGCCACGCCTACTGTCTTCCTAAAAGCATTTGTCCCAAGCACAGGTACCTGGCATATGTTATAAACATAATCCTTCCCACAGCTCTATATCATGCCAATTCTCTTTTTTTGGACTGTGCGTGTGTGCATGTGTGTGTATGTGTCCAAGCTTGTATGGATGTGAGTAAACATGCATGTGGAGGCTAGAGATCAATGTTGGATGCCTTTACCTATCATTCCCCACCTTAATTTTTTCAGACATGGTCTTTTAAAAATTATTATTATTATATTATTATTTCATTTTTCGGTTTTTCAAGGTAGGGTCTCACTCTAGCCCAGGTTGACCTGGAATTCACTATGTAATCTCAGGGTGACCTTGACCTCATGGCAATCCTACCTCTGCCTCCCGAATGCTGGGATTAAAGGTGTGTGCCACCATGCCCGGCCTGACACAGTCTTTTATTAAACCCAGAACTTACCAATTTGGCTGAAAGCTGGCACAAACCCTACGGTATTTTCCTATATCCACCTCCCCAACACTGGGGTTACAGGTGTATGCCACTGCATCGGGCCTTTTATGTGGGTGCTAAGAATCCAAACTTGGGGTATCATGCTTACACAGCAAGGACTTTACCCACTGAGCTATCTATCTCCCAAGCCCTGGGATGCTATTTCTTTCTGATAAAGAAGGAGATGAAATCTATAAGAGGCCATTCCCTTGCATAGAGTCATGGAGTGTGTTCAATGTAGAAATAGTGTGCCATGTCTGTGTCATTCCATAAAGAAGGAGATGGAATCTATAAGAGGCCGTTCCCTCGCTCAGAGTCATGGAGTGTGTTCAATGTAGAAATAGTGTGCCATGTCTGTGTCATTCCATGAAGCTCTTTGCTATGCATTGGACCACATCAGCCCCTTCTTAGCTTAAAAAGAATGAGAATCAAGCTGCTGGCCTCTCATTTCTGAATAAAGGAAAAGAGAGTCCCCAGTCCAGGTATTTCAAGCACGTACATTTTACTCTTCAATGACAAAGAGGTTGGCACTCACTAGAGTCCAGCTATGAGTTGACTGAAATCCAGCCCCAGCTTCCAGACTCATCTGAGAAATCTAATATCTGAGGCAGATAATGTAATGGGCTCTGAGTCATTTCTTTCCTGGGATTCTCTGAGCTCCAGTCTTGTATTAAGTTAGAAAGACAGACACCTGGACCACATTACTTTATCTCCCCCCATGAAACTGCCTTAACTCAGTTAAGATTTAACACTATGACCTCAGTCATTATAGCAGATGGGGGCAAGAAATGTTGACGTGCACTAAGCATTTGTTTGAGACACAGCTTTTCCATTGTAAAATACCCCTTAATGTGGATCCCGGTGACTGGTTCCTTCTCAGTTTGGTCTTGTATAAGTTCACTTCTGTAGGTGAATTTCCTGTCTCTTCTCATCATACACTATTGATTGGATGACCTCTTGTCTTTCCCATATTGCCCGTGTTTCCAGGAAGCTTCTGAATAAATTCGGTACTACAACTGGATGTCTGTGTGGTTTAAGTGTTTTGGGGTTGCTTTTAAGCACTCTGTTTTAATTGTTTTTGGCTATATCAGATCACCTCAGTATTTCTTAAGTAGTATAGTAAAAGATAAAAAAAGCAAACTGCAGCCTTGTTGTATGGAGTGTGTGAGTGTGAGTGTGTGCGTGCGTGTGCGCGCACTTCCAGTGAACATCTATCCACTCCACATTGTCACCATGGTCGCCATCATGAACGAAGCCACCAGCATTCCCGCCTGGACTTCTGCCATCCCTCCTGACAGAATCCACTTTTCAGTCTTGGTCCCTCCCCACTTCTCTTTCTTTCTATGCTTTGCATCTGAATTGATCATCATCACAGCAGATCTTGGAGTTTCCCCAGGGCTCTGTGTGGCCTTCACCTGTTCAGTGTATCTCTGGGAAAACAGCCAGGGCCCCGTTGCTTGCTTCTACTGGTTTGTGAGGGTCATCATCACCACCATCATCATCGTCACCAGTGTGTTCATCACCACTATCAACATCATCTTCTCCTTCATCACCAACGCCACCACCTGCTTTATCATCGTCACCAACATCATCATCGCCATCATCAGAATCATCTTCCTCATAATTTTCATCATCACCACCATCATCTTCCTCATCATTATCTTCATCATCACCACCATCATCGTTACCACCATCATTAGCATCACCACCACCACCGTCATCACCCCCCTCACCATCCTCATCATCACCATCACCACCATCATCTTCTTCATCAGGATATTTTCTACACTGTACAAGCATGAACCTACATATACTAATTAAAACACTATTCCTCCCATTCCAGCAAGGAGGATCTGAGGCATCAGGAGGTGGAGTCATGACCGACACAACCCAGAAGTTTAGTAATGGAAACATCACTGCTGCCTAGATCTGCTCCCAGGAGAAATAGAACTCTAGCTGTGTGTGTGTGTATGTGTGTGTGTGTGTATGTGTGTGTGTGTGTATGTGTGTGTGTGTGTATGTGTGCGTTGGGCATGCATGTGTGTGCACAGTCATATACATATGCAGATGTTTGTGGGAATTTTCATACACTTATGTGCATGTGTGTGAAGAGGCCTGATACCTCCACCAAGACCAGATTTTATGTGGACATTGAGGATCCCCACTAGGTCCTCATGTTTGCCCAGCAAGCAATCTTCCCAGCCAGAGAAGCAGAACTTTTTTTTAAAAAAAATCATACTTAGCCTCCAAGATCCCATTTGGTTGACCCCTTCACCTCTGCAAACTCTTTTCTTTCTTTTTTTTTTTTTAAATTTGAGAGACAGAGAGAGAATGGGTGCGCCAGGGCCTCTCAGCCACTGCGAATGAACTCCAGATGCATGTGCCCCCTTGTGTGCATATGCAACATTGTGCGCTTTTGTCACTTTGTGTCTGGCTAAATGTGGGACCTGGAGATTTGAAAGGGTGTTCTTAGGCTTCTCAGGCAGGCGCCTTAACCGCTAATCCATCTCTCCAGCCCTCTGTCAACTCTTTGATCAAACCTCCCATTCTCAGGAATGCCCAGCCAGCTCAACCTGTCACACTGCAGCTGCATCCAGTGCCCACACCACATTACACCCTGCTCCTTCCTGCCCGTTGCCCTTGTCTGCATTCACTTTCAACATCTCCATCATGCATTGTGCCTGTCATTCATAGCTCATCTTCTAGAATAGAAACCCTGCAAGGACAGAGGACTATGTGCTCTCTGACATCCTAACAGAACTGCAGCAGACATGTGTTGAGTGACTGAATGGACCACGTGTGCTCTGGATGTCTTCACTCCTAAAATCCCACGTGTACTGTACAAAGGAAGCAAGCAAGTGGGAATCTGCCCCAGAAGGAAACAACTCATGCTTCCTCTTCAGTCTCATTCCAGAAGCAGCCTCAGATCCGTTCTCAGAATCCCTGGGGCACAAGGTGGAGGACCTTTGCACCTCTGTTAAAGTCACAGTGACACCTGTGTGGCTGGCGGCATACCTCTGTGCTCTCCCTCATGTCAAGAACTCAAGAACTACCACCCGCTGTCACTCTTCCTTCTCTCTCTCTCTCCTATAAGAGCCCTTTGTTAGCCTAGACTCTACCTTCCTTAGGCACATGGGCAAACTGGAAGACTTCTCCCCCACCGCCAACATCACCACTGTCTGATGTCTCTCAGTGCTCCCTCACCCGTCCATGAGTGGGCAGGACTCCCTCTGCCATTTTGCCAGCTCATCTACCCAATTCAGTGGGCTTGTGGGGATGGGAGAAAATACTGCCTGTTTCCTTGACAGCAAATACCCAAACTGACTGAAACAATTAGTTTGTCTATTTTAAAACTGAATTCCAATGCTTCCATGGCAACCAAAGTTATTAAAAGATGTAAATTAAAGTGGTGCACAGAAAAGATGGTTTGGCACAGAAGGCACTTGTTTGGGGGAAATAGCACAAAGAACTTCAGAGCAGGGACATCCCCCTACCCGGACGCACACAGAAATCCCTGGAGGAGCCCAACACTGAGAGACATCTTCTCTCTGTGTCCTCGGCTTCGGTCACCACCTCACCACAGAGACACCTGGCCGTTGAATGTGTTAGACAGACAAGGGCTTTGCACTTTCTGAAGACCCTTGTGTCGAGAAGGAGATCTGGGAATGGTAGAGAGGTGGCAGAACCAACCTTTATGGAAAGCCAACTCCATGCCCAACAACAGTGGCATATGACTGACTTGTACCGTGGCCCAGGCATGGTACTAATTTATTCACTTACATTTTCTTATCAAACGTGATAGAATCCCCATTCACTCACATTGCACAGATGGGGAAATCAAGTCCCAGGCAATGGAAGTAAGCAAAGGAGTCATACAGCTAAGAGGAGGTGGAAGCCGGGCGTGGTGGCACACGCCTTCAATCCCAGCAATGAGGAGGCAGAGGTAGGAGGATCGCCATGAGTTCAAAGCCACCCTGAGACTACACAGTGAATTCCAGGTCAGCCTGAGCTAGAGTGAGACCTTACCTTGAAAAACCAAAAAAAAGTAAATAAATAAATAAATAAATAAATAAATAAATAAATAAATAAAGAGGAGCTGGAAGTAGGATCGGAATGCTTGTCTCTAAACCATGAGAGATGTTCTAAGACCTGCCATAAAATGCACTGTGAATGGCTCTGTACAGCTCATCCCCGTGAATGGCTAATCTCTACTCTGTTTGCCTGGATTTACGATCTGATCTCCCAGGGAGACAACTCTCTGGGCATGACTGTGCAGGGGTTTCTAGGTTAGGTGAATTGAAGTGAGAAGACTTAAACCCTAACTGTGGGCAGCACCATCCCACAGTCTGGGGTCTTGTGTTGAATGAAAAGGAGAAAGCTAGCTGGGCGCCAGCACCCACCTCTTTCCACTTCCTCAGTGTGGACATAAGGTGACAGCACTGCCCCTTGCTCCTGCTGCCACGCCTCTGTCGCCATGATGGACTGTGACCTCAGACTGAGCTGAAATAAACCCTTCCTTGCGTAAGTTATTTCTGTCGCATGTTTTGTCACAGCAGTAAGAAAGTAACTAATACCCAGGCCTCATGCATGCTAGAAAAATACTACCCTGAGGATATCCCCAGCCCTGTCTTTCATATCATTTCTTTTCTTTTTTTTTTTTTTTAGAGAGAGAGAGAATGGGCGCGCCAGCAGCCTCTGTGAAAGAACTCCAGGTGAATGTGCCCCCTTGTGGGCAAGTGCGGCATTACGCCCTTGCATCACTTTTGCGTCTGGCTAAACGTGGGACCTGGAGAATTGAAGGGCATTCTTAGGTTTGGCAGGTGGGTGCCTTAACCGCTAAGTGATCCCTCCAAGCCATCTCTCCAGCCCCTGTCTTTCATATCTTATTTAGGGATTGGGTCTCACTAAGTTGCCCAGGCTGTTCTTGAACTTGTGATCTGCCTTTATCAGCCTCCCTAATAGCTGGGACAGCAGGTCTTCATCCCCCGGCCCAGCTTGCATTACTCCTTGCAATGATCCTGAGTAGTCATGTGGTGACATTGGTAATCTCGGGCTCCAGGGTTGGATGGGTTTCAGGAACAGCTGTGCTCTTTGGTGTGGGGTCACCCGTGAAGGCTTCTCAGGCAGGACTTTATTGTCCTTGAGTCTCAGGCAGGCTTAACTCCCAGTGGCATTTAGCAACTGCCTGGAAACATGTTTGAATGTTACTAGCCTGAGGAAGAAAGGAGTGCTATAGGTGTTGAGTGGGAGGGAGCCAGACAGACTGCTTGACATCCCACTGTGCAGGACAGCTTCCCACAACAATAAAATCCTGGTCACAGAGTCAGTAGTGATGACCTTGAGAAACAATGGTCTATGGGAATGACTGACTGACTGACTGAATGGATGCACAGAGATGGGTGGGTGGGTGGATGGATATATGGATGAATGGATGGATGGCTGAGTGATTCAAATAATAACTCATCCTCCAGTTAACAACCCAAGGTTTTCATTTGTATGAAGTAACCAAATGTTAGTTCTCACTGTTTTAATTAAAACAGCCACTGTGAACCCAAATGGCCCCATGGAGAAACGAAGCTCCCCAAAATACCAGGAGCACGCATCCATCCATTATTTCCAGCTCTTTTTGCAGAACTTCTCTCACGACTTATAATAACCAATATATTTCAACTTTCCCGTGCCAGGTCCTGGGCTACTACTATTTTCTGAGCCTTCATTTATTTCATCTTCATTGCCACCCACCAGTGCTCTATTACAGACGAGGGAAAAGGAGCAGAGAAAAGCTGATTCTCTTCTCCAAGGTGACACAGCCACTACATGGGAGAGTCTAGATCAGGAGCCCCAGGATGTGCTGGAGCACCTGGTACCCAGCAGATAGGCCAAGAGTGCTTGTCAATGAATACCTAAGTAAGAAAATCACTTCCTGCCTCCAGACCTGATGAGTAAGTAGAGTGGGTTTCCTTATTTTGGCTTTCAACACAAGTTTCCCCAGGAAACATTAGCCCAAAAGAGATGCTCAGATTGACCTCAGAGTTGAAAACTCAAATTAAGGCAAGGGGCGGGGGGTCAGCCATATTCCAAGCATTCCGCCATCATTCCAAGGAAGGAAAAGAACTCCTTCCCTCTTCTCTAATTCCATTCGTAGGCGGAGGGTGCAGAGGGTGATATTTTTAGCTAACATCCTTGTGATGCTTTAAAAAATGTGTGTGTGTGTGTGTGTGATGCGTGTGTCTGTGGTGTGGTGTGTGTGATGTTTGTGTGTGTGTGTGGTATATGTGTGTGATGTGTACATGTCTGTGGTGTGTATGTGTGGTGTGTGATGCATGTGTCTGAGGTGTGTGTGATATGTATGTCTGTGGTGTGTATGTGTGTGGTATATGTGCATGATGCGTGTGTCTGTGGTGTATGTGCTGTGTATGATGTGTATGTCTGTGGTGTGTGTGGTGTGTGTGACGTGTATGTTTGTGGTGTGTATATGTGTTTTGTGATGCATGTGTCTGTGGTGTGGTGTGTGTGTGTGTGGTGATGCTGGTGTGTGTATGTGTGTCTGATGTGCGTGTCTGTGGTGTGATGTGTGTCTGTGGTGTGTGCATGTGTGTTGTGTGGTATGTGTGTGTATGATGTGTGTGTCTGCAGTGTGTGATGTGTGTGTGTAGTAAACACGTTGTGCAGGTGTACATGCCCTGTGCACACATGTGCAGCGCCTGTTTCCCTGAGAAAGAGTGTCTCAATCAACCCTTTATACTGGTGGTTTTTGTTTTTTGGATTTTTTTTTTCTGTTTTACTTTTTGTCGGCAAGGCCCAATAATTCTCTGCTCTTCCCCCACCAAGACTGGGTTTACAGATAGGACACGGGTGAGCATGCCCAGATGTTTATACGGGTGCTAGGGAGTCAAACGTGAGCACTCTCTGGCCCTGAGGCTTTGAACAGCTGAGCGATGTCTCCAGGCTGTGGAGGTTTTCTTAACCTGGCAAAGTTCTATTTCACCAGCGACTTGGCTTTTGGGGCATCAGATGGTAGATTGGATGATTTAAGGGGGGAAAATGTGGTTATATTTGAAACTGAATTTTGAAAGCCTCCAGGAGTCTACTGTGACATTCTGGGTATGAACACAGCTTATGTTGATGCATATGACATCTCCCTTAATGATGTCTGAAATCTCTTTATGGTTGTAAACCACGGAGGGAGTGGAGAGCAACTCAGCTGGAAACCTGCGTTTAGTCCCCACATTGTGCCATCACCCTTATCTTAGAGGAAGTGGGAGAGGTGGAAAGGTCTGGAGGCTTCTCCATTTGGAAAATGCTCTTTCATGAGGGGTCCAAACACAATCTGGTCTCAGTAGCCAGTCTTTGTGAGACTAGATATTACTGACAAACCGGCGCTAAATGCAGCCATTTCAGCCCCACTACCATCTCCAGGAAGAAGTCAGCTAGCGCCAGCACATCCCTAGTTATTATGGGAGACTCCGTAGGGACTTGAGTGATATAGGGACCTGGTGAAGGGGGAGAAAGAGGCACAGTGTGTCTGTGCTTCAGGAACCCCGGAATCCCCTCACAGAGCCCCTTCCTTGTATGCACCTGCTGGAATGCACCCACCATCTCTCAAGGTTTGTCGTGATAACTACTCCTTGTTCCTCTAAGCATTAGGTCATAAAATTATGTTCAGGTAGTAACTGAGGCACAAACACTTAGAGGTTCACTTTAGCAGTATGGGAAATATTACAGTTTTGTGCAAGTATGGGGGTCTGAGTTCAGACCTCCAGAATCCACATTAAAAAAAAATGTTGGATGTGGTTGTGTGTTTCTGCAACCCCAACTTCATGGAGGGGGAAACAGGAGAATTCCCATGACTTGTCAGCTACCTAGTCTAGCCAAATCAGTGACCTCTGGATACCCGATATTGACTCCTGTCCTCCTTATGTGCATGCACACGGCCATATACATGTATGAACACACATAGACATATACACAAACACCAAATACCCATACACACACAAAACAAAGATAGAGAGGCAGACACACACACACACACACACACACACACACACACACACACAGAAACTAGTCTTACAATCTGCTTCATTCAACCCAAAGGTGGAATAGGAGAACTGCAGATGATCAGTGTGTGGGAAAGATTTATGCGTGATAGTTGAGTCATATACATCACTTCTGCCTATATTCTCTTGGCCAGGGCTTGGTCACATGGTTCCACAAACTGCAAGGTAAGCTGCAAACTGTCATCAAGTTGTGTACCTGGGTGGAGGGGAGGAAATAGATTGTGGCGAGATGCAGAGCTGCCTCTCCCATAAGGCACTGAGCAAAGAGCTGGAAGAATCAAATCAGTCTGGAAACCAGTCACCAAAGCTCACTGTGATCATTCAGTCACCGACGTCACCCAAACCTGCAGTTACACTAAAATCTCTCGTGTATATCACTCTGGGAGAAGGGATAGTGAGGGTACAGTACCCTGGCTGGGAATGTGGAATTTCAACTGACAGCTTGGCACGTGACAGCCAGTGTGCCCTTATGCCGCAGCTACCTTGCGTCACCTCATTCGAGCCCTACCCTGAAAGGATGAAATGGTGACCACAGTCACCCCCTCACCACAGCTGAGAAGTGGGAATGTGGAGAGATGACACACTAGGTTTCAAGAGAACTTGAAATCAGCAACCTTAGAGGTCAAGTTTCTTCCCGTCAATAGAACTACGTTTTGTCCCTCAAGGGATGAAATATCAGGGTTCCTCCTCCCTAGTAATATTGTGTAAACCACAGGATTAGCTCACCAGGGAGGAAAAAAAAAAGATGCATAAGTTATACAGATACGAACTGTGAAAGATTAAAGAAATACATCCACAAGAATGCCCCTAATCCAACTGCCATAGGAGACCTGTGTTCTACCCAGAAAAAGGAAAGGGAAAAAGAGAGGGGAGGTATCAGAAGACACGTTTATCAGGCACAGTTGAGATATGGGGTCGTCTGGGACAGACGGGAGCTCCTTCAGGCTATAGGAAGGCGGAAATCAGCCCTGGGATCACGTTCCTCACTCCCAACAATTAGTAGAGCCCGATGTTGGGACTATGGGCAGTCAGTCATCCACAGCAGGGTTGCATGTTATGGAGCAGTGTGTGCAGCACTAAGAAGGGACACTAAGACGTGGCTGGTTTACAACACTCACCTAGTGACCTCCTCCACACTTTCAGACTGTGAGGTCAGCAGTGCTCAGGGACAGTGTTAGACTTATGGATGTTGGTCCTGTTTTTTTCCATTTGTGGGGGTCTGTAGAGCATCTCTCAATATCAATGAACACATAATTTTAAAATATCAGAAATGGAGCCTGGAGAGATGATGGCTTAGTGGTTAAGGCACTTGCCTACAAAGCCCAAGGGCCCAGGTTTGGTTCCCCAGGACCTATGTAAGCCAGATGCACAAGGAGACACATGTATCTGGAGTTCATTTGCAGTGGCTGGAGGTCCTGGATCACCCATCCCCCCAAATATAAATAAATAAATAAATAAATAAATAAATAAATAAATAAACAAACATATATTAAAGATAACAGAAATGTGAATGTATTTGTAAGTTAGTATAGACATTTAATATTGTGTTGTTGTTGTTTTTTAAACATCCATCTGTCCCCTCTCTCCTAAAACACTATTAGAGTCAGGCTGAGGATTATAGTAAGCCCAGAGCATCTAAGAATAGAGGCAATATAACTGGTGGTACTTACTCTATGGCACAAGATCCATGGGCCCACTTCTCCCGTCTTATAGACCAAATCTTGGGACAATAAACTGGCCACTTACAAAAGCTTTAAGCAGAAGATTCTAATGAAAACCTGGGTAGATCATTCAAATTAAAAATACCAGCCTAAGCAGAGTGGGGGACTGGGGGGAAACCTATAATCACTTTCCTTTTAAACACTAGGGCTACATTTAAAAAATTCATCTAAATATATAGTAATAAACCACTATACATTTTAATCTGTTTTCTGTTTGACAATATTTCATTTGCAGACTCTCCATGGCTTATAAAAATAGATCCAGAGTCCAAATCCCCACAGCATGATTTTATTTTATTTTTTGCATTCTCTAATTTGCAGTAATGTATTTATGTCAAATTCAGTCTCAGGTATCCCCAGGAGATAACACTGGCACTTTGTGCCTCTGGAGAGACAGGCTGAAGTCCAAGTCCAGACACCATGCTGGACTGAGGACCAGGCACATAGCAGTGCCGTGTTGCATGAGGGTGAAGACGTCCTCAGCTGCTTTGGGTGGCCTCTGACCATGAAGTGTGGCTTAGGGGCAGCTAGGAGTTCACCAAACCGGCTGCCTTATCCTTTGGGTACACAGATGGCCTATGTTTCCCAGCTTCCCTTGCAGTATGTGATAGCATGTCACTGGGTTCTGGTCAATAGAGGGCAGGCAGAGGTAATAGATCACTTTCCCAAGTATCACCTATAAGCCCTCCCCTTGGATTGATCATCGGCATATCTCCTGTTCCGTCTCTGAGTGGAACACCACACACACATCCAGGCACGTTTCTAACCCTGTGCAGATTTCCCATCCTGTAAAATGGAAGTTACTAATGAGAATGTGACAGGGAACACCCGGGGTCAAATGTGAAAAATGCTTAGAACAGGAGGGCCTGGCCACTGGGGAATGCCAAGGAAGCCAACCCTGCTATTAATGCTCCTGCTATTACAATAGCAGTATTTGTTTGAATATCTGAGACATGCTTCGGTGAACTCAACATCCCATCACAGATGGTGGGTGAGGACACGAGGCTCCCAGCTCCCCCTGAGGAATTATTGTCCGTTAATTGCTGCTAGGGGAGAAGGAGACATTTTCTTTAATAGTGTAGCCACTAGTACGTTACACCAGCTCTGGTAAATGACCAGCAACCATAATTAATTCATCGTGATACACACACACACACACACACACACACACATACACACACCACATCAAAGTAGAAGAGAGACTATTTGGGAAGAAGGGGTTCAGTAGAGGGGGGAGGGAAAAGGGAACAAGAAAAAGTAAGGAGAGGTAATTATGTTCAAAATACAATATATATGTATAACAATGATCAATAAATACATTTTCCAAAGTTATTAAAAAGTGCCTTATGCACAGTAAATATTCATCAATGTTAACTACCATGATCACTTCCTATGATATTCATTTGCCAATGGACTCTACCAGACCAGGTAAAATAATGGGCATAAAATTGTACCATAGTACCCAGTATTATAAAACAATATTAGCTTTCAATAGCTTGTGGGGTTTTTTTTTAAATGCCACTTGGTATGGAGGACATCAATGAGGTGGCTGAGACCAAGTGGATGAGTACAATGAAACTGAATTTGGGACTGTCCAGACCTTCCATGACTCACAGCGGGAGCTCAGTGTGTGTCTCTCAGACAAACCATACCACCCATGAGCAAGGACTTGGCAAGACTAGAAGCCCAGTGTCAACCCCCACCCTCTGGGTACCCTCGGGAGACCCTGCTGGCCCAGCTTAGCACTTGCTCATTAGAACACTGGACATCCTCTTGGGACACTGAAGTTGCAGTCAAAACTCCTCTTAGCTGGAGTCATTAATGGAGTTCCTACACAGCGTTTTCTCTCCTTCTCTGCCAACAAGCAAGCAGCTCTGTGCCTTGCAGGGAGCTCCTTCATTGTTCCTTGACTGCCTGTCTTAAGAAGGGGGCTACAAGACCATAATTCCTGCCTAGGCAGTTACTGAAGACAGTCCTGGGGCCAAGGAGAAGGTGTAATTAACATGTTTCAAATCAACATGTAAAACATGTCAGATATTTGAGTATTAATTAATATTTTTTCACGAGCTAATTACATTAGAATGACAAGGCTGGGAAGAATGCAAAGAGTTGACTAATTTTGTTTCACTCCTCTTATTTAAACGCCTGCGTGTATTACCACTTTATTCAATTTTTAGTTTTTTTTTTTAATTTACCAGAAACGATCTAAACATCACACCATTTCACAGCTACCATCATTTATTCATAGCTCGATAGAGGAAGCCAGAATAGCAATAACTCTCTCTCTCTCTCTCTCTCCCTCTCTCTCTCTTTTTCTCACCCTTAATTGTCATTCTGGTGAGGGAAGAAGGATATCAGCTTGGAGTCAAGGAACATTAGAGCAGAGAATCAGGCACGGTCACCAAGTTTCCCCAAAGTGTGTTAGTATCATTTGTCATGAGAGGTTTTGCTGAGCGATGCAGACTTTAACCACGGGGGTTTGCACGCCTGCTTCTCCCATCTGAGATGGTTCAGAAAGCGAAGTGCATGGACTCAAATACTAACTTTGCTCATGGACATGTGGCCTTGGATAGATCCATAAACTCTTCTGGGCCTTGGTTTTATCACGCGTTAAATGAAGGTGGTAGGGATACCCTTTCAAGTCTGTTGGAAAGAATAAAAGGGGTCGATCATATAACACACTGAGCATGGGGCCTGGCATGCAGGCTACAGCTCCAAATGGTGGCTGTTTTCCCTTCTGTAGCTGCCACACCTGTCAAGCGTAGGGCAACGTCACAAAGAGTCACCTTCAGTGTCCTTCACATGCATGTCCCACTGGATTTCCATCTCTCTGCTGCTCTGTACACATCGAAACAAAGCTCTCTATCTCTGCTCCTTACTAACATTGCTTCTAAACAGCCAACCGTGGTGGCGCACGCGTTTAGTCCCAGCACTCAGGAAGCTGAGGTAGGAGGATGGCTGTGAGTTTGAGGCCATCTTGGGGCTACAGAGTGAGTTCCAGATCAGCCTGGACTAGAGTGAGACCCTGCCTCAAAAAGCAAAAACAAAACAAGAAATAAAATAAAATTGCTGCTAGGTAAGTGGGAGGATGGCTCGCTTCCCAAGCATGAGGTCCCGAGTGTCATCCTCAGCACCCTTGTATACCTCAGGCTCAGTGACTCGTACCTGTAATCCCAGTGGGGTGGAGGTGGAGACAAGAGGATCTCACTGGCAATCTAGTTTAGTCTAATTCGTAAGCTCAAGGCCAGTAAGAAACTTTGTCTCAAAAGTAGGTGGATGGGGGATAGAGAAATGGCTTGGAGGTTAAGATACCTGCCTGCCAAGCCTAGAATGCCAGCTCCAATCTCTTGGTCCCATGTTTAGCCAGACGCAAAAAGGTGACGCAAGGGTACAATGCCGCACATGCCCACAAAGGAGCGCACATGTCTGGAGTTTGTGCACAGCAGCTGAGAGGCTGAGAGGCTCTCTCTCTCTCTCTCTTTCTCAAATTAAAAATAAAAGTACATGGATGGCATTCTTAAGGTTAATACCAGATGTCAACCTCGGGCCTCCATACACATGCACACACACACACACACACACACACGCACGCACACACACACATGCATGTATAACATACACAACGATGCTCAAATAATAATAAATAATCCCAGCTCTGAGGAGGCTGAGGCAGGAAGACCACAAGTTTGAAGACAGCCTGTGCTACATAGCATGTTCAAGACCAGCCTGGTGGAGAGACCCCACCAAATAAACAAAAACAACACTAGGAAAATGCTTTCTAGATTCTGAAAGCATGCCACCACGTGTGTTCTCTGTGTGTATGTCTCTTGGTATCTTCTCTGGCTTTTGACTAAGGTTGTTGGGTGAGTGGGGAAAAGAAAAAAAAAAATCCCACCCCGTCTGAAGCCTCTTCAGTGTTCCCAGAGGGAGCACATCATCGCCTAGGTGATCATTCTGGACCCCTTTGAGCCTACCTCTATGAGAACGTGGCTGAGAGCCCCTGTCGCCCCCCCCCCCCCCGTGTGCCTTACAGACAGACTCCTTGAGGACAAGATTGCTCTCTTATTCATTTTAAGTTAAAAGTGCCTAATGAGGGGCTGGAAAACATACTTTTCCAGCTTGTTGAACAGTGCATTTCCCTCAGAGCTCCACCCACTAATAAATAGGTCACATGCTCTTTGCAGAAGCCCTGCGTCCACCTGGATTCAAGTCATAGTCTTTTGCTTCCCCCAGGCAAGGCCTAGGTTTGCTACTTTTTTCTTCAGAGGTCTGTAGGCCCTACCTAGACCCCTTCTTTTTCTCAGACCCTTATTCAAATCTCTATTCATGTTACTGTGTTTCCACAATCAACCAGTTTAACTTGCCACCTCCTAGACCCATTCTGAGCATCCCAGCCCTTTCCTGTCAGTAGTCACCCCTCCCGCTACCTCCCATCTCCTCCATAAAAGCCATGTCTCCATTTGCCACTGGTAAAACATTCAGAATCCTTGGAATTATGTGCTGTGATAGAGGAAGATGGGCTGGAGCTTCTGCTGCTGGGACTAATTTGGTGCACAGAGTCTGAGAGCTGCCATGAGACGGGAGCCTGGGGGCAGATCTTTTGATCTTAAACAGTTAGAAGGTTGGAATATATAATGCTATGGAAATAAATGGTGTCAAAACCGCAGTATGTTCATATATTAAAGCTCCCAATGAAATCATTTTAAAAAACTGTAATAAGAAATGTATGGTACAGGAATGGGTTTTGTGTTCACAGAGTTCTCGGGAAGTCTTGAAACAGACTCAGCAAGGCTAGCTGGGCTGTAGCAGAGGCAGACTTGGGGGAGGAATTTGGAAGAGGAGAAGGTAAAGTTTTCTTTCAGGATTCAAAGACACAACCTTGACCTCTAAAGCACTGGAGGGATGTATGGTCTCACTTCCCAGGGGTGGGGCTGGTGAATTCTAGTCATGGGGGCGTGACCTTGACTTTACCCCTATTAAAACTTCTCGGATTCCTTTACTGAACTGCTGAGCTTCAGATTGCTCATCTGTGAAATGGGAAAGATAACATTCCTCATCCCTCCTTTTTATCCAGTCCAGGGGCCCTGCCCATGGAACAGCCCTGCTCACATCCAGGGTGGGTCCTCCCGCAGCAATTACCTCATCTAGAATATCCCTCAGAAGCACGCCCAGAGATCTGTTTCCATGGTGATTCTAAACCCGTCAAACTGACAGTGGAGATTGACAATCGCAGAGTGGAATCAAGTGCTTCCTGGTTGTACGGGACGCTGCTGGCGTATACAAAGAGCTACCAGCCACACCAGGGAAAGCAACAACGACCAGCACGTGCTCCGGGCCATAGTTAGTCCTTCAGACTTCTCCAAAGAGCTCTATAAGGTTCATTCCTCACCCTCCTTCTACGGAAGGGACAAAGGAGGCCCATCGAGTCATTTGCCCAAGTTTTACCACTTGCTGGTGTTGGAGTTGAGGATGGTGTTGTTCATTGTAGATGGGGCCCAGGCACCACACGGCTTATGCTATTTAATTCTCAAATAAGTTTGGGCAGCATGCTGCAATTTAAATGGGACATGTCTCCCTCGGTCTCATGTGTTTGAATACTTGGTCCCCAGTGGGCGGTGCTGTTTTAGAACGTTGTGGAATCTTAAGGGATTAGGTCAGCCGGGCAGAAGTAGGCCATTGGGTATAAGACTTGGGTTATCATCCAACCTCATTTATGGCCTCACCTTTCTTCCCCTCTCCTCTCCTCTCTCCTCTCCTCTCCTCTCCTCTCCTCTCCTCTCCTCTCCCCTCCCTTTCCCTACTCTTCTTCTCTCTTCCCTCTCCTCTCCTCCCTCTCCTCTCCCCTCCCCTCCTCTCCCCTTCTCTTCCCTTCCCTCCTCTCTCCTCTCCTCTTCTCTTTTCTCTCTCTCTGGGCTACAGAGATGAGGGGGGTCCCAGCCACTGCTCTTCCTGCCAAGCTCTGAATAGCTCCATCAAACCTACTTTACCATGAGGGACTGTACCCTCTCAAACAGTGAGCCGAAACAAACCTCTTCTCCCTTAAAGTATCTTTTCAAGTATTTTATCATGGCAACGAGACAAGCAACTTATACAGCAGCCAGCGTCACCTCTGAGTCCCAGTGTCCTCGTCTGACACACAGACAAGAAGTCCTTTTGAAGAAGTGTAGTGGTAACTCGGTGCATGAGACCTGCAATGTCTAACATTGCTGCCGCCGTTGACTTTGCGAGGCTCTTCCTGCCTCCCAACCTCCCCCACATCCCCAGGTGCCTCCGGATATGCTTGCCCTGCAGGTCTTCCTGGTTAGCAGGCTCTCCCAGGGGCCTCCTATCAGCAGTTCCATCTCTCCGCTTGTTGATCGTCTCTAAACTCCGAGTCGGCCTCCACTCTCCTTATTCTCATCACACACATTTCCTTTTGCTATTTGCTGGGAATGTGAAGGTTACCAGACATAACCTCTTTCAACTTATTTTAGTTTTCTTCAAATTTATCCACATGACTCCCCATACTTTCTCTCTCTTAATGTCACACAGGAGAAATGTCCTTTCCTTCATCCCATCGTTAGCACTGCTCTCTGGCAGGGGGCTAAGTTCTGGGTGTGACAGTGGTGAGTCAGTAACAGTGTATTTTGGGGTGCTCTGGTTTCCTCTTGATAGCTGCGCGCTCTCATTCTGCCCCCATATCCAACCAGGTGACACCTTGGAAATTCCCTCCAAAATCCTTCTCTCCTGGAATTGGGGGGATGGTTCGCTCACTAGCATATTTGCCACATAAGTATGAAGAGCTAAGTGCAGACACTCAGGACCCATGTTATATAAAACAAAACCTCATGTATGGCAACATGTGGCTCCATAACCCTTATTTCAGGGCAGAATGAGACTTGAGGATCCGTGGGGTTTGCAAACCAGCTGGTATAGCCAAATCGGTGAACACGAGGATCACTGAGAGGCCTTGACTCAGGAAATAAAGTGCAAGTCAGCACATGAGGAGGATCTGACCTTGAGCCCTAGAATCCATATGAAACCAATCACTTCTGCCATCTCAGCTCTCCTACTGTGAGATGGGAGGCAGAGGCAGGAGAATTCCTGGGAGCTCACAGACCAGCTAACCTGATGTACACAGTAATAGACAACAAGAGACCCTGCCTCCGGCATGATGAAAAGTGAGCCAGACGCACCAGACTGTCCTTTGACCGCCACAGGTGAGCTGTGGTATGCACACACAGCATTCTCTTTCCTTCGAGCCATGACTGTTCTCATGGCTCAAACATTTGTCTCCTTGAATAGTTGATCTATACAGTGGTTTATGCATCCTCTCACCAGCATCTAGCTTCTGTTTCCACCACCTCAATGGAAAGGCTGGTTGAAAATACTGATGACTGGAGCTGGAGAGATGGCTTAGTGGTTAAGGGGCTTGCCTGCAAAGTCAAAGGACCCAGGTTTGACTCTCCAGGACCCACGTAAGCCAGATGCACAAGGGGGCTCATGCATCTGGAGTTCGTTTGCAGTGGCCGGAGGCCCTGGCGTGCCCATTTTCTCTCTGTCTTCTTCCTCTCTCTCTCTCTCTCTCTCTCTCTCTCTCTCTCTCTGCTTGCAAATAAATAAATAAATAATTTTTTTTAAAAGCTCTGATGGTTATACCCTGGATGAACCCAGTGTCCTCAACTGGGTCTGAATTTCCCTCAACCCTGCTGAGTCATCCAAGTACCCACTTCTTTCTTCTAATGCCCTTGCTCCCTGATTTCCATGACAATTTGTGTGTGTGTGTGTTCTCGAATTCTCTTTGCTGTATGACATCCTAACTCACCCTCCATCCACTGTGGAATCATATGTTCTTTATGGAATTCATGTGTATACCCTTGACCCCCAGTACTGTACCTGGAATATAATAAGTTACTGCAAGATCCAGCTAGTGAAAACCCAGTAATATGTCCAAAAACATCGGGACCCTTGAATTAAGGCCAGACCACTGTTCGGAGCTCTTTCACTCTCTCTTTACACCAGCTTTAAGGACAGAGAAGATGATTAATATGTGACTTGGCAGAGTGACGTGAGGCTAAGAACGCTACTAGAAAGCAACACTGCTCTTCGTGGGCACCTTGTCCTCGGGTGGGCAGAAGAGGATAAATTATTTCTTCTTTTAAATATATTTTATTTATTTATTTGAGAGAGAGAAAGAGACAGAGAGAGAGAGAATGGACACACCAGGGCCACCAGCCACTGCAAACGACCTCCAGACGCATGCGCCACCTTGTGCGTCTGGCTTAGGTGGGTCCTGGAGAGTTGAACCAGGATCCTTTGGCTTTGCAGGCAAACACCTTACCCACTAAGCCATCTCTCCAGCCCCTGGATCAATTATTTCAATGTGAATTAATCCAGGTAAATGCCTGCCTGCAATGAGGCTAAGTGATGAGCACAAGTGCACCAAGCCAATGGGTCTCCAGTGATTTCTGTCTTCAATTTTTATTTGTTTTTTAGATTTATTATTTACTTGAGAAAGGAGAGAGTGTAGGCAAACCATGGCCTCTCACTGCTGCAGCCAAACTCAAGATGCATGCACCACTTTGTGCATGTGGCTTTACATGGGTACTGAGGAATTAAATCAGGGCTAGCACGCTTTGCAAGCAAGTTGCCTTTAGCTGCTGAGCCATCTCTCCAGCCCCTCGGGTGATTTCTTACCTGATTATTTTGCTGCTGCTATTGTCATTGTTTTACTTTAGACAGAAGAATGGGGCTGCTGTGTGGTGCAGAGTGAAGACAGTCAAGTGCCTACTTAAAGCCAAGCCCCGCCTTAGACATTGCATATTGGTTGTGTCATGTACAGTTCACACCAACTATTACACTTTGACTATGACGTGTCCTCCTAAAATGATCATGTATTTGTGGGTCTATCCTCAGACAGTGGTACCACCTGGCAAGATTCTGGAAATTTCAGGAGGTACAGCTTACCTGGAGGAAGTAGGTACTGGGGGTGTGTCTTTGGGGACTGAACCTTGCTCCTGTCTCTGTCTCTGTCTCTCTGTCTCTGTCTCTCTGTCTCTCTCTCTCTCTCTCTCTCTCTCTCTCTCTCTCTCTCTATATATATATATATATATATATATATATATATATATATATATATATCCTTCCTATCTGCCATGACATGAGGGAATGGCCTGTCACATGCTCACAGCAACATAAAGCTAACCAATTCATCACCCTATGGCAGAGTGATTGTCCCACCTTACAGATAAAGGACTTTTGTCACATAATGTGTCACGTTATAGGACCCAGGCCTCTGTGACCAGTTCATGCTCTTTCCACTGTAACCCTCTCAATACAACGGCTCCCTTGTCTCTCGTAAGAAGTACTCAGTTCTCAATTGAGAGTCAGATGGCCAGAGCGGACCTGCTCACACTGACAGATGCTCAGCTCTTTCTCCCATGCACTGGCCTCTTTTCAACAGGACCCACTACTTCAAATGGACTCTTGGCCCTTGATTCGCTTTCCTGTAAAACAGGCTTGTGACAGGAAAAATAAATGATTCCTTGGCCTGGGATAAAGATTTCTCTTGAAAAGAAAAAGGAAATCAGTAGGAGGGAAGTTCCACCTATGTTTTTTCAAGAGCCACCAAGATTGCCACCTGTGTCGTTTGCCATTGCAATTATTTGGGATAACAAAACTGTAATATCAATCCATCTCAGTTCGATTGCTTTGCCCTGAAATAGAAGCTGTCCAATTTATCAAAATCGAGGCCCTCCACTAGGCTTATATTACCATTAAACTATCAACAGGAAATCATTAGGTGAGGGAAAAAAAAAAAAAGAACTGGTACCCAAAAAGAAAATTTTTTTTTTTTTAACACCCTGGCCAGCAACCTCCTTTGTCTGGGCTGTCAGCATGGCCAACATGGGCTGGGTCTCAGATCATCCTGTCAGTGTTTAGTCGGTGGCCAGGGAGCTCAACATAAGCATGCAAGCATTTGCAGTCCACGGCTGTGCCCAGGTAACGGGTTCTCTCTCAGCAGGGCAAGCTGCGTGACGATAAATAACAGGAAATGTGTATGCATTTGTGTGATAAAACAGGCTTAATGATTCTAAAGGGAAGAAGTCCAGAAGACATACAGTAGCAACTTGGGTTCAAAATGGATCCACGCAGGGCCAATTAATGTGCAAATCTGTGTGGGTTGTTCTTGTATTCCATTCATCATACGCACATGGAAATTGGGGCCATTTATCTGTTATATTATGTATGTGACATCTTCGTTTGGTTCTTACAGGCTGCTTGGGGACAAAGGGCCATGTGTTTTGAGGCTAGCAGAGGGAATTTAAGATAAATTCTTCAGCTGTCGTAGACATGCCTGGGCAGAATTTGGTTAGAAGATAAAGGCCTCCCGCCGGCAGGGTTCGAGCATTTCTCAATAGCCCGTGTGCCACCTTATTAAAACTGCGTGTGGGATGGGAGGGGAGGCATATGCCATCTGAAACTACTGGCACAAACAGCTTGCTGTCATGTTTTCTGAGTCCGGATTTAGCAAACGTTATTCACGTATTCGCTGTCAATGTGCAGAAAGAAAAGAGGGCTGGCTTTGCGCTGATTTGGAGTCTTTCTCATTCCTGTTTAGTCTCCCTTTACCTAGTATCTCCTCCACAGGTGGGGTTTGTTCTGCTTAAATCACAACCGTGAGTCTGTATTTGGGGGGGGCGATTTGAGAAAGAAAAGGGCCTCACAGAAAGCCTTTCTCTGAGGCACTATTATTTACCTAATAGAACAAGCCCTGGATAGAGATCTTGTATTTAAAAAAATGGTGACTGTCTGCTTTGATAAATTAGCATTAGAAATCCAATTAATATAAGGTCTCCACCCTACAGTATTGCAAAAATATGATCTGGCTGGAGCAATAATTTAGTCTCAGAAATAATGGTTAGGAGGGGAAAAAAAGATTTCCAAAACCCCTGTTCTGTCTGGGTAATGGGAACACAGAGTAGACAAATAAGTGAATGAAGGAAGGAAGGAAGGAATGAACTTCGTCGACTTCTGATCTGAAGTTCCACGTGTATGCTGAGTCTCTCTACCCTTCCTAATTCTTCTCCCCCACTTCCCACCACGATGGTCTGCACTGCCTTGGTGGAGACCTTTTGTGCATTCCTGCCTTCTTGAACATTCTTCTTTCCTTCCCCTCTCTTCTTCCTTGCCTTCCTCCCTCCCTTCCTCCATGCTCTTCTTCCTTCTTCTTCTCCTCTTTTCTCTCCTTTCCTCCCTTCCTCATTCCCTCCTTTACTTTTCCTTGCCATCATCCCTGATTTCCTTCCTTCCTTTTCTTCCTGGCATGGTTTGAATGTGAAATGTCCCCACGCAGGCTCACGTTTGGAGCACTTGGTCCCCAGCTGGTGGCTGTATTTTGGAAAGTTGCGGAGATTTGGGGAGGTGGGACTTGGCTGAAAGAAGAAGTAGGTCACTACATGTATGGTGGGGGGGGAGTCCCGGGGGATACACATTGTCCATGAATGATCCTAGTCTCAAGCTCCTGCCACCACCATGTTCTGTCCAAGCACATGTGAAGAAAACCCCAACTGCCTCTTCAAATCTAGAAGCCAAAACACGCCTTTCTTTCCTTAAGTGACTTTTATCATGTATTTTGGGCACAGCAACAAAGCTAATGCTTTTCCCTTCTTATCTTCCATCTTCCTCTTCCCTTCCTCCCTCGTCTCTTTCCCTTACTACTTCCTTCTTGCCTTCCTTCTTGCCTTCCTTCCTCCCTCTTTTCTTCTTGTTTCACTCCTTCCCTCTTACGTATTTCTTTCCTTCCCCTTCCTTCTTCTCTTTCTCTTTCTTACCTCTATCCCCGCCTCTCTCTTTCTCCTCCCTCTTCCCTTCCCTTCCCTTCCTCTCTGCCTCCCCAATGCTCTTACACTCAGTCAGTCCTCTTTTTCTCAGTGGATTTGTTTTTCCTATATGCGAATGGCATTCTATGATAGGCTCCTGTCATACATGTAGAGCCGTACACACTTCACATGTGAAATCACACAACCCTTCCATCTCCCACACAGCAGCAGGGCCCCACGTTCACTAATGCTGTCAACTCCTCCCACAGGTAACCAGCCCTTCTCAGTGTGATCACTGGCGATGAAGAATGACTGCTTTTGTACGATGCAGATGAAAGCGTACCCGATGCCATGCATCGCTCTGCTCTCGCTGATCTCCCTTGGCGTCACATACCTATGAGTCATAAGGCTGTGCTGTGTATGCACAGATGATCCTCTCAGATGGCTGGCTGGCCTTCTGTGGTGGTTTGACTCAGGCGTCCCCCACAACCAGGAGTTCTGAACGCTAGGTTCCCAGCTGATGGAGATTTGGGAATTAATGATTCCTGGAGACAGCGTATTGTGGGGGGCAGACTTATGGGTATTATAGTCAGTGTCCCCTTGCCAGTGTTGGGCACACTCTCCTGTTGCTATTGTCCACCTGATGTTGGCCAGGGGGTGATGTCCACCCTCTGCTCGTGCCATTGTTTTCCCCTGCCATCATGGAGCTTCCCCTCAAGTTTGTAAGCCAAAATAAACCCTCCCCCCACCCCACCCCCAAGCTGCTCTTGGTCAGGTGATTTCTGCCAGCACTGGGAACCTGACTGCAACACCTCCCACTGTAATCACATGCCATGATTTGTTTATTATCTGGTTAATGGACATTTAAGTTGCTTCCTATTTAGGTCTGTGTTAAATAAAACCTCCAAGAATATTCTTGTCCATGTCTTTCTTTTTCTGCACATGCACAGTACGTGTGGTTTTGTATGTGTTTGTGTAATGTATGCACATGTGTGCAGATGTGGTACCCTGTGTACATGGTGGGGACAGAGTGATGGATGTCCCCCCTCGTGGCTCATTTGTGTGTTTCCTGGAGACACAGTCTTGCACTGATTATGGAGCTTGCCTTTTTAGTGAACCCCAGGAATTTTCTGCTTTCCACAGGACTGGGGTTACAGATGTACATGGCCACACCTGGTCTCAGGCCCCCCTGGACCCCCATGCTTGTGTGGGAAGCACTCTTAACTGCTGAAACATCTCCCCAGCCTTTTGCCTATGTCTTCTGGTGGACATCACACTTATTTCTCTTGTGTCCACAGTAGAAGTGGACTTGCTGAATCATTAAGCATTATCTCAGCCAGGTTATAAAGCACTTCCTGGATCCAAACCTGTATTTTTAATCTATCCAATGGTGATAAGGGATACCCTGTTGTATGGAATTTCCAGAAGCTGCAAAGGGCAACATATAAGCAGGGATTTTATCCTTGATTGGCTTTTTTAAGCTGTCCAATGTGGCGCAAATGTGAGAGCAGGCCCCAAAGAAAGGAGGCCCTTAAGGAAGTCGGCAGCTAGCCACAGTGCTGACCAGGGCAAGTGTTGGTGTTCCTTCTTGAAGATGCAGCTTGTGGACTAGAGCTTAGAATTTGTCCTTGGATGGAAGCAAAGCCAGCATTTAATAAGTCACAACTACATGGTTTGACAGGGCAGGGCAAGCAAAGGTCAGCACATGCTAGCCGTCCCAGCATGGCTCTGAATCTCTGCTCTGTCACTCATGAATTAAATAGACCTAGGAAAGTTCCAGGCCTCAGTTTATCTGTCTGTGAAATAGACATTATGACAACTCTCTTTCCAAAGGTGTCTGTATTTTATACGCAATGCATACTGCATTGTGCATACTAGGTGACTACTAAATGGACATATTTTGCTTTTTAAAAAATTTTTGTTTATTTTTATTTATTTGACAGCAACAGACAGAGAGAATGGGTGCACCAGTGCCTCCAGCCACTGCAAACTCCAGATGCATGAGCTACCTTGTGCATCTGGATTACGTGGGTACTGGGGAATGGAGCTTCAAACTGGGGTCCTTAAGCTTCACAGGCAAGCGCTTAACCACTAAGCAATCTTTCCAATGCTCCCCCCCTTTTTTGAGGTGGGATTTCACTCTAGCCCAGGCTGACCTGGAATTCACTATGTAGTCTCAGGGTGGTCTCGAACTCACAGTGATCCTACCTTTGCCTCTTGAGTGTGGGATTAAAGGCATGTGCCTCCACACCCATCTCTAAAAGGACATTTTCATTCTGGCCCCTGCAAACTGAAAGGGTAGTTGCCATCATGCTATTTTCAAGTTCTCTATAGCCCTGTGGATGTGTATTGTCATCCCCACTCTTAAAATGAGGAGACTAAGTGCTCAAGGTCAATGGCTTGTTCAAATAACAGTTCCAAGGTCACTGAGAAGCACATGAAATTAGGAACTCCTTACCCCCGCCCAGCCCTGCTTTCTATCTCAGCCCCACCGATGTGTCCCACAGCACACCTCACTGGACATGCCAAACACTTATACTGCCAACTCACCACAGCTCCCAGAAAACACGAGAATAGCAAGCTATTCTATGCAAGAAGAGACATCTGAACTGAAAGTCATGGGGAAGAGGGGTCATCACCACTCATGTCTTATAGAATCTTCCAGAATCTGCCTCTCCAAGCTTTGTTCCACTGACCATCCTCACAAGAGAAAAAAAAAGACTGTCTTCCTGACAGTTCACAGGATGCACCAATGGACCTCAGGTCCAGGTCACTAGACTTTGCTCAGCCCAGGCACTGAGTTGGAAATGAGAGGGGAGTAACTCTATGGATGTCTTTGGAGCAGATTCCAGCCAGAGGTGGATACCTCTCTGGTGACTTCTGACAAACTCCCTTTTAATTTTTTTTTCTTTCCCTATGTTATCAGTCCTCTTTGTGCCCTGGGGTTCGAACAGACAAAAGAAAAGAAGGGCTTCCAGACGCAAGCAGAAGACATGGCTTTTGCGCTGTTACCCACATTCCCAGGCTGTTCAGAGCACACACCCTGTGAGGACCAGCATGGGTGACCTGGTTGGCCCAACCCAGCACCATAAAACCACACAGCCGACAACAAACCTCCCCAAACACCAGAACACAAATCACAGCTAAGAACACTCCCTTTCCACAACAAAAGAAAACTGTTTCAAAACATCTTCCAAAGAGAAGGCAAAACCAGATTTCCTACCTCGTCTTTGCTGGTAGCAGGACTTGCAGAAACCTGCAAGTTAAAGAAAATAAATACGTTAGTATTGATTGAACATGAAGGTAATTGGATTAATTGTCTTTTTAAAGGAGCTGGCATCAATAATTTGTTATGACCTAAGGGGACAAAAGGGACAACTGGCATAAGTGCATTGTGCACCATGTATACTTCTCCCTCCCTCTCCCCCCACACTTCTTCTCCCACCAAGTTTAGCAACAACAGATTGGTCTTTCCAGTTCTGTTTATAAGGTGAAGAGGATAATTAATATTTTCAACACATTCTATCGATCTTGCCAGGAAAAAAAAAAAAAAAAAAGCGAGAGAAGGTGGAGGAGAGCCGTGTGCAAAGCCCATGTAACGGTGAGGATGAAATGAATACCGAGGAGGCAAAAGCTTTGATGACATTTTTGAGCTTCTTGTTTCTGAAAGTTCCAAGGCACTGTTATGAGAAGTTATAAACACAGCCAACAACTGTAGCCTGATGTTTGAAAAAAAAAAAGCCTCAAAATATTATGACAGCCAGGCGTGGTGGTGCACGCCTTTAATTCCAGCACTTGGGAGGCAGAGGTAGGAGGATCGCCATGAGTTCAAGACCACCCTGAGACTACATAGTGAATTCCAGGTCAGCCTGAGCTAGAGTGAGACCCTACCTTATATATATATATATATTTTTTTTTTTGACAGAAAGAGCTGTGATAGGCTTTGTGCCAAGTTCTTTGTGTTTTCTACTCAGTTATTCCCCATAACAAATTTTATTATACCCCCCTTCATTGACGAAACATTGGGGCTCAGAAGAGCCAGTTTACTTTCCCACAGACTGAAAGTTATTAAGCTGAGAGAATTAGTTTTGATCCTAAGATAAAGGCATGCAGATTTTCAAGCTCCTACCCAGGAGTCCACAACATGTACAGGAAGTTTGGATTTCCACACCACCCACTGTTGTTCATATCAGCCAAGACTGGATCTGTTAGGGGAGGGAACATAGAATTTTTTTTTCTTGCTTCCTCTCTAAAAACTTTATGCTTCAACTTTCCTGAACACCCAAGACTCAGCCACATTGTTCTATCTGGAATGTCAGACTACCAGCTGGTCTGGCAGTACAGGCCTTCTCAGGAGGCTGAGGCAGGAGGATTATAAATTCAAGGCCTTTCTGAGCTACAGAGTGAGTTCAAGACCAACCTGAGCAACTTAGTGAGACCCTGTCTCAAAATACAAAGGAAAAGGGAAGCCAGAGATGTAGAATATGTGAGGCCGCAGGTACCATCCGCAGAACCACAATAAATGAGTAAGTGCAAAAAAATAAAAGTGATAGGTACTAAACTGTATCCTCAAAAGTCCAAGGTTGGAGCTTCAGCCCCCAGAATGATGGTGCCCACAGGTGGGGACCTCAGGATGTCATCCATTCAGATGACAGCACAAAGTGGGGTTCTCATGAGATCAGTGTCCATAGACACCAGGTTTCTCTCTCTACACACACACACACACACACACACACACACACCAAGGAAAGATCATATGAAGATTCAGGTTAGGCATAACCCATGAGGAGAGCCTGCCCAGACACCACCTCTGTGGACATCTTGATCTGGGGCTTCCAACCTCCAGAACCATGAGAAACACACCATTGTTGTTTAAGCCAACTGTCTGTATATTTTCTATGGCATATAACTAAGAAATAGACTGATACCAGCTCACAGCTGCGAATCAAAAAAAAAAAAAAAAAAAAAGGAGGGGGATTAAGAAAGCAAGTTTCCTGACTTAGCCAACCGGCCCCTGTGGTTGATGCTCAGCCCAGCACTTTCTCACCCACGCTCATCCCCAAGACATTAGAGCGGCCCTCCCCGGACCGTTAGCCCCAAATGGAGAAGGCAGAGCTCATTGGCTGCCCACTGGGAAACTTTCATACATCATTAACGGTCCAAACCAGAGCCGGACCTTCAGGTTGACCTCACCCAGGAGCATCCATTAGCCACGACTGAGGGCTTGCCAGGCTGTGATTAGGGGAAATACTATAAGGCAGGATGGAAGTCAGAGATCAGAGCCACGCCTTGCCTCTCTCTTCTGGAACCCTGGAAGAGCCGGAGATGCTGCAGACCTTGTCATACCCCTGATGGACCAACAGGTCCCTTGGCTTATATAACTCTCTCTCTTTGTGTGTGTGTGTTTTTCCTCTGTATGTGTTGCTTCTTTCCTCCTTCCTTCCCTCCTCTCTCTCGCTTTCTTTCTCTCACTCTCTCTCTGTTGTTTCATTGTTGAATCCAAGAGGAGTGCATGAAAGTTAACTATGAGGCTCGACAGCTGCAAGTCCCGGCAGAAATACATTCTCTCTGCCTCACACAGCACGTGGGCAGCACAGTCCTCAGCTGACCCCTCTGGTTTCTTCTCCTTCATAATCGTTTTGTGTTTCCTAACTCGGTCCCTTTGTTACTTACCTCCCACCCCAGTTATGCAACCCCATTTCTTGCACTTACCATAAATGCACATGCATACAGAGAAATGTGCACAGAGCTACCATCATGGTAGCACACACACACACACACACACACACACACAAAACCACAGTGGTGAGAGATAGATCAGCAGTTGAAGGCACTTACCCGCAAGCCTGCCAATCTGAATTTGATCCTCCCCAGCATTCTGTAAGCCACACACAAAGTGGCACACACATGTCTGTGATTTCAACAAGCCTGGAAGCTCATGAGCCAGAATTACTGATGTGCAAACAGTGGCAAAAACAATGAGAGATCCTGTCTCAAAGAGAAAGTGGAAGGAAAATACAAACACCTCAAGTGTGTCCTCCACACCTGCACTGTGGCCCACACATACACAAACAAATTTAAAAAAATAAATAAACTACAGTGGCTAAAACACAGGGTTTTGACACTCAGCCGCCTATAAGAGGATAAGACTATTAAGAAGGGTTGAGGGTTGGGGAGATGGCTTGGTGGATAAAACACTTGCCACACAAGCATGATAACCAGAGTTTGAATGCCCAGAACCCACACAAAGCCAGGCACAGCGGCCCTCATCTGCGGTCCCAGCATACCTACAGTGAGACGGGAGACAGGGACGGCAGAATCCCTGGAAGCTAGCAGGTCAGTAAGCCAGGCACATGGAGGAGTAGAAAACAACCAGAGACCTTGCCTCAAACAAGGTTGAAAGTAAGGACCATTGTCCTTTTGCCCTCTGACCTCTATATACATGTTGTGACAAGTGCATACCCACCTACCTCCCCAAACAAACACATACACACATATACATACAGATGTACAACTTATTCTTTAAAAGCAGCAGCTGAGGGCTAGAGAGATGGCTTAGTGGTTAAGGCGCCTGCCTGCTAAGCCTAAGAACACCGGTTCCAATCTCCAAGTCCCACGTTTAGCCAGATGCAAAGTAACGCAAGGGCGCAATGCCACACTTGCCCACAAGGGGCGAACACATCTGGAGTTCGTTCAAGCAGTTGAGAGGCTGCTGGCATGCCCATTCTCTGTCTTCCTCTCCCTCTCTGTCTCTGTCTCTCTCTAAAAAAAAATTAAAAAATTAAAAATCAGCAGTTGAGCTAATGTGGAAACCAGAGATTTCCTACCAAAAGCCATTTGCATTCAACTTGAACAGGCAAGGCATGGTTATACCTAAATCAAACACTTACATCGGTCACGATCCTTGAAGCCCAATAAACTGTGGTCCATTCCCATGATAGACTAGTATGCAGCAGGGGAGGCCCTAACTTCGTGATGTTGAAGACTCTGCGTAGTTAATGAGCAAGGGAAGACGCAGGCAAGGTCACTCAATGTACTAACAACAACACATTACACACCTCCTTCACATACACATAGATGGATGTTTGAAATAGGTCTGGGAAGATACACACCCAGCTGACGAAAGGTTTATTTTGAGGAGGAACCTGAAACTTGGCTGGAACTTGATGTGGAAAGAAAAGTAATGGGAGACTTTTTCTTCCTGAATTGTTTGAAGTGGAATGTTCTGAATCGTTTTTAAAGGAAATGCACTGGTTTGATGTTAATAATATAACTTATATGATTGTAGGCTACTCTTTTTTAATTGATAAAGAGAGGACTAAGAACTCTCTCACCTGATCCTACATGGCAGCACACAGTGGCAGATAAGGCACTTGGCAATAGGTAGTAGGGGCTTGTGGCCAACTAGAGAGAAGCCATCTTCCTTTTATGGCTTATACTCGCTCATATTAGATATATATATACCAAAATGGTCACCAAAAATACCGTGAGGGCCCTCTGCATAGCCAGAATCCCAGCTACACTGTATTCAGGGTACCTGAATAGATCCATGTATGCACTTCCAGTGTGCATAGCTCAGGACTTGCACAGGAATGTGCCTTCCCCAGACCTAGGGCCTGGATGCACACAGAGCACACTAGAATGGACTGCAGAGGCCAGAGGTATGAGTGAGGGCTCTTTAAGGGCTACCATGCTGGGCTACAGCAATTGGCTTTGATCTAGTCCAAGGCGGTACCATGACAGAGCTTGCCATGGGGGGTTGATATGATTACAGAACTACTGGCTGGTGGGCCATTCTGTAGGCAGCACAGGGCTCAGAAGGGACACAGGAAACTCCCAGCAGGATACTCTTGTTAGCTTTGTTCTGGAGATTCCTTGTCTCTTTAATCATTTTCTTTCCTTGCCTTTGGTTTCCTGGTGTGTGTTTGAAACCCCAAGATGAAGGCTCCTCTTCATTTGTCCTAGGGACTTGATGTGGGAGATTCCTTTCCAGCCCTCTCCTCTTCCTTCTCCTCTTCCTCTGCCACAGCTCACTCATGTGCATCTGCAGATAGGGAGACTGGGAGACAGAGACTTGGAGCTCCTTTCCTCCAGTGAAACCAGGCACTTGGCCGATCAGACATTAGAACTGCCTTCAGGACCCAAGCAAGCATTTTGCACCACACAATGGAGAGGTTCACAAACCAATATGTGTGGTGGGGGGGGGGGGTAGGGCGCTAAGTTCATTGCTAGAGGAGAGGTGGAGACTTAGCCACAGTCACCTGGTCTCCTTCTGTGCACGTACCCAAGATGCCCACACAATGTCTGGGTCTTCTGGACCCTCTATGTTGATAGCATGGGCACAAGTCTATGACTTGTACAGACTTGTGACAGGTCTGTGGGTCCTCGCTGTTCCTGGGGGTCGTTGGCCACCGAAGTTCCGGGCGCAGGAGGAGTTGGGGGGAAGCAGGGTCCTGGAGCGGGTGAGTGTGATGGACAATGAACACCTGGGAGGCTGTCTGATGGATAGCATGCTCTTGTTTATTCAACAGGGGAGTGGGTTTATAAACACTTGAGAAAGGTTGAGAAGGCACATACAGACTATATGGCTATTAGATACATAGTTTATGGGTTGTTATCTAATTGATTGAAAGGCAGAAGCATAAGGGAAATAGTGGCGGGAAAAGCTACGTGACTTCAGCCACATAGGGTCTCTTGGGCAGCTAGCTACAAAGTCAGGAACTGTGAGGGGCGGGCAAAGCCTGACTTATGGAATAGTCAGATGCTTTTGGGATCAAAATGGGGGAGGGCCTCGCCAGTTCTGCCCACTCTGGGTGATGACAGGGCACACTACAACCTTGCCTGAGGGCAGGGAGGGCCAGTTACCATCGCCAGGGTGGGTTCCTGACGATAAGGCCAGCTGCAACCCCACAGCTCAAGGTCTCCAGCCATGTCCAACAGCCCAGTCCAGCTCTTCCTCAGAGTCCCAGCCCATTTTTAGCAATGCCCAACACAGGTCTCTTGTTCACACAGGACAGAAACACCTGGAAAGGGTTTAAGCCGGGAAGAATGCATTAGCTCATGGGATGGAGCTCACTGTGAGTGCTTCAGATAAGATCAAAGAGGCTTAATTACTTCTCAGGCAAGTACAGGAGCTCTGAGCTGAACCTCCAGCTCTCTGGATGCAAGCAGCTGCTCCCGGCACAACTTTGTCACACTCCTATCAGGGAATCCAGACGCACAGTAACTGCTGTCCATCCCCCGGCTGGATGCTACCCCTTCCTTGTTGATGGATGCAAGGGGCTCTGGTTCCCCCTCCCGTCCTCTAGGACTTACCTGGGGGTCCCCCACAGCTCAGCTGCTACTGCTGCTGCACATGGCCTTCCAGGCAGGAAGAAAGAATAATCACACTTTTTCTTAAGCACTGCCCCACCAGGCCTTCAGATCTCTCTCCCCATCAGCAAATGGCTCCACTGTGTTAACAGAAAACCGCTTGCCTGTGATGTCCACGGGTCACTGAAGCAGACCTTCCAGGTAAGGGCCAGGAGGACGCGATTCATGTGCAGCATGGAAGCGATATTTTCTGTTGATAGCCACCCAGATGAAAATGTGAAGTCGACCTGTGATCTCTGCAGGGCTGCCATTGGCGTGGGGGGAACGGGCCTATGGAATGACTAGCACCAGGGTAGGCCTGAGAAGAACAGACGTGGACAATTCCTTTTGTGACTCTTTATTTTTTTAAATATATTTTATTTATTTATTTATTTGAGAGACAGAGAGAGAGGTAAGAGAGACTGAGAGAGAGAGAGAATGGGCGCGCCAGCACCTACAGCCACTGCAAAGGAATTCCAGATGCATGTGCCTCCTTGTGCATCTGGCATACATGGGTCCTGGGGAATCCAACCAGAGTCCTTTGGCTTTGTGGGCAAATGCCTTAACCACTAAGCCATCTTCTCCAGTCCCTTTTATGACTCTTTTTTGACATGCATGTGAGGTGTTCACACACATGTATATGTAAGTGGGCACGTGTGTGTGTGGGTGTGTGTGTGTGCGCGCGTGCAGGTGCATGCATGTGTGTGAAAGCCAGAGGTGGAAGTCAGGTGTCTTCCTCAACCATGCTCCACTTTATTTTTTGAGACAGGTTCTCCTCACTGACCCCAGAGCTCACCAGTTTAGCTCGATTTGCTAGCCAGCTTGCCCTGGGATCTCCAGTCTCTGCCGCCTGACGGCTGGGACTACAGACACGCGCCGCCATGCGGGGCAGGGGATCTGAACCTGGACACTCACACTGCACAGCAAGTACTTTACCAACTGAGCCATTTCCCCAACCCCCACTCCCAGTGCTTTCAACCTTGCTTTCCTTGGCGGTATTAGGACATTTCAGGAAGATGCAAAAACCTCCCAGCTCACTGCCATCTAACTTGGTATAAAATGTTGATTTCATGTGTAGGTTAAGTCTTATCTCCCTTGCTCCACCCCCCTCCTGTACCCCTACACATGCACACACACACACACACACACACACACACACACACACTGGGTTGGCCAGGCTTTCCATAGCAGGATTAAAGGGAAGACATGATAGCCTTTTCTTTCATGCCCATTTCCCTCTCAGAGTTTCTCATTTCAGTAGCTCAAGTGCTTGGTCTAAGAAGATGCGTTTGGGAGAAAGGGAAAAATTGTCTCCACTCCAGCATCCAGTGAATGAGATTGTCTTCTGTCAACACTAATTATCGGGATAATTCCAATGGCCAGTGGCCATTGATTCCTTCTGCATGTAAAGTGTGCAAATGCTGAAACTTTGTGCAGTCCAGGTGAGTTTGGGGGAATATCAGAGAGAGGAGACATCCAAGTCACAGTAACAGAACCAAATGCGTGATGGCTGAGGATAAAGACCCTCCGTGCCTTGTTCCCACAGAGCCTCAAGTGAAAGGCGGTCTACATGTGGCTCTCCTCCCCACGTTCATACAGGGATTAGAGCTGGAGGGGCTGTGCTGTTTTTAACATGCTGCTTCCAAGTCTTCCCTGTCCCCTCCACCTAACAAAGAGGAGAATATATGGAGAACATGAACAGGTGATTTTTAGGGGCCAGACCCAGAAGCAGCACGCAGTGAGCTTGACCTCACATTGTCCCGGCTAGAGCTTAGTCACATGGCCATGTGTCAAGGGTGTTGGGACATGTAGTCAAGCTGTGTGTTGGAGAAAGGATGATGTGGTAGTGGAGCTCGGGGTCTAGACACCCATTCCCATGGTAACATGGCTCCCTGCGAGATCAGTTTCACCTCTTCCAGTTTTCCCAGTGACAGGACCAACTGGCTCTTAATGCTGAGGTCCCTTCAGCTGTTCCCCCTTTGGGTGCCACCAGGCCCACGGGTCAAGCTCAACTCCACAGCTTCCTTGATCTCTCTGGAAATTCACAGATCCTTCTTCACGTGGTTCCCAGGGGCAAGAGCACAGCAGACTCAAGCCCCCACCTTGCTTCCATGCCTTTTCTTTATTCTTCTGCTCAAATTAGATCAGCTTCTGGAGAAACAATGAGCAGAGAATGGCTGGCCTCCCAATAGCAGAGCCGGGCTTTGCTTCATGTTGACAGAGGAAGAACGCTGGCTTATGACTCATCATGATCTCTTTCCGAAAATCTCTCTGCTCCACTTACATCTGCTAGTGGATATTGGGAAGAGCTAGCCCATCCCCTTTCAGAGGTACCCGTGAGGTGCTATCTGAACCCCATTTGGGGATCCTCTTTCAAAACTAAGAGATGTTCAATATATCGTTTTGTCAACTTTGGGTCCTATTGATATGTTAGGATAACAGGAAATACCTTGTTTCCAAATCCTGCACAGGTACCAGCATGGGGCTTCTCCAAGAGCTCCAGCCAACTCTTGTCACTGACTGAGTCTCTGGGTGATTGTCACTGGCATCAACATAATAATTTGGAGCACTGTCATCAGAGTGACTGATGTGTTTGACTTGGCTGGAACCTTGTTTTGCCACTTAAAAAGTTGAATGCAAAAATGAAAACGTCTGGGTTGAGGAATAAGACAAATGGCGTTTCTGCCACACGGGTACCAAGTGACCTTGAGAGCTTGTCTTGTGAACGGGCCTCAGGAAGTCTTCCTGATGGGAATGTTGTTCGTCAGTACTGTGTCTTGAATAAGTGGCACCTTCTCCAGCATCCACCTGTGGTCCAGCTTCCACGTGGTCCAACTTCCACCTGAGGTCTAGTATCCATGTGTGGTCTAGCTTCCACCTGGTGTCCAGCATCCATCTGTGGTTGAGCTTCTGCCCATAGTCTAGCATTTGCCTGGGGCCCAGCTTCTGCTGTGATCGCTGGATCTACCTGCATTGGTCTCATTACTGGTTTATGATGTTGCATCTTCATTCATTATCCACTTGATAGGACTTAAACTAACCTAGGAAACCTTTGAACATGTCTCTCAGGGTGTTTCCAGAAAGAAGTAATTGAGGAGGGAAAATGTACTCTGAATGTGGGTGGCACCATCCTATGGGAGGGAGTACAGCCCTGAATAACAGGAGAAAGCTGTCTGAACACCAGCGCTAATCTCTCTCTGCATCCTGACTGCAGACTCAATGTGACCAGCCACCTCACACTCCTGCCACATACTTGCCCTTCATGATGCACTGAACCCTCATACTGTGAGCCAGAATCAACCCTGCCTTAAATTGCTCCTGGAAAGTATTTTGTTTTTGTCGCAGCAATGAGATCAGTAACTAATACACCTTGATAACAGTCACTTTGACTTGGCTTTGGAGTCAAGTTTCAAGCTCATAAACTATTTGTAACACTTTCTAGGTGTCACATCTTTGGCAAGTGCAGAGAATCAAGGTGGCCACAGGACCTTGGTGCACTGAGTAATGGAATGCACATGGGATTAGAACCAGCTCTAAAACGACCTTGACCAAGAGATGGCAGCAGAAGGGAGGCTGGACTACCTGGAAAGACTGCCCATGTCCTCAGGTGTGTCCCAGAGCCCGCTCCCCGGATGCGCTAAGAGCTAAGGTGCTAGGAGACAGCGATACTGAAGAAGCCACATTTCAGATCCTTAAGACTGGGCCCGGCTGAGCCCAAGCTTCCAGCCTTCCTTGCCAGTGTCCCAGCCATCTAGGATGCCCCTCCCCTCACCACCACAGTTGATATCTGCTCCCTGTTGATGCCTCCAAGTTATCCATGTGACCTTGTACCCAACAGGCTCCACCAGGACTGCTAGCCAACAAAACCCTGAGGATAATCAACAGTTTTGGAGCACACTGCCACACAACAACACATGACTACACTGAAGGCCCTGAGCCTTGCTAAGACTATAACTGTAGACTTGGAAAATATAAATTATAATATTTGATGAGACTTTCATCAGAATGAAACAAAACCATATATTCAAAATGTCTGCCATAATCCCTGGTCCATAGTAAGCAATGAGTTCCATCTTCTCTTGCTCAAGACTTCAAATGCCTGTTATGTGCATCGCTAATGCCAGGGCCTTGTGTATGTGTTGGGTGTGAGCATGCATGCAGGCCAGAGAACAAGCCCTCGTGTCCATCCTCATGAGCAATCCATCTTTTTTCTCTTTCTTTTTCAGATAGGCTCATTGGCCTGGAGCACCCACAGTAGGCTGGATTGGCTGACCAGTGAAGCCAGAGAACACTCCTGTCTCCGTCTCCCTGGCACTGGGTTATGAGTGTGTGTCACCACACCCAGCTTTGTTACCTGGGTTCTGGTGATCAAACTCAGGTCCTCACTGCACAGCAAACACTTGACCCACTGAACTATATCTCCACAGCCCTGACAGTCCCATGGGCATTATTGGTGGTTGTCAGAGCACTCAAGCTGATAAGCCACACAAGCGGTGCTCTGGAGTTAGCAACACCTGAGCTTTATAATCCTCACTGCTGCCTCAAGCTGTGTGCCCTGCAGGAAACATACCCCGCCTCTCTGAGCCTCGGTTTACCCTCACTGGAAATGGGTGCAAGGGTCCATCTCTGGGGCTTGGCGAAATGGCTCAGTGTCGTCAATAAAGGATTGGCTGCACACGGGTGAGGAGCTGAGTTCAGATCCCAGTATCCACACCCAAGCTAGGTGTCATGGTGCATGCCTGAAATCCCAGTGCTCAAGAGATGGAGACGGGCTGAATCAGCGCATTCTGGGTCCATTGAAAGACCCTGTCTCAATAAATAAGGTGGAAAGCAATAAGAGAGAGAGAGAGGTGGTATCTCTCTGGCCTCCAGATGTGCAGGTATACACACATGTTCTCACAATCATACAAACACATAGACACACAACACACACCAACACACACATGCCAAAAAAAAAAAATCTCTGCTTCTCTGTGTAGATCCAATGAGAATATCAGGCTTAGAGTTGACAGTGGGGACGGGCCAGCTGTCACTTTCATTATTTTGGTGCAGTGACAATAATAGTAATAGCTCCCCTATTTTTGCCTGGTACTTGGTTCCAGCCACTGCACTGGCAGACCTCATCTCAGATTTTAATATGTGTTATAAAGGAAAGAGCCCCCTTCATGGATGGGATTCATCTTCCTGCCTCCAACCCCGCCCCAACCAAATTCAGTAGGCTCTACACACCTCCAATGAATAAACCTCTCTTGAAATTCTTCCCTCAAACATACAAGGTTTGTCTTGATGACTCTCACTTGTCAGAAATGGAATATTTACCTTCACTTGCTTCAAAATCCTGGCAGCTTGTATCCTACGAGTAGTTTTACCTACGGTGCTCAGCGAGCACCTCGGGTCTCACTCGCAGATGATTGTAAGAGGAGCAAGAAGTCCCGGGGGCGAGAGAGGAATGGTGAGGTTCCCCAGGGAGCAAGGGAGGCAGAGTGGGAGGCCAACAAATCCCAGCCCTTGGCTTGCCCTTGAAGCCGGTGTATCAAGGAAGGTTACGGTGGTTACAGCGCTGGGTTGATGGGTGTCTGAGCTGTGATGTGCCCATCAGTCACTCTGACACAGGCTGGAAAACATGGGAGATTGAAAACATCACCTGAAGCTTAATTATGAGGAAGGGAGGAGGCCGGATTGGTGAGCTGCTGTGGGGGACCTCCCAAGACTCTTGCCACCGTCTCTCACCGACTCTGGGGAAATGCATGACGGGGCCACTTCCTTCCATGGACCCCTCGTGACATTTTTGAGACTAACTGGATGCAAATAGAGTCTTCTATTTTAGAAGTGTCTGTTTTCAAATCGAGCTCAATGTGGTCCTTTTTTTTTCTGTTGTGATAAAGCATCTATGGTAATCACGTATGGAAGAGGCTGGCTTTGGTTCATGTATTCAGAGGTTGTAGTTCACGGTCTCTTCTCTCTCTTGCTGTAGCGAGGCAGAAATTCACAGCAGGCAGCATGGCCAGGTAAACCTGCTCACCTCATGGTAGCCAGGAGTGGGTGGGTTTAGGGACAACATACGAATATATATCAAGGACATGACCCCAGTATCAAGTTGCTCCACTAGGTCCCAGCTCCTAATAGGCCATTCACCTATGAACTGAGCAGTGGGTTAACTTACCATGAAGCTACCACCCCATTAAGCAGTCACATCTCTATCACGCCACCAGCCTTTAAGACATGAGCCTCTTGTGGGGAATGTTGCACTTAGCAATCTGGAATATTGTTTGCATGCCTCCTTTCTCTCCTCTCTCTCTCTCCTTTTCTTGGTCTAGGTAAAGATTTGTTGGTTTTGTTTATTTTACAAAAAAAAAATCCCCACAGCTCTTACTTCTGACTTTTTCCTTATTGTTTTTCTATTTGTTGATTTATTTTTGCCCCCAAATCTTTACGATTTCCTTTCTTTTGCTAACTTTTGGCATTTTGTTTTTCTTCTGCTTCCTGGGGGCTTAAAGTTAGATTAAGACTTCTCTTCTTCTTAATACAGGTGTTCGTTACTATTCATTTCCCAAGCAAAACTGCTTTTGCTGTATCTCATAAGTTTTGCTGGGCTAGATCTTCCTTTCAGTTTGCTTGGAGATGTTTTCAAAATTACTCTTTAATTTTCTTTCTTTTCTGTATTGGCAGTTCAAGAAGGTTTGTCTTTGTTTCTTTGAATGTGTGGGCTTTTCCATTTTCTTACTGCTGTTGATTTCTAGTTTCATTCTGTTGTGGTCAGAAAAGAAACGTGGAATGATTGCCAACTCTGTGTATTTGTGAACACTTCTTTCATGACCCAATGAGTGCTGCGTCTTAAAGAAAAGAATGCTCCTGAGCTGGGTGTGGTGGTGCACACCTTTAATCCTAGTACTCGGGAGGCAGAGATAGGAGGATCGCTGTGAGTTTGAATCCACCCTGATACTACATAGTGAATTCCGGATCAGCCTGAGCTAGAGTGAGACCCTACCTCGAAAAAAACAAAAAAGAAAAAGGGTGCCTGAGAGATGGCTTAGCGGTTAAGGCATTTGCTTGCAAAGCCGAAGAATCCAGGTTCGATTCCCCAGGACCCATGTTAGCAAGATGCACAAGGGGGCGCATGCGTCTGGAGTTCATTTGTGGTGGCTGGAGGTCCTAGCACATCCATCCTCTCCCTCTCCCCTCTCTCTCTCTCTCTCCCTCTCCTCCCCTTTCTCTGTTAAATAAAAATAAAATATTTTTTAAAAAGAATGCTTCCTGAGTGCTCAAGAAGAATGTGCAAGAAGTGGGAAGATGGCTAAGTGGTCAAAAGCACTTGCTTGCAAAGCCTGCCAGCCTGGGATTCCATTCCCAAGCCAAGCATTTTGTGTGTCATTTACAGCAGCAAGAGGCAATTCTTTAAAAAAGAAAAGAGTGTGCTCTGTCAGAGGGAAGGTTATTTGTATAATTCAGCCCATTTGTTTTGTAGTGTTGTTCAATTAACTATTTCCTTCTTAAAATTTTTTTAAGAAAGAAAAGTAGAAGATAGAAAGGAAGGAAGGAAGGAAGGAAGGAAGGAAGGAAGGAAGGAAGGAAAGAATGGAGGAAGGAAGGAAGGAAGGGAAGGAAGGGAAGGAAGGAAGAAAGAAAGAAAAGGAAACCTAATCAGTGGCTCTGGATTAAGTGAAAGACACTGTCGCAAACAATAAGGTGGACAGCCACTGAGGAATTCACCCGACATTGACCTACGGCCTCCACACACATGCTCATGTGAAAAACGCAAAGGAAAAGGAAAAAGAAAACCTGTTAGAGAGGTGACTTAGTCTTAACTGGTCCAGCTAGTCAGTGGCAGACTGGTATTTTGGACTTGGGTGTATCTGACTCCATCTGTGTGGCCTGGTGTCCACCCATTATGTCAGGGGCATTCAGAAGCCTCCATGCCAAGGCAAGATATCTCCCCTCTATGACCAACCATCTTCCCCAGCCAAACATAGCTTCTTCAAAGACTTGTGGCCTCCCTGTCACCTCTGAACAGATATGAAAAACTCTCTTTGAAAGGACACATTATTTATGGAGCTAAAATGGAAGGGACAGTGGGAAGGAATACTCAGATCCTTGGACAGCACCAAGATGACGTAATGTATGCTGCTCTCGCCCTCTCTGCTCTTCCCAGGGCAGCAGCGGAATTGAGAAGGAACTTGGTGATTGCTTTAGCTGGGCTCGGCCTACCGTTGGCCATTTGCTTTCCTTATTTCCTAGTCCCGCTGGGCTGCCTCTGAGTATTTCATCTTCTGTGGCAGGAATGTTGGTGTAGAAAAGGCTTCAGAAAACTGCACACAGGAAAACAAAGAGCAAGGAGCATGCTGGGAGGAGCTATCTTGGGAAAATGTTCTGTCAAAATGGGTCTTTTGATGGTGTTTGAAATATGAGTCAAAGTCGCCTACCGTGTTCCAGGGGCCAGGAGCTTGTGCCCATGTGATGGTTCATACTGACTGCCAGCTTGACAGGACCTAGAATCACCTAGAAAATGAGCCTCTGGGCATGCCTGTGAGCGGTTTTTTTGATTGGGTTAAATGAGGTGGGAAGTCCCACCTTCACTGTGGGTGGCTGAGCCTGGACAGAAAGGAGGAGCTGCCTGAGCATCAGCATTCCTTGCTCTCTGCTCGATCACCATGGACGTGAATGAGATCAGCTGCCTTGAGCTCCTGCTGCCATGCCTCCCCAACCAGGACAGAGGGGAACCTCAGACTATAGGACAACGTAAACCCTTTCTTCCTGAAGTTGCCCCAGGCAGTATTTTGTTCCAGCAACGAAAAAATAACCAATGCAATCCATTTCTGACTCTGCAGTGGTGTGGTGTAGGTATCTCCTCTGGGTTCACAGTGCTGAGGTGAACCACATAGTACCTTGGCTCTGTAGCCTTCACAATGAAATAAACAGGACTAATTAGAGCGAGGTATGGTGGCCTATATGTGTGAAACGGCTGGAACAAAACCATCACTTTGTACACTAACTTAAATGCTACTACTGATTTATTGGAAATGGAGGTGCTTCGGGGTCATGTGCTCTCTTGTAGCTCACCCTCCGCCCATGCTCCTGTAGTAAGCCTGATATGAGCCCCTGGGTACAGCCAGCTGGACTTGGATGGAATCGCGTTTTTGGCCTGGTGGAACCCTATCTAGGTGAGTGGACAGTTTGTCACATTTCCCTGGGGAAAGCCACACAAGTGGCATGGACCACATTCGTAGACCTATTTCCCATGAGCCTTGTGTGGAACAGGTAACAATTGTGACAAGCAGCAGGAGTGTTACCATCATCAGAGGACCAAGCACAACAGCCCTGGGTTGTTGGACTCAAAGTGAGTAGGAAGTCCACAAGCCGGCAGAGGAACAAATGTACAAAAGGAAGAAGAAGGGCCTGAGAGTAACGGCAGAGGTTTGCAGGTATGTCCCTCACAGGGAAGCCATGTCAGCCCAGGAGGGTTCCAGGAAGCCACCACTCAGCTCTGAGGACATAGAAGCTTCTGGTGACAGAGCCACATATCCAACATCTTCTCCAGCCAGAATGCACACATCCACCCAAGCATCTGGAAAGCCCCTTACATGACTCAGAGAGTGGAAAATCTCTGAGCCCTTCACACCTGCCCTGGGGCACTTGTGAGATGGCAGCTGTGGCTTCATTGTCACCCTAGAATTGAGTCACCTCTGAGACACTTATACTTACTGTCTGAGCAATCTGAGGCATGTTACTTAACTTCTCTGTGCCTAGACTCCTTACCTGTTAAGTGTGGACCATATAGGATTATCTGAGTGGTAAACGGGATGACACAATAAGACATTCAAGAACTACGTTGTGGGGCTGGGGAGATGGCTTGGTGGATAAAACACTTGCTGCACAAATGTGAGTACTGGAGTTCAGACCCCCAGCATCCACATAAATGCTGAGTGGGTGTGGCAGCCCGCATGCAACCCCAGTGTTCTGGAGACAAGGAATCTCTAAGGCAAGTTGGCTAGCTAGACTAGGTAAATGGGCAAAAATGCTGGGTTCACGTGAGAGGCGCTGCTTCAGTCAATCAAGCAGAGGGTGAGGGAGGAAGACACTGCTGACTCCCACCTCTGACCTCTACAGACACACAGACACACCAGCACATGCATGTGCACACACACACAAATGCAAAAAGAAAGAAAGAAAGAAAGAAAGAAAGAAAGAAAGAAAGAAAGAAAGAAAGAAAACCTGCCTTGTTACCTTTCTTTTTCTTTTTTTCTAATTTTTATTTTATTTTTATGTATTTATTTGAGAGAGAAGAAGAGGCAGACAGAGAATGGACATGCCAGAGCCTTCAGTCATTGCAAATGAATTCCAGACATTTGCACCACCTTCTGCATCTGGCTAACGTGGGTCCTGGAGAATCGAACCTAGGTTCTTTGGTTTTGTAGGTATGTACCTTAACCACTAAGTCATCTCTCCAGCCCTTCTTTCTATTAATGCAGCTCCTGTGGGTTTCTGGTTAAAGAACTGAACACTGTCCCTAGCACCTGGGACAACACAGCTGATATATTTTGTTTATTTCCTCTTCTTTTCATAAATAATTCCTAAGAATGACTCAAAGAACATGAGTGTGTGCATACATACGTTTATTTTTGTCTTATGATATTTAGGATTTTTACTTTTTAATTGACAATTTTATATATGTGTACAATGTATTTTGATCATAACCCCTTCCCATTACCTTCTTTGAAAAAATATTTCAGGGCTGGAGAGATGGCTTAGCGGTTAAGGTGCATGCCTGTGAAGCCTAAGGACCCCAGTTCAATGCTCCAGGTCCCATGTAAGCCAGATGCACGAGGGGGTGCACGCATCGGGAGGTCGTTTGCAGTGGCTAGAGTCCCTGGTGTGCCCTTTCTCACTCTCCCTCTCTCTCTCTCTTTCCCTCTCTCTGACTCTAATAAATAAATAAATAAAAATAAAAATCTTTTTTAAAAAAGTATTTCATTTATTTATTTGAGAGAAAGAGGCATAGGGAGGGGGGGAGAGAATGGACATATCAGATTTTCTAACCACTGCTATCTCCAGACACATGCGCCACCTTGTGCATCTGGCTTTACGCAGTACTGGGGAATCAAAGTACCTTAACTGCTGAGCCATCTTTCCAGCCCCCCACTACCTTCTCTTGCCCCATTTCTCATTCCCTTATACTGACCCCTTCTTCCCAACTAGTCCCTCTTCTCCTTTGATGTCTCTGGTTTTTCTTCCATTGATGTGGGCGTGACCTACTGCACTAAATGTGTACATTTGAGAGATTATTTACCTGTGCGCACAGGGGTGACCACACCACTGCAGAAGATGTCTTCCATCCTAAAGCCACCATTAACTGTCTATACCTTCTCAGCGGGGAAGCAAGCGGGGACGTCACTGCCTTCTCCACCATCCATGACTGCGTGTTGATGGGCGGAGCACTGTGTGTGAATCGTGTGTGGTTACTACAGTCATCCTGAGCTCATGAATTTTGATACATATCTGCTTTTGTGGGTCTTCCTTCTACTCCCCCATTTCCCTACATCTGTCTTGCTGGTTCCCTTCCTTTCCCCAATACTCCCCTTGAATTTGCAATCCTTCTACCTCAGCCTCCCAATGGCTGGGATTGTAGGCAGCATCGTGTCTGCCTTATATACGTGTTCATAGAAAGCACCACAGTATTGCCTCAATTTCCTTTCTGGCAGGTATGTCTTAGCTTAGTCCCTTCCTTTCCTCCACTCTACCCATCACATCCAAAAGACCTCTCAGTGTCATTTTTCTCCCTCCCTGCCTATTTCCCTTCTTTCCTTCCTTTCTCTTTGGATGTGCATGTGTGCGGAGTGTACGCTTGTGAAGGTCAGAGGTTGATGTCAGGCATCTTCTTTGGTCATTTTACACCTTATTTCATTTGAGGCAGGCTCTCTCACAAAACTCTCCAATTCATCTAGTCTAGCTAGCCAGCTTGGCCCAGGGATCTACAGGTCTCTAGCTTCCCTGAAGTTACAGGCATTGCACAACACTTGGCATTTATGTGGGTGCTGCGAAACTAAACTCGGGTCCTCACTCTTGTGTGGAAAGTGCTTTAATGACTGAGCCAACTCCCCGGCCCTTTTCTCCACTTCTCAGTCCCTGCTGTCCGAGTCAGGCGGATAAGACCACTTAGCCAGGTTCATCCATTCCCTGTCCCTTCTAAGCACAGGGCCCTTGTGAACCTGGGATTCCAGCCTAAGCTAGGAGTAAATAGGATTACCTGGGGTGGCTGGAAGTGGTGGAGACAGAAGGTGTTTTGAAACTTAATAAAAAATTAATTAGCAAAAGAAACAAGGCAAAGGACAAACATCTGTGAGCAGACAATCTGCAGAGAAAAACAAACCGGATCTATGGCACTCGGTTGAGTCAGGCATGGGAGCCTGCTGGGCTGCACCAGGAGAAGCTGGAGGCAGGCTTTGAGGGGAACAAAAGGCCTACGTGTTTACTTCTCAGGACCAATGACAGCCTCACTCAGAGTTCCAAAGAGAGGGTCTCTGCACGCTGCAGGGAAGCAGAACACGGAGGAATTGCTAAGAAATAATCATTGGACAGATGCTTCAGAGGGAAGGGGCCACCGGCAGGAGAAAGCCTCCATGGCCAGGCAGAACAGGAAGAAGCTGGGGACAGCTGCTCCGGAGCCCAGACAACCAGGCCGTGACAAGAGCGTCCTGTGGAAATCACAGTCCTCAGCCACCAGCCACCAAGATGAGAAAGAGAAGCTCCAAACCCATTAGGGGAGAAATGGAACAGCTAGAATGAGACTCGGTCATGGATCACGGTAGACGATGCATCTCTTCCCCTCAACGTGCCCTCCTCACTCCCGCACCAGGCTTCTCCATGCTATCCAGGGCACTTCCCTGGCGGCTCTCTTTGGCTATAAGAAGCATGCGCAAAGCAGGCTGAAAGGGCATTAGCGCCTCATCCTAGGAGCATCCCTCTGCTGATGAAAGCATCTTCTCCCATCCAAGTACTAGCCAGGCCCGACCCTGATTAGCTTCCAGGATCAGACACGATCAGGGTGGTATGGCCGTAGACCTTTCTTCTTCCCTGAGTAGAGCAACTCAAGTCCAAGGTTTAGAAGCCTTTAGGGCTTTCTTTCTCTCTCACTCTCTTTCCCTTTTTTGATACAGCCTTGCTATATAGCCCAGTCTAGCCTCCATCTTGCAATCCCCCTCCCTCAGCCCCCCAAGTGCTGGACTACTGACATTAGCTATTACACACAGCTTTCACCCATGTGTCACCATTGGCCTCCCTCGCCTCTTCTCCCCACGTCCCATGCTTTTGAGGATGCCACCAAACACAATCCACAAGCTCTCTCAAATCTTTTTCTTGGTACCTGTCTGTCTCTAGGGATTCAACCTGAGACAACCATGTTGTAGACTACAGGCAGGAATGAAAGTGAATGAGAGTCCGTGACTCAGCTACTTAAGATGCTGTGCCCACACCTGCCCCTTCATCACCTTCACCCTCGCAGTGACTGCCTGGCAGCCTCAAATCTCCTTCTTGGATGAACTACCAGACATCCCTTTTCCCAACATTCCCACCATGTCTCAAATGGTGGAAGTTCTGAAATCAGGACACCCAAACAGCCTTTAGATTCTCCAAGCAAGGACCTATAAATGATCATAGGGTGACTGGGGAGATGATTAGTAGATAAGGCACCAGGCAGGAAAGCCTAAGTACCTGAGTGTAGGATCCTGGAGCCCAAGTGAAAGCCAGATGCTGCGGTCGGATCTCCCAGAAGGTCATAGGCCAGCTAGCCTGGCAAACACAGTAGATCCTGTCTCAAACAAGATGGAAGGTGAGGGCTAGCAATCAAAGCTGTCCTCTGACCTCTACACACATGCCCATACTTACAGACATGAGCATGTACACACATCATGCAAACACACACATGCACACACACAGAAAAAACTCAAATTGGACTTAGGAGTTAACTGTGACTTCATATCTGACCCCAGGGATATCGCAGTGCACCCTGCCTCTCTTCTTGACAAATTCTAATGACTCAAGTCTTTTCCCTTGAGCTTTGTCTTCTCCTAGAGCCATGGCTTAGCCTGAGCTGGGAAACCTGAGTCTACCTGCGTCAAAACGAACTCCCTGTTGTGAGGTGTGTCAAGGGCAGAGAAACTTGATCTGACAAGCATTTAGGAGTGGGACTTGGAAAGTGACTGGGGTTTGTTCTCGGGGTGAAGGCTATAATTTATTTGGGAGAATCATAAGACAAGGCAGAGAGCAGAGGATAAAGCAACCCAGGTCTGCTCCCTGACTCTTACTATGCAACACCCTGTACCACCTTGGGGCACTGTCATGAAGAAAGCCTTCACAGCTTTGCCCCTGGACCCCATACTTCCAGGACAGTGAGCCCATGGAATCTTGATCACTGGCCTTTGTCTATGGCATTGCATTATTGCCAAGAGCAAGGAGGGAAATCCTTCCCCTGTATGGTCCAGTCCAGCTATAGGGAGCTCTCACCCTCCCTATCTGGGTATAGTTTAATGGGCTGCTTGGGGGAGGCCGTCCTCCCATCTTTAGTCAGCATCTACCCCAGGAGCCTGCCCAATCCTGACAGCAGCCATCACTCACCTGTGACATTGGGAGTTATCACACAGGCTGTGATTTTGAACTTGGTGCATCTACAGTAGCTAGGCAGATGAGTCTTTTCATCTGCAAAGCTGATGCTTGCAAAGGTCTTGTCATCTCCTGACCAGTAAGCATATTCCTGCACATTTTCCCAAAAAGTTTTCTTAGCCCAGAAAATTTCAGAGCTTTTGCAATTGGACCAAGAGCACTCCAGACGCCAACTGGCTTTGTACTTACTCTTCATTTCCAGCCCAATACATGAACCACCATAGATCGGTTGTTGACGGCACTTATGGCTGAGGTAGTGTCTATTCTGAACTGGGTGTGGGGCTCTGGGGGACTGAATGTAAAGTGACCCCTGTAGCCACATTTAGTTGTAGTTAATCCTCTTACTCAGCTGATGGAGCCTTGGGGAGGAGGAGCCTGCTGGAGGAGGTGTGTCACTGAAGGCAGACCTTGAGGTTGATTAAGCCAGCCCCAAGGGGGGTGGGCTGGTCAGGAGCTCACTCTGGCTGCTAACTCCCTGATGCTATTGGTGCATGAAGATGTGGACCAGCTTCCTGCTTGTACCTTGCTTTCTTGGCCATGGTGAAACTTCTTCTCAAAACTATAAGCTAAGATATTCTTTCCTTCCATCAGTGACAGTGACTGCGATAGGGGCCAAGAATTCTCCGGGTTTTATATCACTGATCTGATGACAAGGCAGCCATATGAGGATGCGGGCATGTCCATGAAAAGGACAAGGAAAGAGAGACTGAGAGATCACCTCCACAGCCCCACGCAAGCATCAAGCCACTCTACTGAACATTTCAAGAGGCATGAAGGAACCCAGGTGTGTTCTCATCACGGCCATAGCCAGCCATCCCCCAGACCAGTGGCCACTTTGGTAAAACCTTAGCTATCAGCAGGACCTGGAAGCCAATGTCCACTTCGTCTTACTTTATTTTTTATTTTTTATTTTTTTATTTTTTTTATTTTTTGGAGAGAGACACAGAGAGAGGGGGGGGGGAGACAGAGATGGGAGCGCCAGCAGTGTCTCAGCTGCTGAGAACGAAATCCAGATGCGTGCGCCCCCTTGTGGTCAAGTGTGGCGTTGTGCCCTTAAGTCACTTTGCATCTGGCTAAACTGGGACCTGGAGATTGGAACCACTGGAGATTGGAACCAGCGTTCTTAGGCTTAGGAGGCAGGCGCCTTAACCCCAAGCCATCTCTCCAGCCCTATTTTTTCTTTTTTTGAGACAGAGTCATATTCACGTATCCCAAGCTGGCCTTCAACTCATTATGTAACCAGTGATGACTTTGAAGTTCTGATTCCCCCATCCTCATCCTCAGAGTGCCTAGTTTATTCAGTGCTGAGGAGTGATCCCAGGACTTCACACATGCTAGTTAAACACTCTACCGCTCTACCATCAACTCTTAACACTCTCTCTCTCTCTCTTTTTTAACAAAACATTGCTGATGCCCTTCTATAATCTGGAAACAGCTCTCACTCCTGGGACATGGAATGGACACCTTCATAGTAATCCAGCTGGAGGCAACTGCTTTACTGGCCTCTCTTCTTTCCCATGTTATGATCCTTCATTTTTCTTCCCCATCATGTCACAAGCACGGGAAGGTGTAAGGAGTTGAGTGTGGGGCTCTGCAATCCTCGCTTGGACCCCCTCACCACAGACGCACTACTCAGCATCACCACATCCACGAGCTTCCTCAGCACTGTGTCAGTTGTTATCACATCAGCTTCAAAAGATGAGCAGTACTGCCTATTGCCCAGGCCAAGGTCCATTAGAATGTTCTAGAATGACGGAAACAGATTATTTCCATACCATCCAGTAGGGTGGCTGCTGACCTCTTGAAAAGTGCCTGGTGGAAGTGAGGAACTGAATCTTTTTTTTTTTTTTTTTAATTTGAGAGAGACAGAGCGAGGTAGAGACAGAGAATGGGCATGCCAGGGCATCTCAGCCGCTGTGACTGAATTCCAGATGTGTGCGCCCCCTTGTGCGCATGTGCGACATTGTGCACTTGCATGACTTTTTGCATCTGGCTAAACGTGGGTCCTGGAGATTCGAACAGGCATTATTAGGCTTTGCAGGCAGGTGCCTTACCTGCTAAGCCATCTCTCCAGCTCAGGAACTGAATCTTTAATCTGGTTTCTATTAAATTAATTTTCACTAAGAACCTAACATGTGGGCTGGGCAGGCATGCGTACAATCCTAGCACACAGGAAGCAGAACCAGGCGGACCCTCAAGCTGGTGGGCTAGACTATCTGAATTGGTGAGCTCTGGGTTCAAGTTAGACATCTTAAGTAACGTGAAGAATCATCAAGACACCTGACATCAACCTCTGCCTCCACATGCACATGCCCCACACACATGCACATGCCTACTCACACACAGGTATCTACACGCACACAAACACATATGTGCACATGTACACCCCACACACATGCATAGGAAAGAGTGGCTGGAGAAATGGTTTAGCAGGTTAAGATCACTTCCCACTCAAGCATGAGGGACTAAGGGTGCTGAGACCACCCGAGTTCAATTCCCCTCACCCACACAAACAACTGGGCATGGCCGCGCATGTCTGTAACCCCAGGCCTATGGGAATCAGATATCAGAGAAGCTTGCAAAAACGGCAAGCTCCAGAATCAGTGAACGACTCTGTCTCAAGGAAACACATGGATGAGAAATGGAGGGGGGAAAATACCTGACATTCTCTGGCCTCTGAATACACACACACACACACACACACACACACACACACACACACACACACCAGAAACTACCTGTGGCCACGGCTCCCAGTTTGGACAGCACCAGTCTGGGTAACAAGTTCAAGTCAGAATCGAGCTACTTGCTCAAGCACATGAACCTGGGCCTCAGTACAGGTGAGATTTGAACCCACACCTGCTATTTCTCCTCCTCCAGCTCCTATAGCCAACAAGACTGGGCTGGCTGAATACTCACTCAGACAACCAGACTGTGGTGTGAGAGTCAAGGCAGGCTGAGGAGGGGCGGTGCCAGGGCCAGGGAATTGGCCCAGAAGGAGCAGACTATGAACATTAGAAGCAGATCATGGTTGTGGAAATGCTCTGCAAACTGTGAAGTGCTGTCTGAGGGTGGGGCTAGTTAAGACCCCTCCCCCCCCTTAGTCACGGACTCCTCTCTTGGCTGTTTCTCTGTAGCCCTCTGCTCTGATAATCACTAATTAAAGCTTAAGGGATTTGGGGATTCAGGCCCTGGAAATTTGGACTAAACCCTCTGTGTTATTGAGAAAAAAAAAAAGAAAGAAAAGAAATCTTGGGTAATTAGCTTTTCTTTCCCTAAATGCTTTCTGGGTCTCATTATAAACTAAGTGCTGGGCTAATATACCTTGTGTTGTGAGCGCCTCCCTATTCCTGCTAATTGAATTAAACCCAATTCCCTGCAAATAAAATCTTGGTGTTCTTAACGGCAGGAACCGAGCTGTTTCTTCTGGAAGAGGTCATTACAAGGCCTTAATCACCAGGATCTCAATGTCTTTGTAAGGCAAACTGTCTGCATGCCAGTTCCCTACAATGTAGGCTCTGTTAATACCAAAGTCCCAATATGCCCTTGGAATCTTCTCCCACCCCACCACCACTTTTTAAAATTCCACTTCAAAATGTTTAATAATGATTAATCCAATTTCTAAGATGCCAGAGAAAAGACAAGAGAAAGGGATTTTTTTTTTTTTTTAATTCTGATTCAGGACAAATGTTCTGAAATTGACTTGTGGACTCATTTTCTTCTTCCCTTGGACCCAGCACACTCCCAAGTTGCAGGTCAATGGAGGAGCCTTCACTGCTGGAGCTGCACATAAGCCCAGGATGAACTCCAGGGCTGCCCACGTGACCACATGCCAGGTGAAGATGGGTGCCACTGTTTCTGGCAGCACCATCACTCTATCCACAAAGTGATGCTAATAACCTTGGGGGCCATTCTTCTTTACTCCTGTGGGATGGGAACTTTTATTTTAGAGCTTTCTGAAAATTGATGTAATCACCTGTGTTGGTCAGATCTTAAATTTCCTTGCTGGAAATTCAACTTTTATAGACGGGCTGAGTATTCAAGTTTGAAATTCTAAGTCAAGTGGATAAGAAAAAAAAGTAATACTCTGGGGCTGGAGAGATGGCTTAGCAGTTAAGGTGCTTGCCTGAGAAGCCTAAGGATCCATGTTCAATCTCTCCAGATCCCAAGTAAGCCATACACACAAAGGCAATGCAAGCACACAAGGTTGCACATGAGCACAAGGTGGAGCACATGTCTGGAGTTTGATTGCAGTGGCTGGAGGCCCTGGTGCTCCAATTCTCTCTCTCCTCTCTTTCATAAAAATCTAACACTCAGGGTAGCAAATACACTGTGGTTTGTGAAAATAAGATTTAAATATGCATGATGTTCTCCCCGCCTCTCTCTCCTGAGCATAATGGCACATACCTTTAATCCCAGCACTCGGGCGGCAAAGGCAGAAGGATTATTGTGAGTCTGAGGCCACCCTGAGACTACATCGTGTATTTTAGGTCAGCCTGAGCTAGTGTGAGAAACTACCTTGAAAAAACAAAAAAGGAGGAGATGGGGGGGAGAAAGAGGAGGAGTTAGGAGAAGGGAGCAAAGAGAAAGAGAAAAGTGGCCTGGTTGAGTTTTCTCAGTGGTTAGACATTTGATTGCAAAGCCTACCGGCCTGGGTTTGAGAGAAAAGCCAAATGAACAAAGTGGTACACGCATCTGAAATCTGTTTGCAGCAGCAAGAGGCACTGAAGGGCCCATTCTCCACCCCTCTCAAATAAATAAAATATTTTTCAAAGACTCTGAAAGAAAAAAATAAAAGATGCACAATGCCCCCAGAGCTTCTAACACTACAAACACTGTCCAAAAGTTTAATAGATGTTATTCCCCATGCAGACCATGTGAGCGGTCCCAGAGGCGGGGTACCAGGTGTGCACTTTCTAGAGTTTTATGCCCTTGAGGCTCAAGCGTCTCGTTCTTTCAAGGCACATCTCCTCTCTGTGAAGGCTCTTCTGCTAGTTCCATGACAGCTGAACTCTTATACAGTCTTGAAGGCCCAGGCTGGAACCTTCCACTCACTGATATCTGCTGCCACTGACCACAGTGTGCTCCTTACAGGCCCCTGCGGAGTGAGCAGTGTGTCAGATTGAGAGACGTTGGGTCTTGGGGGTGGGGGAGAAGGCTACATGGGCCTGGGGCTGGGGCCTAGCTGTGCACTGAGTGGCCAATTACTTCACCTCATAGAACTTCTGTTTGGTCACCAACAAAACAGGGAGAATAAAAGGCTTGAAGGGATGATGGGGGCTTTGTGGGTTTGAATAATAGCATAAGGGGTAGTTACAGAGTTAGCTCAGTCCATGAAGTGCTTGACCAGGAGGACCTGGGTTTGCATCTCAGCCACTCACAAAAGAACAAAGAACAGGGTCCAGTGATGCCGGCCTGTGGTCACAGCGCTGGGGGAGTAGAGACAGGAGAATCCCTGGGAGTTAGTAGTTAGCTAGTCTAACTGAATCAGTGAGGCTAGATTCAGTGAGAGACCCTGTCTCAAAAATAAGGTAGAGGGCTGGAGAGATGGCTTAGTGGTTAAGGCGCCTGCCTCCTAAGCCTAAGAACTCTGGTTCCAATCTCCAGCGGTTCCAATCTCCAGGTCCCACGTTTAGCCAGATGCAAAGTGACGCAAGGGCGCAATGCCGCACTTGACCACAAGGGGGCGCACACATCTGGATTTCATTCACAGCAGCTCAGAGGCTGCTGGCACGCCCATCTCTGTCTTCCTCTCCCTCTCTCTCTGTCTCTCTCTCTCTGTCTCTCCCCCCGCCCAAAACAAATAAGGTAGAGAGGGCTGGAAGGATGCCTTAGCAATTAAGGCACCTGCCTGCAAAGCCAAAGGACCCAGGTTCAATTCCCCAGGACCCACTTAAGCCATATGCACAAGATGGTGCCATGGGTCTGGAGTTTGTTTGCAGTGGCTGGCGCAGCCATTCTCTCTCTTTCTCCCTGTGCCTCATTCTCCCTGTCAAATAAATAAAAATAAAATATTTAAAAAATAAGGTAGAGAGTGTCTGAGAAAAACACTCAACATCTACCTCTGTCCTCCACATGTACACACGTTCACATCCACGTGTACCTACACACACATGAACATACATACACGCATGCACTCTAAACGGTAACACAAGGAAAATGATTAGTATACAGCAAGCATCTGATATGATCCCAACCTTGTCAGGGTTATAGGACTAATTCACTACCTTTGTTTATTTGCTCAGAGGTCCATTTTCCTCCGTGGGAAATCCTCTTTATGGGAAAAGCCAGATCTCACACACTTGAATAGCTGAAGCAAGATCATAAATACACCTGCCTTGGGGACTATTTGGTGGCTGGATGGATAGATAGACAGGAATAAAGTTTAAGAATTCAGTGGCTGAAATTAAACAGTAGCTGGCATGTAGTAGGTGCTTAATGCGTGAATGCATGTGTGAATCCCTTCCACCTATCATCCAGGGACCTAAATGGAAAACAAATGCAAGGCTGTGCGATTTCCCTGAACTTCCCTGCAAGAAGCAGCCCATATCCGCTGACGGCCGAACAACAGTGTTAAATCACCGCCTAACTACTCCTGCTAGGATGGAACTCCACGTTTCACCAGCAGAAGCATCTCCACTTCCCCGCTGCTGAGAACAGCTGCAGCGAGCTGTTCACGGCGCCTCTACGACGGGCTTCCCTTGAACGAGCCTGGACTTGCCTCTGCACACTTCCTTGCCTTGTCACCCTGGAGAGCTTGCTCCAGGAACCTGACAGGAAGCCCATGACACGACGTGATGTGCAGAAGCGTTCTGTCTACCTGTAGGCAGGAGAAGCCAGTGTGGCAACATGTATGTGATTTGGGGTACAGAGGGCTCCTGCATGTGGCCCGGGCAAAAAACCAGCCAGTGTTTGATTTCATAGGTGACCTGGATGTTTGGCTTCCAGCTGGGGGCTGAGGGGGTCAGGACAAGGCTGGTACACATTTTGAAGCAGACATAATCTACTTCCTGACAGTAGCCTGGGTGGAAAGGAAGTCATCAATCTGAGGTGATAACCAGACTATGTTACACCTGTTCTGTTTGAGCTGGGAGTGAGGGCACTGGGCTCCCATGGCTGTGGGGGACAGTGGCAGATGAAACACAAGTCACTCACTTAACATCTGAATCTTACCAATATGGGGAGAGTTATGCTCAGGGTGTCCTGAAGGCACAGGAGAGAAGGGATACAAGGCAGGTCACTCCCAGGCCTGCTGAACATGAATGTCACAAGCATGTTTTCTCCCGGCAGAGGCAGGGACACCAGGCTCCAGCTCAGATGCTGGGGGCACCACCTTGCTGGGAGTGGCATTGTTCTTCAGTCCCCAAAGCCCACCTGACTCACTCGGCCCTGCACATGGGCTGCGACTGGTTTATGTGAGGCCAGAATCCTGGGGACGTTGGGCACGCCAGGTGAGGCTGGGACTGAGATGCCACAAAAGTGTCTTATGTCTGTATCCTGGTTCATGATGCTGTCAAGGTCAGATTTCTTTTATTTTCTTTCTTTCTATTTTTTTTTTTTTTTGAGACAGGGTCTCATGTAGCTCAGGCCACACTCAAACTCATTATTTAGCTAAGGACGACCTTGATGACCTTGAACTTCTGATCCTCCTGACTTCTAGGATGCCAGCAATGCACCAGCACATATGGTATATGCACTGCTGGGAACAAACCCAGGGCTTCATGCATGCTCTGCAGGCACTCTACCAACTGAGCCACATCTAAGCCCAGGTCTGCTTGCTTGCTTGCTTCCTTCCTTTCCTCCCTCCCTCCCTCCCTCCCTCCCTCCCTCCCTCCTTCCTTCCTTCCTTTCTTTCTTTCTTTTTAATAGAGAGAGACAGAAAGAAAGAGGAAGATGCAAAGAGAGAATGGCCGTTCCAGGGCCTTTTCAGCTGCTGTGAACGAACGCCAGACGTGTGCGCCCCCTGGTGGGCATGTGCGACATTGTGTGCTTGCATCACTTTGGCATCTGGCTAAACGTGGGACCTGGCGATTCGAACAAGCATTCCTAGAGTTTGCAGGCAGGCGCCTTAACCACTAAGCCATCTCTCCAGCCCTCAGGCCAGCTTTAAAAAATATTTTATTTATTTATTTGCACAGAGAGAGAAAGAGAAAGAATAGGTGCAACAAGGCCTTCAGCCACTGCAAACAAACTCCAGATGCATCCTCCACTTTGTGCATCTGGCTTATGTGGATACTGGGGAATTGAACCCAGATAGTTAGGCTTCACAGCAAGCATTTTAAGTGCTTAGCCATCTCTCCAGGCCCCGGGTCAGTTTTTAAAGCATGATAACTCTTGCTAACCACTGATATGGAAAGACTTGGGAAGGAAAGTGTTTCCTGAGCTGAATATTAAGTGGACAGGAGGCAGAGCCTTGGCTTCTCTTCCCGGTGTGTTGCAGTCAGCTTCTCGTTACTGGCAGAAAACAGCTGACTAAGAGCAGCTTGTGGAGGAAAGGGTTTATTTTGGCTTACAGGCTCGAGGGGAAGCTCCATGATGGCAGGGGAAAATGATGGCATGAGCAGAGGATGGACATCACCTCCTGGCAAACATCAGATGGACAACAGCAATAGGAGAGTGTGCCCAACCCTGGCAAAGGGAGGCTGATTATAACTCACACAAGTCCGCCCCCAACAATACACTGCCTGCAGGAGGCTTCAATTCCCAGGTTGCTACCAGCTGAGGACCTAGCATTCAGTCCCTAGATTGTGGCCAACACTTTCAGATGTCTAGCCAATGTCCTTCCCAACCACCTTTAGCCTTGTCTCCTCCATCTTCACTATCTCTCGGGGTCGCCATGAAACAGATCCTGGGCAATGAGCACTGAGAGGATGACAAGGCATGAGGGCACCTCCTCAGCAAGCAATTTTTCAGCAAAAACAAAACATTTCCTTCATCCATTTTTTGCCTTAGAATATAGCGGGAGGTTGTAATGCCTGGCATAATAGTAGCTGTCTTGCCATCATGAGACCGCTAAAGGTGACAGTATGGTGAGGTTAAGTCTGGGATTCTTGACGCTGCTGAACAAACCTGGGACAGCCTAACTCCCATCTCCTTGTGGACTGATATACTCGATGCCTGATTAAAACGCCTGCATTGATCAGGTGTCTTATTTGGAGTGTGGCACACTTCAGGTTGAAGCACCCTGGATGAATGTTGCCCGAGTTGCACTGGAAGAGCTCAGCTGATAAATTAGAACCAGATGAGGCCCACAGGATACTTAATGGCTGGGGGGAGGAGCCCAAGAACCATCAGAGCCAATAACCTTCTGCCCAGTTCAAGGCCAAGAGAATATTCAATTCTGACTGCATGGTAATTTTTGTTTTGTTTTGTTTTGTTTTGTTTTGTTTTGGTCAGACTCTTTCTTCTAGCCAAGTACTGAGCTGAGAGTGGCCACACGTATCTGGGTCTGAGCCAGCTGAAACGTGATGGTACAGGGCAGAGGCTGGAGCTGACTCCCTCAAAAGTATGTCAAGCTCCAGGGCTTTTGGTCCTCTGTGTGGTTGGAATTTGGGGCCAAATTCAGGATAAATCCCTGGCTCTTGAAACATCCATTGATGTTGGTTGCCTCTTCCCCCTGCATGCAGGAGCATCCCACCTCAAGCTAGGAAATCAAAAAATTGTCTTCCAGATATGCTCCAGTGTCCCCAGAGGTGCAGAAATATGTAGCTTGAAGTGATCCTGAGCAGACACCAACTCCTCCAGGCTCCTCTTCCTTGCCTGCAACATGGAATTGTGCTTCCAGGACAGCACTATGGCTCAGAGGTAGAGCACGTTCCCGGTTTGTGCGAGATCCTGGTAGGTCCCATTGTCACCATCAGAGAGCTGCTCCACATGACCAGAATAGCATTAAATTTTCTGACTTGTTTTGTTTTGATACAGGGTCTCACGATGTAGCTCCAGGCTGGCCTGCAACTCACGATCCTACTGCCTCAGTCTCTCAACTACTGAGATTCCAGCCGTGAGCCACCATTCCATGCCAAGATTAGTTAGTGGGACAGTTAGTATGCTTGGGTGTCTGGAGATTTTCTATGTATATTTGTCCAGTTGCACATTTTTCTTAGACACAGAGGTCTCACTCTGTAGGGCAGGATGGACCTGGAATCTTTCTGCCTCAGCCTCCTGAGTGCTAGGGTCACCGACGTGTACCATCACACCCAATTTAAACACCTGTTCCATTTTATTTTTGGTTTTGAGATAATGTTTTGCTATTGAACTCCTCTCGCCTCAAGTGCTGAGGTTACAAATGTATAGCACTATGCCTGATTAAATAGATATTTCTTCTTTTTAAAATTTTCAACTAATTTTTTTTAGCTTATGAAGAATTAGGTTTTGTTACGGTGTTTTCATACAAATTATCTTTGTTTCTCATCCCCACTGACCTCCTCCTTTCTGCCCTCCCTTCCAACTTAGCCTTTTCTGCCTTCGTACTACGTGTTTCCTTTTAAGCAGGCATTTCTTAATTAATTTCTTAATGTATTTCTCCTCCCCTCCTCTCTCTGAGTCAGGGTCTCAGTATGTAGACCAGGCTTGTCTTGAACCTGCTGTGATCCTACTGCCCCAGCCTCCTCAGCCACCATGCCTGGCAGATGAGTAATCTTGTGGGAGACAGATCTTTAAGTCCCCCAGTTGGGACACGGTTCTTGCCATCATGTCTCTATCACAAAACAAGTAAACAATCATCCTCACAGGTAAAGCCCAAAGGTGTCCCACATGCTGGACCACCTTGCCTCTCTCTGAAGCAGGAATCCAAGAAGGTCTTTCCCAAACTCTACCTTGCCTTCCATAGCATCCTTATCCCTACCACATTCAGTGGCTTCATCAGGGACAAGCTGCGCCAGGCAGTGGTCATCAACAGCAATGACACGGTGACCAGGAAGGTAAGTAAGCTCTTCCTGCTTCTGCAGAAGCTGGCCCAAACACTCACACTGCCTGGTCATGTAAGATGGGCTGTGGCTAAAATCAAACTGAGGCAGGAATAGAAGTTGAACTCCAAAACTGCAGTATTGGGGTTTGGTAGGGGTGGTTCAGTGGATAAAGTGCCTATCTCACAAACATGAGGACCCCAGTGTGACCACCTGAGTTTTCTTACGCGTGTATACACACACACACACTTTTTTTTAAAATCAAGCCTACATTCAGCAACTTTTCCCCACAAAGGGACTGAAAGGTTCTCAGGACAAATCAGACTGCTAATATCAGCCTGACCAGGCAAGCCTCCGCCTCCTTCTCCAACACGGAGAGTGGGTGGTGACTGGAGGGCTGGAAGCAGGAAGCGGAGGAGGCTGGGAGTCTCTGGGACTCTGCAACTCTAAGTTTGAGAAACTCTGAGTAAGTTCCTCTCTGAGTCACACTCAGGCTGGGATGTCAGGACAAACAATGGGCCCATAGGGTTCTGCTAGCTGAACAAAACCTTCACTGACATCATTGTGACCTGGGCTGCACCCATCCAAGCAGACTCAACTGCAGTCAAGGGACTGAGAAATGTCCCTGATTTCCAGAACACTGTGACTGTGTCCACAGGTGGAGGAGGAGGAAAGGCAAGAAGGGGTGATGATAAAGGTCACCAGAGTCCAAGGGGTTGGCACAGAGCTGGGAAAAGGACCAGAGGTGGCTAAGAACGATAGAATCATGGACAGACTTCATCCCCTGTCACAGCACAGAGTGTGGATGGGGTCCACTGCAGTGCCCAGGGGTGGCCAGAACCTTTGTGTGGGGAGCATCACTAGAAAAACAGCTCTGGCAAGGCTGGAGAGCAGGAGAAAAACAGAAAGGTCACCACCGCCCTCATCTCTTCCTGCCTCCTTCTCATCTGATGAGCAAACTCACTGGAGACTTTTCTCACTCCTTGATTGTATTTTGGAGCTGTCTGACCCAAGCTTGAAGGGGCAGGAAGGGGAAGCTAAGGCCTGTGGAAAGGGGATGGCTTGACTGGTGTGGAGATGGGTTTCTGGCCAGGCCCTTCTGCCATGTTAAAATATATCTGAGGGGGGCTGGAGAGATGGCTTGGCAGTTAAGGCGCCTGCCTGCCAAGCCTAAGAACACCGGTTCCAATCTCCAGGTCCTATGTTTAGCCAGACGCAAAAAGTGACACAAGGGTGCAATACCACACTTGCCCACAAGGGGGCACACACATCTGGAGTTCATTCACAGCGGCTGAGAGGCTGCTGGTGCACCCATTCTCTCTCTCTCTCTCTCTCAAAATAAATAAACAAAAGATATCTGAGAGGCTGAGAAGATGGCTTTGTGGTACCGGTGTTTGCCTGCAAAGCCAAAAGACCCAGGTTGGATTCACCAGGACCCACATAAAGCCAGATGCACAAGATGTTACATGTGTCTGGAGTTAGTTTGCAGTGGCTGAAGGCCCTGGTGTGCCCATTCTCTCCCTCACTCCCTCTCTCACTCTCTCTCTCTCCCTCAGAAGGGCTTTTCCTGGGGGACGCATGAGCACACATCTACTCATCCCATATGAGGCACCAAGGGCAAACCAGAGAAGGAACTCCACCAGGTAAAGCTTGGTGAATGTATGACTTTTTTGGGACTTAGTTACAGGAGCATAGACCAGGGTTATTCACAGGACCACGGGTAGAGGATGGCCCATAGGAACCAGGGTTATGAGGGGTCTCTGACAAGTACACTAAGGAAGGGTTGGGTTGCTCACAGGAGCATGGGGGAGGGGTCACCTAGAGGACTTCTGGTGGCCTTCACCACTAAAGAAGTGTCCCAGGGCCCAGGCATGCCAACCACTCATACATCCTCACAATAGGTGTTTTGTCCAGCCTCCTGAATCCTCCCGCCTTCCACCGGGTAATATCCACAAGTCCAGTCTGTGGGTGATCACAGCTGCCCTGATACTAAGATGGCAATAGCCACGACATGCCCACACCAAAGTTCCTCAGACAGGGCCAAGAACAAGCAATTCTAACTGGGACACATTGAGGAGGAGGCTCTCCCACACAGCTCTGCAGCCATCTGGACTGAAGGTTTCTTTGTCCCCTCCGAGGGCCTCATATTCTCCCTGGGCCTCCTGTGTCCCTCAACTCCAGTCATCCAGTCTTCTCTCCCTGTGGCCTGAATTCCCTGTTGGGCTCAGCCTTGCCTCTCTACAGCTGCAGAATCCCAGTCCCCTTGGTGACGGTGGCAGAGACAGACAAACCACCCTCCCTCCTTCTGCCACCAGGCACTGCTCAGCTCGGTACTAATTAAACATCTGCTCAAAGCCACAATTTGCTAAATTGCCTCACACTCTAACTTATGGCAGGGACCGATCTGAGTTCTCAACTTGTGGGCCAGACCTTCCTCCCCAACAGCAACAACCTGGTGTCCCCTTTGCCTTCCCCAGAAGTGACTGTCACCTTGTCACCAGTGATCTCCTGAAGCTGGGAGAGACGCCAGGTCAGGGATGCTTCCGGACCGTGCACTGGTATACCAAGAGGCCCATGGGCCAGTTCCTTGTGGAATTTGCAATCAGTTGTTCTACCCCCCCCCCCAACAAAATGACTAGAGGAGAACATGAATAAGAAATCAGATATAACAGCATGCCAAATTTGGTTTAATCAGGAACTAAAGCAGATGAGACAGGAAACACGTTTTATGGGGGTGGGAGACAAGCCTGTTTTCCTCATACAACCTCGAGAAAGGCGGACCCAGTGTTTCTCAAAGTGGAGTACGGATTCCTGAACACTGCTCCCTGCAGATACTAACTCAGTAGGTCCAAGCGTGTGGCCCAGGCATCCAGACTGATTCAAACCAGTTTTGATGCCCAGAGTCTGCCAAGAAGGGAAATGACCTTCAAGCCCAGTTCTCCACTTGGCATCCCCAAGTGTCCTTGGGAGAATTCCGCACATTTAACACTGCGTCCAGCAAAGATGTGTGAATAGTGACTGGACTCTGAGAAGCACTCACTCCCATCTCCTCAGGGACACTGGCACACATGGTTGTCCTGCTGCCACCAGTCACCGTCACTCAGTGAAAACTCTAGTTGTCATTCACCCCTGTACTCCTTTCTGCTCAGTTCAATATTCTTGCTCTCAGAAAGCCATTGCGAGCATAGCCCCACTCCCACAAGACTGAACTGGGGGCCTCTGTCTTCCTAAAGCCCCACAATCCTTCTGTGTGTTGACACAGGTTTGTTCCGTGTGCCCCACAGAGCTTTCTATACAGACCAGGCTGGACATGAACTCCTTGTGATCCTCCTGCCTCGACCTCCCCAGTGCTTGGATTGCATGTATGAATCACCATGCCTGGCTATAAGACATCTCTCTGTCTCCGTGAAATATGAAACACCTTAGAAACTCATCTTTCTGAAACTGTAATAATAGAGATAGGGCCTGGGTTTAGAAGGGGCCAACAGCCAAGAAGTGACATAAGCAAGACCAATGTCTCTCTAAAAGATTGGCCATCATGAGACATTCCAAGGACCTGCTAACCTGATGGTTCTTCATTTCCAAGTTACTAATCATCCTTGCCTTTCAGTATAAGGAGACTTGCTAAGAATAAAAAGTACTAACTGGCAACACTGTGTCAGGGAAGGCAACTGGTCCATTACAGTGAGGTTTCATCTTAAGATTTGTTGCTAAAACCCTAGAATGGGCTTCCCACAAGGACCCTTGAAACCCCTATTTAGCAACTAGAAGTCCACGGGACACTCCAAAATTGAATACAAAATTGTGCTTAATTGTCTTGGGAAGGTCACTGGCTTCTGTTGGATTCTCAGCAAACATCTACAGCTCCACAAACTATGAAAACATTGATGGGGAACATCTTACACAGGGGAATTCTGCAGCAGGAGAATGACCAATATGACCCTAAAATAGCTTTTAACTTTATCAAGTGCAGCAAGGCTCCCCATCCCCCACAGAGGGCGCCTTTCTTGTCTGTGGTCCAGTCTGGCTAAATTCTCTGCAGGTGCTTACTGGGTCTTGGAAGTGACATCCAAATGACACAATGACAGTTACTCAAAACGCAGCTAAGATGTGTGTGACAGACCTTGTGATTTGTACATAACAGTCTGTCTTGAACATGAAAGGAGCCCCACACACTGGGGTTGCCATCAAGCCCTCTTCTCCTGGTCCATTAGCCATGGAAGTTAGAAAGTAGTTGAAGTCAAGACTGTTGGCCTGCCTTATCAGCAGGATGCCTGGGCCAAGCCTCAGTCCCCATCAACCTACCCAGGTGTCTTGGCTTCCTGTCCTCCTAGTTCTGTCCCTCTTCTAGGGTGGTTTCCCCCTAAGCCTGTAGCTGGTTTCTGTGTGTTCAGTGCAAGGTCCTAGATCATGGCACACACTGACTGGGATCTTCTCACAGTCAGAAGAATATGCTTTCCCTCTAGGATCTAGGCAATGCTAGCTACCTATGTTTTTAGTCACCCTACACATCTCTGTTGAGAGTTCTCTATGCACCAGAGACCATTTCAGGCCGTGGAAGCATGGCATGAATGAAGCCTAAACTCAGAGTCTGTGGTCTAAAGACCTTATGTCTTCATTTCTTTTTACATCTTTCTTTCAATGAATACTTAATGAACATCTACTTTGGACCATATAGTTCTGTATGCATTGGTCAGCTTTGTGTGGCTAACAGTGAAAAACCTGAAGCATCTTACTTGTAAGAGAAAAGGTTTATGTATGGCAGAGTCTGAAGGTTCTGCATTGCAGCCCAAGACAGGGAGGACACTTTGCTTTGGGCTTCTGAGAGCCTCCGAGGGCCATGATGGCAGAACATGTTTCAGGATGATTCCTAGGTCGTGAGAGAGAAGGAGAGGACAAACAGGGGTCCCACAGTCCCTCTTCAGAGCACACTTCCAATGACCTAACTTCCTCCCGCTAGGAAGGAAGCTACTGAGCACATCATCAAGATCATTTCCCACAGTGCTAAGGTCCAGGGAATATAAGAGGAAAAAAAAAATACAAAAGATGGTGGGACCATACAGGATGGGCTAGGAAGGGAGAAGAAACCCAGCAGATACCAACCATTCTGTGTCTGGGGGCCAGAGAATAGCTGGGTAAAAGCTTGAAAGCACGTGAAATGTTGTAGAAAATTGACAGAAACTATGCCAGGGCATGATGATGGTGCACACCATCTTGTCAGTACTTGGGAGGCTGAGGCAAGAGGACTGCCCAGAGTTTAAGACCAGCCTGGGCTACGCAGGAAGATCTTATCTCAAAAGCAGAGGGCTGGCAAGATTGCTTAGTGTTTACAGCACTTGCCTGTGATGTCTAAGGACCCATGTTCAACTCCCCAGATCCCATGTAAGCCAGATGCACAAGTTGATGCACGTGCACATGCACACAAGGTGGCACACGTGTCTGGAGTTCACTTACAGTGGCTGGAGGCTCCAGCATGCAAATTCTCTCTCTCTCTCTCTCTCTCTTTCATAAAATAAGGCCAGTTTGATGGGCTTGACTCAATAAGGAAAAGAAAAAAGAAAAGAAAAGAGAGAAAGAAAGAGGAGGAAGAGTGGGAAGAAGAGGCAGAAAAGGGGGAGGACAAAAAGAAGGAAAAGAGGAGGGGTGGAGCAGGAAGAAGTACAGGAAGCAAGAACCAAGAAAGGCAAACAGCCAGGATCCTCGCCCCGGGGTCTTTCACACCTTCTCCATCTAGGCCAATAAGTCACCTGAGGGGAAAAATCTTTCATTCTGTTTGTTTCCTTTTGAACAGCCTAGGGTTTTTCCAAAAGCTTCCAATTTCTCTTTGATTCAGGAGTTGCTGCTGATGGCATTCAAAGGCCTTCAGGGTAACAGGTGCATTTCAAATGAGTGGGAATAACAAATAAATTGGATCCGGGGTTTAGAGCATTAGCAATGTCTTTGTTCTCCCTGACAATGCCTGGCTTATGGGCAGCAGATCCATGCAGCCCATGGGAGCCTGGGGACATCGTGGGCACCACATTGGGGTGGGGAGCTGGAGGAAGGAAGAGACGGGCTGGGTGGAGGAGGGCACAGGGGAGGGCACCACGACCATCATATACAGTTCCCCAGTACCCACTCCAAGGTATGACAATGCTCCTGTGCTCCATCTCTATGTGGAGCCTCTATCCCAGTCCAAAACACCCTTATTTCCTCCCTAGGTGACTTCACTAGACTCCTGCTGGTTCATCCATTCTGCACACAGCCATTAAGACAACCTTTTCAAAATACATAGTTCACCATGTGGCTGCCCCATGTAAAACCCCTCAACACCTTCCTGTGGCATTTAGAGTAACTCCAGAGTGTCCATCTTGGCCTGCATGCTTCTGGGGGCTTTCTCGCTTCCTCACACTCCTCACTGTGTCCCTATGTGGCAGGCAGCTGGCGGTGGAGTTTAGGGATTTTGTGGAGCCTTTGAGAGGTGAAGCCGCGCTGGAGGCTTGTCACAGGGGGTGGGCTTGGGGTGTTATAGCCTAGTGCCTCTTGCCACACTCACATTACTTACTCCCTATAGTTCATCCATGCCAATGTGGGGATGTGACGCCCAGCTATCTGCTTGTGACATGCTTTTCCTTCCTTGATGATTCTCCCCTTGAAACTATAAACCACACATAAATCCTTTCCTTCCATAGACCACTTCTAATTGGGTGTTTTGTCCCAGAAACAAGAAGGCAGCTGCTAATGGGCGAGTAGATAGGTGAATGGATAGGAAGATGGGTGGGTGGGTAGATGGATGTATGGATGGATGGATAGGTGAATGGATACATACACAGACAGACAGACCGAAGGATGGATAATGCAAGGGCACTGAAGTAAATAGGGGGATGGATGGACTGGTAGGTGGATAGATGCTAGATGCCAAGGAGAAAGAGTACTGCAGAGATACCTGTGTGCACAGAGGAAGATGGTCAACACAGCAAGCACACATGGGATTAGGGAATGTCCACTTGTTTTGTTCCAGTTTGTTCTGGAGACATGGTCATGTTATCTTACGTAGCCCAGGATGACCTGGAACTCATGGCTTTAGCCAGGTACACATACCTATACCAACACACCCAGCTGGGGAGGCTTGAACTTGCAACAGGAGATGTCAGCCTATATTTGATCAGAAAACAGTCACACCCGCCTTCCCATCCTATCTGTGGCTGCTTTGAAAATACAGCGCAGCTGAACTCCAGACAGACCTACAGCCTGGACAGGTGGTCCTGTGACTGCCTAACTCTTCAGGAAATCTGGTTGACATTGGTCTAGGCAGGAGGGAATTATTTGTGGCTGAACCACCGTCTTCAAGCTGGTGAACACAGAAGGTGAGTTGTTCGTGGCGCTTTCAGGGCTGGAAGGAGGGCTGGTGGTTAAAATGTAAAACAGAACCAGATGTGTGGTGAAGAAACATATTCTCAGATCAGAAATGTTTCAGGTTTCTCTGGGAGGTGGTAAGCGTACTGTCTTTGGAGGTGTGCAAGCAGAAGTTAGATAGCTGCTTTCTGAGGTTCTGCGAAGGTCATCGTAGGACTGGCTATATGACCAGTCAAGGACTTTAGGGTTCTTCACTTAGTACTGAAAACAACCCCTTCAAAGGTCAGGTGAAACCTACACAACACTTCTCAGGGTAGCATTGTAAATGCACAAGTCATAAAAAAAGAATTATAAAGCAAACTCATGTTAAAATACAAATATAAAAACATGTCACACTTTTTAAGAAGCTTATTAATCATAATACCCAGTCTGGGATTCTAGGAATGCTTATTAACCTTAAAGTAGGGATGAGCATATGACAGAGCTCAGGACACTGTGACCTGCAGACCAAATCTTGCCCACCATCTGCTTTTATAAATAAAGTTTATTGAAACACAGATATGCCTGTTTTAAAATCTATTCTCTGTGGCTCCTTCATACTAGATTAGAATAATTGAGAAACTGACTTCATGGACCACAACACCAGATACCAAGTACCTCACTTCTCACAGAAGGCATAAGGAACTCTCTTTAAATCAGTGTGACATGGTCTGAGGACAGCCTGGATATCAACTGGTCACCAGTTCACAGGTTGTACTAATGACATTCTAGTTTGCTTAGAAGTCCATGCCTGAAGGACACGGCAAATTCCTAGTAGAGGTTGACTCAAAAGTCCTGAGGGGATTAGAGTATGAATAGAGCAATGACAGCCTAGGGGTCATGGGTTTTGGGGTGATGGGAAGGTTCTGGAACGAGAGAGTAGCAATGGTCACGGGACTCTGTGAATGAACTCAATGACACCATAGTGACCCCTGCAAATTAGTTCTGATAGCAAATTTCATGTTATGCTTTTTTGTATGTGTATGTATATACCGTACACATGTGTGTGCATGTGTGTTTGTGTGTAGGTACGTGTGTGTGAATGTATGTGGAGGCTAGAGGCTGAGGTTGAGGGTCTTCTTCGGTCCCTCTCCACCGTATCATCTGAGACGGGGCCTCTCCCTGAACTTGGTGCTCACAGATTCAGCTGCACTAGCTACTCCAGTGAGGCCTGGGGATCCGCTTGGGTTAAGGGTGTGCTCCATCACGAAGAGCTTTTCCACGTGGGTGCTGGGGATCGGAACTCAGGTCCTCAAGCTTATGCAGCAAACACTTTATCTGTGGGCCCATTTCTCCAGCTTCCTGTTACATTTCATTGTATCATGAAAAATAAATTGTATCCCCCAACCAAAGATGACGATGATGATGATGGTGATGTATATTTTTCCCACCCAAGTTCCTGTACCCTTTTGGATCGATTTATCCATAAACTCTAGGTTAAAAACTGCAGTGAATGATCTAGAATAATCAAGCTGATTCTTTCCAGGGTGTGGTCTGATTACAAACCCTGATCTGGAGCATGATGTAATGGTGCAGGAAATGCACGAGGAACTTACAGTTTGGGAACATGGGGGGGGGGGTTGATGTGGAGGGAGGTGGCCTGCACTGCACCTGATCGTGGTAATGTGGGGAAGGGCTTCTGCAGCCAGGACTCTTGTTCTGGCTCAGTCCTCCCCCACTGCCAGTTTTCTTCTCCACGTTGCACCAGGACATCCACCAGGGAAGGGACAATTGCAAAATCTCACAGCGGATGCGTGGAGGAGCTGGAATTTAATTTGTCCCGCTGGCCCCTGAGTCACCTTCTCCATCATCACAACCAATGTCCTACCATTCTTCTCACCTTGGGCTCTCCAACCATGAGCAGAAACTGGGGGAGACACCATCCCACAGTGGGGGACTCTCACTCTCTTGTGAACCCTCCTTGGAGAAGCAGAGACCACACCCAGCACCCCAGGATAAAGCTCAGTGTGCCCCCTGGGGTTCCCTAGGGAAGTGCATGAAGGAGCCCACCTCCTAGCCCACCTCAGGAGCACAGGGTCTCTGTGAGGGGGTCTCTTGGTTGCTACGTTACTCACTGCATAGCTGTCTCAAGACATCTGCAGCCACCAGGCTCAAAGCACATGCCCCTCACACAGAAAGCTGCATCTAAGCATGCAGCCTGGGAAGACGGAGGCCTCAGATGCCCTGTGAAAGGCAGTGTGCCTAATTGTGGAACTCAATTCTGTTTTCATAGGAATCAATTCAGAGGGATTTTCATTTTCAATTATTCAACAACACCCAATTTTCCCTCTCCACCTCAGCCAGACTGGAGGAGAGAAATTGCATATGTCAATCACCCCAGCAAGCTGCTGACCAGCCCCAAGCCACCCCACAGTCTCCTGCATGGAGGCTGTGTGGTCAGGCCATGGGAATGCGCCCTAACTCCTCCAAGACAAATGGACACACCACATGGCGTTTAGCCCTGGACTCCAGGACACTGTCTGTCACTTGTCCTTCTGTCAAGGCAGGAGGCAGACAACATCCATGCCAATGAGAGTGACATGTTCAGGGCTCAAGGGAGGCCAAGGGAAGCAGCTCTGTTTCTCTGTCTCTCTCTCTCTAACTCTCTCTCTAGCTCCTCTCTCTCTCTCTCTCTCCTCCTCGCCTCCTCCTCACAGACGTCATAGACTAATCCGCTCACACCCCCTGAATCCACAAGGATATGGGAGCAAAACAAATCTAATACAAGCTCCCAAGCCCTATCCTCTGTCTATGACCCTTAAGAATGCCATAGTCACTGGGTGTGGTGGCGCACGCCTTTAATCTCAGCACTTGGGAGGCAGAGGTAGGAGGATTGCCATGAGTTTGAGGCCACCTTGAGAATACAGAGTGAATTCCAGGTCAGCCAGAGCTAGAATGAGACCCTACCTTGAAAAAAAAAAAGTGCTGAAAAGATGGCTTAGTAGTTAAGGCATTTGCTGGCAAAGACAAAGGACTTTGCTTCAGTTCCCCAGGACCCATGTAAGTTAGATGCACAAGGTGATGCATGTGTCTGGAGTTCATTTGCAGTGGCTGGAGGCCCTGGCACACCCATGCTCTCCCCCACCCCCTCTGGCTCTTTCTCTCTCACTCTCTCAAATAAATAAATAAAAACAAAAGCCATATTCTTTCCCAACCACAGCTTCTTTTTGCAAGTGTATTTGTGTGTGGGGGGTATTCTCTTGTAGATGCATGTTTGGCACAGATGTGTGTGCCCATGCATGGTGAGGCTAGAGGACAACTTCACGGGACATCCTTAGGAACACCATACACCTCTTTTGAGACAGGATTCCTCCTTGGCTTGGAGCTCATCAATTAGGCTAGACTGGCCTGCTAGTGAACTCCAGGGAGCCTCCTATCTCTGCCTCCCCTGGGATTACAGAAGCACAGCACCATGGCCAACATTTTACAGGGGTTCTAGGGCTCAAACTCAGTCCTCATGCTTGCAAGACATGCACTTTACTGACTAGACTGTATCCCCAGCCCTTAAGCCTGGGCTTCTTGCTCCTTCAAGTGGGTATGAACACGTTCAGATCCTGGGCTCAAAAAGGTAACGGAGCTCACTCTCAAGTCATTGGTAGCTGGTCAGTGGCAAACCTGGATTCAAAGCCAGGGAAGCCATTTTGTAGACCCTTGCTCATAATGTATCAAGCTCACAGCATGTACCAGCGAGCACTGTGTCAGGAAGAACCCTTCACGTGCTATGGTTGGCATCTGGTTTGAAGCCTCCTAGTCACTGCCTGTGTGAGGCAGGAGCCCCTCCTGCTGCACCTAGCTGCCACCTGGTACCCAACCACTTAGTTGGCAAGTCCTATACTTCAGCCCTCATCTCAATTCCTAACTAGTTACCATGTGCGGTCTGCCACATGGTATTGGGCTTAGCAGGTGAGGAGAACACGGTGTGGGTATAAATCACTCAGTGCTCCACATCCCTGGGGCTCTGTTATGATTTGAATCTGATATGTCTCCCATGGGCCCATGTTTGGAATACTTGTTCCCCAACAGATGGCGCTATTGGGGGAGGCTGGGGAACTTTTAGGTGGTGGGTACTGGCTGGCAGAAGTAGGTCACTAGGATAGGTTTGAAGGTTATAATAGTCGCCCTTGGTTCTGGGTTTTCTCTGCTTCATGATCCACAGTGACGGGAGGAGCTGCATGTGCCTACCGCCATGAACTCCACCACCCCTCACCAACATGACAAAACAAAATCCTCTGAAAGCTGAGCTGAGTGAGGTAAACCCTTCCTCCCGGAAGTTGTTCCTGTCAGGTAGTAAGATCACAGTGCTGCAAAACTGGTGAATACACCTGTCCTCTGTGGTTCATAGGGGGAGAGGGGAAGACAGAGGCATAAAGCAGTGGATGTGACAGTGGGATAGTCCAAAATACCTGACCAGAAGCAGCTGATGGGAGGAAAGGGTTTGTTTTGCTTCAGTCAGTGAAGTGCTTGCCATGCAAGCGTGAGGACCTGAGTTTGATCCCCAGAACCCATGTAAAGGTGCCAGGTGTTGTGGTGCACACCTGTGACCCAGCATTATTGGGTGAGGGGGCAGAGATGGACAGCTCCCTGAGGCTTGCTGCTCAGCCAGCCTAGCCAATGAAAGACTTTATCTCAAAAGAAGGTGGACAGTGTTCCAGAGGGTGTCACCCAAAGTTGTCCTCTGACCCCCACACTCACAGATATGCATGTTCTCCTGATGAACATATGCATCATACACATACATGTTTCCTGAATACCACATGAACATGTGTGCACACACATGCATACCACCTGAACATATAAACACACACCCACCACACTCACGGAGGCTAAGTTACTTGCTTGAGGTATCCTAGACACTGATGAAGGAGGTATGTGCTATCCCACTGGAAAATAGGGATCCCTGCCTCCCCCCACCTTGCCACCACCAAGAAAACAAGTTCGCTGGATTGAAATGGCCAAGGGTGACCACCCAGGCAAAGGGTGGTCTGCCAGCAAGGAGCCAAGAAACTGATGGGAAATTCTCTGCTCCACCTTATCCAGGATGGAAGGTGTCCAGGTTAGCCATGACCTTGGGCTTACCTCTTAGTCAGAGGAGGGCAAGGGTAATGTTGCAGCAAAAAGGAGCCTTTGTCCTCTCTGAGGGGTGTGTTTGGTCCTTGGGGTAGGTGGAAAGCTGCAGAAAAAAAACCCAGCTAGGAACATTTGTGAGCAGCAAGTCAGAGAAGCAAGGAGACAGGCAGACTCGTAGGGCATCTGAGCCATCAGGCTTCTTGCCACCCTCCTGGGGGGTGGGGGGGACTCACAGGCGCCAAGCTGAAACATGTGCATGAGTATCTAGGCTAAGTGTCAATCAGAGAGGGGGTGCATCGTCCAAACTGGAGATCAAGGCTTCCTCTGATTAAGAAATTGCATATTCACATACTAATGCTACTCTCACTTCTGATTAGAGAAGCTTCTCTTTTCAGATGGAGATGACCACTGGGATGACCCAAAAGGCAACATAGGGCTGGAAAGAAGGGACAGAGAGTGTCCAGCACTGAGATGTCTCTGTGGCTCTGAGGCTCAGGGTCCATTGCGGAAGAGGGGACGGAAAGAATGTAAGAGCCAAAGGAAAGGTACCACTCCTTACAATGCAACTGTCCAGACAGAAATTGGCCTCGATGTTCATGACCTTCCAGTGCCTAGCAATACCTTCATAAGACCCTCATCATAGGAGAAAAAGATGACATCAAATTAAAAGAGAGACTAATGGAGAGAGGGAGGGGATATGATGGAGAGTGGGGTTCCGAAGGGGAGTGGGGGAAGGGAAATATCATGGTTTATTGTAAGTATAGAAGTTGTCAAAAAAAAAAAAAAAGAAAAGAAAAGAAAAAGAAATTGCTGTCAAAGTGAGGACTAGATCCAGACAGGTTTGTTTAAACTGTCTGATCCACTTAAACCCCTGTGAGGCAAGGAGGGCACCCGAGACAGACGGGGGCGAGGTGTCACCCAGGGCCCTGCCAGAGAGACACGCAGCAAGAGTTCAGGAGGCTCCTAGGAGCGCTTCAGAGGAATGATTCCATATCCTCCCCAGCCAATGCCAAAGCCATTTTCAGATACTTCTGACAACTGGCCAGCAAGCACACAAAAGCAGCCGGAGCCTCGCTGGATAGTGATGAAAAAGCATGGCTCTCCTGCTGGTGTCCGGCAGGGCTGGGAGATCTGCTGGCCTGGTGAACGACTGCCACCCCATCTCCTCCCAGGGCCCTCTGACCCCAATTTTCTCCACTGTGGCTTGCGTAGGAGACAAGGAAGTTGTGTTAGCCAACATCAGAGCGCTAGAAGCTACCTGAGGCACCTGGAACACAGCAAGAGAAGAATCCTGGAGTGTGATAAAGGCAACAGCCTTGGGAATTTAGCTGTGTGGTTTGAGATCTGATCAGAGGCAAAATGGGTTAACAGCATCCCTACTGATAGTTGGTATGGAGGGCCAATGCCAAAGAGGTTAGGGCCCAAGCACAGGGTCCTATTACTGGGGAGCACTGAAGGCAGGGCATGAGCCCTCCAGGCTAGCCTTCCCAGTCACATGGAGGGCAAAACATGTGATTTCAAGCTGAGTATGGTGGCTCATACCTGTAATCCATCACATACGGTGGTTCACACTTTTAATCTCATCACTTGTGGCAGCTCATACTTGTAATTCCATCACTTGGGAGGTCAAGGAGAGTTTAAGGCCAGCGTTGGCTACATAGCAAGACCCCGTCACAAGAAAAAGGAAGCTGGCCTAGCATGGTGGCAAACGCCTTTCATCCCAGCACTTGGGAGGTAGAGGTAGGAGGATCGCCATGAGTTCAAGGCCATCCTGAGACTACATAGTAAATTCCAGGTCAGCCTGGAACAGAGTGAGACCCTACCTTGGAAAAAAAAAAAAAAAAAAAAAAAGGAAGCTGGAGAGATGGCTTTGTGAGTAAAGTGCTTGCCACACAAGCATGAGTAGCTGAGTCCTGATCATCGGCACCCATGCAAAAGTTGGGCAGGATGGCAGGCTCCTCTAATCCCAGCACTGGGAAGCAGGCAGATGCCTAGGACTTTCTGGCTATTTTGTATGTCAAATCAGCAAGTTTCAGCAAGAGATTCTGCCTCAAAATGTAAGGTAGAGACTGACTAAGAAGGGCAGCTGACCAGACCTCTGGCTTCCACATGAATGTGCATCCATGTGCACCCATATGCATAGGAACACACATGCATGTACACCACACACACACACACACACACACACACACACACACACACGCAAAAAAAAAAAAAAAAAAAAAGGAACAAGTGATTTAAATACTGTGGCATGATGAGAGGTACATGAAGAAGTGACCTCTCAGTGGAGGGAAGTGACCAAGAGGAAGAGGAGGTGAGGCAGGTCAGCCCCTCACCATTGACATCGTTCCACACTCCACTTTCCATCTCCATTCCCTGCCTAGAGCTCACTGAGAAAAATGATTTAAAAATATCCGTTGCGGGGCTGGAGAGATGGCTTAGCGGTTAAGGCGCCTGCCTCCTAAGCCTAAGAACGCTGGTTCCAATCTCCAGGTCCCACGTTTAGCCAGATGCAAAGTGATGCAAGGGCGCAATGCCGCACTTGACCACAAGGGGGCGCACGCATCTGGATTTCGTTCACAGCAGCTGAGAGACTGCTGGCGCACCCATCTCTATCTGTCTTCCTCTCCCTACTATACCAGTAGGGAAAGGGCATTAGGCAAAGGCTTGGAGTCAGGTGGACATGGGAAATGACTAAGTCGTTCAGCCCTAGGAAGGTGAAATGCCCACGAGGAGTGGCAGACAAGATAAGGTCCCAGGTTGGGAGGACCAGGCTGACAAAGATCCTTGCATTCCAGAGTCTGTGCTGTGATGGACACACAAAGCAGAACCTCCTTGGGGTTTCAAATGGGGAACTACCAGCCTCTGAAGAGTTAATCCTGCATCAAGATGGAGGTGGGCTGGGAGCAGAGAGGACGGGTACACAGGGCAGGCAGCACAGCCAAAGTCCCAGGTGCTCTCCTCTGAATGAGTGTGCCCCTCCCGCCCCATTCCACATGGTGAAATACTGACTCCCAACGTGATGGTACTTGGAGGTGCGATGTGACGGTTAATGTCTATTTTCTACATGGTTGCACTGAGAGACCACCAAGGAGTCAGTGAGCACGTCTCCAGGCATGTTCAGGAGGGCATTTTTTTTGTTTGTTTGTTTTTAAATTTCAAAGTCATATTAATTCTTCATATTGAATATGATTTTTGAAACTATCCAATTATTTTAGAGGTATATATTTGGATTATAATCTAAATATTCTTTTCAGAAAATATCCTATTACTAATAGAATTTAGAATCTTTGAAATTCTTTTCTCAAACGATATTTTGGATTCTCTTCCCCTCTCTTCTTCCCGTCCCCAATCTCCCGAGCCTTCTCCCCACCCTAGCCCTTCCCCTTTAATTTCTCATATTACAAGATTCCTTTCACCCACCCCATCCTTTCTCCTGCTCCCTTTCCAAGCTTGCCTGTCTAGTTTCATAGCCGACAACCACTCTTGCCTCTACTAATTACAGACATAGAAATACTAACAGTTAAGATCTGCATATGAAAAACAGCAGGCAATTTTTGTCTACTGAGTTACCTGGAAAGGCATTTTCAAAGTGGATTAACTTTGGGTGATGACATTCTGTGGGCTGGGGGTCTGGATGGAGGAAGAGGAGAAAGCTAGTTATTCATTGTTGTGACCAAATATTGACAAGAAGCAGCTTAAGGAAGGCAGGGCTTATTTTGGCTTACAGATCCAGGGAGTCCCATTCATTGTGGTGGGAAAGGCCTGTCAGCAGGAGTGGGAAGCTTCCCGGCTGGTCACAACACATCCAGAGGAAGAATGAGGAAGAGAGAGTGAATGGGAAGTAGATTCAGGCTATTCCCAAACAGCGCCACCAGCTGGAGACCAAGTGCTCAGACACATGAGTCTAGGGGGGGCATTTCACATCCAAACCACAACCATTGGCACAGTCACTTCCCTTTTGTCTATTTCCTGTACATCTCCCTCTCCACATGCCTCTGCAACCATGATGTGCAGACCCACTACAAGCTCAGAGTGACAGAGCCAAGAACTATGGACTGAAATCTCTGAACCATGAACCAGAATAAATCCTTCCTCCACGAAATTGCACGTCTCTCATTTTATCATAGCCATGAGAAAAGTCAACAGCACACAGGGCCTCTGGGAGGTGCTTAGGTCATGAGAGTGGACTCCTGAGGAATACAGGAATAAAGAAACCCCTGAGTTACCTAACTTCTACGTGAAGTCACAGTAAAAGAAAAACAAGGAAAGAAAAAATCGCCTCTAGGAACTGGATCTTCATCAGTGAACAAGCCACTTTGAATTTCTAGCCTTCATAACTGTGAGCAATACCGATCTGTAATGCATTATGACCCACTGTGATATTTTGTTACAGTGCTCCTAATGGATGCCAACAGGAGGGCAGAAAGGGAATGTCATTCAAAGATGTCTCTCAGCACACTTGGACCATGTGCAAGTTGGGCATCTGTGTGTCTTCCTAGAATGGGTCCATATGTGAAGGCCTGACGCAGCGCTGGTGTGAATGAATGTATTGATCAAGTAAAGGGAAGAAAAGCTCCCTTGGTCCTCTGCTGATGCCACTGGGAGCAGGACTCGGCACCCAAAGGTTCCACCTTGCATGTGAATGTGAGAACTGTGGATGCAGACTCATGTGCACAGGACACACGCTGGGCACCAGGCGCTCTCACAAAAGCAGGTCACTTACCCTCTCTGAGCCACAGTTTCCTCACACACACAGTGATGATGGTAGAGACTTCCGGAGAAACCTCAGTGAATCCAAGATGAAAGCCTTGCAACGTTAGGCCTGGGCTGGCAGGACCTCAGCCAGCTGTAAGAACGCTGATGATGGCGACAATGGCGAGGCACTGAGGATACACAGCTACGGTCGATTGGGATGAGGATGGTGGTTTGGTATTTTCACCCATACTTGAAACCCTTCAAGGACCATACTGGCCTTGGCATAAAGACATAAACATTCAAGATGGCCCATCAGACTCATCTCTGTCTTACTATTAGCCAGTTTACACAATTTAGCGTAACAAGCTACCCGAAGCTGGGGAACTATAGAGGAAAAGGTTTGCTGAGCTCACTGTTCTGGAGGCTGGACAGCATGATGCTGCTGTCAGCTTGGATCTGGTGAGGGTCGCATGGCGGGGGGGCGGGTAAGAGGGCAAAAGGACACAGAAGAGGGAGTGATGACATCATCAGATAGACTGGGAATAGACAGGCATGTTCTTTTACAATTCCTTCCAGCAAAACCTACCTAATCTCTTCTGAGTGACACCTTCATTGACCTAACAACCTCTCACTAGGAACCACCTCTTAAAGGTAACATGACCTTCATTCCTACATATGAAGGAATAAGTCACCAATCCATCAACCTTTAGGGAAGAAACCTTATCTCTCTCTCTCTCTCTCTCTCTCTCACACACACACACACACACACACACACACACACACCCTCCTCTTTCTCTCCCTCTCCTCTCCATCCTGGCTTCTCTCATTAAGGACTTGCCGCCCTTTCTAGCATCATTCAGGCTTTTCCTGTGTCCTGGGCTGTAAGACGTTTGGCCTTACTCTCTCTGCCATCACTTACTTACTCTCTTTACCCATTCAAATAACAGTTCTCTGTCACCTACTCTGTGCCATGAATGGGACGTCAGTGAGAGTTCCAGTACGCATTATGACTAGTTTGCCAGTGTACTCAGGTTAAACAGAAATGAGGGGAAATGAGACAGAATTGGATTCCAAAGACCCAGGTTGTCCCTGACTCCTTTAATTACAGTGACTGAGACATGGATACACTCCCAAAATAATCCCTTTCCCCAGCACGCACATGGGAGAGCGAGGAAAGTTGCCGAGACAGACAGAACAGAAGATGCAAACTGGTAGTTTTACGGAGGGAGCGAGGGAGGACAGGAAAGTAAGCAACCCTACATGAACTCGGAATGGAATTCGGATGCTTCCTTGTGGGGCTTACTGCAGGGGTGGATCTCCTGCCTCGGCTGTTTATTCACACGGGAGGAATAGTGACTGGAAGAAGAAATGTGTTTGTTTGGATACCCAAGAATGCGAGCACGGAGAGAACAAAGCTCTGTCCTTCTTTCTATCTTTGGCGTTAGGGCGGGAGAGTTAGGCAGGAGCTTCTAAGAGAAGATACAGTGTCTCTTGGAATTTGGGGTTCTTTTGGCCTGGTTGGGGGCCAGGTGACATGCTTGTTGAGGTGGACGAGTTGGTCATGTCACTGCAGAGGAAAGTGTGTGGCTTCTGCCTGGGAGACCATAAAATACCTAGGGGGACTTATAACTTGGGTGTCCTGGAAGTCAGCATCATAAAAGAGCTAGGAACAGAGCTTTAGAAGGGCAGGCAAGAAAGGGAAGGAGCATTCCACCTGCTTCTGGAACCCCAGTACCTTGCATCAGGTGCAGGATGTGACTTGAATGGGGAGGAAAGATGGAAAGCATCTTTAAGAAGCCATTGTGTGTGTGGGGGGGTTAGGAAGATGGTTCGATGGGTAAAACACTTGCTGTACAAACAGGAGGACCTGAGTTTGCATCCCCAGAACCTACATAAAAAGCTGGACATGGTAGCATCTATCTATATAATCCAGTGTTCCTGCAGCAAGGTGGGGGACAGAGACAGGAGAATTCCTGGACGCTTGTGGGCCAGCCAGCCTAGAACAGACAGTGGTTAACAGGAAAGAGACAAAAGAGCCTGCCTCAACCAAGGGGGAAGGTGAGGACCGATACACAGCGATGTCTTCTGACTCCCACAAGGCATGGCATGCACACTTACACGCACGCATGCACGCACCTCTGAGTGCTAAGTGTGGATCCTCTGTTAAGTAACTCAGAGCCAGTACTCCTCACACAACATTGCTAGTGCCAGCAAGAGCACTATGGGTCTTTCTCTACCCATAATCCTGGGCGCTCCAATCATGCGTTAGAGGTACTAACATGTTTGTAAGACCCAGGCAATATCCACACCACCCAGATTTCAGACCTAAGGCGGCCCCCAACTGCGCCCCCACCTGAGTTCATTAGCGAGCCCTACCGCAGGGCCAACAGCAGCATCAATTTCTCTGGGCTCTATGGTTTCCTGAGAAGGGATAATAAATGTGTTCGGAAGCGCGGGGTGATTTATTAAAGTGCATTGTATTGCAATGGTTTTACAAGGAGATTAATTTTTAATAAAGAAACCTATTACCTCACTCTTCCAGGACCTTCACACACCTAAGTAAAATGAGTCTCTGTCACCTCCGTGGAAACTGCCTGAACTTCTTTCCTGGAATAGAGGCCACTGTGTTCTTTGCAGCAACTCCTGAGAAAGGGAGATGGACATTTCGAGTGGGACCCAGTGGATTCAGGCTTCTGCTGGGTCCATTAGTGACTGAGTGGCTATTTTTCAGGTTCTTCTGTTAGTCACGGCAGCTTAGGTATCTGGTCAGCCGAATTGTCCCTGTTCTGATCATGAAATGTGGCCATTCACCTCGAGTACCCAGGAGTGGGTCAAATGTGACCAGTAGAGCAAATGGGGCTTGGGAGATGGAAGGGGTTCCGAATGATCCATGAAACTCAGAAGTTTCACTCAGGAAGGACCGTGGAAGAGAAATGCAATGTATGCCTATGAGCGAACAAGAGGATGGGCTGTGAGTCAGGCACATACCAGGTGGGTGACCTTGGGTGAATTGCAAATGACCTCTGAGCCTGGACTTCTTTCTGACTGCGAAATAGGACTGGTGGAATTTGGGGAGGACTCCACTGAAACAAGTGAGCATTTCAGAGTTCAGCACAGGGTCCATGTGTACTATTGTCACTGCTGCCGGTGGAACTGCAACAAAACACACAACCTCAGGACTGTCATCCCAGGTACTCGGGAGGCTGAGGCAGGAGGATCCCAAGTTCAGGATCTGCCTGGGCTACATAAAAAGTTCAAGGCAAGCCTGGACAACATAGCAAGACCCTGTCTCAAAAGCGTAAAAGGCAATTAAAAAGGAGAGGGCACTGCTGGGAATATAGATCAGCAGTAGACCCTTGCTTTGCCCATGTGAGTTCAATCTGCAGCCCCATAAAACTAATGAAAGACTGGCAGAGCTAGGGCTCAGGGTGACAGAGAACAGAGACCTTCATATAAATTTCTAGAAGGAATGCCATGCCTGTGTCTCTTTGGTGCTAGAAACTACTTTGGGGGAACGGGAGAACAATACACTGAAATGACCATCAAAGGCTGAGAGGGGATGGTGGAGGGTGTCTGAGTGGGACCACAGCTGAGGGAACACCATCTCTGGAGTAATCTAAGCACAGGAATGTGCCTCTGGCAAGAGTAATTACAGTGGAGTTCACATGGAGACAGAAGGCCAGCCATTGAATTTAATAATCGTTCTAATAATTATCTTTATCATCCCAACTGCTTAAAGGAACTCACATCAGGCAACAAAAATGGCTTGGAAAAACTCCCATGGGCAAAACCTTTAGTTCTATCTACCATAACTCTAGGGTTCCAAACTGGAAATGCAACTGCTTATTCTAAGGAGAGGATTTCTATGAGACCAGGGTGATAATAAAGCATGAAAATTTCCATCAAGATTAGAGCCAAATGCTGACAGCAATATTAAATAATAGTTTATAAATATTAAGCGAGTGGTCTATGCAGAAATAATGCCAAGTGCCTGATACATGGGCTCACTTTAGACTCTATAACATGAAGAGTGTTAGGAACCTGTATCACATATACAATCAAGAACCCCTCTTGTATAAACAACGATTAAAATTCAATAACAAGGCTTGCCTATTCTGGCCATTTAATATTTAAATCCTAGCCGGGCGTGGTGGCGCACGCCTTTAATCCCAGCACTCGGGAGGCAGAGGTAGGAGGATCACCGAGAGTTCGAGGCCACCCTGAGACTACATAGTTAATTCCAGGTCAGCCTGAGCCAGAGTGAGACCCTACCTCAAAAAAAAATTTTTAAATCCTATCAACTGACTTTGAGCTTGCTTCTTTCACTGAGCACAGTGTGTTTAGGCTTCATCTATGTGATGGCATGGATTAGTATTTATTGGTTTTCAAAACGTTTATTTTTTAATTTATTTTATGAGTGAGAGGAAGAGGGATGGGAGAATGGTATTTTAGGACCTTCTGCTGCTGCAAATGAACTCGAGACACATGCACCCCTTTGTGCATATGGCTTTTCATGGGCACCGGGGAATCAAACCCAGGCCATCAGAATTTGCAAGCAAGTGCCTTTAACCATCAAACCATCTCTCCATCCCCTCTCGTTTTGTGGCTAAATACTACTCCATTTTATGTCTGTATTACACAGAAATAGAAAGTAAGTTAGTTGTAGCCAGTAAGGTTTAAGACAAGATATGCAGGATGGGGAGATGACTCATGAGGAGCTGAGTACAATATACAGATCCCAAGTGGGGAAAAATCCAGGCATGGCTGAACATGTCTCTAATCCCAGCCTTGGGGAGGCTCGGACAAGAAGGGCCTTGGGGCTCACTGGTCAGGCAGTCTAACCTTATTGGTGAGCTCTTAGCCAGTGAGAGACCTTGTCTCAAAAAGACATGGTTGGTGCCTGAGGTACAGCATCTGTGGAACACGCTTGCACCCACATGCATACAAAAAGGCAGACATATACACATGCACCAGACACACACAGAAAGAGAGACAGAGAGAGAGAGAGAGGAAGGGAGGGAGGGGGAGAGAGAGCACGCAGCACTAAGCACGAAAAAGACAATGCCATTTGATGGTATCATCAGTGGATGTAACTCCCAGAAGGGTTGGGAGGTTGCCCTCCTTACTCCTCAGCATCCAAGGCACCTGGAAGCCCAATAGAGATGGAAAAACACCAGCCCCTTCCCGACCAACCCAACTGGGCTACCCCAGTTGATTCCCAAGTGAGTGCCATTCATGTGTAGGGAAAAAACTAAACCCTAAACTTCTTGCACACGATGATCTCCCTCCCCTCAAGCTGAGGATTCCAGAATCTTCAGCTCTGACAGCAGCCTCTCCTCTCCTTTCTGTTCACTCCCGGGCATATCATACGGGGGTGGTTGTCCGGGCCATCAGCTGTAAGGAGCCCTGTTGGCAAGCCAGTTTGCACCCTGTTCATTTTCTGGTTGCGCAAACGTGTTGAGTAATGACTCACTTAAAGAGTGAGTGAGGTTATCCCTGAAACTGGATTCCATGTTTGGCAGTCTGGGAACACCCCAGAAGGAGCTGGCTCATAGGGGACCTGGGCCTGTGGCCTCCCCAGGATGCGGCAACATGATGAAAGGGATGCTGGGAGTTGATGCTTCGCAAGTGAGGATTGAAGAGGATGCAGTTCGGGTTGTTCCATGAACTCCATGATGGACGTGACTGTCTCAGGGCACACATGTGCTGGGGAGAAAGGAAACCATGCCTTCACCGCCCAGTGAGTGAATAGAGGCGTTTCAGTGAACCTGTGCCCCCGCTCCAAAGCCTTCACACCTCACTTTCCCTCTGGCCAGGCTCCACGAAGATGAAGTCTTCTTAGCAGGCACTGAGGCTTCCCTCAAGGCCTTGGGGAGCCATGTCTCTAATGGACCATTGTTTTACCTCTTCCCGGAGAAAGCTGATAGCTTGGGAAAGTGGCCAAGGTGTAAGAAGGCCTGAAATGAAGAGCCCCAGAGGTCTAAGCTGGGCTCAGTGCATCAGATCCTACGTGACAGGGAAACTGATCCTGGGAGGGCACAAGGTCTATTCACCCTCCAGCTCTGCTGCTCACCCCATGGGCATAAGTAGCCCACCTAGAGTCCCAGCACTCAGGAGGCAGAGACAGAGCAACCCTGGGCCAGCTGGCTAGCTGGACTGACTGAGTCAGCAAGACTTAGGTTCAAGTGAGAAACTCTGCCTCAGTAAATTTCAAAAATAAAAAATAAAATAAAAGAGTAAACCATGATCAAGGAAGACATGTAACATCAACCTCTGGCTTTCACATACATGTCACACCAACAAGCATACATGTGTGTGCACATGCCACACACATATGCATGCAAAAAAACAAAACTCCATAATATATTTCTGGTCTTTCCATTACTCAGTCTCAGATATTCATAATAGCCATGCACATGAGATTATGAGGATCTTGGGTGAGTGAGCAAAGGAGACTAGGAGGGAGGTCTCAGTGCCTGCTAAGAAGACTTCATCTTCATGGAGCCTGGCCAGAGGGAAAGGAGAGGATGGGAGGTCGTGAGAGGACAGCAGGTCTCCTGGAAAAGACCTGAAGGGCCTCCCTGCCTGCCTGACCTCGGGGCTGAGTGGGAATAGGAGCAGCCAGCCCCGGGCCGTCTGTGTGGACCAATGTTTCTGGGCTTGGCCTGGGAACAGTTGTCCTCCATTTGTACCTGTGACCTCTCTGCTCTGTGCCTGGGCAGGCTACACTTTATAGACTGTATCTTTGGGTCCCCATCACACTGAGCTTGTTCAAAGAGAGAGAAGTCATATAGAAGCAAAGTTGGAACCTCCTTTCTCTAGCTGCCTCCTTGCTGGAAGGAAGGCTGGCGATGAGTTCCCTTTCTACTCATGGTCACACCCACGTTGGGCCACTGTTCCTACATTGTCTGGGTTCTGATAATTCCCCTTTACTGGCCCTTGGATCTTAGTAGGGGGACAAGTCCCCCACTGTTGCCAGAACCAGAGTGCTGTGCCTTCCCTAGACCCTTTGTTCAATAAGCCCCTTACTAAACTCACCTGTTTCTAGCAGGGACCCTGAGCCTACCAGTCTTACAAGTCTAACTACAACCCTCAATGACAAAGCTAACAACTGGCATGGAAGGTCTGCCAGTGGTGACAGAGAGAGCTAAGGCTGGGAATCTAGTCCCATAATCACACAAGTCCATCCTTTCATTAGTAAGACTTTGAACTCATGGGGAGCCCAATTTGTGTTTGTGATGCATGCAGAGGAGGTCAGTAATTCTGCCTAGTAAGCGATCGAACCCACCTGATTAAATATTCCTTAATCCAGCATTTCTCTCCAGATTCTACCCCAAGAGTCAGTACTGTGCTCAGTGCCCATAAACCACTCAGTGTGCAGCATTTCCAGAAACCAGAGCATTATGGTCTGATTGTGAAATGCAATGCAAACCCCTACCATAGGCCCATGTGTGTTTGAACACTGGGTCCCCAGCTGGTGAGTCTGTTTGGGAAGGTTGTGGAACCTTTACTGAGTGGGGTCTTTCTAGAGGGCCTTGAGGTTTTATAGCCAGACACCCCCGCTTCCTGTTTGACCTCTGTTTCCTGACTATGGCTGCGATGTGACCAGCCAGCTTCCTGCTCCTGCTGACATGTCTTCTTACGTATCCCCTGGAACTGTGAGCTGAAATAAACTCTTTCCTTCCTTAAGCTGCTTCTTGCTATGTCACAGCAGCAAGTAAAGTAACTGATACACCAAGCCAGGATGACTTAAAGACCTTCCGCTAAGCTGCTGCCTATTTCAGCTACCTGTGCTACCAGAGTTGTTTCTTCAAGAGTACACCATGGTCAGAGCAATCCTGTCTTGCCCAGACTGTATTTTTCCACCCCAGAGCCTCTGAGTCTTGCCACCTCTTTGCACTTCATCTACAAAATTTTCCAATATACTGCAGTTTTAGTGGGACTATTAAAAACCTGTCAGAGAAATGCTGGTAACGGCAGAAACATTTCTCAGGAGCCGTCAGTCCCCCGGCATATCCATCAGAGCTGCCCTGTGCACCAAGGCGGGCCTCATTTAGAACACGTCAATTCTGATTATTAATGTGGGGAAAACACCTACTAAGTATGTTTGTCTGGGAGGGGAGCCTGGCGGGCCACAAGGGCAGGCAGCTGCCACAGCAGCAGAGAAAACTCTGGTGTCCTGGGCCAAGACTGTTGGATGGCCATCATAATTAATGAAGACTTGGGTATCACAGGGCTGGAGAAAAGGAGAGAGGACAGAGAAGGTGGGGAGAGCTCAAGCAGGACTCAAGACCAGACCTCTCCTGCCAGGGTGGCATGCAGCTCATATCTGCAATCCATGGTGTGCTGATATGTTCATGTGTTCTCAAGTGTATCAGCCTGAAAATTAGCCCAGACACTGCTTGCAAAAGCCGTCGTCAAGGTGAGGACCCTACTGATGAACAGAAACTCTGTTTGCCACTCTGGTGACTAAAGCCCTTCTGGATTGCAAAGGTTCCATCAGTACCGCCATGAAACCAAGTTCCTGTGCTCACTTGCATATCAGTTTATTTGCCCATCTACTACCCTGGCATCTGTCCATCTGTCTATCCATCCATGTATGCATTCATTTATTCATCCATCCTCCCATTCATCTAAGAATGTTTTTCTCTCACCCAGTCATCTGCACATGTATGTATTCATTCACTGTAGATTTCTCTCTCTCCAGCTCATCCTAGTCCATGCATGTATTCATGGATGAACACCTATCTCTACCTCACCCACATATTCACTCACATATGAATGCTTCTCTCCCTTCTCCTCTCCCACCTAGCCATTTGTGAATTCTTTTCTTCCCTGAGCCAGCATTTCCTGAGCCATTGCTCCAACCCCAGCCAATATGCTGGTATTAAACACCACTGAGCTGCACTGGACCCAAGCCTTTGCTTGTTAGTACTCGGGCGAAGAGTGCATTGCACATGTGCTCAGGGAGTATGGGGTGACTGGATGTAGCAGTGGCTATTTTGCCATGCTGAAGTGGCGCTTTCCAGAGGGAAGCTCTGGCCTGGGTTTTGAAGGGTGAGTTGGAGTTTGATAAGTACGGAAGGGCATGAGTTGGGATGGGCGAGGCTCTTCCTGGCGGGGAAGCAGCCTGCAGGATGACAGTGGGCAGGAATGACCGAAAGCAGAAGAGTGAGCAAGGAGAGGGTAGCCTTTCCAAAGTCTCAGAGTCTGAACCAAAGCCACAGACTCACGGAAGAGCATGCTAACCTTCAGAGGGACCAGGGAGGTGACCTACCCACCCCCATTCACCCCATGCATCTAAGTATGGTTCCCCGACTTAGCTCATGACCTAGTTATAGAAGTTGGTCACTTTATTCATTCAGCTGAATTTCATCAAATAGTTAACAGATGCCAAGATGTTCTTACAAGCAGGCAATGAAACCAAAGCTAGTTGGAATTAAAGAGTTTCTTGATGACTGTGCCACTGGCAAGGGGGAATTCAAGATTGGAAGCCAGGGGGTTGATTTTCAAGGAATCCCCACTTCAAAAATCCTTCTTGAAGGCAACGGAGAAAGGACTGTTGATATAACACTGGAACTGTGTGTGTGTGTGTGTGTGTGTGTGTGTGTGTGTGTGTGTAAGAAAAACCAAGCCGGGGCCCAAAGGCTCATGGGAACTCACTTGAAGCCAAGTGGGCTACGCTGGGTGGTGAAGGAGAGCATTGGGAAGACTTTCCGTTGTTGGACTCTGGGTTTGGGAGGTGGTGAAATGGAAGGTGCAAAGAAGCTGGTCAGGCCCCCATCCAGTTAAATCATTTCATGAGCTGGGTCCTTCGAAGCAAACCAATGCAGTGGTAAGGCTTGGATTTGGTAGCATCTGCCCACATGGAGCCAGACACTTGAGTCCCGATGGCCTCGGAGAGTGTGGAGGAGGTTATGATGACAGAGGAGGGAAGTCACTTCAACACACCCACTGCTGCTCGACATTCCTGTCTGTCCTACAGATGTGTGTCATAAGATCCACTCATGCATTGACAAGACCATGGAAGACTACTACTCAGCCTGGCTTCCATGACCAGAACATGAGCCTGCTCCCCTGGGTCTAGGGGCCACCCTCATGTGCATGATTTTTCTCCACTGGGGCAGGCAGGGGAACTGGCCTCACCCTGACTCTCAGGACAACACCTCAATGGCCTCTTTTCACTTTTCATCAGTGAGCTAAAAACATGCTGTGCAAGCCTGGCGACCTGAGTTCAGATTGTCAGGACCCAGTCAAAAGCCGGGCATGGTGGCATGTATAATCCCAGTGTTGGGGAGAGCAGGGTCCCAGGGGTTTACCTGCATTATAGTATAGCTATAGTATAGCTGTCAGTGACCTTCAGGTTTGGTGAAAGACACTTTCAAAAATAAATAAGTAAATCAGGTGGAGAATGATGGAGAGAGACATGCAAGGTCAACCTCTGGCCTTTGTGAGCATGCAAGAGAGGAGAGAGAGACAGACTGGTCTCTCGTCTGTGAGCAGCAACACCCCCCTAGCATCCAGAAGAGGGAGGAAGAGAGAGGCAGGCTGGTCTCTCGTCTGTGAGCAGCAACATCCCCCTAGCATCCAGAAGAGGGAGGAAGAGAGAGGCAGGCTGGTCTCTCGTCTGTGAGCAGCAACACCCCCCTAGCATCCAGAAGAGGGAGGAGGAGGCGGGAGGGAAAGGCTTTCCAAGCCTTCTCCTTGCCCCAGTACAACAGCTTCAATTTGGGGAATTACTCCAGGCTACCTTTTGATGGGAAGCTTAAAGGGCAAAGTTTGGGCTGCAAATAAAATTGAGTGCATGGAGCGAAGGGAGCTAAACCACACGGGCAGCGTTTTAAGGAGCTTAGAGGCGACTCCGGAGAAGAGCTTATTACACGTCCACTTCCAAGGAAGCCGTAGACCAGATTTAATCTGCAAAGAGGCCAGTGAGGTCTTGTCCTGAGAGCCAGGCTGAGCCAGGCTCCCCTCCCAGCCTCAGTGGGGAGGCATGCACTTGAGGATGGCCCAGGATGGAGGAGGGCCACTGTGTGTAGCCGTCCTTCTCCTTCCTGCCTCATTTTCTCTCCTGGTCTGTAGATGGATGCTCTACCTCGGGTACTTCTCTTGCCTACAAAATGGAGTGTTTTGTCTTTTAATAATGCTTGGCAGTGGTTTTGGCACCCGGATCACTCTCGCTGCCCACCAGCCAAAGGATGGAAAGAAAAAGCAACACCCCAGGCAGTTAAGAGAAATCCACCAGATGGTTCATCACCAGTAAATACTTGCATCTGCCCTGGTGCCGTGCTCTTTGTAAATCACAACTGCTTACCCACCATCATGTCAGTACTTTGCCTAGTTAGCTTTTCGACCTCATTCCCGAGTAACGCCACAGCTCTCACCTCTGTGCACCCCCGTCTCTCCAGCCTACCCGAGACGCATATGTCTCCTGCCATGGGAGCCACAACCTGATGCCAGCCATGTTTATCATTGCCTCAAAAATTGACTCACACCGTGAGAATAATCACTGAAAAGAAATTTGTTTTCCTACAAGGTTATTATTTTTTTGTCCAGCTGTTTCAATGCAGACAATTTTACCCTGAAACCCAAATTGGAGAGAGAATAAAAAGGGGGGGGGGGAGAGGCACCAAGAGAGACTTTAAAATCTGCATAATTTGAAAGTGCTTAATGTAAATTAGATAGATCAGCCTAATTTTATTTCAGTACTTTTTAATTGCATTTATAATTAGTAAAATACATTAATGTGATACACAGAAGGTCAGGAGTTCTGGTGGAGGGATCAAATTAAAATACTACAATGCACTTCTGTTCCACACATGCCTAGGAACCTAGAGGTCTGCTTTTGGCCACACTCTGAACTTGGCCTACTTTTTTAAAGCCGTTTGCATCTTCATCAACATAGACGATTGTGATCCTAGCATATGAGAGGCAGAGACAGGAGGATCATGAGTGCCAGGCCAAGATGGGCTGCATAAGGTGAAGGCCTGTCTCAAAAGAACAAACAGAAGCTGGGGAGATGATTCAGGGAGTAAATTACATGCCATGCAAGCGTGAGGATCTGAGTCTGGGTCCGGAGCACACATAAAAAAAGATAGGTGTGGTGGAATGTGCCTGTAATCCCAGTAACTGGGGAGGTCGAGGTAGGAGGCTCTCCAGGGCTTGCTGGCTATGTATTCTAGCTGAATCAGCACGCTCTCGGTTGAGTATGAGACCTTTTGTCCAAAATAGAAGATTGGGAGATTGCTCAGCAGATACAGTCATCGGGGCTCAAATCTGAATGCTCAAGTTCTTTCCTGAGATCCGGCATGAACACCCAGAAACCACGGTCAGCGCCTGCAGCCCCAGCACACTGATGGCGAGATGGGAGGTGGAGACGTGAGATCAGAGACGCTCTTGGCAAATGCAGCGAAATAACAGCAGAGCGAGATCCAGAGAAACCCTGCTTCCAACGAGGTGGGTGGACTCCACAGTGTCCTCCTGACCTCCACACACGCACCGCAGCACATACGCATCCACACTTACAGATAACACATAGAAACACACAAGTACATACAAATACATAAGTAATAAATAACAATGAAATAAGGTGTAGTCCTCACACGCACCGGCACACACGTGAGCACACACAAATGTGCATATACACATTCATGACACAAAACAAAGGACAAGCAACAAAAAATAGCAAACAGATGTATGGAAACCTCACTTCTTCATATCACTCCTTTTTTTAAAATTCTTTGGAGACAAGGACTTGCTATTTAGCCCAGGCTAGACTTGGCATCACTGCCTGGCTCGGGCTGGTCTCTAACTTGCAGCAAACATCCCTCTTACCTATGCCTCCCAAGTGCTGGAATTACAGGCATGCAACACCACCATGCCTGTTGTTTCTTTTTGAGACAGGGTCTTACTCCTTAGTCCAGGCTGGTCTGGAGCTCACTACAGAAGACTGGTCTCAAACTTGCATGAATCCACCTGCCTCAGCCTCCCCTCCCTGGGGCTTGGATTGTGGGCATGCACGACCATGGCTGGCTCACCTGTTCTTTTACCCACTTCCCCACTTGAAGCCTCCTATATGTCTGTACCATGTCTGAGAAAGGATCCCATTTGTGGGGGGTTTTTCAACGATGAGCCCATGTCCCCTGTCATGGCCTTCCTGGCAACCATACAGGCAGGTCAGTTTATGCTGTTTGCCCAACTGAGGATCCACCCGGCGGCGGCAGGGAGCAAACCCCAGGCCACAGAGCATTTTCTTGCTTGCAGCCCTGTGGGTGCTCCTAGAGATCAGGAAGTCCTGTCTAATGACAACACAGCAACAAGAACAGTGGAACCAAAGTTTTGCTTTCTTCCATTTTGTTGCCCAAAATCACCCTGAAACTAAGTCACAGGCCATGGCAAGGCTCTGCGGACACAGGGTGGTGTCCACGTCACCACGCTGATCCTCCAGCTCCACAGGAAGTCCTCAGCTGACACTGTACAGCAAGAACCTTGTCAATCCTCACCCCCTGTTCGTGCTTGTACAAATACACAAGTCCTCCCTCGCTGCCCACCTGCTCATCAAGTTCTAGCCACAGGATGTCCCTTCTCAGCTGGCTCTTCACGCCCTTTGCCTGGCGAATTTCTCACTGTCACATGCAACACTGTACAGGAGAAGAGGATGAACATGTGCCCAGGTCACCTCTAATAGTCTTGGGTCAAAGCTTAGGTAAAACATGCCCATTTTATCAGATCCCGGGTGGTCATGGGTAAATCATGGGTAAATCCCATAATGGTACATTTCCTGTTTTTATCTGGAATAATGTAGTTTAGTGGATAGTTTCCCATGCCTGTTTCTCCCTAGTCACGTATTTTCCATGTATGATATACAGATATTAGCTGCATACTTACACACTTCTATATGTCACAGTCAAGTGTGTACCTGACAGGAGTGTAAAATACAGATACTGTTTATGCCTCTGTGTCTGTGCACATACATAATAGACAAGTATATACATAGTAGATCTGGAATGTGTATATGCTATGTATAAATAAGAGGATACTTTCATATATTACAAACACACACAGATACTTTACAAATATACCTTAATAGGAGAAAGGAAGGTACACATATATATCTTTGGGAAAATACAATTTTTTGGAGGAAAAATGTATATGTTGCATACAGCAAAACAATCATTGCTAATTTTTTTTTCGAAGTAGGGTGTCACCATAGCACAGGCTGACCTGGAATTCACTATGTAGTCTCAAGTGGGCCTTGAACTCATGGCGATCCTCCTACCTCTACCTCCCAAGTGTGTTAAATGAAAGGTGTGTGCCACCATGCCCGGCTAGACTTTTGATTGACGGTTTTCATACGTGTACAAAACATGACTGGCTTTGGTTCCCTGCTCCCTCTTCCTTGCAAACTAGTCCTTCTTTTATTTGGATGTCATGTCTCTGCCCCTCTTCCACCATCCTTGATGAAATATCGATGGGCCCAACCTTGTGCAGGTGATGACAAGCCACGACAAGGTCATGAATGCAACAGCCACCTCGTGTCCCGAAAAACAGCATTGCAAAGAGCTCCTCATTCTTTGGCTCCTACATTGCTTCTGCGGCACGTTCCCTGAGCCTGGGGTCTGAGCTGTGATCACGTCTGACTCTGGCAAGACTGATGGTTCTTCTGCCTCACAGGGGAGACAGAATGCCTAGCAAATGCTTCAGAAAGGAGACAGCAGCCGTGTCCACCACTGGTCCCATTGGCTGCATGCGCCCTTACAGAGATGAGTGTGTGAGTCAGAGCACAGCACCCAGCTCCTACCCTTGCTGACTGGCCCCACTGGCTGCATGCGCCCTTACATAGATGAGTGTGCGAATCAGAGCACAGCACACAGCCCCTACCCTTGCTTACTGGCCCCATTGGCTGGCCCCATTGGCTGCATCAGAGCACAGCCCCAGCCCTACAGAGATGGTCCCATGGCTGCATGAGCCCTCAGAGTGCACAGCACAGCACCCAGCCCTACCCTTGCTGACTGGTCTCATTGGCTGCATGTGCCCTTACAGAGATGAGTGTGCAAGTCAGAGCACAGCACCCAGCTCCCACCCTTACTGACTGGTCCCATTGGCTGCATGCGCCCTTACATAGATGAGTGTGCGAATCAGAGCACAGCACCCAGCTCCCACCCTTACTGACTGGTCTCATTGGCTGCACAGCACCCAGCCCTACCCTTGCCCCCATTGGCTGCATGCGCCCTTACAGAGATGAGTGCACGAATCAGAGCACAGCACCCAGCCCCACCCTTGCTGACTGGTCCCATTGGCTGCATGAGCCCTTACAGAGATGAGTGCACGAATCAGAGCACAGCACCCAGCCCTACCCTTGCTGACTGGTCCCATTGGCTGCATGCGCCCTTACAGAGATGAGTGCACGAATCAGAGCACAACACCCAGCTCCCACCCTTGCTGACTGGCCCCATTGGCTGCATGAGCCCTTACAGAGATGAGTGCACGAATCAGAGCACAGCAGCCAGCCCTACCCTTGCTGACTTAGGAGTCATCTAATGGCAATGTCCCCTCCTCAGCTTTCAAGTCCTATGAACTGTCAGGACACTTCAAGCCCTCATGCCTTTGCCTATGCAACCTCCTTTATCTGGACATCTCAAGCCCCCTGTGGTCCACCCAGGAAACCGCCTACCCAGCCTTTGGCATCAAGCTCTGACATTTCCATGAAACCCTTCTTGACCATCACCAGGACCTACAGGGACACAGGTAGAGAAATGAACTCTTCTTGCAGATCCAGCCACATCACCACAGACCTTCTGAATTGCCTGAGGGCAAGGCTGTCTTTTAACTTATTTATTTATGGCATGTGTTCATGTGTGTGAATGGATATGCATGTGTGTGCACATGTGTGGAGGTTAGAGGTCAGCACTGGGCATCTTCCTCTATTACTGTCCACTTTTTTTTTTTTTTTTTTGAGGCAAGCCCAACAGGCTGCCTTTTTTATGCAAGAGTGAGAAAGAGAGAGAATTGGCACACCAAGGCCTCCAACCACTGCAATCAAGCTCTAGACACACGTGTGACCTTACATGATTATGTCACTTTGTGTCTGGCTTATTTGGGACTTGGAGAGTTGAACATGAGTCCTTAGGCTTTGCAGGAGAGCACTTTAAGCACTAAGGCATCACTCCAGCCCTCATTTTTGTTTATTAATATTTTAATTATTTATTTATTTACAGGCAGAGAGAGAGGAGAGTATGGGCACACCATGGCCTTTAGCCTCTGCAAATGAACTCCAGATGTATGCACTATTTTGTGCATCTGGCTTTAAATGAGTACTGGGGACTCGAACCTAAGTCATTAGGCTTTGCAGGCAAGTGCCTTAACTGCTGAGCCATCTCTCCAGCCCTCCACCTGACTTTTGAAACACCATCTCACTGAACCTAGAGCTCACCCACTGGTCTAGACTAGCTAGCCTGCACACTCCAGGGGTCCTCCTGCTTCCACTCCCCCAGTGCTAGGATCACACGACACCCCACTTTCACATGAGTCCCAGAGATCTGACCTGGATCATCATGCTTGCACAGCTTATCCACCGAGTCACCTCTCCACTAACAGTCACAGCAACATGTAGGCACCAATTGCTTCACAGACATCATCCCATGACTTGTCGCATCAACTCTATCAATCATCGCATCCCTGTTGTTTTATTTTCAGGTGAGGAGATGGAGATTCAGAGAGACTGAGAATATCCAAAAACACTCTGTCATGATAATGCAGAACTGGTATTCAAAGTGGTATTCAAAGTCTATCTACTTCTTGTATCAGCAAGTCTTTCACACAGTAGGTGCATGATAACTGCTGTCTGGAAGAAGAAATAAGTATTTTCTAAAACCCTCACTTAGTGTGTCCCATCCCGTTAACCCCAAGTAGGATGGGCGGGAACAGCTTTCTGGACCCTATCCTCTGATCCTCGGGCGCTGTGACTTACGTACAAGTCAATATTTCATTAGGAGCCTATCGCCTGGGTCAGTGTAATAATTAATGACTATCTGCTAGTGTGACTGCTTATCGTATTTTAGCTTAATTCCAATAAAATCTAAATGGTCTATTAATTTTCCTAATAAATTTAGATATGGCCTCTGACCGCAATCTGGCTTTGATTAGCTAACAAAATATTTGAAGATGGGCCAAGCCAGCTCATTCAAATATTTCAAGCAAATACAGTTAAGTGGGTTTAGTGCTCTTCAGCACTGCCTCGCAACTGGTGAGTAAGGGATGAAGGGACAGCACTGGACATGACTGGTCCTGTAGCACCCAGAGCTGAGCCATATACCGGAATGCCACCAGGGTAGGTGACTAAAAGCCAAATATGACCAAGATGAGGGTTCAGGTTAGGAAAATAATGAGCCTGGAACAGCAGGGCGAGTATCTCAAGAGCCCCCACCAGGATCCCAAGACTGGAAATAGAGACCTGTGTTGAGAACACCCACCCCAATGAAGTCCAATGTCAGCAGAACCAGTGAAAACAGTATGGGGCTTATGCATTCCAGAGCTCTGAAATGATATAGAGAGAGATGGGCCGGGCATGGTGGAGCATGCCTTTAGTCCCAGCACTAAGGAAGCAGAGGTAGAAGGATCGCGGTGAATTAGAGGCCACCCTGAGACTACATAGTGAATTCCAGGTCAGCCTGGGCTAGTGTGAGACCCTTCCTCAAAACACCGAAAAAAAAAAAAGAGAGAGAGAGAGAGATGGGAAGACAGGCCATTCCTCTTCTTGCATGCCTGGTTCCTTCCACCTCTCACATCCCACTGCAAATGTCACCACTGTGGGGTCCCTCCCTGACCTTCCTGACACAGTGTCCCACTATCCCCATGGGGCAGTCTTTATTTAACTATCTTTATGGAATGTGTTAGAATCTGTGTCTCTTCAGGGGTATGAGCTCTAGGAGGACGGAGGCTTCCCCAGTGTCAGCAAATGAAGACACGTGACATCAACCTTTGGCATACATGTACGCTCAGCACACATCATCACATGAGCTGGGGGTCGGTGAATGCACGATGGGAAATTAACAATGGGAGAGCTATAAGCCGGAAGGAAAGGGGGAGATGATGGCAATAGACAAGCACGCCACGCCGAAGGTCACACAGAAGAGCATGCCAGCATGAGCTGGGTTCGAATCCGAGGTCCACAGACCAATGGCTTAGCTTCTGTGTGCCTCAGTTTCCTGATTTGTAAAACAGAGATGATAATATTGGTACTTTCCATAAAGGGTGAACATACCAAGAAAGTGCTACAGCTAGAGAGAGATTAGTGTTCGTGGAAGGCTAGCTGCCACCATCGCACAGCACATTTGCATCAGAAGTACAGATGGCCCCAGAGACAGCTTGCCTCGCCCTCAAAGCCCAGCTCATTTAGCGCATGCTTGAAAACCCCTAGCTGAAGTCATTGTCCCTTCTCTCTTGGTGTCGGACACCATGCAACAACTCCTTTTGAATTTATGTGTCTGCAGGGTGTGTGTGTGTGTGTGTGTGTGTCGTGTGTTTGGGTATGTGAATGTGTGTTTAGGTGTGTGTACTGCACGTGTGTACCAGAGGCTGATGTCAGCTCCTTTCCTCAGTGACTCTCCACCTTATTTATTCAGACAGGGCCTCTGACCGAATTTGGCTAGTTTAGCTAGACAGTTTGCCCAAGGGATCTACCTGTCTCCACCTCCCAAGAACCGGGCTTTCAGGCGCTCACTGTCATACCCAGCATGTATGTGGGTGCTGAGAATGAACCCCGGGTGCTCCTGCTTGCATGGCAAGAGCTCAACTGACTGGGCCATTTCCCCCAGCTGCACCATACAAATGCTTCTAAGACACTAATCATATACCTGCACACCCACACAGCCGCACAGCCTCACACCCGCACAGCCACACAGCCGCACAGCCACACAGCCTCACACCCGCACACCCGCACAGCCTCACACCCGCACACCCGCACAGCCACACAGCCACACACCCGCACAGCCTCACACCCTCACACATGCACACCCGCACAGCCTCACACCCGCACACCCGCACAGCCACACAGCCACATAGCCACACAGCCATACACCTCTGCTGCTCGAAGATCTACACAGAAACTAACACTCAGTCAGGAATTGTGGTCCTGATGCTGGGCCAAACAACTCAGTCTTGTTCTTGTGTCCTTGATATCAGTGTGGCAGTGGCTAGCCCTTCCCCCTGAGAGGCTGCCTCTTCCATGTCCCACTCTCAACCACATGGGCTGTCACTACCTCCTTCCAGATCCATTTTTTTTTCATTTCTTTTTTTTTTTTTTCTGTTTTGTTTTGTCTTTCAAGGTACGGTCTCACTCTAGCTCAGGCTGACATAGATTTCACTATATAGTCTCAGGGTGGCCTCGAACTCATGGAGATCCTCCTACCCAGATCTTTACATTTCAGAGCCCGAATGCACACATAGGTGCTTCCTTAGATGTCAAGAGCCCTTGTCCCTGATGCTAGCAGGAGGTGGATAATGACTCCGCAGCAGCTCGCTAAAGGCCAACTTCTCCACCCCGACCCCATGCCCTCCATGCCAAACTAGGCCACTTTCCAGGACATCCACCTGCATGACTCAACCCCCTGCAGACGGGAGAAACCAACCACTGTGTCAAGTCTCTTCAGAGGAGACTAATGACACAAACGGCGAGCACTGGCCAACTGGTGCCAGCAAAGCCAACAGGGAACTAGCTCACTAAAGGATGGTGAGTCCCCAGTGGCTTTGTGGGGCTGGAGAGGGAAGCACACACAGGATTGCTGGACAGAAGCTACGTCTAGCAGAGAGCAGAAGTGACTATGTTCCAACCCAAAGGCAGGTGAAATGAGAGTCTGGAAGAGAATCAAAACAAAACTGGGCTAGGGAGATGACTCTGTCAGTAAAGCTCTTGTCACACAAACATAAGGTCTTGGGTTTGGATCCCCAGGACCCACATAACTGCCAGGCAAGGCAGTGCATGTCTGTAGTCCCAGAAATGAGGAGGTCGAGATAAGAGGATCCCTGGAGCTTGCTGGCCAGCTGTCTACCTGAATCAGTAAGTTCTGGGTTCAGTGAGAGACACAGTCTCAAAGAATAAGGTGGCATGTAATCGAGGAAGACACCTGACCTCAACCTTTGGCATATACGCACATGTACCTGCACACAAATGTGAACCCACACACACTCGAACAGGTATTCACACCCCACACACAAAAAAACTGACCTCTCACAGTGAAATGTTAGCTGAGCTGAGATTTTTCAAAAGACAGGACCAGAGGACCAGGATGGAAGAGGATGCAGGCCAAGGAAGGAAGATGCTGAAGTTCATGAAGTAGAGCAGATAGTGCACCTCATGGGAACAAGACGCTCTGTGTAACTGAACCGAGGTTGGAGAAAGGAAGAAAACTGAGTGGGGACAGAGCCACACCCACCATTCATGGGCCAGGTTCCTGGGCCAGCCTGCAAATGTGATGCTACTGACACAGGCAAAAGCAACAAGGAGCTGTTTCTGCTGTTCTGGTGGGAGCTGAGATTCAAGGACTCTATGCTGAATGGCCAAAGCCATGCAGCAGAGAAAAGCAGGACTTGAGTGTGAAGCAAGAACATGGGTTTTCATGTGACTCTGCTCCTTTCTCTGAGAGAGAGAGAGAGAGAGAGAGAGAGAGATGTGTGCAGTGGTAGTTTTAAGGTAACAGTTTGAATGTATGGCCCCATAGACTTAGGTGTTTTAAAACTGAGCCCCTAGAGCTGGAGGGATGGCTTAGCAGTTAAGGCGTATGCCTGCAAAGCCAAAGGACCCAGGTTCAATTCCTCAGGACCCACATTAGCCAGATGCACAAGGTGGCGTATGCATCTGGAGTTCATTTGCAATGGCTGGAGGCCCTGGCACACCCATTCTCTCTCTGTGTCAAATAAATAAATATAAAATATTTTAAAAATTTGAACCCCTAGCAGGCAGATCCCTGCGACAAAGGCATGCCACTGGGAACATGTCTTACAGTCCAGCCCTAAGGTGTGTGGAGAGAACTTGGAGCTGTGGCAGGGTGTGGTGCTGGATGTTTACTGGTGGGGTCTCTCTCTCTGCTCTGACGCATGCTGAAGTAAGCCAGCTTCTTCCACCACTGATGTTGTTCCCTGGATTTTGTAAGCCTGAGATAAACCCCTTCCTACCATAAGCTGTGTCTTTTTGGATGTTTGTCCCAGCAATGAGGAGCTGAGTGCAACATGTGCTTATCTCAAGAAATGCAGAGAAAGTGTGTGGCCAGGGCCCCCATATGGTGGGCGGCATTCATCCCGAAGAAGACAGCCATCACACGTTTGCAGCTTTGAATTGCTCATACATAGGAGAAACCACCAACCTCCATCTAGATTTAATATTGGTTTAGCAGTCAGGAGCTAATTAAATGTTAATGTTCAGTCATTTGAAATTAAACATCAGGAATCTCAGCTTTATTTGTAAGTTGCTTAAGCCATCATTAAGGTGTTCTGCCTGCCTTCCCTCCTGCTGGGCCATTGACTCCTCAGGCTGGATACCAACTCCCATCCACTGGTGAATGCTTCCTGCTCTCCACACGCCTTGACACACAACATCTGACCTGCCCCATGGCGGTGCTCCACTGCTGAGAAAATCTAACAGTCTGAACACGTGTGTACATGCACATACACGCTGACATTGAGTCCTAAAGGAGGGGGTTTCCTACAGCATCAGGGACATGCTGCTGTCTGTATTTCCTAGCAGATGACAGAATTTTCAATGCATAATCAAATCTCACCTGGTTATGGGGCTCATGATAAGATGAACAGAGAGGAAGGATAGGGAGGGGAGGTTAGGGGAAGGAAGGGAAGGAAAGCAAACAGAAGGTAGAGGAGAAGAAGAAAGAGGGAGAGAAAAAGAAAAGGGAAGGAGGACCTTTGCTTGCACACTTCCTAATACTCTCATGTAATACCTTCATAATCTCACCTGGTAGACATTGTTGCCATGCGTGTTGCACAGACAGACTAAAGCCAAGAGATATTAAACCCTAAGCCGACGGCAGCATGTGCCAGGAATGGAGAGCAAAGCTGTGACCTGAATTCTCTTTCCTGTAACCACAGTTACAACTCACAAGAGTAAAGGCGGGTTCAGAGATTTTCTCAAGCCCTCACGGTGCCGGGATCTTAGCCACCAACCTGTCATATGTGAAACAATGACCAGAGGGGTTAAGGGCTTGCTCAAAATCATGTAGACTGATAATGTGAGGATGAGAGAAAACTCCCCAATTCCTGACTCCAAGGAAGCTTGTATGTGCTCACACACAAGCACACACGTATATCCACGTATGAGTACAGTGCACGTGCACACGCACATGGATCCAGGCTCTCTCCAAATCCTGAAACCCTTCTGGTAAGGTGACCTACCTGGGCCCCCAAGCATCCTTGACAATTTATTGGGTTCCTGGATGTTTCTGGAGTGGCACATAAGGAAAAGCAGCAGGAACATACCACCTCTTAAAAGAAAGGGGAAAAAAGAACCACTTGTGGGCACTTCTGTTTCAGCACTCCGGCCAGCTCCATGCCAGCTCTGTGACTTCTTGTGGCTTCTGGGAGGCAGTCAGCCTGCGCCCCAACACCTGGGCCAAGCTGCTGAATTGAGAGTCAGGGTAAATTCGTGCCAAGGGAGATGTCTAATCAAGGCTCAGGTTTGCATTTCCTCCTCTATGGCATGTTGACAAAACAAGAGAAGATGGAAACAAACACGTCTGAGCTGACTCTCGCCGGCCAGCCAGCCAGCAGAGGGAAAGCGGTGAGGGCAAGAGCCAGGAGTGAAGGCGACCAGGAGCTGCACAGCACCTGGGTATTTCTCAGAGGTGGAAGTGCAGGTTCTGAGGGCACTCTGGCAGAGGGGAATTATGGAGCCTGCACAGCACCTGGGTATTTCTCAGAGGTGGAAGTGCAGGTTCTGAGGGCACTCTGGCAGAGGGGAATTATGGTGTGACTCCCCTGCAGAAACATCATGACAAAGATGGAGGTTCAGAGCACGAATAAGCACATGGCTTGGGACTGGGTCTCAGAGTACAGGACTTACAAGGACCAGAGACAGGTAGAGCAGGGACAAAAACAGCACAAGGAAGCCAGGCATGGTGGCACATGCCTTGAATCCCACTACTCGGGAGGCAGAGGTAGGAGGATCGCCATAAGTTCAAGGCCACCCTGAGACTACATAGTGAATTCCAGGTCAGCCTGAGCTAGAGTGAAACCCTCCTTGAAAAACTTAATAATAATAATATTTTTTAAAATAAAAAAAGAACAGCACAACCCTGTCTGGCTACTCGGTGGCTGTAGTGTGCACACCTCTTCAAGCATGGTCTTGGTGGGAGTCTACTACACAGACCCTGATGGGGGCTTCCTCCACACGAAACACTCAAGGGGGTATCACAATCCATCCTACCCAGCTTGCTGATGGCGTACACAAGCTCCAAGGAATCCAGTCTTGCCAAGGTCATCTTTGATATCCATAATGCGCTGGGGATTTGCAGGGCCTGAGAGGCAGCTTCGTGCAACCCAGAGGGCAGGTTCAGCCATCTCATGGAATGTTTTCAAAACAGTCCTGTGGGGCCCCTGTACAATGCCATCTCTCTTTGCTTTTCAGAACTAAAAATGTCCGTAAGTGCAAGCCAAGCCAATGAGCCATCAACAATTTCACACATCTGTTGGATAGCCTATTGGTGATATCAACCCTGTTTGGTGTTTTTGTTTCGGTTCTTATTTGTTCATTTCTCCTTACTCCATATAATATAGTCTGTTACTGTTGGGCTCTTAAAATAGTTTCCCGAAAGCCATGTGCCGGGAGGTGGTGAGACCATTATGGACGTGGGCACTGTATGTGGGCTGAAGTGAGGCGAGGTCACCAGGACTGTGCCCTTGAAGATGTATGGGGCTCTAGCCTTTCCCGTCTCTCTGCTTCCTGCCCCCCATAAGGTAAGCAGCTCTGCTTTACCACAGCCTGCCTGCCCACCATGAAGCTCTGCCTCACCAAGAGCCCGTGGCAATGGGGCCAAGAAATTGTAAGCCAAAAAAATTAAACCTTTCCTCCTTCTAAACCGATTATCTCAAATGGCAGGGACAAGGTGCTGACTCACACATTCTGAGGCCAGCAAGATCTGAATTTGGATCCAGCGCTCATGAAAAACTGGAGTGTGATCTTAGAAAGTGATAATCCCTCTCTCTCACCACGCTCCTGGGACCTACAGTTACCTACATTGTTCACATACCATAGAACGCTGATCTGTGTCAGGCACAGTCCTGGGCCCCAGGAATAGAAAAGTCAACAAGACAGACTAAAACCCCACCCTCTTGATTAACAGCAAAGAATGGAAGACAGCAAAAATAACAGAAATCATGCTTGGATCACAGGACTAGTGTGAGAATAGGTGATCGTCTACACAAAGGCCTTAGAACAGGATTTCTGGGGGACATCCCTCAACAGGCAATGCCTGTGAAAGCAAGACAACTTTTTTTTTAATTTTTGGAAGGGGTTATCTTTTTATTTTTAAACGTTTTGTATATGTTTATACATTGTGTGTGTGTGTGTGTAGGTATGCATGTGTCACAGTGCACATGTGGAGGTCAGAGGACAACCTCAGGTGTTAGCCCTTACTCTCCACCTTGTGAGAGACAGGCTCTCTCGTTCCCTGCTGCATATGCCAAGCTATCTGGCCCACGATTTCCAGAGATTTTCCTGCCTCCACATCCTATCTCGCCATAGGAGTGCTGGGATTGCAGATATGCACTAATGGCTCTGGGGCCCTCACGCTGCATAGTATATTATTTACTTTACTCATTGCTGTGACCAGATACCTAACAGGAAACAGCTTAAAGAAGGAAAGGGTTTATTCTGGCTTGCAGTCTTGACGGGGTGGGTGTGCTCCATCACGTGGGGAAGGCGTGCGAGCAAGAGAAGGGGGTTTGCTGATCACATGGCAGCCACAGCCAGGAAGCAAAGTAAGCAAGGCTGAGGCTCAATTTGCTCTCTCCTTTTCATACACCACATGACCACAGTCCATGGAAGAGTGTTAAGGTGCTTCTTTCCACCTCAGCTAACCTAACCAGGACATGCCCACAGGCCCATTTCCTAGGTGATACAAGGTCCTACAAGTTGACAAGCAACATCAACCATTCCACACAAGCATTTTACCCACTGAGTCATTCCCCAGGATCACTATTTTGGGATTTTTTTAAAGATTTTTTTTTTTCTTTTTGGTTTTTCGAGGTAGGGTTTTACTCTAGCCCAGGCTGACCTGGAATTCACTCTGTAGTCTGTAGTCTCAGGGTGGCCTCAAACTCTCGGCGATTCTCCTACCTCTGCCTCCCAAGTGCTGGGATTCAAGTCGTGCACCACCACGCCCAGCTAAAGATTTTATTTTTATTTATTTATTATAGACAGAGAGAGGGAGAGAGGGAGAGTGAGAATGGGCACACCAGGACCTCTAACCACTGCAAAAGAACTCCATACCTGTGTGCCCCTTTGTGCATCTGGCTAACGTGGGAACTGGAGAATCGAACCGGGGTTCTTAGGCTTCATATGTATGTACCTTAACCTCTAAGCCATCTCTCCAGCCCGGGATTTTTTTTATTATATTTTTGAGACAAAGTCTCTCACTTTGCAACCCAGGCTCACCTCAAACTCTCCACCCTCATGCCTCAATGTCTTAAGTGCTGAGCACCACCATGCCGGGAAAGAGAGTTCTTCATAGTAAGGTAGGAATCCCCTTTTTTGAAAACCAGTGGGAGCTTATATTTTTAGGGCTATAGAAAGTGCCAAAGAAGCAACTAGCTAAAGAGGTTAACAAACTTTTAAGCATGTGGTACTTGATCTAGCTGAGAAATCCAAAATATGCATACCATTTACATCCCTACACACCTATAAACTACTTCAGTAAATTACAACTATGTCCCAAACATGGCAGAAGGGCCCTGGTGCGCAAGCAGAACGTGGATCACTACCCCGGCATGCCCTAGGTCAGGTACACCCACATTATGCAGGGCAGAGATGGGCATAGGGAAGCTAAAGCATGTTTTCCCCTGCGGTAGGCTATTCCCAGTTCTGCACCAATTGTCAGCCCAACGCCCTCACTCACTCTGCTCAGAGCTCAAATGTGAGGAATGGAGGAACCATGGAATGCTGGCAGTCTGGGAGAACTAACTACAAAGGGCACAGTGCCCATCACGGACTCAAAGTCCTGCATCACCCAGGGGAAAATCATTGTTTCCTACATTGAGTCCTGAGAACTGGAGGAGCGGCTGTCACAGCAGCCAGCATTGCCTCAGCTAGCACAACCCAGCACAACCCCTTCAACCATGGGCACCTTCCCTGTGAGTGAGAATCCTGTATACTGCAGTCCCTGGCCTTCATCCCCAGCCATGGGACATGGGAAATCCAGGCAGGCTGCTTAGTGAAATTTAAGTCTAACATGCATGCTCCAAGGGAATCTAGGTGGGTCCCTCGACATTCCTGAGCTTTCAGTGTCTATGTAGAATCCTGATCACATAGGTACAAAGAGTCATGACACTTAAGCTAGGGCTGGGCTAAGACTTGGCTCCAGGAGAATCCAGAATATGTTCTCTGCCACTGGTAAAATACTCTAACAATACTGGTTCTGCTTATAAAGGTAGGTGATGGGAAAATGAACACTATTAAGCTAAGAGCTCGCACTTGACCTTGAACACACATATACATGGGCACATGCGTGCACACACACGCGTAGAGGAACAGGCACACACACACAGGCTTGTGAGCCTCCTAAGGTGGCTTCATCCAAGTAAAAATAGCAACAGCTCTGTCCCTTCCTGGTCACCATGCACAGCCTCTCCACATCCCTTCTTCCAGACTGCTGGCTCCCAGCTTCTCAGAAATTATAATTAATTCATACCTTGGACTCGCAGGATTGTGAAGTATTATAGGATGACAGAGCGAAGACAAATGCTTTAATTCACCAGCTGCCACGTATTTAATTAGAGATGCCTATGAATCCTCCTTACACAGATATGGCCTCTTGTGTGTGGCAGGAGGCAACAGAAGAGGGAGACTGAGCTGAAGGATTAGGACACAAGGACTTCAGGACTTTCAAACTTCATGCTAGGGGTGGATGGCCATTCCTTCAAATCATGTGCAAACAGAGCAGAGCTGGATGCCAGCCCTGGGCTGCTGCTGGGGAACAGGGGTGGACATCTGGAAAAAGGCTTCTCTTAGGACTTGGAAAATTGTTCTACATAGGATGGGATCAAGCAGAAGCTTTTCACAGACTTGCATTTCTTCTAGGGCCAAGGTGTTATATTTTTCTTTGTGTTTTTTTTTTTTCCTGTAGCATAAGAGATAAGTGGTAAAAGAAATAGCATGTGAATCTTACTAACAAGCACACTCTTGGGGTGCTTCATGTGGAAAGGTGGGAACGTGTGTGTGAATGAGTATACATGAATGTGTGCATGACTGTTTGTGTAAATGTATGGTTATGTGAATATGTGTGTGTGTGTGTGAATGTATAAAAGTATGTAAATTTGTCTGAATGTGGAAGTGTGTGTGAGTGTATGATTGTGTATGAGTGTGCATGTGAATGTGTGTGTGTATGTACAGAATGTAACAATGTGTTTGAGTGAGAGTGAATGTGTGTGTGGATGTGTCAGAGGCACAAACTTCACAGTCTGGTAATTCAAGCCTATTTGATCTTGTGGAGGGGTACCATTGTTCTAGAAAATGCCTCGGTTGCACTAACTATCTCTAATGAGAAGAGCAGTTAATGAGATTTAAAAATCAGTTTGTGTACAGAAGGGTTGGCACTCAAATCACTTCTTTTCTCCATCGGGGGCCAATGATGAGCTCCTGGCACAAAACGGAGCCCCGTGTTCCAGATCTACACTTGACCTCAGAGTGGCCCAAGTTTGCTGCCTGGGTGCCATGTTTACAGCCAGGAAACCTCCCACTAAGAAGAGGGGACCACAGGCAAGCTTCCCAAATCCACCTCCAAGTTAATCAATCCTTGGATCCACAGTGTGGCTCCGCCTCCACCCTCCCAAGCAGAAGATACTGGGAATGTCTTTTGCAGAAGCTCCAGGAAAAACCATCTGTAACCCAGTTCTGTAGCCTCTGCCCTGCCACAAAGACATTAAAGTCTACAGGCTGAGTGGCACCACTGACATCACAATAATCTGGATGTGTGACAATGACAGTGAGCACGGACAGAGCACTTATGATGCATCAAGCATTGCTCTGGGGCTAAACGCAGGGATTCATTCAAACCTAACACCCTCACAAAGGGGTCCCTGCCTGAGCTCATCCAAGTTGCTGTCACAAAACCCACATATGAGGTGACTTCAAACAACAGAAAGCTGTGTCTCACCATGCTGGAGGCCTGAAGTTCACGGTCAAAATGGCAGGAGAGTTGGTGTGTGATGAGGGCCAGGTCTCTGTCTGAGATGTGTGCCTCTTTTCTGTACCATTACAGGGCAGAAAGGCTATGACACACAGGTAGTGAGACTTTCAAACATGGGTGTCACTATATGTACTTCTCCTTTTTCCTCCTGTCATTCTTTTCCCACCCCTATCACTCTAATAATTTCTTCATTAAGGGCACTCATGCCATTCCTAAGAACTCCACCTTAGGAATTAATCAGGATTCATCACAATCAATGACACACATTAGGAGGGGGAGAACATATTCAGACCGTCCAAGTCCTGCTATGGTGCAGAGCCAAGACAGGACCCAAGGCGGTAACTACAGAACACGTGTAGACCAAGGTACCTCTCCCTGACACACAGGAGCTTGGGCACTTTTAGGAACATCTGCAGGCTGGGGTTCTAGACAAATACCTAGCAATTACTGAGGTTAATTTCATGCAAACAGGTGAAATGTGTCTTGGTTACCACTAAATAAAAAAACAATCCAGAGAAATGGTGTGTAATATCTCAACACAGTCTTGTCAAAATACATGTGCATGTGGGTCATAGCTGGAAGGAAACTTGACATGAGGGACAGATGTCATATTCAGGAGTCAGGAACAGGGTGATTTTGTTTTTCTATCAGTTTTTCCCATATTATTGTTGAGACTCACCTTTTAATTTAATGAGACAAAGATACACAGAAGTAGTGTAAGCTGTACCTCAAAGTATGAAGCAAACAGGAATGAGCGGTTTACAAGGACAGAATCTGAGCACGCGAACCCAGGAGGGCTGTGAGATTCTTCCTGGAAGGGGGGAGATGTGCCCTTTACACACCCAGATGCCGATTACACAAGTATACATCTATTAAAACTCATGAAGAATATATTTGTGTATTCTGTCATGCAAATACTTTGAACTGTGCATTATATGTTGTTTTCATGTAAATTACACCTCAATTTTGAAAACTGTAAGTATGAGGGGGCGATGATCTGTCAGTGACAGGATCAGAGACTGCTCAAGCACTTGGTTCAACCCTGCTGCTAGGTATGTCTGCGAGTGTTTCTGGGTGAGATTAGCATTTGAATGGGAAACTCCAGAAATGAGAGGAGTCTCACCAATGGAAGGGGGCATCATGTGATCCAAGAGAGGAATGGGGAGACCATAGCATGAAAAGCAGGGTAACAAAGAATGAAATGTGACCCTTCTTTTCAGCTTAAACTAGGACATCTCAATTCTTTGTCTGCTGTCCTGAGACCACCATTCAAAACATCAGCTACCCTGGCTCTCAGGGCCTTTGGACAGGGACCAGATCGTGTGGCCACATGTACTCTGTCTCCAGCTTGCAAACAGCACATCGGGGGATGTCACAGCCTCCATAATCCTGTAAGCCAATTCTTCAGTTTATATACATACACTCACAAATGTGTATATTATATGTGTGTGTATATATTTAATATATATATTTGTGCATGTATAAACATGCATGTATACTAACATACACCTATATAAACACATGTACATATTATATTTATGTTTACATTATATATATATATATATATATGTATGTATATGTGTGTGTATATATATATTTTTGGGGGGGGTTCTGAGGTAGAGTTTCACTCTAGCTCAGGCTAACCTGGAACTCACTACGTAGTCTCAGGGTGGCCTCAAACTCATGGCGATCCTCCCACCTCTGCCTCCTGAGTGTTGGGATTAAAGGTGTGCGCCACCACACCCAGCTTACAATATATATATTTTGGTTTTTCGAGGTAGGGTCTCACTCTGGTCCAGGCTGACCTGGAACTCACTACGTAGTCTCAGGGTGGCCTCGAACTCTCAGCGATCCTCTTACCTCTGCCTCCCGAGTGCTAGGATTAAAGGCGTGCGCCACCACGCCCGGCTTACAATATATTTTTGAGTGTCTATGTTTCTCTGAAATCCCAGCCTAATCTAGGGGGAGACAAAATGCATTTTGACCTTTTCTTCTTCCATTTTTGCCCCTCAAATTTTGTGCCCCCTCCCAATTCCTGTATGATCCCTGGGGCTCACTGGCGAGTTAGTCTAGATGAACTGGGGAGCTTAGGTTCAGTGAGAGCTCCTACCTTCGAGAAAATACGGCGGAGAACTGAGGAGGACACCCGATACTGACCTCTGGCCTCCACACACACCTGCACACTCACGTTGTCTGCACACATAGGAACATGCATGCACACAAGCATACACACCCCACACACAAACACATGCAAAAAGGAGAGAGAGAGAGCATGTGTACACATATATGGGTGTTAGAGGGTGTCATGGGGACTGTGTTGGGACCATTTGTTGGGCAAAGTTTCTCCTTCCTACAGTGCACAGTGAAGACGTGACGCACCTAGCCCTTCCCACACCTCTAACTGCCACACCACCGAGCAACCTGTTCAGGAAGGCTTGCATCCTAGAAGAGGAAAGTGCAAACGGAGTTTGGCTCTTAAGCACACTGACAGCCTGTTGGATGTCTGTGCCCTATTAAAGAAGATGCATTTCTTCCAGCCTTTCTCCTCCTTTCTTTCTAACTTTAGGCAAGAGGCACTCACCTCTTGCCTTTCTTAACTTTGCCCAATTTTTGGAGCTCATGTTTGACAGCTTGTCTCACAGGTTCCCTTAAGACCTAGTTTTAGAATCAAGGAGAAGGGTTTTCAAAGTTGCCAAACCCAAATTTAACAGAGAGAGACAGAAATACCTGCCAGGGTTCTAAAGCGTTCCCTCACATCCCCTGCCTCTCTCCACGGGGACGGCTGGGGTGTTCTGCTTGTCTGTCAGCTTGTTCAGCACTGTGGAGTCGATGAAGTCCTCTCTAGGTAGAGTGTAAGAGAGTCTGGTCTGTGAGGAAGACAATGCAGAGGGTGTGGGCTCCAGTTTCCAAGAGGAGAAACCAAGGAAAGAACTTGCTCAAGGTGAAGGGACAAGATGAACTTGAACCAAGCTTCATGACTTGCTCTTGGCATTGAACTGTGAATACAGGGCATTAGCATTGGAATTCCACATGCCTAGTAGCTTTTCCATTATTTTTTTTTTAAAAATCATATATACACACACACACACACATATATATATATCAGATAAAGAAAATCACTGGAGGAGGTGTGTCAGTAGGTGTGGGTCTTGGTTTTTCAGGGCTCATCATTCTGATTGTCTCCTTCCTGCTCCTGTGACAAGATGTAACACCCTGGCTTCCTGCCTTACCACATTTTCTCTGCAATAAGCCAAAATCAACCCATTACTTCCATAAGCTGCTTGTGGAAGGTTACTGCTACAGTGACAGACTCACAGCCCGAGAGAGGGAGATCCCACACAAAACACAGATGGTGGTGATCTTGGGAATGGGGTGAACCAACAAGGTTTCTGGGAAGCAGTCTCTGCAGTTACAATGGGGTCAGATGTCCCTACTCCCTTCAGGAAGATCTAATAGTCTCCAACGCATAATTCCATGAGGTGGCAAGGGTGGGAGGACCAGGAGATGCATCAGGGGTTTTCCATGGACTTTCAACCATAGTTGTAAAGGTATTAATGAGAGTAAAGAAACCCTTGCAGACACCACTTAAATGGATGAGATGATTATGGTGGTTTTCATCTCTGTTTCTTTTTTTATTTATTTTTTTTGTGATAGAGGGAGAGAGAGAAAGAGAGAGCCAGAGAAAGAGAGAGAGAGAGGAAGAGGTAGAGAGAGAATGGGCATGGCAGGGCCTTTCAGCTGCTGTGAGTGAACTCCAGTCATGTGCAACATTGCACGCTTGTGTCACTTTTGTATTTAGCTAAACGTGGGATCTGGGGATTTGAAAAAGCGTTCTTAGGCTTGGCTGGCAGGAGCCTTAACTGCTAAGCCATCTCTCCAGCCCTTCTCTATGTTTCTTTTACTCTGAGCCGTGTGTGTGTGTGTGTGTGTGTGTGTGTGTGGGTGTGTGTGGGTGTGTGGGTGGGTGTGGGTGTGGGTGTGATCCATGCATGCATGGATGCTTGTATGAGTGTGGACACATGTGTGTATGTGGATGTGAATGTGAAAGCCACAGGTTGACCCTAGTATCCTCAAGCTCTCTCTTTCTTACTTTTTTGAGACAATGTCTCAGTGTCTCAGTCAACCCAGAGCTCACTGATTTGAGTAGACGAGCCAGCCAGCCAGCCCGCCCCAGGGATCTGCCTGTCTCCACCTCTCCAGTGCTTGGGATGACAGGCACACACTGGCAGGATAAGCTTTTACATGCGTGCTAGGGATATCAACCAAAGTCGTTATAATGCGCAGCAAGAACTGAGCCATCTCTGAAGATCCCTGAGCCTTTGTTTTTGTTTTTGTCTTTCTTTGCAGAATCTAAATCAGGAAATGAAGTTGCCCCTTTGTAACAAATAATAATGGGAAGTAGGTTCGAGGAGGCACCTCTGCAATTCTGAGTGTCATCGGGCGTCTGTCCTGGTGTTCCATCATCATCTTCCTTTGCTCTCATGACAACGCTGTCAGGCGGGCACAAGTATCCCTTTTAAAGGTAAGTTCAATGACACTGAGGCTGCTCAAGGACAAATGACACAGGGATAAAGTGACAAAGCTGAGATTTGCACTCAAGACAGTGTGCCTGCCCACAGAGCCCATGTCCACGCCTGTGGAGGAAGCCCCCTTTAACTTAAGAGATGCCAGCGCTCCCAGAAAAATGTCCTGGCCATCAACCCTGGAATTGCACGTGAAACTATTTCCTTACATGGCAGATGTGACTAAGGTCAAGATCTTGCGATGGAGTGACTTTCTCAAATGATCTAGGTGGCCCAATATAACAACAAGGGTGCCTGGACAAAGACAGTGGGCGTGTCAGGATCAAAGAGAGACTGGCAGATGCACCACAGCTAACCACAGAAGTGCTGCAAGCCAAGGAGAAGGTAGCAACTCCCACCTGGAGAAGACTAAGCGGCAGGCTCTCTGGTCCCTGGAGCTGTACAGTAGTAAGTTTGTGTTAGCTGATCCCTGTGATTTGGATGGTATGCTACAGGACAAGTGGGTACAGTCAGAACATCCCTGCACAGGAGCCTGCCGTGAACAGCAGAGCTGCACCAGCCGATATGGCAGCCAAGAGTCGTGCATACCACTGAAACTTAAGGGGGTAAAACATAAATTTAAAATTCAGACTTTGTGTGGTGGTGTATGCCGGTCAGCACAGCAGGAGGAATGGAAGTTCAAGGCCAGCCTGGATCTCAAAAGACTCTTAAAACAGAAAAAAAAGAAATGAAGAGATGAGGGAAGAGAAGTGGGGAGAGAGAAGAGGAGGGGAGAAGAGAGGAAAAGAGAAGAGGAAAGGAGAGAAGAGGGAAAGAGAGGGGACTGACTTGAGATTCATCTCCATAGTCACACTGAACTATATTTCTTTTGCTCATGTGCCATCCACGGAAAGTGGTCATTGCATTAGTGTTAATCTAGAATAACCCCTTCATCACAGAGTCTCCTGGATGGGATTGCACTGGAAGGAAACAGCCAGAACAAACCCACACCTGTAGACACCTTCATGACAGGAGATGGTTTTCCACAGCAGCCCCAGGAGTGATGACATTAGCATCTGGCCATTGGTTTATTATAAATACTGAGGGCTGCGGCTCAGTGATAGAGCATTTGTTTAGCATGCATGAGTCTATGGGTTCCATCCCTAGCACCCTAGACTAAGAGCTGAGGTCATAACTCAGTCCCAGTCTACAAGGCGCTTGACTCACAAGCGCAAGGAACTGAGTTTGATCCCCAGAATCCACGTTAAAAAAAAAAAAAAAAGCCAAGCGTGGCAGTTCACGTAAACCCAGAACTAGGGAGGTGGAGACTGTGGAACTTGCTGTCCAGATGACCTTGTCCAATTTGGTGAACTCCAGGCCAGTGAGAAAAATCTGTCTCTAAAAAAGTGAACATCCAGCCGGGTGTGATGGCACATGCCTTTTAATCCCAGCACTCAGGAGGCAGAGGTAGGAGGATCGCCATGAGTTTGAGACCACCCTGAGACTACATAGTGAATTCCAGGTCGGTCTGAGCTAGAGCAAGACCCTACCTGGAACCCCCCCCCCCAAAAAAAAAAAGGTGAACATCTTTCTGGAGTATTAGCATCCAAGGTTGTCCTCTAACCTCTACACATGTGTATACACCTGCACCAGCACACAAAGGAACAAGCACACATGCACACACATGCAAACATTAGAAGTACCCTGTGGGGTGGATTACGCTGCACCTAGAAGCCATAGGTTGTTACAGGAAAATCCCAGTGTCAGGTTCAATAACTCCCAGTGAGTTATTGGTCAGTGAGGTCCCTGAGGCCCTCCAATCCTTGCAGTTGCCCACCAGAACTAGATGGGAAGGCCCTATTTCTGAAGACACCACATGCTTCAGTTGCAGGTCACAGAAAAATTAAGCTAGCACTAAGCTGGAAGCCTCCTCCCTGTTGGTTAGCTGCCACAGTGCTAGAAAGTGCTATGCAACCTGCTTGGGGAGAAAAGTTATCAACAGTTTTAACCAGCAATGAACCTGAAAGCTACACAGTTGGTCACTTGTCCAGTAGTGGCAAGTCTTTTATGGGGTTGACCAACTTCTCTATGAGTGGATTTGAGGCCTGCTTCATGGGAGGAAATTTATGCCTGATACTGAAAATTTAGCCAAAAGCGTATGGCTTGAGATAGTTATAAGCCCTAGAGGGTATGTTACTGCTGTTGTTTGGCTAAGCGGATCTATCATGCCCACCAAATTGCCCTCTAAATACTTATATTTATATTTATGTTCATATATTAGGTTCTGCTCTCACTTTTGGTGAGAGAAGTTTCCCTTTTCAGTGGGTCGTGACCATTAGGGACACTTAAAATTCATCAGCGTGCTGAGAAGCAATGGCAGTGGAGTGTTCAGCCCTAAGTGAGACATCTCTATCACACCCTTCAAGGCTCGGGGATCACAGTGGAAGAGATGGCACAAAGAATATGAGAGCCAAAAGATGGGGAGGAGTGCTTTGCAACGCTGTCTTCCAGACACAGAGACGCTGGTGTGTTCCCGACCTCACGGCAGCTGTCACTACATGCATAAGACCTGCAGAATCTTGGGCCCATCAATGTGTTTTCATAAATGATGAAAGGGCAAAAAGATGAAATCACAATAGAAGAAGAGGAGGTTCAATGGAGGGGAGAGTAAGGTAAGGGGGTCAAAAGAAAGGGATAGGATGGGATTACAACCAGGGTATGTGGTACATTTTTATGGAGTTTGTCTATAAATTGATTTAAATAAGACAAAAAATAAGAATATGGAGACTAAATGTGAGCAGTGCCAATGATATTATAATATAGAGCCTGCATCAGATGAGTAGGCATTTAAGAAACATCAAACCTGACTGGACAGATGGCTCAGTGGTTAAGACACTTGCCTGTAAAGCCTAAGGACCAGGGTTCAATTCCCCAGTTCCCACATAAGGCAGATGCAGAAAGTGGTACACCCATCTAGAGTTCCTTTGCAGTGGCTAGAGACCCTGGCATGCCCATTCTCTGTCTATCTGTCTATATTGATATCTATATCTATATCTGTATCTCTGTGTGTATGTATGCATGTATGTATGTATATAGACAAGGCACACAACCATCTAAAAGCCATTCTGGGCCCAAAGAGAAAGCAAAGAATGGAAGCCTGTCCTGTGGGAGCAAAAACACATTATATAAGACACTTTGCCGGAATGCAGGATCTCAGCCATGTGGGTACTAATCACTGGCGTGTGCATACTCCTTGGAAATATTTATGATGGGACTTCAGCACCAACCCAAACAGCCTTCACACAGTGAAACGAAACCATAAATTATTTCCGAGAACATTGTAATGCCAGGGGAACTCACTTAATTATCCATTATCCCAGAAATGTAGACATAATGTTAATTAAAATGAAGGGGGAAAGGCATTTCCATTTTTTATTAAGATTCATTGAGCTCTGGAAGAGCGCTTTGCCCTGCGGGCTGAGTCAGGTGATGGAAAGCTGTCTCCAGGAGCCTGGATCAGTCATCCGCACAAAGGCTGGACTCCCACAAGGTCAGGAGAGACAACCTCCAAAACAGGGGTGATCTGCTTGGCCCTCACTCCCAAATCATCTGCACCCACCAATGTCCTAGCCCTTAAAAACTGACTTTTTTTTCACTTCCAGGTTCTCTGTTATCACAGAACCCCCACATTTCACACAGTTGTCACAGCTGTCTCTCCAAAGTTGACCAAGCTCTGATATTACAAGATGGTGAATCCAAGGCTTCCATTTTCTTTCCTCAGGCTCTGGGGTGACACTGAGGCCAGCATCTGGGACTAACCAGGGGGATTAGCAGTCACCAAGCTACATAGGCATCCAGAAGGCCCAGTGGACTTAGCTTCACAGGCTTAACTGAGGAAAATGAGGCAGTCCTGCTTGTATGGCTGTGTGTGTGTGGGGGGGTCTATGTTCATACGTCCGTGGGTACATGTGTGCATGTGCAGTTGTACATGCATGCATTGGTGCATGCATGTCATGTAGAGACCAGAGGTCATTGTTGGATGTCTTCCTCTCCACCTTATTTTTTTAAAACGGGACTCTCCTCAGTGAGCTTAGAGCTCACTGGTTGGGCAAACTAGCTAGCCAGCAGGTCTCAGGTCTGCCTTTCTTCACCATCCCAATTCTGGGGTTACAGGCGTGGCCGCCATGCCTGGTGTCTTACATGGGGGCTGGAGCTTGGACTCAGGTTTTCATCACAGAGGCATCTCCGCCACTTATCTCACTTTCAGCTGGTGGAACGGACACTGATGAACCACATACGGCCAGCTTACTTCTCACTCTCTCTCAGCATTCTGAGTACACTGGCCTGGGCTAGTTCCTTGGATCCAGGCCCCATTTGTTCTCTCTGCCTTCTGTTACTTCAAGACCTGGCAGACACCGATGCTAGGAACTGTGAGAGAAGAAGGCAACGAAGAGGACTATAGACTGAGAAGGACCGGGTATACTGAGGGGAACTTGGATGAAACAGGAGGGACTCTGCTCCCCATGCCCAGGAAGTCCCAGAAAAGGAAGTGAAGAACCGATGTGAGGATGTGAACTGTCTATACTGCCACACAACAAGGACGCTGCATGCACTGTGACTTTGCATGTGCATGCTGTGTGTGAGCAGGTATGTATGTGTGTGCATGTGCATTGCACACATGTAGGTGTATGTGTGGACAACCTTCAGTGTCATGCTCAGGCCCCATACACTTCGTTTGAGACAGGGTTTTTCACTGGCCTGGAGTGCACCAATTGGGCTAGACTGGCTGGCCACACATGCTGCTATGACTGACATCTCAAATGGGTGCTGGGGTGGAATTCAGATCTTCATGCTTGCTATGCATGAAGCCACACTGCAACTTTTTATAAACACTTTCCAGATTTCTGCTTTTGTCTGAGATGAGATTGGGGAACACATACAGTAGGGCTGTTACTCTTAAAAATAAAGTTATGTCCTAACTCCTGGCACCCTCGTACACAGTAGACAACATATACACACATAAATAGAACTTCCAGTCATCCCGCTGCCCTGGCACAGCCTTACACATTCTCATGCCCTGAAACCACAGAGTCTCAAAGTCCACCTCTCGTCTCCTCTCCCCTTTCCTCTTCTTTCTGAAATCTTTCCTTTCTTTTCATATCTTCTTTCTCTTCCTTCTCTTTTATTCCATCTGTGCTCCTTCTCTTCCTTGCCATCCCTCCTCTCTTCCCTCCCTTTCCTCTCCTCTTCTTGTATTTTTTCTTTTTGAGACATGGCCTCATATCCCAACCTGGACTGGAACTTAATAAATAGACAAGACTGGCCTTAAACTCATGAACCTCCTACGTCAGCCTCTTGGGGACTCCACCACGATTGGCATCCCTGTACTTTTCCCATAGTGCACCCCTCCATGGGACAACCTCCTTTGCCCTTTGCTCCACCCTGTCTAATCTCTCCCTGATCTAGAGGAGGTCAACCACTTGGATTGCACATGTTCTCACAACCTGATGCTCGTCAAAGACATCCTTGGCAGTAACATACTGAATCAGTGCATTGTGGCTGCTGTGAGAAGGCACCGTGGACTGGGCAGCTTAAGAACACAACTGCCCTGTCTCTCCAGCCAGAGGCCATTAGGGGCCACCTTTAGGTTGGGCTCTGTAAGCTGGGAGGGGAGGGTCTGTTCCAAGTCTCTTCCCTCCACAGCCCTTGCAGGTGACTGTCTTATTGCACGCTCTCCCACGCTCTACCCCTTGTACATGTCTGTGCCCCCGTATCTCCATCTCACATGGTATTGGGGCTTGCCCTCATGACCTCATTTTCACTTATTTACCTCTATAATGACCCATATGCAAATAATGTTCCCTTCTAGTATCCTATGAATTTTGAGGAACCCAGCTCAGCCCATAACACATTCTTTCAGCATCTCTCACCTCCTTCCACCACTTACTGTGTTGATATTTAACTACATAGTCACTTAATTGTGCCCAAGGCACTCCACCTGACCCATACCTGTCTCAGCCCCTCAAAGACTTTGATACCTTTTCAAGGCTTTAAAAGAATAAAACAGGGCTCTGGGTATAGCTTAGGTGGTAGAATGCTTGCCCAGCAAACATTAGGCCCTGGGTTCTAATCTCAGCAATGATTAACAGACCTATCCAGCACTCGAGAAGTACTGACAGGAGAATCCTAAGTTCAAGGTCCCCAAATACAAAGAGATCTCAAAGCCAGCCCGGGCTAGATGACACACTATCGCAAAATAAATAAACAAAACATAAGTGGTCAATGTGAGTATGGTGTCCGTGATGATCCATAATGACTGTCAAGTTGACAGGACCTACAGCCACCTAGCTCACCAGCTTCTGGGCATGTCTGTGAGGGGTGATCTTCACTGGGCTCATTAAGGTGAAGATTAACCTTTACTGGTTAATTCCACGGGCCAAGGCCCTGGGCTGTATAAAAGAAGAGAGCTGGCCGACAGCAGCCTCTGCTTCCCAACGGCAGATGCAGTGTGTCCAGCTCTGCCTCCTGTTCCTGCCATCATGTCTTCCCACAATGGACTGTAACCTTCCTTCCTAAGTGGCTTTTGTCGCAGCAATGAGCAATGTAATGAAGACAGTAGCACATACAGGAATATCAGCATTCAGTAGACTAGGACAGCATGGTCTGGAACATAAGGCCAGCCTGTCCTACGGAGGAAGTTCCAGGTTATCCTGGACCACAGAGTAAGGCACTGTCTCAAAAGAAAAATAGCAAATGAAATAAAAGAATAAAGGGCCAAGGAGATGGCTCAGCATGAAAGAGTATTTAAAGCATGAGGAATGGAGTTCACTCACCAGGACCCTCGTACAAAGCCATGTAAGGCTGTGAATGCCTGCATCCCCTAGACTGAGGAGGGGGCAGAGACAGGAGAAAAGCTGGACTCAGAGCTCTCCCCATTCAGTGTGAGACGGTCCCGGGTACATAAAGGGAAAGAATGGAGGAGGAGGATGTCTTTCTCCAGTCTCCACATGCACGTGTACAGGGTGCACACATCTGCATGCACACAACACATGCATAAACACACACACACACACAAAAAGAAAAGAAAATCAAAACAAAACTCAGAGAGCAGTCCGTGTGATCTGGTATCAGACACTGGAAAACAGCTCCACACAAGCCATGTTCTCTTCCCTTTTTCAATTTTCTTTTGTCTTAAATCTGTATTTATTTTTTCATGGGCATGTGCTCATCAGCATCTCTTGCTGCTGTGATCAAACACCCGTTTGGCTTCACATGGGTGGCTGGTGAATTGAACCCAAGCCAGCAGGCTTTGCAGGAAGGCACCTTCAACCACTTAGCCATCTTTCCCAGCTCTCTTTCGAAAACTGTTTCACTGGCATTTTTCAGCGAACGTGGCACTGGATTACGTAAGGGCATGTTCATGCACGTGTATGATGTTCTTTGAGCATGCTCCCCTCTATGCTCCTGCCCTACCTTCCTCACCCCTCTCCCCTCCCAAAAGCCATTTTCTAATGAAACGCCCAGAAGCAGCGAAGACCCACATGGCCTTCTGTTTCCACAAAGCCCATCTGCTTTCCCCAGAGCCAGCAGAGTCAGCTCTGCCCAAGAGGAACACACAGAAGAGCAGACTGGGACAGCCGTGCAGACCTGCAGCCGAGAGAAATGCCACCACCTGGTAACTTTCAAAGAGGAGCCGAGCTGGTATTTCATTTGGGCAGAAAACACTAGAAAAACAACATACTGCATCTGGCACCTGTAACCACTCCTTGGGCATCAACATCTCATATCCCCGTGATGGCAGCAAGTATTCTAAAGGGGTCTGAACCCAGAGGGCATGCTGAAGTCAGTTTCTCATAGCAAATGACAAAACACCATTGAAGTCTCAAGAAATCTTGCCGCCATTTCTCTGGCAGCTCAGAGACCTTAGGGAACCCATTTTCTTTTTTGCTGTGCACTGCAGTCTTGCTCTTTTATCAATCAAGTGTACCTTTGACAGAAGGAGCTCTCCAGTCTTGTTTCAGTTCTGTCTCTCTCATGGTCCATAACCTAAACATGCTGAAAAACCCTGTACAGCATACTTGGGCATGCATGCATTCATTAAGCCAGCCTGCTATGGAGGAATCCGACTTAATGAAAGTTTATTTGAAGAGAATGCTTATTTAAATGTAGTCTACAGTCTACGCTTGCAAAGGGAAATGGGTTATTTTTGGATAATTGCATAGCTGGGTGAGCTGTGTGTTTGCTCCACTGGGTGGTCTCACTCTTCCTTAACCTTTTCTTACTGGAAAAAAAATTAGTTTTTTTTTTTTTTTCATGTGCAGACGGAAAGCAATGGGATTTCATTAGGTCAAGAGTTTGGTCTTGAGGCTTAGGGATGGAGGAGAGCTATTCAAGGGACCCTTAAAGAACGAGGACAAGCAAGGGTAAGGAGGCAGACTGGGTGACAGGCTGCTGAGTATTAGGCCCAGCAAAGATGGCTAATGAGGGTCTTTAAATATCTAATTACAGTAAACAGGCTTCCCTTCTCCAACAAAAAGCTTCATTTATACATTTTTTTAAGCAGTCAAAGGAAAGCCACCCTGTAAATACCATGAGAAAGACATGGAGAATATCCTGACAAGGGGCAAGGTACCCTTTGGAAGGCTTATAACAAACCCAGGGAGCAGGACATGAATAGAAACATGGTATTCAAGAAGAAGAGTAAAACTGGGATGGGCCCATTCCCAGGTGTGTCTTTAAGGAGTGACCCACTACTCTCTCTCCTGCCCATGGGGCCCTCGAGTTCTCACATCCCCCTTCCCAGTTAGTGCCTGTTGTGTTTGGAATGTAAAAGTGGCCCTCATAGGCTCATGTGCTTGGACACTGCTCCCTCTCCAGCGGCACTGTTTGGGAAGGTTGTAGAAACTTTAGAAGGTGGAGCCTTACTGGAAGAAGTGAGTCACTGGGGACAGGCCTTGAGGTTTTATAGCTCAGCCTTACCTCCTGCTCATTCTCTGCTTCCTGACTTTGGCTGCCATGTGACAAGCCAGTCTCTGGCTCCTGCCACCACCATGCCTTTCCTGCCATGGAATGCCTCCTGTGAAGCTGTGAGCTGAAACAAACCCTTTCCTTCCTTAAGCTGCTTCTTGTCAGGTATTTTATTACAATATCGAGAAGGGAATAGAGTGGAAAATTCAGGGGCCACCATTCCAGCTTTCACCTCTCAGATTTTCCTTTAGGTATGATGACCTCTGGGCAAAATTTCACCTTAACCTACTACAGTGGTGATCATCTCAAACTCATCTCTTCATTTTTGCAAGGCACACTTTTCTCAACTGAGCCATCTCTCCCGCCCAATCCAGGATTATTATTATTTCTTTCTTTTTATTTATTTATTTTTTGCCAAACACATCAGTTTTGAAATTACATTTTTTTTTCTTTTCCACATGGCAGCCTGTCATCTGTCCCAAGGAATAAGAACGCCCCACGCATGCAGGGTCAGCACCCAAAGCAACCCAGAGCGGTACTGCCCTGCACAGCCTTGGTTCTCGTGCCTTTGCTGTAAAAGTTGACCGGCCTCAAGAGAAAGGAGGAGGGTTTCAGGACAGTGGGCTGGGAGTATAGCTCAGTTGAAAAGTGCTTGTCCAGCCTGCTCGAAGACCCGGGCTCCACCCTCCTCACAGCATAAACCAGATCTAGTGGTGTGGACCTACAATCCCAGCACTTGGGAGCCAGAGGCAGGAGGGGTAGGAGTTCAAGGTCATTCTCCACTACATAGTGAGCTCAAGGCTCACATGGCCTACAGGAGAGCCTGTCAGAAAGAGAGAGAGAGAGAGAAAATCATGTGAGGGGCTGGGCACAGGGAAGAGGGGGAGAAGGACCTGGAAAGTGATGGTGGTGCTGTGAGGTCAGAAGGCTGTGGTCTTCGAGACCACCCTGGGCAAAGACCAAACATGAAGGAAGCCGCCAATTCTGTGAGACAAGGAGGGTACCAGTACAGGCACCCTGCAGCGAGTCTAAGCTGCTGAACCTGGGCCAGCTGATTTACCCAGCCGGGGTAAATCACTTTCAGAAGTCGAGTTTTAAAAATACTCCCCCGGTGTAAGTGTTCTCGGATTTGTGCTGACATCAGGAGGCCAGCAGACTGCCTTGGTAGCAATTTTTAAAAATAAAATGAAAAGCAACTAGGTCCCATCGCAGCTATTTTACTCAGCGAAAATCTGGGGAGAGCAAAAAATAAAAAAAATAAAATAAAATAAGCAAATACAATCCCTTTCACCCCAGAAGGCGTCCTGGGCTTGGGGGGGAGGGTTTCCCCACAGCTAGCTGCAGGCTCTCTCCCCACCAGGCCATCTCCATACCCCTTAGGGACGCATTGGTGCTCACCAGTAAAGCCAGCCAGTGAGTCACAGCAGAGCACATGGAACTGGGGCAACCAGCAGCAAAGACAGAAGAAGTGTGTGTGTGTGTATTTCCCAGACATGACATATTCTCAGGTGGAAGCAGCAGAGCCAAGACTCCCTCCTGATGTCTCAGAGTGTTGAACCTCAGTCAAAAAAGAAAAAAAAAAAAGCTACAAACGACAAAGAGAAGGAAGAGAAGCTCTGGAATCTGTGGCACTTTTAACCTAGCCAGACGCTGGCGTTCTCCTGACTGGCGCATTGAAATTCTATTTTCTCTTCTTGCGTCCCCACCACCCACCCCGTCCTAACGAGGCCCTCTATTTTAACATGAAGGTTTTTTTTTTAAGATATATATGTGCAAACAGTACATGCTCAGAATATAGAGTAGAGCGAAAAGCAGGAAATAAAAAAGAAAACCACATTCACAGTGTCACCATTCTGTGATAACTGCTTTTCACGTGTTCCTGCGTACTGTCCCAGAGTTTTTCTCCCTCATTTTATTTATGGATCCATATTTTTAAACAAGCCATAGCCAAGTAGCATGCCATTGAAAGTCATTTCTCACTCGAAGAACCAGAAATATCTTCCCAGTCCGGTGTAGATGGTAGAATTATCCAAATAGATCTACCTAATCACACTGAATGACTGTATGGGATCCCATTTTATGGCCAGGTCCTCATTTATTTGATGTTGTCCCCTTCCCTATTATTGGCATTTTTATTATTATAAACAATGCTGCAATGAGCACTGCTTACCCCTCGCTTAAGAACTATTTATAGAGTGCCTTCTGCAGCTAAGTCTGGGAACACACCCTTAATTATTCCCCAGGGGCAATTTCTGCCAGGGAAATTGCCAGGTCAAAGAACAGTCTTGCATTTAATGATTTTGAAACAAACATATTAGTCTTATTACTAAATTGCACCTCCCCCAAAAAAAAAAAAACTTGGTCTAAAGTTGTACTTCTACCAGCCCCCATAGGAACTTCTCTGGCTCCCAACCTTCTGCAAGCCCTGATTTTTCTTCTTGTTTTTGTCTTTTATTTTTTTTCCTTCTTGACCAATTTCACAGGAAAAAAGTAATGTTCATTCTCATCTCACTTTTCTAGTCCTTTGTTGCTACGCAGCCTGAGCATTTTTTCCACGAGTACTGGCCATTTAATTTTCTCTTTTTGTGAATTGCTTATTCATAGCTTCAACGATACATCTTAATTAGGGCTAGGATGAAGAGGAAAGAATGGAGAAAATTAATAATTATTGAGTGCTTGTTATTTTCCAGACAGTGTGTGCTTCTGGCTTTGGGGGGAGGATTCATCTATCCTTACAATGGGTCTATAATCACCTCTGCTTTACAGATGGTGACACGCTATAGCTCAGAGATGCACACCTGTCACGGATACCAGCGTGTGAAGGACAGGCTTGCTCCCAAGTTCCTTTCCATCACTGGCTCCAGGGAAGCTGTGTAAGGACCAGATGCGGTAGACCTAATCCCATTTGTTCCATTTTTTTTTTTTTTAAGATGGGATCTCATGTAGGCCAAGAGGGCCTCAAACTCACTGTGTAATGGAGGCCGGCCTTGAACTCCTGATCTCTGGCCTCTATCTCCCAAATGCTAGGATTACATGTGGGCATCACCATGCTATAGTGTTTGGGGGGGGGGGAGCTCACCAATATCACAGCATGCTTCTGTCTTGTTCCTTTTGCTGGCAGACTAATGTTCAGTTATGCGCCTGCATCACCAATCTGCTTATGCATTCCTGTGCTCATGTAAAGTCAGGTTCTGTTCACTGTGAGTGAGCCTGCATCTTGCATAGGGGACGTGCATTTGAGCTGTGCTTTCAGTTTGTTGGGGTCTATCTGTATGAATACAATTCAGTATTTGCTTTGGTTTTCTGGTTTATCTTGCCATCGGCTCCTTAAAGGAAGATGTTTTATCTTGTTTACCAATAGACTTCTAGTGCCTAAGGTGCCCAGTTCTCCCAGTTTTCCTGGGTCTTGGGTTTCCCCAAAATATGGTGCTTCTAATGGTAATGCTAGGAACATTCTGAGCAAACCTGGAATCCATGCTCACCCTAAAAACATCCAGAACACTGTTTAGCAGGTCCCGGCTCCTCAATAAATACTAAGAGAGTCCTACCATGTATGCAACCGTCACTTGACCATAACATGTGTCCACATATGGTGGCTCAAGTAAACATTTTTAAACCCAGTGGTATTTATAGCAATCTAGAAGAACCAACATTTCCATTGCAGTTGAAACATATGCAAAAAGAAACATGGAAGTTTAAACAGTGAAACTGTGGGTGGTTGCAGCACAAAAAGCTGTCCCATCCAGATGCCCAAGAATTAGCAAAGAGTTCCCTATGTGGGCGAGGGATTGCTGCTGAGGTTGCCAAGGCAGAGAAGGAATGTGGCTCCATTGTTGGCGAGGATGGACAGATCAGAGAAACACTGACTGGACAAAGTGGTAAATGCCATATTGTCACAGGAAGACAGAAGCTGTGAGAAACATCGAGGCCCTCTGTAATGGAGTCAGGAATGGAGGTCAGTGTGACAGCTTCGGTCCTGCCCAGAGAGACCAGGCAGGCACTTGGCCACAGTAGCCCAAGGAATCTCCTTTAGCATCATACCACTAGACACAGAGGCCAGTGGACTAGAGAGATGGCTCAGTGGCTAAATCACTTGCTGTGCAAGCATGAAGGGTTGAGTTCAGAACCCCAGTGCCCATGGTTGCCTTAGAAGTGGGGACAGGGGATCTCCAGAGTAAGATGTCTAGTTAACATAGCCAAATTGGCAAGCTCATGGTTCAAGTGAGAGACCCTGTTTGAGTAAATAAGGTGGAAAGAAACCAAGGAAGGCCATTTTCTATACATATGAATACTCACAACACATGCAACCACACAATACAGATATTCATGCACACCACACACACACACACACAACAAAAGAGAAAAAGCACACAAACCAGAGACAAGGGCGCTGCCAAATGACTAGCTCAGTGGTACAGTATTTTCCTAGCATGCCCTATGCCCTGAGCTTCATACCTAGTGCAATAAAATAAATAAATAAATAAAGAAAGAACAGGGCTGTAGAGATGACTTATCAGTTAAGGCACTTGCCTGCAGAGCCTAAGGACCCACATTCAACTCTCCAGATCCCATGTAAGCCAGATTCACAAAGTGAGGCAAGCACAAGATTGCACATATCCACTAGGTGGCACAAGCATCTGGAGTTCAATTGCAGTGGCTGAGGCCCTGGTGCAACAATTCTCTCTATCTATCTCTCTCAAAAAAAGGAAGAATAGAGGGAGGGAGAAGAGTTTGGAGAAGGCCCTGAATTTTCAATGTAATAGATAATAGAACAATCATTTCATGCATCTGAATGTCCTGATAATATGGGTGATGTTTCTGGGACAATGAATGTTGAGAGAAGAAGGTCAGACAGTGAGACACATAGAGGAGGAGCCACTAAGGTAGAGGTGTCAGAAGACAAGAGCACCAACACAGGGACTTTGTCACTGTGGACACACAGTCCTTTTGCTGGAATAGACCCTTGGGATCCCATGGACTATTCTGGAAGCTGGACCCAGCCCTCAGGCCATATGCAGATTTAAGCATTCTAAACGTAACACTGTCCTCTTACATAGGAATGCAGTCTAAGACGTCCATACAGACCCTGCTTAGCAAAAATATCTAAGGGAAAGTGAAGGCACAAGTTAGCCAGGAAGACCCGTGCTCCTCGCAGCCCCACATTATGGATGCTAAAATAGAGGTTCCACGGGAAATAGCTGAAAGTCATGGACCTCCCTCATGACAAACCATCACCTGGTGGTTTCTTTCCACTGTGTACCCTGTTCTCCTTTACATCTCACCAAGTCTTCCTTTCTGGGCATGCACAGCAGGAAAGTGGAGTTCAAGGTTGATGTACTATGAAAGTCAGCATCTCTCTTCCTGCCATGGAGCATGACTGACCTTCCTCTTATCGGGGAGAAGATAGGCCAGGCAGACGTGCATTCCTAACCTTCCTCCGTCACATCCAAGAAGCAAAGACCCTGCTGTCAGATTAGCGAGTCCAATTTATCAGTCCCTGTCTCTTCTGACATCCAACCCCTCGTACCTGCACCGTATCATTTCTTTATTAGTAAGCAGCAGAACTGCATTCATAGGAGCTTTCCTATGCTGGCTCTTAATTTTGAACATTTCCGGTTTCCATGGAGACACTCCATTCTTGTATTCTGAGAGTGTCAGTATACAACAATGTAAAAACAAAGCGCCGTCACAGAAATGGCTCACTCTGGGCATTACCAAGCAACACCTTCATCTGCTGACGGGACCACTGTGCAGTGCTCCAGGGTTAATTGCTGAGGCCAAGTTCTCATCTTTCTCCCCCAAATGACAGACACTTCTCCAGCCCGACCTGGGGACTGAGCTCACAGCTACAGGAGCATCTCTGGGTCTTGCTGCTTCAATTACTGCACCGCTGTGATAATAGAGTCAGGAGGTAACTATGGCAACATTATTCCAAGGATAAATACCACAATATAGCCTTCAACTTTCTTCCCCACACAAAGAAATGAAGAATCGAGAACATGGAAGATGAATGCTATCACTTGTTGAAAGTCACAGTGAGTAGAGAGAAGTTTGGAAACCTTTAATGAGTGGAGCCTTTCCCACCGCAGCTGCACACTTGTTCTATGCTCCCGCAGAGAAAGGCACGTGCAGGTGGTCAGCCTCAGGAATTCAGAGTGCGGAACTTGAGCCCCAACAGATAATTGAACCTGGGTGGCTACAGGTCCACAAGCTGTCTCCCTGGGAGGACCAGTTCAGTGGGCAGGGATGAGGGCTAATCAACCAGGATGTGGTAAGTAAGGATCTCCTGTCATTGCCAGGGACCAGAGACTAGAGAGATGGATATTTATCACCTGAGCTGCTCATCACAGAGGAAGAGGGATACAGAAGTCAGACAGGTGAGGGACTTGAAGATTCCATCCTTCCACTCACTAGTTCTATGACCTTAGGCAAGAGACTAGTTCCCTCCAAGCCCCAATTTCCTCATGCGTAAGGCCAGGATGGTGATTAACCTCAGAGTGTTGTTGAAAGGATTCAGTGAGGACAGGGAAGATGGATCGGTGAATAAAGTGTTTTCAGTGCAAGCATGATATACCTTAGCTGATAGCCCCAGAACCCACATAAAGACAGGAACCATCTCACTAGAATCTGTAAAATCCCCATGCACCTACAACAAGATGGGAGGTGGAAACCCAAGAATCTTTCGAAGCTGATTGTCCAGCTTGGCAAATGCAGCAGTGATCAACAAGAGAGTCTGCCTCCAGCAAGGTGGAAGGCAAGGATTGACATCCTAGGTTGTTCTCGAACCTCCACGGAAACACCCACACACTCATTTACATTCCCCACACGTACACACAGGGAGTTTAAAAAAATCAGTAAAGGGGCTGCAGAAATGGATCAATGGTCAAGACATTTGCCTGCAAAGCCTAACAACCCGGGTTGGATTCCTCAGTACCCAGGTAAAGCCAGATGCACAAAGTTGTGCATGTATCCAGAGTTCATTTGCAATTGCTGGAGGACCTTTCATGCCTGCTCTTCCTGTCTGTCTCTCTTCTCTCTGTCTCTCTCTGCTTACAAATGAATAATGAATAAAAATATTAAAAAGGGTTTAAAAGTCAATAAAAAAAAAGAAAGAGAGAGAGAGAGAGAGAGAGAGAGAGAGAATAAAAAGAATGGATTCAATGAAATCGCATGGGTGGAGATACCTGCCCACCAAAAGCCAGCTTCCCCTGATGCATACAAACATTGCTTTCCAGAGGGTTCCTGCTCCTCCATGATGACCAATGCACTGTGACAAACCATGTGTTCCAGGCAGGTGAGATGATTTGTCTTGAATGCAAACCTGGTTGGATTGAGAGGTGCCTAGGATATTTACAAAGCCCATTCCTGGATGTCTTTATAGGGCGCTTCTAGAGACAATGAGATCATGAGGGCTTGGGATCAAAAGAACAGTTCAGTTGGGCTGGGAAGATAGCATAGCTGGTAAAGTGCTTGCCTCACAAGCATGAGGACCTGGGTTTCATTCCCCAGAACCCATGTAAAAATGTTGACTGTGGGGCTGGAGAGATGACTTAGTGGCTAAGGCGCCTGCCTGCTAAGCCTGAGAATGCCAGTTCCAATCTCCAGGTCCCAAGTTTAGACAGATGCAAAGAGAGGCAAGGGCGCAATGCCGCACTTGCCCACAAGGAGGTGCATGCATCTGGCGTTCATTCACAGCAATTGAGAGGCTACTAGCGCACCCATTCTCTATCTGTCTCCCTCTCCCTCTGTATCTCTCTGTCTCGTTCTGTCTTTCCAAAAAAAAAAAAAAAATGTTGACTGTGGTGATACTGAGTTGTAATCCCAGTGCTGGGTAGGTGGAAACAGGAGGATCCCTGGAGCTGTTTGGACAGCTGGTCTAGCCTAACTGGTAAGTTCCAGGCCAATGAGAAATCCTGTCTCATAAAAGATTGATGGTGTTCTTGAGGTATGACACTTGAAGAAATCCTCTTGTCTCAACATGCTCATACACATATGTGCAAGCTACACACACATGCACACACAAATAAACACATAACAAAGAATGGTTTAATCCACTGAAAGATTCAAACTTTAAATAGACTACTAGGAGATGGTAGAACCTTGGGAGGGGGACCAGGTTGGAGAAAGCAGGTCACTGGCTGGAGGCATGTGCTTGGAAGTTGTATCTGGCCCCTTCCTGTTGCTGCTCTGATCTGCCATGCCAGCCCCACAGGAGGAACTGAAGCCCTGGGAAATCAGAGGCAAAATAAGCCCGTCCATCGTTCCTCCTTCACTTTATGTACTTGACCGTAGCAATGGTAAAATGATTTAGGCCTCTTCAAGACTCCTCGCCGGGCTCCCCAGAACTCATTCCCTGCAAGAATATCAACACTGTCGGCAACTTTGACTGCTATGGAGTGAAAGTGATGAAACCCCAGTCCAATGGGGCCTTAACTTGGGGTGTGGGTCAACTTGAAAGACTGCATTGTTCAGCATGCCCCCATCCTTTACCAACCAAGGACACCCAAATTAAGCCATTAATAACAAGCATGGAGACAGTCCTCCTGCATTAAGATAATGCTTTTGAGGAGGTTCACACATTATCTCATGTAGCACAGCCCAGTTCCTGACCCATATTGACTACCTAGCTGCTTCCATGAGAAGAGGCAACTTTTTCCTGGCCTTTGTGCCGAGAACTCTGTCACGTAACTTTTTTCATGTGGATGTCATGGAGTTTCTTTGATTCATGGACTTAGGTATAAGCTTTTCTGCCACCATAAGTAATGGAGTACAAATTGAGGGAATTAGTTATCAATTAGTCATTCGATGGTTGGAGAGGCAGGCAGCGGGCACAAATGGGGCTAGATTAGTTAAGCCACAATAAATTTTATTGCTCTACAAGGAATGGGTCTTTATTCATTACTTCTCAAATTTATCTTTATTATTAAACCTAGGACATAAGGCAGGGCTTGGCTGGGGAAGGAGACAGAAAACCAGCCAGAGATTTGGGAGATGGGACAAGCTTTACAGGGAAGACAGTCCCTGGCAAAGCCATTTTCCCTTGTCTTTTTACACGTTCATACATATATATTACATCTTTGATCAGATGTACCCCTTTTACTCTCCCTTATCCTCCTCAGTCTTACTGTATTCCTTCTCACCACTCAATAGTGGCTATGTCAGGGAAGAGAATGCCCCCCCCCCTTTCCCGGCACTGTTAATGATCATTAAATGCCCAACGAACATAGTGGAAGGTGGGACAGACAGAATGTGAGAGCCAGAGGATGGGGAGGAGTGCTATGGAACTCTGGCATGCAGACATGACAAGGCCATCACACTCATAAACTCATAGCAGCTGTGGTCACCTGCACATGAAACTACATACAATATGGCCAGGCAACATTCTGTTACAGACAGAGGAGGGATTTGGAGGCCACGCCCCTCCCTAACGAGCAGGCATGTTAGTCCTTTCTCATGGCTGTCCCTATAGGGTCTCCAGATTTTTTATTAACTAGTTAGCAAACCCCATGCTTTCATCACATGACTTTTAGATGTCCATCAGCTCCAGGAGGTGGGATTCACCTGCCCATCTGAAAGATGTAAAAAGAGGGTTCACAGAGATAACCTAATATGAAGAGGGTATGGAACCTTCTAGATGGCCCATCTTGGAAGTACTGCCTATGTCTTTGCACCTCTCCCACTGCCCAACATGTAGGAGAATGCCCTGCCCCCACTGCCACTTAAAAGTTTTCATTGTTTTCCATTGTACTAAATCTGGAACTCAAACTTCCATCATGACCTCTGAGCCCTTTCCAGAGACTGGAGCCTCCCTTCTGCTGTTGTTAGTTTTTTTGTTTGTTTATTTATTTATTTTTGTCAGGCCAGATTAATTTTGTTGGAATCAATTCTAGAGCCCAAGAAGAGAAACTTGTTCTGTAATCAGCCGGGTTGATTTTACCGCACATGTGCGAATGGGTGTCGGATAAAGTGGCTCCATTTCAGCCTCTGTTACCCATCCTACTGATTAACAAATGCTCTAGAACATCCCATCCCCAGTTGAATTCCAAGCAGCATGTGGTAATGTCTGGATGGGAAACTTGCTGGCTTGTAGTTCAAAGCCTGGTATTAGGTCTTTCCTGACAGCCTGTTCTAGTCCTACCTGCCCCAGAGAAGAAGACAGTGATTAAAACAGAAAAACCACTAAGTATCAAGAAGTGGTGTCTAGGATTGCATGGTAATGTGGTATTGATCATAAGGCTTCGGGAATGAGAAGATCAGCTTCATGATTTTCAAGGGTCATTAACTTCTCTATTGAGAATAGGTTTGGGGGGGGAAGTTGAGACATCGGTGCCAGTGCCATTCTCATTGCATTGGCAAAATACCTGACCAGAATCATCTTAGGAAGGAAAGAGTTTATTTCAGCTTAAAGTTACGGGGGAAGGAGTCCATCATGCTGGGGAAAGTATGGCAGAAGCAGGAAGCCAGGATCCTATCATCACATCAGCATAGCACTAGAGAAAGAGCAAAAAAACACAAAGGGTTGTGTTGTGACACCTCAGTGCTGGACCTCAGTGACACGTGTCCTCCAGCAGGGCTCTTCCTCCTAAAGGTTTCACAACTTCCCAGAACACCCACAGCAGCTGCTGGGAAACAAGTGTTTAAACACACGTGTTCATGGGTGGCATTTTATATTCAAACCACCACAGGGTCTTATGAGCTGAACCTGGCCTCAGACTCGCTATGTAACTAAGGATGAGGTTGAAGCCCTGATGCTCCTGCTGCCATCTCCCTGGTGCTGGATTACAGGTATGGTCCTGCCTGCTCTTTGATTTCACCCTCTACCACTCTCCATTCTTCGTTATAGCCTCCATATCTACACACAAAAACAATTAAAAACCACATATAAAGATTGATGAAATAAATGGTGCAAGAGGGGAGCGATCTCTTGTGGTCAACCAGGGTCATTTATGTCACAGGCTGTCAGAAGTCATTGGCTTGGTCTAAGGGACATCCACATCAGACATGTTAATATGTGCACACAGGCTTACTGGGTGTTATTTCCTTGTCTTTAGTTAGTGCCAAGCACGTGTTGGCTCTTGTGTTGTTATAAAATACAAAGGTACTTTAACAGAAAGCTCTAGAAGCCCAGTGAAAATTTGATTGGATTTATCCAACACTGAAGATCACTGAGGAGCCAAGGACATTGGTTCAGCCTGACTCACCTGAGTCATGGCCATTGATTGACAAGTCCAATCAAACCTTCACTGAGCGGCTGGAGCAGTAGTTAAAGCAACACTCTGCTTTATTAAAATAAGAGCCAACGAGCAAAGGGCTAACACAAAGAAACAACACTGTTCCACGGAGTAACCCATTTAATCCCATGAAAACCTCCTAGTTAAGGCAGGCCTGTCACCCACATTTGAGGCTGAGAGGGGCTAAGTGGTTTGTATGGAGCAAAGCTGGGATTCACAGACAGCTATCGTAAGCCAGGCAGCATTTAAGAAGTGGAGGCAGGAGGATCTGGAGTTCAAAGCAACATGCACTATAGAAGAGCAAGCTATAGGCCAGTCTGGAACACAGAACAAGAGCTGTCTCAACACACAATAATTACAGAAGGTAGGCACTCTGGCTTTGTATGCTTATATTATTCCAATTCCTATAAAATCTGAGCAAAGTTACCCTAAAGGGCCCAACACTCCCACAGAGCAGTGGACAGACAGGCAGCTTTGCACAATCAACATTTGCACATGAACTCCTGTTCCCTGTGTGTGAGAACTGCCCGAGCTGGATGAGACCACAAAGAAGGGCTGTATGCTGATGCCTGTAAGACCAAATGTAGAGAGGCAGATGAATGCCGGGCAGAGAATCGCACAAATCTAGGCTTTCCTGCAAGCTTTGGTAACTGGGGACCTCAACACGGTTCTCCACTTCTCAGGCACGAGAGCAAAGTGAGGCTGAGCGAAAGCCAGAGTGGTGTCATATGGAAGGAAGCTGGTGCTGTGTGCCCACTGCTTACCAGCCAGCACTCTGGGGAGAAGGTTAGCAGCTGTCTTCCCATTTCCTTGGTGTAAGTACTCCAAAGAGAGTCTCTTCTAAGCCGCCAACATGACATCCGCCAGCTGGTAGAGGTCCTCAAGATTTCCCAGCCAGCTCTCCCCTCCAGGGCAGGCTCTTAGAAGGAGAAGCAACGCCACAGCACACATTGGAGGATTCCCTGGGTCTGCTGCGCGGCGATGGCGCTATAACTCTTTTTCAAGTGAGAAAGGCAGCCAAAGTTCTACATAATCACATTCTTAAATTCTTGAGAATAAACAGTAAAATAATCACAATTAGGGAACAAAGCATAAAAATTTGTTTGTAGGCAGGAAGCTGGGCATGGTGGTGCACGCCTTTAATCCCAGCACTCAGGAGACAGAGGTAGGAGGATTGCCATGAGTTCAAGGCCACCCTGATATGACATAGTGAATTCCAGGTCAGCCTGGGCTAGAGCAAGACCCTACCTCAAAAAAAAAAAAAAATTGTAGACAGTATTTTTCCTCTCTTGAGGGTAAAATATTTATTTCTAGCATTTTAATAAGCACACTGTAAGGACTCAGCTATACCAAAGGAAGGCCAGGACTGAGTTTAAGTTCTCTCTCACCCCCAACAAAAACACCCACACCCACACACACACAGTCAAATACAAACTCTCACACAATTATACACTCATACACTGTCTTACTCTCACACTCATGCCCTCTCATATATTCTCTCACACACTCTCCTAGTCTCACACTCTGACTCATTTTGACTCACACAGTAACACACATTCTCTCACAAACTCACACATACATTATGTCTCTCAAACACTCTCACATAAGTATATACAAGGACCTTCACTCCTTTAAAATTTATTTATTTATTTAAGGAAGAAAGAGAAATAGGTAGACGGAGAAACAGTGAGGATACACATACCAGGGCCTCCTGCCCCTGCCAACAAATTCCAGACACCTGTCTACATGCGGCTTTACATGGATACTGGAGAATCAAACCAGGACTGTCTGGCTTTGCAAGCTAGCACTTTTAACCACTGAGCATCTCTCCAGCCCATTCACTCTTTTATGCGCAATGTTTCGTGAAAGCTTTTGTGTCCTCCAAAGTTGTCTTTTTGCCTAGTTTCACAATGTCTCAAGGGTGGATCACCTGGAAGGCAGTGTGAGGTGTTAGCCCTAGGCTTATCTCGGTGACTCAGTGACTTCACTAACACAATGCAATGTTTCTGGAACGCCAGTACATCATCAACATACTGTCTACCTGGGCTGCCATTCTTCCCATAATGAGAGAGGAAGGACGGTGTGACCAGGGTAGCACACAGAGCACAGGGTTAGGCTCTGGACGGGAACACAGCAAAGTGACTTTGTTCAGCAGACATGTACACGGAGAAATAAGAACAAAAATCAAAGCACTGAAGTGGCTTTTACTCACTGTCTCACTTTTGAGTCAGCTTTTCCCTTCCTACGGAAAAGCGGATGTCAGATAGACGCCCTGATGTCCAGTTCCTTTGGGCCACCCCAACATCAAAGTCCCTCGCCTGAAATAGAGTCCTGGGACTGACAAGGCTGGGCTACCCAGTCTTTTGGGTGTCTCTGAGCATGTGTCTTCCCTTCTCTGAGTCTCAGAGTCTATCCCCTGGATCCATCTCCACCAAGCGGGCCCATTCCCCACAGTCAGAGACCAACACAAACTGTCTGCAAGTCGCCTTGGCTGGAAGCAGAAGTCCTTGCTTGGTGACCCAACTTCTCTGAGCAGTCATGAAGGCCTCTCCCACCTGATCCCTAGAGTTGTGGTGGTGGTGGAGGAGGGGGAGAGGAGTAGGAGGAAATGGAGATAAATCTCAGTTTGCCCAGGGGATGGTGCTTATCTTGGGCAGAATGAGAAAATCATATGCAACTTTTAACTATTATTGCAAAATAAAAAAAAAAAAACACCTTATGGTCCCAGATCTGAAAAGCTCTCATTATACCGACATTGCATTTTTTAAAAGTCTGATTTAATATTTCTCTTACTTCTGAAATCCTCCTGGGTCTTAGGCAGCTGAAAACTTGCCAGAGCTGAGTATTCTAGTCAACTGCAGTATTATCAACTGATTCCAGCTAATCTCTAAATACTGGAAATAGCACACCTTGTATTTAGCAGAAGTCTGGCTTCTTAATACGGCAGGCATTAGGAGTTTTAGATAGCCAGAAAACCTCATATCCCTTTTCATACCCCACACCTCTGTTTTATTTTTTTCTGTAACAAAAGTTTCTTCTCAAAGTTTCACTTTAAATATAAAATATGTCCTTGTGAAAGCTGTTAGAAATGTCACCACTTTAACCAGCTCAAATTTATGGTGACATTGGATTTTAATGGAGCCATAAATGTCCGAGGTAATGGTGATCTATGTGCAGCCATAAATTGTTATGGGGAAATATAAAAATAAGTGTAAGATAAAAGATTGTGTATAAAATATGTTTTTACATCTCCTTTAATGATTAAAAATCATACAGACTTGATATTCTAAATCACCTGGACTCTTCGTGGCACACTTAGAACTTTCTCTTCTCCCCAAAAGTTTTTAGTAGGCACAGTTGATGGGGCTGTAGTCAGAAATTGTACCTGCTTTAATAAGGCAAGTTGGGATGGGCTTTCTGTTGACGTGGGGGACAGTCATCAGCACTCCAGAGGATGGACTCTGTGGGAGCCATGGCCTCTGTCTTGGGAATGGTCCCCTGAAACTGACAGCATTGATGGGCTGCTGGCCTAGTAGCTACTACTGTTGTCTTGAGCATGTCCCTGCTACTCCTAGGTGTTCAGAAGACAGATGCAGGGGCTGGAGAGATGGCTGAGTGGTTAAGCGCTTGCCTGTAAAGCCTAAGGATTCCGGTTCGGGGCTCAATTCCCCAGGACCCACGTAAGCCAGATGCACAAGGGGGCGCATGCATCTGGAGTTTGCAGTGCCTGGAGGCCCTGGCATGCCCATCCTCTCTCTCTCTTTCTGTACCTTTCTCTGTCTGAAAGAAAGAAAGAAAGAAAGAAAGAAAGAAAGAAAGAAAGAAAGAAAGAAAGGAACAAAAGAAAAAAAGAAGAAAAAAAGAAAAGATGAGAAAAGGAGACAGATGCAGGTCAAGGGGAGGGGACAGAGCAAACAAGGGGAGTAAGGTGATGACACTCTGGAGGGGGAAGAAACAGCAAAGTAGTCAGTGGTGACATTGGGTCTGTCATCTCAGCATCACTTGCTAGGTGACCTTGGACAAGTGGCTCTACTTCCCAAGCCTCGGTTTCTCCTTTTACAAATTATCAAGCTACACCAAATCTACAAAGTAATCACTAGACCAAGATAAGGACACCATTTTCCTTTGGGGGTCATCTGCCTCCATTTGCATGTTTTCATCAGGACCGCGATCACTCATCTCAGCACCCACCTTGCCGTGGTTTGAGTGTGAAGTGCGCACAGGCTCGTGCACTTGAACACGCCATCCCAGCTGGTGCTACTTTAGAAAGTTGCGCAATCTTTAGGAAGGGGAACCTTGTAGGAGGGAGGCAGGTCCTCTGCTGGCCCAAGTTCTTCCTACTTCCTGATGTGTAGAGATGGGAGCAAGAAGCCATACAATGAGCTCCCACTGCCAACAAGCCACACCACCGTGTCTTTCCCCACTATGATGGACTGTTTCCCCTTAAACTGTGAGCCAAAATAAACCTTCTTCCCTTAAGTTGCTTCTGTTGGATATTCTGTCACAGTGACATAAAAATAACAAATATGGTCTGGCAGCAGCCATCAGACGTGAGCTGGCCTGGGCTTGTACAAGTGATCTAGGAGCTGTGGAGGAAGCAGTAGTGTGATATGATGTGCTTCTTGCTGGTCCACCACTGGCAGTACTGGCACCGCACCCCAGGCAATGCAGGCTGGGCTACAAGGCCAAGCAAGGTTATGTCATATACAGGATTCTCAGGCTGGGCTATGAGGCCAGGCAAGGTTATGTCACATACAGGATTCGCAGGCTGGGCTACACGGCCAGGCAAGGTTATGTCATATACAGGATTTGCAGGCTGGGCTATGAGGCCAGGCAAGGTTATATCATATACAGGATTCGCAGGCTGGGCTATGAGGCCAGGCAAGGTTATGTCATATACAGGATTCGCAGGCTGGGCTACACGGCCGGGCAAGGTTATGTCATATACAGGATTCACAGGCTGGGCTACATGGCCGGGCAAGGTTATGTCATATACAGGATCTACAGGATTCGCAGGCTGGGCTACGAGGCCAGGCAAGGTTATGTCATATACAGGATTCACAGGCTGGGCTACGAGGCCAGGCAAGGTTATGCCATATACAGGATTCGCAGGCTGGGCTACATGGCCAGGCAAGGTTATGTCATATACAGGATTTGCAGGCTGGGCTACATGGCCGGGCAAGGTTATATCATATACAGGATTTGAGTACACCGTGGTGATCGCAAGCGCCCAGTCCCCAAGGGTGCAACTTAGGAAAAGCCTGTACACCACAGTGTTCACCAGCTGAAGTTTGCCCCAAGTCTTCAGTCTGTTGCTAAGGAGAGCTGGACATCACTGCGGGGCTCTGAGAGCCCTGAATTCCTACTGGATTCATGAAGATTCCACATACAAATCCTTCGAGGTTATCTTCATGGATCCATAATGCCATCAGAAGAAATCCTGACACCCAGTGGATCACCAAGCCAGTCCATAAGCACAGGGAGATGTGTGGGCTGACTTCTGCAGGCCGTAGGAGCCGTGGCCTTGGAAAGGGCCACAAGTTCCACCACACTGTTGGTGGTTCTCACCATGCAGCTTGGAGAAGGCGCAATACCCTCAGCTCCACCATTACTGCTAATAGAAGTGATGTTTGTAAAATCCAGACCTAATAAACAATTTAGGACAGTTTAAAAAAAAAGCACACCCAGACTCAGACATATGACTCCTAGTGGCTAGCCAGTTACTGAAACTTTGGGGACAGGGGGAAAAAAAAAACAAAATTTTTTTTCCAGCTAGATTTCATTCTGGAGGAATGTGGGCTTGAGGAGTCATGGCACCATTGTCACCATGGCAACCTGAGAACATTATCAAGAGACAGAAAGTAGTTATTCCAGCCCCTGGATCCTGCTCTGCCTGAAGCTAGATTTTTCTTTGTGTGAGCTAAGAAAATCCATTTGGTTTTCAGCTACTTGTACCCAAATATGTCTTGATCATAATCATGACCCAAGGGTTTGCCATAAGGCTGAGATAACGCACAAAATGTGTCCAAGTCTCACAATAAGTATGGGTTTATCCATGATTATTGTCGTAATCATGAATATCTGTGACTAGTCATGAGTCTTGGAGTCAGAGTTGGAAAGGATCTGCCCGGATCCAGGGACTGGGCCACATTTGGTGATCTGCTGCCTGGAGGATGGTCTCCCACTTCCTAGGACTGATTGCCAAAGTGGATATTAGCACTGGCCTGGCTCCCAGGAGGAAGGCCCAGATTGTAAAGCCCCAAAGCCAGCATCCTCACAACATGTTTGCTTCCTCCACCCCACTCCCTGTGGCCACTCTGCCCTCTCTATCCCCAGGATGTGGCTTCACTGCCAACAAGCTCTGGGCTTCTGTTTGCTGTGGAAAAATACCAAGTTCACCGAGACCTGCTCACAGCATCGACCCTCCAGCAGTTGGCCACGCTGCTCTCTCTCAAGGCTTGGCAGCTGTGTTCCCTCATCCTGCCTCCTCTACTCTAGCTGGAGTTGGCATCCATTTATTTCTTCCCATTATATTTCTCTTTTTGAGGTTCAAGGCTTTTGCTTCGAAACTTGGAATGGAACATGACAAAATGGGGGTCTAACCTGGGGCAGTGGCTCCCCAGTCTTCCTGCCCGCCAGCCTTACAGTTAAGAGCTGTGTATCCCACCACCATGTGCCTGGTTTTCAAAAAGGGTCCTAGGATCCCCTATTTACACAGCAACCTGCATAGCAGGATTTTTTTTTTTTATCTGTCTAGTACTCTGGAAGGTTCTCAGGTATTCTCTTCTTCTATTCAAGGCTCCCTCTTTTCCTACAGATGTCAGTGGGATAAAAAAAAAATCTTGCAAATGGCCACATAGTCCCCACCAGCAAGTGTCCCTCTGCTCCTTGCCTCTATAATATTCCTCTCCTTCTACAGTTTCTTATGACCTACTGTATGCTGTGTAACCTCTGGCGATTTAATGACTTGCTGGTTCTCCATTCTCCTGCTACAATGAAGGCTCTATGACAGCCAAGTTTCTCACCCGCCCCCAATGTCAGGAGCACAGAATACAGTCAGTGCACTCATCATGCACATGTGTTGGATGTGGAGTACCTCAGCAGCTCCAGCCTCCATGATCACGTTAGACACATGTTCCCTGATGTATTTGTTCATACATCTCTCAGCTGCTCTGCTTGGCCACATAACTATTGCAGAGTTTCAGGAGTGGGGAGGTGGCTGGGTCTATAAAGTCCAGAGCATGGAAGAATGAGGACCTGAGGTCAGATCTGCAGCAGTCAGATAAAAAGGTGTGGTGTGCACGCCTCCAATCCCGGCCCTGGGAAGGTGGAGACAGGAGGATCCCTGGGACTTATTGGCTTCAGGTTCAGTGAGAGACTCTGTCTCAAAAAAAGGATAAGGGGAGCTGGAAGGATGGCTTAGCGGTTAAGGCGCCTGCCTGCCAAGCCTAAGAACGCCTGCTTGATTCTCCAGGTCCCACGTTTAGCCAGACACAAAGTGAAGCAAGGGCGCAATGCTACACTTGACCACAAGGGGGCGCACATGTCTGGGTTTGTTCACAGTGGCTGAAATAACCCTGGCAGGCCCATTCTCTATCTCTCTCTGCCTCTTCCTCTCTCTCTCTCTGCTTCTCTCTGTCCCTCTCTCTCTCAAAAAAAAAAAAAAAAAAAAAAAAAGGATAAGGGGAAGAGTAATTAAGGGAGAAAGATATCTGATGTCAACTTGTGGTTTCCACATATCCACATACATGTGCACACACATGCTTGGGACACATGCACCAAGACACATGTAAACAAGCATGTACACATGAACACACATGTAATAGTAACTTGCATGGTTTAAATACATGAAAGAGACATAGTCCCCACCTTCAACAAGGTCACAGCCTGCTGAAGAGAACACCAACTTCAACCATGAAGGCCACGGGCATGGTTACTATTAGGGGACCTCAGGATGGTGGGGGAGCAGTGACAAAGGATCATTTCTGCGCTTGGGGTCCAGGCAGGGATCTGCGGATGAGTAGGAGTCTGCCAGTCTGCATCAGAACGGACCCATGGGTGCCAAGCCTATCGTATCCACCCAGCTTGGATACTGGTGTTCCTGCAAACCCTGTGACTGAAGTAGGTTCCTCACAGCTGAATGCAGCAGATGTGAAGGTTTGGTTTCCACGGAAGACTTATGTCCCCAGAGTTGGAAATGAGGCATTTGTGTGCTACACACCTCACCCCAAATTCACACATCCCAGCTGAAATTTGAAATTGAGCTGGACATAATGGAATGTGCTTCATATTTCCTTCAGCTACTTGAAGCATCCAAGGCCATGGTTTCAGCTTGCTCAGAATCATGTAGGTGTCCCTGTGACCTCGTTCACTGTGGGCGCAGCACTGTCAGCAGGGAGCAGTGGGGGGAGGGGTGAGGCGCAAATGCCCTTCACTTAGTGAGAAGCCAGGTTCTCTGACCTACAAAGAACAGGCTTAGTCCATCCACTAGGGCAGAAGAGAGCCAGGCAAGGTAGGAGTGTAACATATTTTGCCATGCAATTCTGGATTGAATCACTTTCTTAAATGACAGAGGCCTTGCCCAACAATCCTGGATGCTCGTGTATCATATGCAACAAAAAGTGGCCCTGTGTCAGACCACCAGGAGGTAGCAAGAAATGCAAGGCATTCAGGGAAGAGAGAGAGACAACCACAATCCCAGCAGATGGAGGGAAAGGCAGAGATAAAGAGAAATAGACACACACAGAGGGAGCCAGGGGAGGTGGCAGAGACAGGCAGACAGACACTGAGACAGGCTGGTAAAGAGACAGAGAGAGTGTGCACAGAAAACAAACTAAGAATTATAAAGCCTCCACCCCAAAGTCATCTTGAACTCTCCAGGGAGGGTTCAAGTAAGCCCGACCTTGTGTTCCCACCACGTGCTCTAGGTGACAGGATGGTGGACTCCTTCCTGCACTAGGAAGCAGAAGGGGGTGAGGGTGACAAAGATGGAGCCAAGGCTGGTAGGACACATGGCTGCAGCTGGCTGGGTTTTTCTGCCCCTCCTCTCCACTTGCTGCCCCCAGAACCCACCCATGCACTTAGCAAAGTGAAGAGATCAGAGGGGAAATCACTATACACAGTGATGTGTCTATTCCAACACAGAAGAAGCAGCTCAGAATTCCCAAACCTGAAGGCTGAGCCTTTCCAGAACATAGGTTCACAAACTTCCCAGCATGCTAGGTTCTCTGCATCTCTGCCCACCAGGGCAGGATGCTGAGTGGCCTGCCAGGCTCTGTACATGGAGAGGGAAGGAAGCCTTCTGCTGGGTGTACATCACCATTCACTACTCATTATCATATCATTAAGGCCAGGAACTATGAGAAACACATGGTCAGTGGAAGAGAAGCTTGCATGTGTGTGTGTGTGTGTGTGTGTGTGTGTGTGTGTGTGTGTGTGTGTGTGGAGGCCACAGGACAGCCTCAGGTGTCATTCTTAGGAAGGCCAGCCACTTCTTTTGAGAGAGGGACTTTCACTGGCCTGGAACCCACCAATTAGGCTAGCAAAGCTAGTACAGCTGTCTCTGCCTTGCCAGCACTGGGATTATAAGCACGCTCCACCATCCCTGAATTTTTAATTTGGGTTCTGAGGACTGAACTCAAGTCCTCATACTTGTGAGGCAAGCACTTTAACAACTGAGCCCTCTCCACAGCCCATGCAACATGGCTTTAAGGAGTGTGTGTGTGTGTGTGTGTGTGTGTGTGTGTGTGTGTGTACCTTCCTTTCTCCCACCTGGGGCTCTGAAAGTCTGAGAGAAAGTGAATGTGTGCCCAGCTCCTCAAGCATGATTCACATGTGTTTTCATCTCACTTAGCGTATTCTCTTCCATGCTGCGAGGTAATAGACACGTATACCTAGCAACCAGAACAGAAGGGTTGAGGTGAGGAGCAAGGAAGAAGTGAGGGAGGGCAGGAAGAAAAGCCACACTTCATAGCCTTGGAGAGAGAGAGGGGGCACTGACGGAAGAGGAGAGGAAGGTGTTCCTAAGGCCAGAGACATGGGAAGCCTTGCTTTGCTCCCCATCAGGAAAAGCTTGCACCTGACAAGAAGTACAGAGCCCAGAGGTGTTCCCTGTGGTCGGTGGTGGCTCAGGTTCAACACTGTTGGGATGGGGTGTCACAGGAACCAGAATCTGTGGCACAACTGAGCTAACGATGCTACTGAAAGGTGGTACCATGATGTTTCCAAGCCAAAGACACCATCTCTGCCACCCACAGGTGATCAGGCATGGAACCCAATTAACAAGAGAAAACTGGATGAACCCGGGCTGGCACATGGTAGCGGATACCATGCAGCACTGTACTGTAAATTTCACTTCTCTCTTGTGCAGTCTCCATCCTTGGAGTCATCTTTTCCTTCTCTGATTTCACTTTGTACTGTGGTTAGGATCTGAAATATCCCCCCTGTGATTGACTGGATCTAGAATCACTGTCTCTGGATGTGTCTGTAAAGGGGTTTCTAGATTAGGTTCACGGGTGGTAAGACCCCCTATAACTGTGGGTGGTACCCTTCCATAGGCTGGGGTTCCATACTGAATGAAAAAGAGAATGCTATTAGAGCCTCGTAATTCATCTCTCTCTGCTTCCTGATACAGTGGATACAGTGTGACAAGCTCTGCTATATGCTCCTGCCGCCATGCCTTCCCCATCAGGACAGGCTGTGCCCTCAAACTATAAGCAGAAATAAACCCTTCTTCCCTTAAGGTGATTCTCCTTAAGTATTTCATCACAAGAAGAAGAAAAACTAATATAGTCCCTCAGGCTGATATATTGGATCCTGGAAGCAGCAAACTTCAAAGAGATAATAGCCCATGAGCTTTGACTCACGAGGTATCCTGCCAACAGCCCTAGCAAGCAAGGACAGGGATGGGGCACAAGGGAGACAAGGTTTCTTCCAGCTATTCATACTCAGAGAAGAGCAAAGGAATGGACAACAAACTAAGCTGACCTTCTGGATGATGACAAGGGAGGTGAGAAAGGAAAGAAGAAAAGAAGAGATGAGTTGTGGAGGGAGAAGAAAGGAAGGAAGGAAAGGGAGAATAAGAAAACTGAAGGGAGGGGCTGGAGAGATGGCTTAGCAGTTAAGGAACCTGCCTGCCAAGCCTAAGAATGTCTGTTCAATTCTCCAGGTTCCACGTTTAGCCAGACATAAGTGATGCAAGGGTGCAATGCTGCACTTGCCCACAAGGGGGCACACATGTCTGGAATGTGTTTGCAGTGACTGAGAGGCCACTGGCATGCCCATTCTCTATCTGTCTGTCTCTTTCTCTCTCTCTGTCTCTCTCAAAAATAAATAAATAAATAAATAAATAAATAGATAGATAGATAAATAAAAAGAAAGCTGAAGGGAGGGCTGAGGGAAAGAGGAAGGGAGGAAAAGATTTTGATGAAGAGGATAACCTTGGAGGCCAGAGAGATAGTTTAGTGGGTAAAGTGTTTGCCTTGCAAGCATGAGGACAGGAGTTCAATACCTACACCCACATGAAAACATGGATGTAGTTGCACACACCTGTAATCCTGGTGTTGAGGAGATAAAGCAAACAGGATCCCTGGGGCTCGCTGGTTCGAGCCAATGAGAAACCCAGTCTCATAAGGAAGTGAAAGCATTCCTGTGGTACGGTACCCAAGATATTCCTTTGGCCTCCATACATACATGTGTACACATGCATATACACCTGAACACATGTTCCCACACATATACACACATGCATAACACACACACACAATGAGATAACCTTAGAACTAGTGACCATGCTGAGTTCAAAACTTTCTAGGCCCTGAGCCTAAGGCCCCTGCTGACCTGACCAAGAGCTATCATGTAAAAAATGGAGGCCAAGACCCCCACCTACAGCCAGATTCCATAGACAGCTCTGCTAGGCGGAAGCCCATTTTAAGGCTCAGAACAAGATCACCCATGTGCACGTTGGGACTGATGTTTGGACTGACTGGTGAGGTAATTGTGAAAACTTGCTTCTGTAGTGGCCTCTCATGACTGTTATGGATGACAGATGAGAGGCGAGCCCGCCCAGAGCCTATGAACTCTTTGCAGCTGCCTAATGGTGGCTTTATCCTAAGCCAAAGTAAAAGGTTGGAAATTCTACAACAGTTTCCAGTTTCTCTGTTTAAATTCTAATTTCCTGGTCACTGAAGTCTTCAGTAGTAAAAGTGACTATCATTTGTCACACTGCCTGTTTAATTTTAAAAAGAAACTTCTTTGTTTTTAAAGAGTTCAATTTACTTCTGTTTAAGCATGTGGTTTTTAAATTTTTTGTTAGTATACAGCATGATGGCATACATATAATTCTTTGGATTATAGACTTGAACCATATCCATCCTAATCTAATCATATGCTAGTCAGAAGTGAAGGGTTGTTGTTTTTGTTTGTTTGTTTTTTTTTCAGTATCTCACTCTGCCCAGGCTGACCTGTCAGAGTCTCAGTGTTCTTTAAGCCTCCCGAGTGCTGGGATGTCCCACCACACCCGGGGGCTGGAGAGATGGCCCGGGCTGGAGAGATGGCTTAGTGGTTAAGGCACTTGCCTGCAAAGCCAAAGGACCCTGGTTCAATTCCCCAGGACCCACATAAGCCAGATGCACAAGGGAGCACATGCATCTGGAGTTTGTTTGCAGTGGCTGGAAGCCCTGGCTCGCCCATTCTCTCTCTCTCTACCTGCCTATTTCTGTATCTGTCTCTCTCTCAAATAAATAAATAAATAAAAATAAAATATTGAAGAGGTGTGTCCTAAGTCATGGATATACCCATTACCTCTGGAGGGATTACTGTAGGTCCCTTAGGTCTGGGTTGTTGCCACATTACATATTGTTACACAGGGAATCAGGCTTGCTAACTGGCTTCCTGCTTCTCTGTGAGACCTCGTCAACATGCACTGAGCCACCAGGATGCTGTCCCCAGGACATCCTCACCAGGACCAAACAGACACCAGCACCATGCTCTTGGACTTCCAGAACCATATGCTAAATAAGCCACTTTTCTTGATAACATACCCAGCTTCAGGTACTTTGCTATAGCAATGTGACACAGACCAATGCAACAAGTCTTGACCCACGCATAGGATCTTCTAATCACAATGCGTCGTACGGAGCGCTTCCACGCATAGGATCTTCTAATCACAATGCGTGTACGGAGCGCTTCCACGCATAGGATCTTCTAATCACAATGCGTGTACGGAGCGCTTCCACGCATAGGATCTTATAATCACAATGCGCGTACGGAGCGCTTCCACGCATAGGATCTTATAATCAATCACAATGCGCGGATCTTATAATCACAATGCGCGTACGGAGCGCTTCCACGCATAGGATCTTCTAATCACAATGCGCGTACGGAGCGCTTCCACGCATAGGATCTTCTAATCACAATGCGCTGATCTTCCAATCACAATGCGCGTCACAATGCGGAGCGCTTCCACGCAGGATCTTCTTCCAATCACACGCATGGATCTTCTAATCACAATGCGTGTACGGAGCGCTTCCACGCATAGGATCTTCTAATCACAATGCGTGTACGGAGCGCTTCCACGCATAGGATCTTCTAATCACAATGCGCGTACGGAGCGCTTCCACGAGCGCTTCACAATGCGCGTGCGGGCGCTTCCACGATCTTCTAATCACAATGCGCGTACGGAGCGCTTCCACGCATAGGATCTTATAATCACAATGCGCGTACGGAGCGCTTCCACGCATAGGATCTTCTAATCACAATGCGTGTACGGAGCGCTTCCACGCATAGGATCTTCTAATCACAATGCGTGTACGGAGCGCTTCCACGCATAGGATCTTCTAATCACAATGCGTGTACGGAGCGCTTCCACGCATAGGATCTTCTAATCACAATGCGTGTACGGAGCACTTCCCTGACCCTGAAAAGGTATGCCCCAAGACAACCTTCTGGACATTTACTTTACCCAGGACAGATGAAAGGATTTCTGAAGACTCTCCTGCACAGCTATATGAGGTAGAATTCTGGTTGGGCCTAACACTGTGTGTACAGGACCAGTGGACTGTCTATCACAGAGTGACTTGTAGTAAGTAGTTGCTGAATAAGTGGATGGGACTGCATTGGCTTGATTGTCAATAACAGATTAGAAGCTGTGATTCCTGGAAGAAGAAGCATCTGTGGATTTGCCAGTGCAGAGTGGAGAAGAAGCTTAGTCAGTAAGGCCCTTAACCTTGCAAGCATGATGACCTGAGTTTGAGCCCCAGGGCCCACATAAAACACATTGAGCATGGTGGCATGTGTTTGTCATTCCAGTGGGGGCTGGGAGGGTCTCTGGGGCTCAGTCCATTAGCTGTGGATTGGATGAATAATGTGTGTATGAACACACACACACACGAGTTTCCTGTGCAGTAACCAAGGTTGTGGAAGACACAGAGCCACATACAGTCAGAATTTAAACTATCAACTGTCGATACAGAGTCTGTGCCTGTCCCCTAAGCCTTGCTGTCACCTCTCATTTCTGCAAATGCTGACAAGTGCCCTCCAGCCAGCTTGCTCCCACTCCCCAGTCTGAGGCTCCTGGAGAAATAGACCCAGCACCAGGAAGCTTTGAGCCCAGTTGCTCTGAGCCTTTGGGCTGAGAATCCGGTCCAGCACTCATTGTTAGTTTCTGTAATTTTAATGAGGGAAGGCCGCTTCCCCTTAGCTCCAGGTCTTTAAATGCCTGAATTTTAATAACCAACTCCACTGATGATTTACAAATTTCAAGGCAGGAATTAGCAGAAAATTCCATATTTCATAGATGCTGAATCGGACTATTATCTCCGTGCAGCAGGTACCAATTCCCCATCAAATGGTAAAATGCTATAATTATCAGTAGAATTCCATTCAAATTCTAAAAGTAGATAAATAACCGATGGGAATATCATTTATTCATTAGACTATGAAAAGGGGGAGAAATATTATCCTGTGCAGGGCTGTGGCGAGGCCACCTTGTGAGGGAATGCCAGCTCCCTGATGCAGTCTGGAGGAGTCCAGCTTCATTAAGCCCTGAGCTCGGCAGGAGAGAGAAACTTCCATTAAACACCTGAACAGACGAGATAATGGGCTGCTGATTGAGAGGCTCATGTGTGAGATGGGGTGGTACCTTCTTATTTTCCTTGCCGTGGACAGAAGGCACATATTAGAAATTGCTGGGAAATTATCCAAAACTCCCTACTTCCTATTGTGTGACCTCCCTCTAAGACCTCCACATGGAACTACTCGTACCACCCGTTCCTCATACAGCTTGCCAGCACAAACATCCTACGGGCACCTAAGGCCATTTCTGCCTATAAAGTTCCTGCTGACACACCTGAAAATACCTCCCCTGGCCTCTGATGGAATAGAGTCCAAAGTCCATGCCCACTTTTTTAAGCTTTATGTGGCAACTCAGGAAATAAGAATTTACTCTGGCTGCAGACACTTGAGGTTCATATCACAAGGCCTTCTACAGGCCTGGGTCTGTTGCCTTTTGGGTACAGTGATGATGCCTGCAGTGTCTGCCTAGTGCTAAGCTGTGTGAGAGCTGACTGAGATGCTATTGGAGGTGTTTCAGCTCACTCTCTGGCAAAGGGAAAGCATGCTAAACATAAACTGATGATGGACATAGGAGCTCGGTAATGCCATGGGATGGTGGTGGTGATCTTGAGAATGACCATGGTGAAAACACTGATAGTCGGTGATGGCCATGATGATGAGGACAAGGGCAGTGGTGACGTTGACGGGGATGATGGGGATGAAAATGACCATGGTAAGCATGGTGGTGATGATGGGGTGATGCACACAGCTACAGTGATGATGACAGTGGTGATGATCACAGCGATGGTGACATTGGTGATGACGGTGATGACGGTGGTGGTGACGGTGATGTTAACGATGACAGTGGTAATGGTGGTGATGGTAAAGGCAATGGTGGTGGTAATGATGGTGCTGATGATGATGACGATGATGGTGGTGGCGGTAGTGACTTTAATGATGATTATGGTGATGATGATGGTGGTGATATCAATGACAGTGATGATGGTGATGGTGGTGGTGATGTCAATGACAGTGATGATGGTAATGATCATGACGATGGTGGTGAAGGTGGTGGTGGAAATGATGGTGGTGGTGATGGTGGTGGGAGTGACTTTAACGGTGACAATGATGATGGTGTCCACGTTAACAACCGTGATGGTGGTAACAGTGGTGGTGAAGATGATGATGGTGTTGACGGTGCTGGTGATGATGATGGTGGTGGAGATGATGATGATGGTGGTGATAATAATGGTGGTGGAGATGATGGTGGTGACAGTACTGGTGGCGATGATGGTACTCATACAGATTGAATCTGAGATCCGTGCCCCCACCCCCGTCTTGGAACAGCTGCATCTGGATAAAAGCTGGACAGGAGAGCCCTCTCTGTGGGTGAAGATAGGGCAGGCACCATGCTCCGGCAATAGCAGCTTCCCACATACCTCTATCTGAGTCTCCATGCTGACTTTGAGTTTGATGCTTACATTCCTGACACAGAGGCTACTGACCTACCAGGTGTCTGATGAAAAATCCAATAATCCATTTCGTGGTCTGGAGAAAAACGTGCTGGCCTGGGTGTATTGAAGAATCGCAAAATGATTTCCGATTTCTCAGGCTTTGAGGAAAAACTTGACTGGCTTGTTTTTGCTTTGTTTTTGTTTTCCTTGCAGCTCAGATTTAGAACTTAACTGGTGAACATCCCATAGAAAGCACTGGACTCCCCACCCCCGTTCAGTAGATGACACCTAGATGCTCAGAAAGTTCAAGCCACTTGCCCAAGGACACGCAGCGTATAAGCGACAGAATTAGGTCTGCTGGTCTCCAAAGGCCAAGTTGAGCTGTTCCAGCCCATGTGTATCCCCTCTTCTTTGATCCTTTCGTCCTTCAGGGAAAAGATCCTGAAAGGTTGGGGACCGTTTAAGAGACTGTTTCTGCCGGAGGAGACTCTTGACAGAGCCAGGGCTGCACAGGGAGAACCCACCCACTTTAATAAGGCAAGAGACTGAATCGTGTCCTGTTGCCTGTGGGAGAGGTATTGATAGCTATAGTCTTTGGCCTGGTTTGGGGAACCTCAAGAAAGATCATCATAAGGGGGTACAATGGGGACCCCAGCACGAAGGGATGCACAGTTTCTCAGTTGTCCCAAGTGGAACTGTCTGGGCTGGAAGGAATCTTACCAGATATATCAGGGCCACGGTACCAGTTAGACAAAGATGCTCAAAGAAAGAGACTTGGGCTGTGGACATGGCTCAGTGGTAGAGTACTTGCCTAGCATACTACGTTGAGGCCCTAGGTTCAACTCCAAGCAGAAAGACAGACAGACACTGACTTCTGGGGGATCCAACAAGCCATCCCAGAAACCCAGAGGCTTTACGACCAACTCATAAGGGCAAGGAGCCCCAACCAGAGGAGAGAAACACCATCACAGCTGCTCCTCCATCTTAACTACACAAACCTTTGCAGTCCGTAGAAACTCGCTGAATGGCAAGGTGATCCAAGGGCATCCCACCTGGTGTGAATGGCTTCCTTGGACTAACATGCCAACCAGCCCCCTTCAAATATTCAAATATTTCCACCAGGTCATTCCTCAGCAGTTTGGAGTTTGTACTTAGGAAGGTTCAACTCAAGAGTTCCCGACCAGTATGAACAAAAAAGCAAACATGTTGGAAAAATGGCAGGTTTTCTTCCTTTTGAAGGCTGATTACTAGTACATTGTATGTTTACCACATCTGCTTATCTGTTCATCTACTGAAGAGTATTTAGTTTGTGTCTGTGCACTGGAACACACATCACCTTGTTTTAGACACATACTGCAGTATGTAAACATGATGCATTGCCAAGAAAAATGCCACCATGAACCCTGGGTGCAGATATCTCACTGGGACATTCATTTCATCTCTTTTGGACTGATGTACCTGGCACTGGGTTCATTAAAATAAAGGAGACACATACAGCATGACCTCACTTATGCATGGAATCTAAACAGTCTCTCAGTGAAAGAGAATAGAATAACAGTGACCAAAAGCTCAAGAGTCAGGGGGAAGGAGAAGATATTAACCAAAGGATACAAATGATCAGTTATTAAATTTGGAGCTGGCCAGGTGACTCACATCTGCAATCTCAGCACTTGGGGAGCCGAGGCAAGAAGATTGCCTTCCAGGTCGGCCTAAGTTACATAGTGAGTTCGAGGACAGCTTGGGCTATAGTGTGAGACCCTACCTGAACAAACCAAAAAGAACTACAATAAAAGATAAATAAGGTCTAGAGGCCTGCTGTACATTAGGGTTAGTACAGTAATTGATACTATAATGTATATCTGAAATTTGCTAAGAGCAGATCTTAATTGTTCTGCACACAAAATGATGGTGACCATGTGACACACCATGACTTTCAGTGTGATGATCACTGTGCATATCATAATACACACCTTAAAGGTAGAGCCAGCCCTATCTGTGGGTTCCATGTGGACCCATGTGATCTCAGATCAAAGGTACTCAAAAGAGCAATGGTGTCTGTAGTGAACATTTTTCTCACTGATGGTAATGAAAAAATGCAATGTGGGCTGGAGAGATGGCTTAGCAGTTCAGGTGCTTGCCTGCAAAGCCAAAGAACCCAGATTTGATTCCCTAGTACCCACATAAGCAAAATGTACAAAGTGGCACATGTGTCTGAAGTTCATTTGCAGTGGCTGGAGTCCTTGGTATGCCCATATTATCTCTCTCTCTTTCTCCCTCTTTATCTTTTTCTCTCAAATGAATAATAAAATATTTTTAAAAGAAATGCTATGCAACACCTATTTATATGGCCCTTGCATTGTATGGGATATTATGAGTAATCTAAGGGGATATAAAGTATAGAGGAAGATGGGCATAGGGACTGCTGAAGTGCCATCCCATTCTACGTAAGGAACCTAGGGCATCTGTGGAGTCTGGTTCCATCAGTGGTCCTGGAACCCACACCCTGGTGATGCTGCCAAATGACAGTATACTATTTTCATTTCCCAACTGTACCTCAATCAAACCAGGGGAAGGGAATGCCACGTGGAGATTTGATGTGTGAGACAAGTATAAGAATATGCACCCAAGCAACTGGGGTTATATTCAAAAAAGTCTGCCTATACCAATGTGTTGAAGGGTTTCCCTGACCTTTTCCTCTAGCAATTTGAGTTTCAGGTCTCATGTTAAGGTCCCTGAGCCACTTGAACTCGACTCTTATGCATGGTGAGAGACAAGCATCTATTTTATTTTCATCCTTCTTCATATAGATATCCAGTTTTCCCAGCATCACTTGTTGAAGAGGCTATCTTTTCTCCAATGAATATTTTTGGCATTTTTGTCAAAAGTCAGATGGCTGCAGCTGCCTGGATTAATATTTGGATCCTCTATTCTGTTCCATTGATCTACATGTCTGTCTTTGTGCCAGTATGATGCTGTTTTTGTTACGATGGCTTTGTAATATAACTTAAAATTACTTAAAATTGTTTTGACTATTCGAGGTTTTTGTGCTTCCAAATGAATTTTAGGATTGTTTGGAATTTTTTTTTTTTTTTGAGAGAGACAGAGAGACAGAGAGGGAGAGACAGACAAATAGAGATGGGCGTGCCAGCAGCCTCTCAGCTGCTGTGAACTAAATCCAGATGCGTGTGCCCCTTGTGGGCAAGTGCGGCATTGCACCCTTGTATCACTTTGCATCTGGCTAAACGTGGGACCTGGAGATTGGAACCACTGGAGATTGGAACCAGCGTTCTTAGGCTTAGGAGGCAGGCACCTTAACTGCTAAGCCATCTCTCCAGCCCAATTGTTTGGAACTTTAATGGGGATTGCATTAAATGTATCAATTGCTTTTGGTAAGATTGACATGTTCACAGTATTGATTCTTCCAATCCAAGAACATGGGATGTCTTTCCATTTCCTTGTGTCTTCTGCAATTTCTTGCTTGAGTGTTTTAAAGTGCCAAGGCCCTTTATTTCCCTTGAGAAACAGATTTACCAAGACCCTATTGCTGAAGATTTGACTTGCCTGAGAGGCAAGGTCACTGAGAAATCAAGCTGGTGCTGAGCAGAAAACCTTCTCCCTGTAGACCAATCAACTGAAAGCTGGAAAAAGCTGCACTGCATGCAGACATATGGGAGACAGAAATCATCAGTGATGAAAACAGTGGACGCTGGAAACCTCAAGTTTGGCCAGACAGGCCCAAGGACCAAACGGGTGCAATAGTGGCATGTCTGCTCTAGAGGAAACCAACTGCTCTCTAATTGGACTGAAGGCCCACTCAATGGGAGGGAATACATGCCTGGTACTGAAAAACCTAATCAAATGCCTATGGCAGGTGAGGTCATGAGCCTTAGGGGTATGAAGCCTGCTCTTGTCTGGCTAAATGTATATATTATTCCCACCAAACTGCCCTGAAAGCACTACACTTAATGTTCATATTCATATATTAATGCTCTCCAACTTCTGGTTAGAGAAGCTTCTCTTTTCAGATGGCATTGACCACTGGGATGATCCAAAAGACAACACAGGGCTGAGCAGAAGGGATGGAGGAGTGTCCAGCACTGAAACACCTCTACCACACCCTCCAAGATTCAGGATCCATTGCAGAAGAGGTGGAGGAAAAAATGCAAGAGCCAAAGGAAGGGTAGGACTGCTTACAATGCAACTGTCCAGACAGAAATTGGCCTCAATATCCATGACCTCGCAGTGCCTAGCAATACCTTCACAAGATTCTCATAATGGATGATGACACCAAATTAAAAGACAGACTAATGTAGAGAGGGAGGGGATATTATGGAGAGTGGAGTTCTGAAGGGGGATAGGGGAGGGGAGGGGAGGGGAGGGAAATATCATGATTTATTTTCTGTGAGTATAGAAGTTGTCAATAAAAAAGAAAAATTAGGGGCTGGAGAGATGGCTTAGTAGTTAAGGTGCTTGCCTGCAAAGCCAAAGGACCCAGGTTCAATTCCCCAGTACCCACATAAGCCAGATGCACAAGGGGGCACACATATCTGGAATTCATTTGCAGTGTCTAGAGGCCCTGGCATGCCCATTCTCTCCCTCTCCCTCTCCCTCCCTCTCTCTCTCTCTCTCTCTCTCTCTCTCTCTCTCTCTTTCTGCTTGCAAATATATAAATAAAATTAAAAATTAATGAATAAATAAAATTTTTAAAAATCTACACCCACAAGTAGCATTGGGAATACTAGGTGACTCTTATGGAGGCTCCATGTCCCTAGTCACCAACAGACAATAGATTAGTGTCTACTGTACTGGCAGATGCCAGTGTTCCACAGCCTGAGCCCTGGAGCACAGAGAGGGACCAACAGTCTCTGCCATTATCTGCTGTTGCTACCTGTGTAATCACTGAACCTGGGCCACAAAGTTGACAGAAGGAACAAAGGAAGGTTTGATCACAAAAAGGACACGACACAGCACCAACCATGTACTGACGACAATACCAAAATATCTGTGATGTTCCCATGTCACACCATTGGCAACGATAATCTGTGTACGATCCATCATGATACCTGCACTTACCAGTGCTGCTACCAACAATGCCTTGAGAATGGCATGTAAGTAGTCAGGTGTGGACAGGCAGAGTCCCGTCTGGGCTCAAGGTAGGCAGAAAGCCTTACCCCCTAGATATAACACTGTTCAACAGCAGGGCCACTGCAGAGTAAAGGACAGCAGGGCAAAAACGGTCAAGGTTTAGCCTCTTTGTAGGGCCTTGAGAACAGATGGCGCATTCTCTCCAATGTTCTGGCTCATTCAGCAGCTTTTAACTGAGCGAGGGCTGGTGGCCATAGCATGGTCACGGGAAGAAGGCCAGGCATGGCAAGCTGCTGGAGTGTCTCCAGGCTTCCCAGTTAGAGACAGAGATTCCACAGTGTGGAATCCATCTGCATTTCGGGGAGGCGATGACAACTGGATTGATATGTGGCACTTCGGGAAACAAAGATTAAGCTGAGGCTGAGGGAGTTGAAGTCAGAGAACCCTATCTCCTTCAGAGAAAAAGATATCTTTTAAGACACAAGGTGGAGAGAAGACTGGGAAGATGGCTCATCAGTTTAAGGTGCTTGCTTGCAAAGACTGCCAGCCTGGGTTCAATTCCCCAGTGCCCATGTGAAGCCAGACATTAAAAAGTGACGCATGCACCTGGCATCTGTTTGTTGCGGTAAGAGACCCTGGCATGTGACACACATCCAAAAACTGCAAGTAAACAAATCAATTAATTCAAAAGGTAAGTTGGAGAAATAAGTGGCTGGGAGAAGCAGGATTCAGGTTTGGCTGGGAGCAGCTGAACAAAAGGACTTAGTGCTTTCTGAAGCAGAGACCTTTGGTGACCAGCCTCAGGGATATGATTCTGTATGAGGATAGATACTGCCATCACACTGGCAAGGAGGTCTGTTGGCTCCCACCTGCTCATGCCTGCTCAGCCCCAAAGCAGGTGCTATGTGAGGCAGAGACCAGCAGATCAGCCCTGAGAGGGGAGAGGCAGCTGGTGGCACCAACTGTAGGACGGTGGCAGGTTCCAGATACTCCTGTAGACCTTGAAGGTACCTCCCTGAGCCCCCTCATGGGGAAAATGGAGATGGTGTGGTGGTCATTCTTACAGGCTCAAGGAAAAGGGCTGCCAAGAGAGCCTTGGCCAGAGTGACCTGCGGGGAGATATCCCAGGCAAGGAAACAAAGCAGGCACGCGCCATGCTATTCACCAGCACCTTGGCTTTGACACCCGTGCCTAGGCCTCATGAGGAATGCTCGTGACGAGTCCTGGGAACACCATGGCTGAGCCCTGAGCACCACCTGGGCAGTGGAGGAGACACACTGACCACACTAGGGAGTCCTCTTCCATGCTGAGCAGACTTGAAACAAAGAAACCCTCCTGATGCACTGGGCTCTCTGCAGCAGCCTACACACGCCTTCCTTCCAACTCCGTGGAAACGACACTGATGTTAATCAGGAAACATGGTGGGAATTCAGGAGACTCCACAGGAGCCCCAGGGAGCTGACTGCCTCAGAGAGGATTATGCTTAAACTATGTGTTTAAAAGTTTTAACTTTCCCAGCACAGAGATAACATCACCCACTTCAGTGGGCTGGTATGAATATGCAATGGGGGAAAGGCCACACAGTACCCTGTATGGAGCGAGGAACTCCGGCGGTACACAGAATTGAGGCTCTGGCGTGCTGACTCACGTGCTGGCATTCCATTTTGCTCTCAATGCAAAAGGAAGGGGACAGTAGCCGTCCATGTACAGCAATGAGAGAGACCAACCCCAAGAGGATGTTGGCTCCATCACACACGAATGTGGCTACGGTGCAGGACAGCCCCATGAAAGTTGTGCTTGTGGGTACAAGAAAGTCACAATCCTTCCCAGATCTGCACAGGTGGCATCCAGTGGGACTTCAAACTCCCACAGGAGCTCCTGCTTCAGCCACCATACTTTCCTGAAGATGGAGTAAGGGAGCCCCAGCAAAAGTCCACAGTTGCCCCCTGTAATTCCCAGAAACTGCAGTTCTAGAATATTCTCTTGAACCCCAGGTCCACTGTATGACAAGGATGGAAACTTTACATAACCCCACTGGGCCTGCTAAGCAGTCCAAGGTCTGACTCAGTCTCTCAGACAACTTCTCCAGCAAACTTCATACTCGAGTCTCTCCAGCCCTCAGACCTTGGCCAAGGTTATGGCTGTTAAGAATGGTGAGCTGAGAAGAGGTTATGATTGAGTGTCACACTCTCCTGTGGCTCAGGGACTAAGGTAGAAAGAATGCAAGAGCCAAAGTATGGGGAGGAGGGCTTTGGATTGCTGTCACTGTATTCATGACCTCAGAGCAGTTGTCTTTACCCACACCAGAGCTGCATAAAATTGGGTGGCCCAAAAGGCTGTTGTGGAAGATGGAGGGGGGCAAAGATTATCATCTATAGAAGGGGAAATACAGAAAAAAAAATGTTGGGACTCAATAGAGGGGGATAAGGGAAGAGAAACAAAGAAGATATGGGAGGGGATTATGAAAATTTTAAAATATATTTTTATTAGTTATGTATATATACAGCCATGATGGTACTGTCGTTAGCCTTCTCCCTGTCCTCCCCCCTTGGGTAATGTGGGTCTTGCCTTATGGCGGCAGCCATCAGTTACGCAGAAGAGGCAATGACTCTGTGTATAATGACCCAACTCATGGCTCTAACAATCTTTCCGCCCCCTCTTCCACGAATTTCCCTGAGCCATGTTGGGTTCATTTTAGGTCTATTTCAGTGACGAGGTTTTGTGAGTCTCTGTGTCTCTGGAAATCTGATTTGGTAGGGGGTGAGTGTTCTCTGTGTCTATCCCCTTCGCCCTTGTGCTGGTACCAGGTTCACTGATAAAGCAGCACTCCTGCTCATTTCCCCTATGACTCTAAATGGTGTGTGCCAGTGGCAGTTATTACCTGTACAAGACCTGCACAATCTTGGGCCTGTCAATACATCCTCAGTGATGATGGAGGAGGGCAAAATCAGGGACGTCCACATAGAAGAGAGGCTAGTTGGAAAGAAGAATGATTTTAGTGGAAGGGCGATGAGGAACAAAAGAAAGTAGTGGGAGGGGACTGGGAGAAAAATCAGTTAAGTACATGTATGAAAACTGCCAATAAAAATGCAAAGAAGAAGGAGGAGGAAGAGAAGGAGGATACGAAGAAGAAGAAGAATGGTGTGTGCCATGTGGAAAAAGACATTTTGTTCTGTGACAATGTCACATTGTTTTTCCCAGCAGCATGGGGAGGGGAGTGCATTCAAGTACGGACAGACTATGTGTGTGCACATGTGAGCACACATGTGCATGCACATGCACACACACACACACACATACACACACACACACACACACACACACACACACACACAAACGTGCAGATTGTTTTGCTAACACTAGGAACAGCAAACCAGTGTTCTTAGCCTCTGAACATGACCACTCTGCAGTGCTTTCTACGTGGAATTCGCCTGTAAAAATGGAAGCTGTTACTCAAAGGCGGTGCAGGCCCGTAATTCCAGTGCTGGGTTGGTGGAGACAGGTGAAGGTGAATTCTTGGACCTCGCTGGTCAACCAGTGCAACCTTCTTAGCATGCTCCTGGACCAAATAAGAGCCAAAGGAAGGGTACCAGTCCTTACAATGCAACTGTACAGACAGAAATCGGCCTCGATATCCACGACCTCACAGTGCCCAGCAAGACCTTCACAAGACCCTCATCATAGGAAAAAAGATGATGACAACAAATTAAAAGAGAGACTAATGGAGAGAGGGAGGGGATGTGATGGAGAGCAGAGTTGTGAAGGGAGATGGGGGAGGGGAGGGAAATATCATGGTTTATTGTCTATAAGTGTAGAAATTGTCATTAAAATAATAATAATAATAATAATAATAATAATAATAATAAATAGCTTGTCTCTAAAAAGGTAGATCGTGCCTGAGGCATGACACCCAAGGTTGTACTCTGGACACCGCATGCACAAGCACACACACACACACACACACACACACGTATCTATACATATGAACACACCCACACACACGCACAAAACAAAAAAGGTCAGATGGAAGACTCCTTGAAAGCCGCATAGAAGATGCTGATGTGAGAATAACTAGAAGTCAGGCAACTAAAGCACTCCTCCAGCACAGAATGGGATCCATGAAGCCTTGAGGTGGGAAGGTGCTAGGTCTGTTGGGTAAAGTCCTCATCTAGGATGAGAGCCCACAGTGGTCCCCTGTGGATGCTGCCCCTCACTGCCACACTCTCCATGTGTACACACCTGGAGACTTTCCCCAGACACTCCATCCACCAGCAAAGATACCAGCTCAGAACAAACCTGGCCCTGATACAGTCTTTGAGGGTCATCTCTCTGTAACTTACTCCCCCGATGTCCTGGGGTGCTTGGGCGGAAGGTGTGGGCTATGATGAGCCCACTCATCTCCGGATTTCTCCTCAGCAAGTAGACGCAAAACAGCCCTGCCCAGCCTTGACTAATGACTTTGAAATATAATTAAAAACATATTTCAATTGAAAGTGTCTTGCCAAGTCTGTATCAGCAAAGAGAAATTAACCTTCAAATGGAAGTGAGATAGTGGAGAATTGTGAAGGTCTGTAGGAGATTAGATCCACTATAGTCTAATTTGGTGACAATAACTCACCTCATTAATCTCCAAGGAAACAATAACTACAACAGTTAAATACTGTAATTAACAAACCCTATTCCAAAGTTGATTATAATTTTGTAGGACTTGGCGATATTATCCAGTGTAACTGAGGAAAAGACAGAATGTCAGTAGAGCAGTCTGTTTTTTTAAGGCCTCTTGATTAATGGGACTCAATAACTCCCATGCGATTCCACCAAGCGGGGCCTGTGCTCAGAAGCAATGCAGGCAGAAAACACAGGGCACCATGAAGATGGGATGCAATTACTGTCAGGACCTTCTGGGTGCCATTCCTTGCCACCTCCCAGAACATAAGCAAAAGATCAAGTATGGCTTTTGATACATGGGAACAAGGGATCCTGTGTCCTTCCTCTCTATGCAGCTCTGTGAGTGCCGGGATATGTCAGCTGAAACACGACTGGAAAAGTCGAGTGGTCAGGGTTGCGACAGTGAGACAAGCAGAGGCATTGATAGTGGGAGGAAGAAACTTGTTAGGCAGTTAAGCAAGGATCTTGAAAAGAAAATAGTAGTTTTGCTGGAAGGAGTGGGGCACACCTTTTACACCCAGTACTGGGGAGGCAGAGGTAGGAGGACCACTGGGAATTTGAGGGCAGCCTGGGATTACAGAGTCAATTCCAGGGCGGCCTGGGCTAAAGTGATACTCTACCTTGAGAAAGAAGAAAGAAAGAAAGAAAGAAAGAAAGAAAGAAAGAAAGAAAGAAAGAAAGAAAGAAAGAAAGAAAGAAAGAAAGAGAGAAAGAGAAAGAAAGAGGGAGGGAGGGAGGGAGGGAGGGAAGAAGGAAGGAAAGAGAAAGAAAGAAAGAAAAGAAAGAAAGAAAGAAAGAAAGAAAGAAAGAAAGAAAGAAAGAAAAGAAAGAGAGAGGGGGAGGGAGGAAGGAGGAAGGAAGGAAGGAAGGAAGGAAGGAAGGAAGGAAGGAAGGAAGGAAGGAAGGAAGGAAGGAAGGAAGGAAGGAAGGAAGGAAATAAATTAATTAATTAGCAGTTTTGTTTTTTGACCTGGCCTGAGGAATATAACATTTAAAGCGAATGTTAGGCTTAAGAGAACAAAGTCAAAATGCAGAGAAAAAGCCGGGCATGGTGGCACACACCTTTAATCCCAGCACTCGGGAGGCAGAGGTAGGAGGATCGCCATGAGTTCAAGGCTACATAGTTAATTCCAGGTCAGCCTGGGCCAGAGTGAGACTCTACCTCGAAAAAACAAAAAACAAAAAAAGCAGAGAAAGCCGAACAAGAAGGTTTGCAGGTGTGTGTGAGACAGCCAAGCCGCCCAGCTAACAGGAAGGGCAGGGCTCTGGGACAAACAACACAGCCAATCTCGACAGGCTCCCCCCACTTTGTTTTTGGTCCTTGATTCTGCCATGACACTCTCTTGCAAAGCTTGCAGGTGGTACTGAACCCTCTCCTGCCCAGTGACTGAGACAAAGAAGAATATGACCCGTTCCCTGAATGGAAATGAGACACAATGGACAACTCATGAGGACAGATGAATGGGCCAGAAATTCACTTCCCCATGGCTCAGTATAGCCATTTTAAATATCAAGCTGGAAAGCCTCAGAAACCCCCAGAGAAACTCATCTGCACCACACTTACCTGGTCCCTCTCTGTTGTAGACAATATTTAATTTTTACTTCTTTCTCTTTTCTAAGGGCAACCCGACTTTGGGTCGCTGAAACTTCCCCATCGAAGAGCTCCTCTTGGCTTTTTCTGTACAATGTGCTGTTTTTCTCTAAACTTGCTTTCTTTCTATAATAAAATTTCTTTAAAAAAACAACTCATCCTTCTTGTCTGTGAGATTCATTCCTGAATGTACAAGATAAAGAACCTGGAGCCACTGACTCAGTGGAGCTTTGGTGACCGTTGAGAGTCCTCCACCCTAGTTCCTGAATTCAGCCCATTGAAGAGCCGACATAAGACTCTGTAGTTCCAAGGAGACCCATGTCATAGGATCAACATAGAGTGGTCAGGTAACAGAATAAAGAACCAGACTGTGTGATTATTGCAATGGAAGCAGAGGAAGGGGATGAGGAAGCCCCAAAACTTTTCACCATTAAAAGAAAACCACTCATAATTTAAGAACAGGAAAGACTGAAGGCACAATAACAAGGGGGGTCTGTGAGACCACCACAGGCTGCAGCACAAGATAGGGAGCAAGACAGGTGTCCACTCCCACCTCTTCTACTCAACATTATACTAAAATAAACTTCCCAGGTGAACCAGGGAACATGGGAAAGAAATACAAATAAAAAAGCATCCATATTGGAGAGGAAGAATAGAAGGATCTTTATTTGTAAATGTCAAGATCATGTATAGAAAAAAGCCCAAAGAATCAATACACATATACTCACAAGAACTATCAGATAAACACATTCAATAAGGTAGCAGGATCCAGGATCAATATGCAAAGACCAACTGTATTTCTTGACACAAGCAATGAGTAGCTTGAAATAACATTTTTTAAAAAATAGTCTTCCTAAGATAACATCCAGAAGAATAAAGTAAACTTGAAAGAAGTGCTAACATGTGCACACAGGAAACAAAACATTTGTCAGAAGAAACTTAAAACTGCCTAGACAGACATTTCCGGTCCTTGGTGAAGACTTGGAAATAAGAATTAAAATATTCCCCAAGTTGATCGACAGATTTGTTGCAATCCCTCCCCAATACCGAAACATCTCTGTCTCAGAAATTGACAAGCTGGTGGTACAGTTCCTGGAGACGCATGAAGGACCTAGGATTCTCACAGCCATCCTGTAAATGACAACCAAAGTGGGAGGATTTCCACGAGGATAAGGTAATTAAAAGGGCATGGTATTAGCATGTCGAGACCAGTGTACCAGGGACAGGGATGCAGCTGTGAGGTAGAACACTAGCCTAGTATGTGTCAGGCCCTGGGTTCAATCTGGAGAGGAAAAAGAAGAGAAGTAGGGAAGGAGGAAGAAATATCAATGGAATAGAACAAAGAGTATTTAATTAAATCTTTATATCAATGAATTATTGATTCTTGACAAGGGTATAAATGGGAAAGAATCGTTCTTTTGAACAAACAATAATATTGAAACAACTGGATCATCACATGCTAAAGAAAGGAGCTGAGTCTCTTTTCTTCACATTCATCTCAATAGAAATAAATCTTTAAGATTTTGGGCAAACCACGTTAGATGTAACAAGGAAAGCACACACTACAACAGAAAAGAAATAAATCAGAATGCATAAGAATAAAAACTTCTCACTTGTAATTTTTCCATCTAGCAAAAAATAAAAGATGGCTCACAGAATGGAAGAAAATATTTGCATGTCACATATTTAAAAACATAGTGGCATCCAGAACACAGAAGGATCTCTATCTCAACATTAAAGATAAATAACAGAGCTGGGAGGGATGGTTCACTGGGAAATGAAGGACCTGGATTCAGAATTGCAGCACTCACGCAAATGTCAGGCATAGTGCCACATGCACGCCTATAACCCAGCACTGTGAAGGCAGATACAGGAGGGTCCCTGCAGCTCAAAGGCCCACGAGTCTAACGGATACCCATAAGCTCTAGGTTGAACAAGAGACTCCATCTCCAAGAATAAGGTGGAGGGTGACTGAGGAAGAAATCTGATGTCATATTCAGACCTACACACACACACACACACACACACACAAGTTCACTAGTGGATGCACACCTACATATACACATGTGTACATCACACACATATGCAAGAACATTTAAAATTTAAAAATAGGGCTGGAGAGATGGCTTAGTGGTTAAGCACTTGCCTGTAAAGCCTAAGGACTCTGGTTCAAGGCTTAATTCCCCAGTCCCATGTAAGCCAGATGCACATGGTGGTGCATTCAACTGGAGTTTGTTTGCAATGGCTAGAGGCCCTGGCACGCCCATTCTCTCTATCTCTTTCTCTGTCTCAAATAAATAAATAAATAAATAAATAAATAAATAAATAAATAAATAAATAAAATTAAAAATATAAATAATCCCAAAGCCTATGAATTCAGAATGAACAAACAGGATAGAGCTACAGAGATACTACAGGTTATGATTTCAATGTGAAATGGCCCCATAGGCTCATGTGTTTGAACCCTTGGGCTCCAGCTGGTGGCGCTGTTTGGGAGGGCTATAAAGTCTTTTGGAAGTGGCGCCTAGCTAGCTAATGTAGGGCAGAGGCTTAGGACTCGAAGATAGGAGCCCAGCCAGGTTCCGTCCCAAGTTTTCTGGTTCCTAGTCCACAGAGATGTAAGAAGCTATGCCATAAACGGTTAGCATGACAGACAGCACCCCAGTCATCCTGCCCATCTTCCCCTCCCCTGCCCCTGACCAACCAGGATGACCACAGTCCCTTAACCATGAGCCAAATAAATCTTGGCTCTGTAAGTTGTTGTTGTTTTTTGTTAGTAATATGAAAAGTACCTAATGTACCCTACAATGGAATATTATTCAGCAATAAAAGGGGATGAAATTCTAATTAACGCTATGAGGTAGAAGAATCTTGAGAATTTCATGTTAAGTGAAAGAAGTTTATATGATTGCCTTAACAAGAAAAATACAGACTGGATAAATCCATTGAAATGGAATACAGATTAGTGAGTGCCATGGTTAATCTCTTGTTTTCTACTTGAAAGGATTCAGAATCACCATGGAAACAAATCTCTGGTCATGCCTGTGAAGAATTTTCTTGATTAGCTTAGTTGAAGTGTGAAGAGCCAACATAACTGTCCAGCCACCATCCCATGGGCTAAGAGCCTGCCTGTACAGAAAGGAGAGAATTGGCTAAGCACCAGCATTCACCTCTGCTTCCTGACCATAGATGAAATGGGACCAGCGCCTCAACCTCTTGCTACCACCCCTTTCCCATCATAATCGACTTGAACTGTGCGCCAAGACACTGCTGCCTTCCTTGAGTTACTTTTTCCCAGCAATGTGTGAAGTAAAGGAAACAGTGGTATTCAGGAGGTAAAGGGAGGGGCAAAGGAGTGACTGCTAAACATTATGTGTCAATGGTGTCAAAACATTATAAGCATGGATGGAAATGACATACCGAAACCCTTTTACTTTGTACAGCTAACATATGCTAAGGAGAAGTGATAATGGGCTTGCTAACTAGCTAGTCTAGCTGAATGGGTGTGCTCCAAGTTCAGAGAGAGACCTTGTCTCAAAAAAATAAGATGGGAGTACTCGCTTCGGCACCACATATACTAACATTGGAACGATACAGAGATTAGCATGGCCCCTGCACAAGGATGACACGCAAATTCATGAAGCATCCCATATTTTTCTATTTAAATGATTAAAAACATTTTTATGTTTGTACCTCAAAAAAAAAAAAAAAAGATGGGGAAGTGACAGGAAAAGACCTGACACCAACCTCTGGCCTCCACACATACACATGCACTCCCCTCCCCCTTCACACATACACACAGAAAAAAAAATCTCCAAATGCAGTTCAAGCAAAATCATTGATGAAGTAAGCATACTATCAATGTTTCCACTCTAATCACTTCATGAACTTTTGTTCTAAATAAGGAGAAAATGAGAGAATTATTAGAAATATGCTTTATGAGGGACATCTTATAAAGGGGAGACAGCTCAGTCAAGTAAAGTGCTTGTGTTATAAGCAGGAGGACCTGAGTTCAAGACCCAGACCCACGTAAAAATGTCAAGGCATGGCGGTAATCCCCACATGGGGATGGCAGAGACATGTGGATCCCTGGAGCTTGCTGGCCAGCCAGTCTAGCCTAATTGGAAAGTTCCAGGCCAGTTAGAGACCCTGTCTCGAAAAACATCATGTGAACGATGTTCCTGAGGACTACACCTGAAACTATCCCTGGCTTCCACACACATGCACACCCACATACACGCATGTACCCACACACACAGACTTGCACACTCATGTACATACACACACATAAAAATATAAATTAGAAAAAATGAGGGGATAAGAGAAGGAAAGTGGGAGGGAAGATGGAATAAAGGAAGGGAACATTGCTTTATAAGCTATGTGGAAGCAAACGGCTGTGTTGTCAAGATTATCAAATATCTTCAGGCAGGCTTTCACTCGATAACTACTTACTAAAAGAACACTGAAACAGGAATCAGGGAGTGAACTTGAACCCATGTCCTCTGCAACTTGCCATGGGCCAGTGAGGGAAAGCCACTGGCGTCCCCACTCCCAGTGGCAGGCTTCTCATTCTCACCCAGACACCTCCCAAGCTGCCCCTGCCAGCATCCATGTCCCTTGCCTGCTGTCTTGAGAAACTCATCACGGGCAAGGCAAGCCTTTGGCCTTCATGCCTCGACCTCAAAAAGACAGCATGGAGATGGTTTTTGTGGAAAACAAGAAAGGTCACATCTCATAATTCAGAGTCCCAATACGTGAGCATCGGCAGGAGGAAAAGAGAGATTAGTCAAGTGGACTTTTCCACTTAGAGCAGCGTAATACATCTCAAGCATCTGCACGATGCATTGGTATCTCCTTGAAGAAGTTATTCCGAGTCTGAGACAAGACATAAATATCGTTCAATGGGGTACCTGTCAGCTGGAATATCCCCATCCTTGAGAAATCATGGGGACAGGATACAGGAGGCATGGTGGTGAGTGATGGCCAAAAGACATATTTGGTAATCTAATCATCCGGTGGACACCCACAATTTACAGTCTAATCGTCCACAAGGTATAGTTCCCCTGTAATTGAATTAGATTTTGGAAGAAGGCAAACCTGATTTATAGGGCTCTTAATAAAAAAACACAATGGGGTCTGTTTTCTTGTTTGTAACAGTAACCCAATAGTTAGCGGTTGGGCACCACCAAGAAAAGAAGCGAAGTGGCGGGGGGTGTAAGATTATTTCAGGTTCACTGAACAGAGAGACAGCATGCCCAAGACTGGGGAAGTGGGAAAAGTTATCTTTCTCCTTCATGTTCACTTAAGGCCAATGCACTATTTTACTCTATCTGCTGCAGGCTTATTCCACGGAATGCAGTTTGAAGTACCGTTACTCGCCCATCCAGCTAAGGTTGGAGGGCTGACTCTGCCTGCCACACCATCTGCTGCTCAAGGCACTGAGCCAGGAACCAGCCCGATGACCTTGACCTGTCACTATCTCCCTCAGCCTCAGTCCCCATGCCTGTGACATGGACACACTGACCATTCCCTTCTGAAAGCACTGCTTTGCCGACAGCACTGTCAGTGCTGCATGTATGCATGTTGTATAGGAGTCTTCATGTGTGTGCTCCAGTATACTTGTCAGTATGCACGTGCACTCACATGTGCATGCACGTAGAGGCCAGAAACAACATTAGGTACCATTCCTCACTTTTTTTTAATTTGAGAGAGACAGTGAGAGACAGAGGCAGAGGCAGATAGACAATGGGTACACCAGCGGCCTTTTAGCCACTGTGAATGAACTCTAGATGTGTGCGCCCCCTTGTGGTCAAGTGCAGCATTGTGCCCTTGCATCACTTTGCGTCTGGCTAAACGTGTGACCTGGAGAATGGAACAGGCATTCTTAGGCTTCGCAGGCAGACGCCTTCACCGCTCAGCCATCTCTCCAGCCCCACTCCTCACTTTTCTGAGATCGGATCCGTGGTGCTTTGAGTGTGGAGTGTCACACATAGCTGCAAGTGCTGGGCTGAAGCCTCATACTTGGTCCCCAGCTAGTGGAGCCTTTGGGAGGTGGAGCCTTTCCAGGGGAGGTGTGCTGCCAGGGGTCTAACCCTCTGGGTGCTCACTGGATAGCTCACTAAGACGACGCCCTCCCAGCTGGGAACGAATGAAGATGTGAACCTGGTGTCATGCTTCTCCACCATGATGAAATTTCCACTTGAAATGGTAACAGACCTGAAATCAACCCTTGCCTCCCATAAGCTGTTTTGGGTTGGGTGTTACAGGGTCTCTCTTTGGTGTGGAGATGACTAACTAGGCTGAATGGGGCCCTCCCATCTCCTCCTCCCCAGCATTGGGATTCCCACCATGTGCCACCACGCCCGACATTTCCGTGTGCATTCTGCCATTCAGCCTCAGATTGGTATGCTTACAAGGCAAGCACTTGACCCACTGAGCCAGCTCCCCAGCCTGCAATACAATTGTCATTGTTGTGACTTTTGTCATCATCTCCTTGCCCACAAATGGTTTATAGCTTTACAAGTTGGCAAGTCCAAACTATGTGGAAGCAATGTGACAAATGGCAGCATAATCTTGAGTCTGTGGTCAATAGCCACAGTGATGCAGAGTGACAGATGCTACCATTGCAGTGACATTCAAATGGAGGAGGTTATGGTTTGTATATCTGAGGCCAGTCAGCACGCCTTCTCCCTTCTCACCTTGGGCTTGCCCAAGGGTCTGAGGTTGGCTAACTTTTGACTGGTATATGTTGCCTCAGTTGGGGACGACTCTGTGTTCACGAGGTTCTTCCAACCTACTTCACGTGACCCACTGACCACTGGTCTGGGCAAGCTTGCATGTTGGTGCACACAGCTCAGAAGACTGAGTAAAGCATGTAGGAAATGCGAGGCCTAAGCTCTGACCAGAATGTCACATTTCTGCCTTGTGCTCTGGCCAAAGTGAATCACCTTGGCTATGCCAAAACTCATGGAGGGAAAACACGGCAGAGGTACTCAGCTGTGGGATCAGGTTCAGAGAGGAAAGGCTGGTGCCAGCATTTTGGTTTACCCCATGTGTCTGCAAAGTGCTGCTGTGGGAGGAAAGGCTGTCTCTAGGGTAACTGTGGCATGGTAACTCACATAAGCTTGCTGACTGAGCTGAATGAGCAGGAGCGCCCCAAGACACGCACCCCAGGAGTTCATGGAGCACAAAGCTCAAGAACACAAAGAGAGCTCAGTGAAGCAGCTAGGAAAGGCCAGCAGGTCCAGGCTGTGGGTGGCCATCTCCCACAGGAGGTCACTGGAGGACACAGCAAATCTATCACAGCATGGATATTTTTGCAAATCCCCCGACTCCTGACACACTGAATGCCTGGCACCTCCTCCCAAACAAACATTCCTCTTCGTCTTCATGGGTGGCACGCCCTTACAGTCCCAGCCCTGAGCAGCTGAAGTCAAACCAATGTAGTGCTCCAGGCCAGAAGAGGATGACTCTGTGTACACCACGTCCGTCCGTGTGCATGCGAGGAAACAGCGAGAGTTTATCCCCAGACTCCGCCACTGGCAAGAGGACAGCACTCCAGGTCCCCGCTTAGAGAGTACACCTTTCAGAAGGATCAAAGGCCTGAACATTTCCTGATCAACCAGCTTGGACTTTTTAGAACCTTCAAAGAGACGTGTTTGGAGAGACAGACACCCTCCTTGAGAACAAAGCGGGAGCAAGCTGGGCGATGGAGGAGGCAGGGCCCAGATTAGCTCAGGCAAGGAAGCAGCATACTTCAGAAACAGCAGGAGAGAACCCGGGGTGAGTTCTACCCATCTCCACAGTGCCTCGCCCATGGACTTGAGTCCCTGGCTCCCTTCCTCCCTTCCTCACCTTGCACCTTCTTCTCTTCCTTCTCTCAAAGGTTAAAAAGAATTGATCCAAAAAGAAAGTATGTCCTTTAGGGTACTTTTGAACTCAACTCTCAACAGAACTAACCTGAAATGACTTAAGAATGAAAGGAAAAAGGGAAAAAATGTGTGTGTGTGTGTGTGTGTGTGTGTGTGTGTGTGTGTGTGTATAAAGAAATCCAGGGATAAGTTAGTTCAGACTGCTTAACTTCAGTAGAATGACATGCTGGATTCTTTCCTGAGGGGAAAGTGAACTTTCTCCACATTCCTGCCTATAAATGCTCACGATTGGCTAGAATAAAGTGCCATGTGGCATTTGTAAGTGGACCATTTATTATGAAGATTGTCATGACACAGGCTTTGTGGCTGGGCAGGCTCTGTTACCATGGGAAAACATGATTGTCCAGTATTTTAAAACAACTGGAATTCGGCAGAGAGAAAATGTGATGAGGGTGACAGGCATATGGTAAATAGTCCAGTAGCATTGAGGAGGGAGAATTCAGGCTAGGGGTGCAGCTGGCACAGTTGGCAAAGTGTTTGTTTGCCTAGCATGCTTGAAGTCCTGGATTTGATTCCAAACACTGTAAAGAAACAGGTGTGGTGGTATCTGCAAGGTGAGGCAGGAGGATCAGAAGTTCATTGTCATGAAGGCTACATGGTAAGTTTAAAGCCAGCTGGGCTGCAGACAAGAGTGGGGGGTGGGGGGAGAAGCTGGGAATTCATATCACAGAAGCCAAGAGAAATTTCTTTGGATAATGTAACCATTGGTCTTCTAATAGCCACGTGACCTAGGCTAATATGTAGAATCTGGCATTTGTGAGTCATGTGATCACATGCAGTGTATCTGATCATCTGTTTACTAGTCTCTGAATGGGGGCTGTGATCTATCACTCACCTAGAGAATTAAGTGAGCGTGTATGTGATGAAGAACACTTAGGGAACTAGCATCTAAATAGAGGCTACGATGTTACTCTGCTCGTCTCTAAATAAAAGTGCTTATTGGGCTGAAGATATGGCTTAGCAGTTAAGGAGCTTGCCTGCAAAGCTTAATAACCTACATTCATTTTTCCCAGTACCCACATAAAGCCAGATGCACAAAATGGCACATGTGTCTGGAGTTCATTTGTAGTAGCTGGAGGCCCTAGCATGCCCATTCTCTCTGTCTCTCTTCTCTCTCTTCTATCTCTCTGCTTGAAATAAATAAAAATTTTTTTATCATCATAGGTACGGGCTCACCATTTTGAATCAACAGATGTGTGCCCAACAGCTGGTCCTGCTGATACATACCACATGGCACAGCCACCTGTTGAAGTTCACTTGGCTTCAGAGAACTTGTCTGCAAAACAGTATAATAATCTTCCTGATCTTACAGAATACCATTGTGGGAACTGGTGAGCTACTTCTAAGAATGAGTAGGATCCTGGATGACCACCCAACAGAGAATGGATATGCCACTGTCATCATTGTTATTATCATCATATCATTACCACCACTACCACCATCATCACCACCATCATCAACATCATCATCACTATCATCACCACCACCACCAACATCAACATCATCATCACCATCATCATCACACCACCATTATCACCACCACCATCATCACCACCAACATCATCACCACCAACAACATCACCACCACCATCATCATCACCACCACCACCATTATCACCACCAACATCATTGTCACCATCATCACCACCACCATCATCGTCGTCACCATCATCACCATTACAATCATCACCACCACCATCACCACCACCATCATTATCACCACCAACATCATCATTGTTACCATCATCACCACCACCATCACCACCACCACCACCAGAAGCACCATCTTCATCATCACCACCTTATCACCACCACCACCACCATCATCTCCATCATCTTCACCATCATCATCACCACCATCATCACCTCCATCATTGTCACCATCATCACCACCACCATCATCATCTCCATCATCTTCACCATCATCATCACCACCATCATCATCTCCATCATCTTCACCATAATCATCACCACCATCATCACCTCCATCATTGTCACCTCATCACCACCACCACCATCATCTCCATCATCTTCACCATCATCACCTCCACCATCATCATCTTCACCATAATCATCACCACTATCATCACCTCCATCATTGTCATCATAACCATCACCACCATCATCATCTCCATCATCTTCAACATCATCATCAACACCACCATCCCTCTGAAGGCACAGGGTCTCTTATTGCTCTTAACTTTTCAATTGACAATTTTTATACATGCACATACTATACTTTGATCACAATCCTCTCTCATTCCATGCTCTTCCCTTCCCTCTCTCAACCCCTTTCCACTGAAACTCTTCTTCTTTTCATCGAGTCCCTTCTTCTACTGGGATGTCTTTTTTCTGCCCACATCCACTATCCATGATAGAATGTTGATGGATCTAATATTGGCAGGTCTTGTATGGGTAACAGTAGCCACTGTGAGGTCATAAGTGCAATGACCACTGCATGCCCAGAACACCATGTCCCACAGTCCTGCTTCTCCTCCTCTGCATGCCCAGAAGACCATGTCCCATGGTATTCCTTCTCCTCCTCTGCACGCCCAGAAGACCATGTCCCATAGTCCTGCTTCTCCTCCTCTGCACGCCCAGAAGACCATGTCCCACAGTCCTGCTTCTCCTCCTCTGCACGCCCAGAAGACCATGTCCCACAGTCCTGCTTCTCCTCCTCTGCATGCCCAGAAGACCATGTCCCATGGTGTTCCTTCTCCTCCTCTGAATGTCCAGAAGACCATGTCCCACAGTCCTGCTTCTCCTCCTCTGCACGCCCAGAAGACCATGTCCCACAGTCCTGCTTCTCCTCCTCTGCACGCCCAGAAGACCATGTCCCACAGTCCTGTTTCTCCTCCTCTGCACGCCCAGAAGACCATGTCCCACGGTATTCCTTCTCCTCCTCTGCACGCCCAGAAGACCATGTCCCACAGTCCTGCTTCTCCTCCTCTGCACGCCCAGAAGACCATGTCCCACAGTCCTCCTTCTCCTCCTCTGCACGCCCAGAAGACCATGTCCCACAGTCCTGCTTCTCCTCCTCTGCACGCCCAGAAGACCATGTCCCACAGTCCTGCTTCTCCTCCTCTGCATGCCCAGAAGACCATGTCCCACAGTCCTGTTTCTCCTCCTCTCTGCATGTCCCAAGTACCTCCCTCCTCTGCACGCCCAGAAGACCATGTCCCACAGTCCTGCTTCTCCTCCTCTGCACGCCCAGAAGACCATGTCCCACAGTATTCCTTCTCCTCCTCTGCACGCCCAGAAGACCATGTCCCACAGTCCTGCTTCTCCTCCTCTGCACGCCCAGAAGACCATGTCCCATGGTATTCCTTCTCCTCCTCTACATGCCCAGAAGACCATGTCCCATGGTGTTCCTTCTCCTCCTCTGCACGCCCAGAAGACCATGTCCCACAGTCCTGCTTCTCCTCCTCTGCACGCCCAGAAGACCATGTCCCACAGTCCTGCTTCTCCTCCTCTGCATGCCCAGAAGACCATGTCCCATGGTGTTCCTTCTCCTCCTCTGAATGTCCAGAAGACCATGTCCCACAGTCCTGCTTCTCCTCCTCTGCGCCCAGAAGACCATGTCCCACAGTCCTGCTTCTCCTCCTCTGCACGCCCAGAAGACCATGTCCCACAGTCCTGTCCCTCCTCTGCACGCCCAGAAGACCATGTCCCACAGTCCTCTTCTCCTCCTCTGCATGCCCAGAAGACCATGTTCCCCAATGTCCAGTTCCCACTTCTTCTCCTCCTCTGCATGTCCAGAAGACCATGTCCCACAGTCCTGCTTCTCCTCCTCTGCATGCCCAGAAGACCATGTCCCATGGTGTTCCTTCTCCTCCTCTGAATGTCCAGAAGACCATGTCCCACAGTCCTGTTTCTCCTCCTCTGCACGCCCAGAAGACCATGTCCCACAGTCCTGTTTCTCCTCCTCTGCACGCCCAGAAGACCATGTCCCACAGTATTCCTTCTCCTCCTCTGCACGCCCAGAAGACCATGTCCCACAGTCCTGCTTCTCCTCCTCTGCACGCCCAGAAGACCATGTCCCACAGTCCTGCTTCTCCTCCTCTGCATGCACAGAAGACCATGCCCCATGGTGTTCCTTCTCCTCCTCTGCATGTCCAGAAGACCATGTCCCACAGTCCTGCTTCTCCTCCTCTGCACGCCCAGAAGACCATGTCCCATGTTATTCCTTCTCCTCCTCTGCACGCCCAGAATACCATGTCCCATGTTATTCCTTCTCCTCCTCTGGCTCTTACATTCTTTCCAGCCCCACATTTGGCAATATTCTATAAGGTTCTTTAGCTGTTCATAGCTAAAAGTATCTTTCTCAAGAACCAAACCTGGCAGTTTCTACCTCATAATGAAGTCCCATTTTCCTGACGGTAAAGACTGAAATGTCCCAACTATGGTCTACAATGCCCTGCAGTGGCTGCGCCCCATACTCTCCCTCCCCCAGATTCATCCATACTAAGATTCACAAGTCAACTTTACCTTCTCTGACTCGCCTTTCTTCCTCTGCCATGGGTCCTTTGTTCACACTTTTCCTGGCACTTGAACTGATCTTTCCCTAATTAGTTGAGTTCCCTTCTCTTTTGAATTTTGCATCAAACGCATGAAGCCTGTCCAAACCCCAGAAGCAGAAATAGACCCTTTTGCTATCTATTCTCAGCCGAAAGGTGGTGTCTGGAAGGAACTGTGAGGGAGAGCTGTGTGTCAGCACTCTCCCACCACAACAATGTAGGACACAAGTCTTAATCCAGAAGGAAAACAACCTGGTACCAGCACAAGGGCGAAGGAGATAGACACAAAGAACACTCAACCCCTACCATATCAGATATCCAGAGACACAGAGACTCACAAAACCTTGTCACTGAAATAGACCTAAAATGAATGCAACATGGCTCAGGGAAATTCACAGAAGAGGGGGCGGAAAGATTGTTAGAGCCACGAGTTGGGTCATTATGCACAGAGTCATTGCCTCTCCCGCATAACTGATGACTACCCCCATGGGGGGAGGACAGGGAGAAGGCTAACAACGGTACCATCATGGCTGTATATATACTATATACATAACTATTAAAATATATTAAAAAATAAAAAAGGAAAACATCGATTGCAGAGCTGCCTTGGGTAACTCACTTTTACTCTGTGCCTCATTTTCCTGATTTGCACAAAACAGATGCTGGCAATAAAAAATTAATAAGTGACAACAAATAAATTACTAATAACATTTCAATAATGTCACTCCCATGGCAAATGCTCTGTAAGCATTTATGAAGTCGAATTAGCAAACAGCCCTATGCCTGTGCAGCAACTCACTTAGTCTACAACTTTGCTTTGCCTGTGTGATCATTGGATTACTCACTGTCTCCCCTTCCACATCAAATGCTCCTGGGCCATGTTTCCTTGCACTCTCCACCACAGCGCAGCTCCAGGCACAAGGCCTGGCCCAGAGTAGATTTGTGAGAAATATATATTTAATAAATAAAGAAAGATTCAGCTCATAGCATAATACAGCATCTTCCTTGACTCCACTGAGGCAGCGCAGGCCCACAACCCCTTCTGACCCTATCAAGTCTAACAGCTGTTGCAACAGACCCTGCCTTGCCTGACACACAAATACAACATTGCTGACAAGTCCAGCTAACACTGGGCTCCCCAAGGACTCAGAGCCGGTAATGGGCTCCATCTTGCTTCAGATGTTTCGAGCCACAAAGTGATCACGTCTGAGATAATGTGAGCGTGGTTAACCCCAAATTCCTCCACTCACTCCCTTGCACGGAAATCTCTGGAACATCCTGTGTGCCAGCCCTCCCCAACCTCAACCGTGCAGCAAATGGGTCTTAATCAGAAAGGAAAACATTAATTGCTGAGCTGCTTTGAGAGGAACCAGGTGTCAAGCCTGCCACCCTAACAATGACAGCAATTAAGGCAGCACTGGGACTTGCAGGAACCCTAGCAAAGCCCCTTCCCCTCCACCTCAAGGGCTGGTAAGCTGGAAGGTGAAGGGGTCCAAGTTCCAGGGACACTTCAGAAGGTCATGATTCCCTATCTAAGGGAGGTCAAGGGCAGTGGAAGAACAGAAAGTATGACTGCCAAGCCTCGCTCCAGCCCTTACGCAGTGGGTGACTTTGAGCTATGCAATGCAACTTGCAGCCTCAGTTTCTCCATCTGTCATGAGGTAGAGTAGGGCCATATCTGCTGTCCCAGAACCCCTGACTCTACACTATTTTTTTTGAGAGAGAGAGACAGAGAGAAACAGAGAGAGAGAGGAAGAGGCACAGAGAGAGAGAATAGGCGCACCAGGGCCATTTCAGCCACTGTGAACAAACTCCAGATGCATGCGCCACCTTGTGGGAAAGCACGGCATTGCATGCTTGTGTCACTTTGTGTCTGGCTAAACATGGGACCTAGAGAATTGAATGGGCATTCTTAGGCTTGGTAGGCAGGCACCCCAACTGCTAAGCCATCTCTCCAGCCCTTCCCTTTTTTTTAATGTGTATTTGTGCATGTGTGTGAATGCAGGCATGGGCATGTCATGGCACATGTGTCAGAGTCACGTTTCAGTCCTTGCTTTCCACCTTGCTTAAGGCAGGGCCTTCTGTCATTTCCTATTGCATAGGCCAGAATAGCTGGCCTGTGAGCCTTCAGGAATTCTCTCTGCCTCCTACCTTGTGGTAGATGCAGTGGGATTACCAATGTGTACAACTGTACCTACCCTGTTTATGTGGGTTCTGAGGATCTGAATTCAATAGCAAACATTTTTATCCACTGAGTCATCTCCACAGACCCCCCCCGACTCTGCAGTCTTGTGTCTTTGAACAGACATTTACCAGGAGTCTCTTGCATGCATCCTCAATGCCTGGATGTTTCATCTGGTCAGCAAGGAGTTATCACAGGTCCTGATGGAACAGGTCACTGGTCCAAAATTCCTTACCCATGGCTGAACCTCTTAAGTGCTTGTCTGAAACCAATATAATAAGACCTTTTTCATGGCACCATTGAAACAAATAAGGGAAATACCACAAAGAGGAAGCCAGTATAAGAATCAGCAGACTGTAGGTACTTCATCAACAGCAACTATTAGCATACAGATCTTCATTTGAAGGGGTATATGTGTGTATGGTATGCATGTTTATGCATGTTCATATTCACATGGAAGCCAAAGGCTGACACTGTATAGCTTTCTCTGTAACTTCTCTATCTTCTTTTTGTGAGATGGGGTGTCTTGCTGAGCCTGGAACTCACTGACTTGGATAGACAAGCTAACCAGCAAGCCTCGGGGATCCTTCTCTCTCTGCCTCCTCAGTGCTCACTCTGCCCAAGATCATACATAGGTTCAAGGCTTCATGTTTTCACAGCAAATCTTCTCCCCAGCCCCAGTATAAGGGGCTTCTTTAAGGACTTGTTATGTATCAGTGGTCTGTGAGGTGTCAAAGGAGCATTCATTCTGAGTCAAGGAGATAATGTCATCTTTTGTGAAGGGCAGCATGAACAGTGCCTATCACCACTCACTAACAAGGTCTGTTGTTCAACAGGAGGTGCTAGGAGGAGGCCTGGGAGAATGAATGGAGAAACTGATGAACACTGTGATCAACAAACCCAGACCAAGAGCTTCCCTTTCTCTTCCTGAGAATTCACCCCAGGACACTTTGGGAGATAAAAAAGAAGGGATTAATAAAACATCCTAGCAGAAGAATCTGCTTTGAATTGTCATGATTCTGCTTGTGACTAAACCAGAGTGCTTCATCTCAATTAGGTCACACATGCTCAGGCTCACTGATCAAAGCCTAGAAAGGGGCTGGGGAGATGGCTCATCAGATAAGAGTGTTTGCTGATAGCACGAGGGCCTGAGTTCAATTCCTTAGCACCCACGAAAACAGCTGGGCATGCCCATGCATACCAGTAACCACAGTCCTGTGGGGAGCAAAGAAAGGAGAAAAACGGGCTCAGAGAAATGGAAGCTCCAGGCTGAGAGAGAGAGAGACTATCTCAAGGAAATATATGGATGACTGACACAGAAAACCAAATGTTCTCTGGCTCCTGCATGTATATGCACAGGACACATACATCTGCATACACATCCTCCACCGTACATATGCACACATACTAAACAAACCTGGTTTTCTCTGTCTCTTGCTGGGGCCAGACCCTCGTCCACCAGTTCTATGCTCATCAAGCTTGTGTAGGTGCAAAACTCAGACTGACAACTCATGTCATCTACTATGGAGCTGAACAAGCAGACCCTGGGGAAGAACTTATTCAGCTGGGGCTTAGGAATACATTAAAAAGGAGGCTCAAAGACTACATCTTCCTCCCACTCTTCCTTGCTCATTCGTTCACTCACCTCTGCTTCTCTGTGAAAACTGGGTCAGTTCTCAATAATGACAGACTTGTTCTCTGCAAATGTTGGGAGTCATTAAAGCTCCTGAGTCTTTTGTCTCATAAATTCTTCTTTCAGAAAGAACGTATCCCCTGGAGTATAGCCAAGGTGTATTCTCACAAACCAAGCTTGGGCCATATGCCACTGTGCCAGACTTTGGAAGGTGGCACCTGTGGGATGCACATGTATCTGCTGCTTGTTTGCTGGGGAGCATTTGTGGTGCATGCCAGCTTCTGAACAAGTATATATGTAGTTGAGGTGGAGGGGTCAGCTTTGTAAAGAAGTGGCTTGCTAGGTCTGAGAGAAGGTATATCTGGGAAGTTGTGCTTATACACACATAGGTCAGCTAAAAGCAGGTGGGTCTTGTAACAGCCCAAAGCTATAAGCTAAATGTTTGTGTAGGAATAATCTTTCTGATCCATTGCTCAAGAGGAAGTCTTGCCTTCTGTCAAACTACCAAAGGAATCTATATGCAATGATGTTTAAAACATGGCTTTGAATTTGAAGGGCTGTTTCTTTCTTTCATCCTAAACACCTATAAATAACAGTGCCAGAAACTCCACCTGCTCAACACATGTTTTCTGAATGAATGACATTATAATGAGTATATAAGTCAAATCCAATGCGTAAATGAAGTCAGAAGAGTTCAAGCTCAAGGCTCATGTTTCTCTCCCCAGATGCCCAGTTCCATTGGGACTACTTTGGGGTTTGCAGGAAATAAAGGATCCTACGAAGAGCCCAGAAACCAGGCACCACACCTGCCCTTTTTATAAGTGTTTTGATGACTAAACTCAGGACCTCATACTTGTACAGCAAGCCCTTTACCAGCTAAGCTATCCTATTTTGATAGCAATAATTTGACCTTTGGTGGATACTTCGGATAGGGTGCCAAATGTAATTCCTAAAAACTCCTTTGATTACTGGTGGTTATGACGCTCCATTCAGTTTCAACTGAGGTAGGTATTCTTGCTCCCACTTAAAGAATGGAGCACTGGGATTTAGAAAAGGGATATTAAATCAGTGTTAAGTAGTAGACATGGCACTTTAGGCAAAGTCTGTGTGGTTCCACTGGAGCTGTTAAATACTGCTATAGTTCCTTCCAAAGAAGTCTTAGCTGAATGTGTTTTTAATATCAACTTTTGTGCTATACCATTTACGCCGATAGTGTCAATAGTCACAAGAACCCAACAGGGTCTTAGCAGCACTCCTGTGAGTGTTGGAAGATGAAGTGTCCCCACGCATGCTCGTTAAAGGCTAGGACCCCAGCTCGTGGTGCTATCTGGGGAGGTTCTGATGACTTTAGGATGTGGAAGTGACCTGGAAGAGGGAGAACCCCGTGGGCAGATTCTCAGTAGCAGCTTCTCCCTGGCCTCTTCCTATGTCGCTCACTGCTTCCTGTCTGCCATGAGGCGAGCCTCTCCCTCACCCAGTCCCATATCCATGGAGTTCAGCCTAATTCCACAAGGCCAAACATCCGCAGACTGAATCCTCTGGAACCATGAGCCAAAATAAATCTCTCCTCCCTTAAGTTCCTTCTGTCAGCTATTTTCTTACAGCCATGCACAAGCTCAATGATATAATTCCTTCTTTTTTTTAATTGACAACTTCCTTAATTGTAGACAATATCCATGGTACTTCCCTCCCTCCCCCCATTTTCCCCTTTGAAACTCCACTCTCCATCATATCCCCTCCCCCTCTCAATCAGTCTCTCTTTTATTTGGATGTCATCATCTTTTCCTCCTATTACAATGGTCTTGTGTAGGTAGTGTCAGGCACTGTGAGGTCATGGCTATCCGGGCCATTTTGTGTCTGAAAGACTGCATCGTAAGCAGTCCTACCCTTCCTTTGGCTCTTACATTCTTTCCACCATCTTTTCCGCAATGGACCCTGAGCCTTGGAAGGTGTGTTAGAGATGTTTCACTGTCTGTTATTTGTTTTTTATAACCGTGCACAAGCTCAATGATATAATTCCTTCTTCCCAGATGAAGCTGTAGATGCTCAGAGAAGTGAAGGTGACACTGAGTTAGATTCCTGTGGATCTTTCCTGCCGTATTAGTTACTTTCCCATTGCTGTGATAAAAGACCTGGCAAGACACAACTTATGGGAAGAAAAGGTTTTATTCTTGTCTGCACTTCCGGCAGGAAGTGTATTCCATCACCATGGGGAAGGCATGGCCGTGGAGGCAGGGGGCTGAGGAGCTAGTCACCTTGCAATCATAACTAGGAAGCAGAAGGAGAAGAGGAAGTGGGACCAGGCTATTACACCTCAAGCACCTCCTCCCCTCCACCTCCCGACACACACCCATGACCCACTACCTTCAGCAAGGCTCCAACTCCTAAAGGTTTCACAAAACAGTGCCCCCAGCTGGGGACCAAGTGCTCAAACACATAAACCAATGGAGGACGTTCACGTTCAAGCCCCACCTGAAAACGGAGCTTCTCAGCAGTGTATGTGGCTCTGAGTGTTGGGTGAAAGCATGGCATTGGCCCATCTCGATGATGCTATGAGTTCCTTGCAGGTGCCTGGCATAGGTGGGAGTGATACGCGTGAGACTTGGCACTTTGGTTGGTACTAAAATCTATCCAGGTTCAACTGCCTTTATGAGCAAGGCCTTGATGTTCACTATTCAAAGGGGGAAACTTTGTTTTGGGGAGAGTGTATCCCCCTCTTTCTTGAGGCCTTCGTAGCATGACTGACTTGCTGACAGTCAAACCTACCAGAAGCTGCAATTACAGCAGAAATGGTGTGCAGTAGACCGGCCCATACCTCGCCTGCCCATCGCGCTTTCAAAAGGGCTTGGCTGAATTGAAGGTGGGTATAGGGTGAATTCCGCTGCTGGGGATTAGGAAGAGAAACCACTCAGGGGGGAGGTTCATGTTACCTGGGGAACCAAAGGGTCTGACAAAAAAATCCAAATCTTCTATCGGTATGCTGGATGACTGTCACATTGTCGGTGTCTGGACACCCACACACACTGAGCTCAGGCAGGCACAGGTAGCTAAAGCATTCAGACACATCATTGATTTTTCACAAAATGGCCAGCTTCTTTTCCCTGCTGAAAATAGCATGTGTGCAAAGAAGAATGAGGTGAAGGAAAGATGAGAGCAAGCTGAAGGGTGGGGCTGGGTGGGGAGTGGAGGAGCCGAGCCACACTCCAAATCCCACAGCCTTCTAAACCTCAAACGCCCACACCTTCTCGCCCCTGTTCCCTGCGAATCCTCCCTACTCTCACAGACCATTAAGCCCTTTCTGCACATTCAGAAGGGAGCCCTCTGGAGACAAATCAAACATCGAGGAAAAAAAAATAGCAAAACTCATTTCATTTGGCAACCAATGCTTTAGGAAAGACATAAATATTGGATTTTGCAACTTTATCTTGCTCCAGAGGAACACTCTGGAGAAAATTAAAACAATGCAAGATTTAATTATTAAAAGCCAAACATTCCTGTACATATTTTTCTGGCCCAAAGTTTTAAAAACAAACTCCCAGAGAAAATACAATTTTAATGACTAACTCCCTCCTACCCAGACAATGTCTTAAATCATCTCTCTCATGACTCACTGGGCACAAAGGAAGGCAAAGCATCAGGGAAATCAAAGGCCGCTTCCTACAAAGGGAGGAGGGAGGCAGTGCCCTGAGACGCGGGGGGCCCAGAACCTTGAACTCACCTTGCTCTGAGGTGGATTTTTCTCACACATTTTCCAGACTTTGTATGTTAGGAAACGTGTTGAAAGTGACCAGTTTTCTCACTTGTCCACACTCATTCCCCTGCTTCTGTGTGAAGGTCACATAAAGGATGTCAAAGGACGGGCGTGGTGGCGCACACCTTTAATCCCAGCATTTGGGAGGCAGAGGTAGGAGGATCACCGTGAGTTCAAGGTCACCCTAAGAGTACATAGTGAATTCCAGATCAGTCTGGGCTAGAGTGAGACCCTATCTAGAAATACAAAAGAAAAAAAAAAGAATGTCAAGAAAGGATGCAAGATAGCTACAGCAGCCACCAAGATACCAGACTCAAAGCTACTTAGTCTGAAGTCAATGAAGCTGACGGGGTTCCTTCCCTCATGGTGGCCCACTGTGCAGTGGCTGCAGTTGCTTGTGCAGGTGGCCCTAAGGGACCTTGGAGATCGTTTTCTGGTGGATATCCATACTTCTGATCTCATGCTACTCCCGATCTAGACTCCAAACAGGTGTATGGGTGCTTTTGGGAAGTCCCAGGGCACAATAGCCAGGGTTCACATTGGCCAGCTCATTATGTCCAACTGTACCCACCAAGCTGCAGAATAAAGAGCATGCATTTGAGTCCCTGCACAGAGCCAAGTTCAAGTTTCTTGGCTGTTAGAAGACCCACCTGTCAAAAAACTGGGACTTCACCAAGTTCAATGCACATGACTTTGAAGACATGGTAGCTGGGAAGCGGCTCAGCCCTGCTGGCTGTGGGGTCAAAAAGACACCCAGTGGTGTTCCCGTGGACAAGTAGCAAGCTCAGCTCTCGGGAGGGATTCCACTGCTCACACCTTACCAACCACATTCACTCAGTCAATCTCACAATACAACCCAAAACCAAAAAGGAATTTAGGGCAGGAAGAGTCTGTTTTGGGTCACAATTTGAGGGTAGAGTCCATTACGATAGGGAAGGCATGGTCACAAGAGCTTGATGCCATGAGTCACACTGTATGCACAGTCAGAGTAGAGAGAGATGCATGCTGGGGCTCAGCTTGCTTTCTCCTTTCAGTCTAGGACCCCAGCCCAGGGGATGACGCCACCCACAGATAAGGTGGATCTTCCCACCTCAATTAGCCTAATTAGAAAACTCCTTCACAGTCCTGAGCAGAGATTTGTTTCCATAAGGATTCTAAATCTGGTCAAGTTAGCCAGCAGAGATTAACCACCACAACAATCAATTCATTTATTAGTAAACTGTACTTCCTGTTTGTGGTGGTGAGCAGAGCAAGGGCACCTATCTCACTGGCAGATACTGCATTCCAGGGAAATATGGCAAGGTAATTCTGTCTGTTCTGAGGAACCCCACCTCTGGGCTTCCTCCTTTGTCCTCTTCTCAGGAAGTTAAGGGACCCCAAAAATCAAGCCCCCCTTAATCTTTCTCATGATTGTTCAGCAACTTGAAGAGCCTAACTTAATCACTGCTGCCTCCCTTCTACCTCGACATGCTCCTTACCTTGCTGCTAGTCCCACCCTCCCCAAACTGCATGTGCTCCTGCCAGGTATTTGCTGGTCACAGAGGAGCTTCAAAACTGAGATGCAATAACCTGGGGACTTACTGTTTTGGCTGCTTATGGAAAGAGTGTTGGACATGAGGGCAGATGGACCTCAAGGACAGAGGTCAAAAGTTAGAAGAGTTGGGCTGGGGAGATGGCTTAGTGGTTAAGGCGTTTGCCTGAAAAGCCAAAGGACCTTGGTTTGATTCCCCAGAACCCACATAAGCCAGATGCACAAGGTGGCACATGCGTCTGGAGTTCATTTGCAGTGGCTGGAGGCCCTGGCATGCCCACTCTCCCTTTCTCTCCCTCTCTGTCTGCTTCTGTCTCTCTCTTGCTCTCTCAAATAAATTAGTTAATTAAAAAGAAATAAAAAATATTTTTTAAAGATATCATTAAAAAAAAATTTTTAAGTTAGAAGAGTCAAATAATATAGCCTCACCAGTCTCTGCAAGTGAAGGTTAGACTGCTTCTTGAAGGAGCTCAAGAAGGTGGGTGGATACATTTGGGGCTTAGATAGGTAAAAAGATAGGCAAAAGCCTGGCTGCGGGAAACAGTTCCCAGAAGAAGATACTGTATGCATATATCCTCTTTAAGACAGGAGCACATTTTCCCACAGCCTCATTCTTGTAAGACTTTTCAGTTCAACTTAAAGTCTATTCAAATCACCCAAGATTCCAAAAGTTCCACTAATCGAGGGTCCTGGAAAATGGCCAGTTCTCCTCATCATCTTGAGCACTGTTAGGAACACATTTAAGAGCCAGGGCAAGGTGAAGATGAAGGCCAGAGGAGGGGATGATGCCCAGGGAGGTCCTCAAACACAGTGGAGTTGGGTGTGCTTGTGCACACCTCCAATCCCAAGTCGAGGTAGGCTGAGGGCAGAACAATTATGAGTTACTCCCAGGCCATGGGCTACATGGTGAGACCCTGTCAAAAAAAAAAAAAAAAAAAAAAAAAAAAAAAGCAGGACTGGAGAGATGGCTTAGCAGTTACGGCAACTGCCTGTGAAGCCTAAGAACACCCTTTCAAATCTCCTGGTCCCACGTTTAGCCAGACGCAAAAGTGACGCAAGCACACAATGTTGCACATCCACACAAGGGGGCGCACATGTCTGGAGTTCGTTCACAGAGGCTGAGAGGCCCTGGCCCATTCTCTGCCTCTTACTCTCTCTTTCTGTCTCTCTCTCCCCTCTTTCTCTCTCAGATTAAAAAATAAAAAAAGAAAGAGTTAAAAAAATAAACATAGCATTCTGAAACACTCCTTCTACCCTCTGGCTCTCTTCCCAACATGAAATGGCCTTTGTATTCATGATCTCACAGCTGTTGTCATTATCTATACCAGACCTGCCCATCAATATGTGGGCATGGATGATGAAGAGAGGCAAAAAGAAAAAAAACTCAAACATCAAAATAGAAAAATGGGGGGGGGGTGCTGAGGAGATGGTTTTGCAGTTAAGATCACTTCCTGTGCAAGCATGAAAGCCCAGGGAGGCCTGAGAGACCTGGCGAGTTTGATCCTCAGGATAGCTGGGTATGGCATCATGCAATTAGGGGAGCAGAGACTAGTTATCAAAGAAGCTTGTGAAAAAGTAGCATGCTCCAGGGTCAGAAAGAGACTGGCTCAAATAAGAGCAGGTGGAAGAGCATTGGACGGGATGCCCCAAGTGCACCCCACCACAGGACAGCCCGCAGGGAACCGCAAGAACACATATGTGAGCACACAGCACACATACCTTACACATCCATTCCATATGCAAGCAGAAAAAAAATAGAAAAGGGACTAGTCAGAAATAAGAAGGGGTTCAGTGAAGGCGGAGGAGGGTGGGAAGACAAAAGAAGGAAATGAGAAGGTATTTTGATCAAAATACATTATACATGTAGAAAAATTATCAATAAAAATTAATATCTTAAAACAATATATGCACACACATTTTACGTACACATGCCTTCCTCATCACTTGAGGATGTCAAAATACTAAAGTAGCTGGCTGCTTCGGCTGAACTTGAGTGCACTAAAGGCATCTTGAAATAACTTGAGGAGAGAAGGGTAAATAAAGCGGGGATGATTTATCTCCCAGGAATACCAGTGTGACTGCTGGGTAATTACATGCACCAATCTTTATTAGTATGCAAAGTAGCTGGGCCTGGTTGGCTCCCAGCCCTGATCAAAGGACAAAAGGCCAAGAGAGCTATACACATTCTAATAAATCACACCCCACCACTCCCTGGGTGCCTGGGCGACCCTCAGCCAGGGGCCTCTCTGTGGGCTCCTCTTCTCTGAGAGATAAGGCAGCAGCGAGCATTTAATTTCTCGTCCTCGTGATGGATTAGGCCTCCACACTTGCTCTGGAGGAGTTCAGCAACGGTCCGGGTTTCTCTTTGCGTACGTCTTAGCCAAATGATTACTATTTTAGCCACCAGTTTCTGCTGATCACAGTGCCTCCAGCTCCTCTCGGCCGCCTGTCCCCTCAGGTGAGCTGTGGGGTGACTCAGCTCTTCTTCAAAGTGACCACTGAGGAAGAAACTCGTCTGTGAGCACAGCCTGACTTCCACTAGCCTTTGAGGACACAGCTCAGTTCTGTGGGGGCAGGGGGGGGTCTAACCTCGGCAAGGGAAGAGAAACAGTAACAGGTGTAGATAAGGAAACTGAGGCTTGGGGGCTTCTGAAATTCGCCCACATTATAGGTAAGTTACAATCCAGGCGTAGTTTTAAATATACATGCTCCACTAAACCTTTCCCAATGGCCCCTCCCCCACACCCAGTTCTGTTCCTGGGTGTCCTGCCATGTTGCATTCTTCTTTTAGTTCCATGTGCCAGGATTACAATTAAATAAATAAAGCTTTGAGTATTTGTTCCATGTTTATTACTTCCTCCTCAACATCCAGCACTGGCCCTAGCACCTAGGATATACTTAATGAATGACATAATAGGATAGGATATATCATAATGCATATGGAAGTGTCTCAAGCTTTGATGAATGGCAGCAGACCCCACGCTATGAAAGCCTTCACCCTCATTCACATCCCTCCCATTGACTTGGGCACAGATGGTGCTATCCAAACACAAGAGCGCTTATTAGCCATAACCATCAGCTTCAGGTTACTGTGACAAAATACCTACGACAGTCATAGAGAGGAAAGGTTTATTTAGTTCACAGTCCCACTGTTTCACACCTCTGGTTAGGGCTCTGCATGGCAACGGCAAGGAGTACACGAAAGCAAAACACTCATGTCAAAGGCAAGGGGCTCAGAGAGAGGATGAGACCACAGGACCCCACAATCTCCCTCAGAGGCAATCCCCCAAATAGCTAAGCACCTCCACCCCTTGAAGTTCCACAGCATCTCTCAGTACCACCACCATTGTGGTACACTTAGGTCCACAATAAGCATACTGAAGCTGGCAACATGTCAGGCCCAACACAACACATCCACACATCATGCCAATGAATTCCCCAAATATCTTGTGAGGTCAACCTCGCCATCTCCCCATTTTACAGGTGGGTCAGTTCTGTAGTCTTACTGTTAACACTTATTCAGGTGGTATAAACTTATTCCTGAAATATACTTCCATGATAGTCAATGCAAGCAGGATGGTTAAAGCCTGTCTCATTCCTGTTACACTCAGGGCAGAATGGTTTCAACATTCAAATACCGGCAAATCAATGAATCCTCTTGGGAAGTAATGATCTGGACTTTTCTGCCACCCTGCCATATCCTTGTCACCAATTGCTCTCTGTGGCATTAACAGGAGCCTGTTTCTATTCACCTGGCAACCCATAACCACCAAAACTCTTCAGGAATTGTCCTGAACACCAAGACAGGCACAACATGAGACAAGACAGAGAGCTCTCCTCTTGGGGCTTATTTGCATGGAGAAACTTCCTGAACTTTATAGTCTTCAAAAATCGAGAGATTTTTTTTTCTCACGTTCCTGGGAATCTCCAGACAATCTTTCTTCGGGATGGCTCAGGACAGACGGCTCACCCCAAGATCATCTCCCACCGTGACATGGGCAGCCACATTAGCTACCTTTCTAATTGCTATGACCAAATACCTGACACAAAGCGAAATGAGAGCGGATAGGTTTATTTTGTTTCACAATTCAAGAGGATGCAGTCCGTGAAGGTGGGGAAGCCAAGAGTGCAGAAGCATGAGGCGGCTGGACACACTGAGCCCACAGTCAGAAAGCAGAGAACAGACAGAAAGTGGGGCTAGGCTACAAAAGCTCAGGCTGCCCACAGTGACCTACCTCCTCTACCTCCTAAGGGTTCCGTAAAACATACGAGTCTATGGGGACATTTCATAGTCACACACCACAGTGGGTTGCCATGACCTCTACAAACCTGGCCACCAAATCAGTCTTTGGGAGAAACCTGAGGCAGCCCTATGTTTTCTCCTTGAAGCTCCTTAACTTCTTAGCACAGTGTCCTCGCAGCTGGATCTCTTGGCATGTATTTGCATCTCTTTGAAGACCAAGCCCTCCACAGCCACCATGCTCTGTGCTACTTCAGTTCCAGGTATGGTGTGAGGGTGCGCCCCCTGCCAGAGGAGCGATGTCATCAGCTAATAACACATTGCTGGATACACAGACCACGGAGCCCCCAAGTTGGTTCCTTAGGTCCATCATATTCCACAGGCAATGGAAAGTCGTGGGATTGCATCAGGATGATGGGTCATTAAGAGAACAAAAGCCGAGACTGAGGAGGGAGCACATTTGCTGTGAGCAGACTCCCAGTGCTACAGAACATTCTAGGGGGATCAGCATTCTTTCATGTTGAACCACGTTTTCCTTGTCTGTTCTCAGATGCTCTGGTCTAAACCCAAATCACCTACCCTTAGCTAATGAAGTAGAGATGTGACCTATTACTGACCAGTTATGATGGCTCACAGATGGACCTGGGACCCCTGTTAGGACCATAAGAAGCTTGACTCTGTAGGATTCATCCACACTGGGCCAAAGAAAGATGCAGAGATAAAGAGGCATGTGAGGACAAGGCAAGAAGGACTGAGCAGCTCCACCCGAACCTAGCAGGAATCCCAGAGGACACAAAATGGTCTGGATATGCATGACCTCGCAGTGCCTGACACTACCTACACAAGACCATCCTAATAGGAGGAAAAGATGATGACATCAAAATAAAAGAGACTGATGGAGAGGGGGAGGGGATATGATGGAGAGTGGAGTTTCAAAAGGGAAAGTGGGGGGAGGGAGGAAAGTACCATGGGATATTGTCTACAATTAATGAAGGTGTCAATAAAATAAATAAAGGTGGGAAAAAAGAACAGAGGAGGGGTGAAGCTGCCATGAAGAAACACTGTTCCTCCAAAAGTCATTATCGAAATAAATACAGAAAGAAAGAAGGTAAGAAAAGAAGAGGAGAAAGAAAGAAAGAAAATGCATTCTTATACACATCAGAGAGGCAGTGTGTATTATAAGGAGTAAAGAAGACATCAAGAAAGTATTTCCATTTTCAAGGATGGACACTGAGATGTGACAACAAAAGGCTTTCAGAAAGAATACAGGGGCTGGAGAGATGGCTTAGGGTTAAGGAGTCTGCCTGTGAAGCCTAAGGACCCAAGTTTGATTCCTCAATACCCATGTAAGCCAGATGCACAAGGTGACACATGCATCTGGAGTTCATTTACAGTGGCGAAAGGCCCTACCAGGCCTATTCACATACTCTCTCTCTCTCTCTCTGTAACCTTGCAAACAAATAAATTTTTTTAAAAAGAATACAGGCCATAGGGATAAAGAAAAGCTTAGTGTGAATCTAACAGTCTAGATCCACGTGACTATGATTCAAGAGAGAACTTAAGGATATTTTTAGATGTAGAAAGGCTAAGAAACAAGGCCATCCACCAGCCCTCACCACAAGACTGTGGAATTGGAGCTGGGGAGATGGCCAGTGGGTAAAGTGCTTGTGTGAAAGCCCAGTGATCTGAGTGTGGGTCCCCAGAATCCATGTAATACAGGACACAGTAACACAAGTATCTGTGATCCCAGCATGCCTATGGTAAAATAGGAGTGGCGACAGGAGCATCCCTGAACGCTAGCAGGCAGCTAGCCAGGCTACATAGCAGGGAGCAACAAAGAGACGCTGTTTCAGAGCAGGCAGAAGGCAAGAGCTGACACCAAGGATGTCCTCTAACCTCTTCCTGCGCATCATGGCAAGTAGAGGAGTGTAGATGCCAAGGTGGGACTCAGGGTAAAGGTGGTAAACACGGAAAGGTGGAGCCTAGAAATGGACAGATGGGGGCTTGATCTATTTTAAATAATGATTAAAATAAAATAAACCTTTCAGGAATATCAAACTAAAATCAATAAAAACACAATTGATAGATTTGTGCATTAATTGTGCAGATCACAGTCCTATTAAGGTTTTCTTGACACAATTGATATTTCAGGCTGAATAATTCAGAATGCTGGGATGCCGTCCTATATAGTGTAGGAGGTATGTTAATTAGTTTTTGAGTTCTATCCTCTAGGTGTCAATAGCATACTCCACCATGAGATGACAACCAAAATGTAACTCCAGACACTGCCAGATGTCCCCTTGGGGCAAAATCACTTTCAGCTGAGGAGCAGAGCAAGAAGAAGAGTTAAGAAGACATGGGATGGGCTGGAGGGATGGTTTAGCAGTTAAGGCATTTGCCTGCAAAAGCCAAAAGGACCCAGGTTCAATTCCCCAGGACCCATGTTAGCCAGATGCACAAGGGGACGCGTGCATTTGGAGTTCGTTTGCAGTGGCTGGAGGCCCTGGAGTGCCTATTCATTCTCTCTCTCTCTCTCTCTCTCTCTCTCTTTTTCATTATCAAATAAATAAAATTTAAAAATTACTAAAATATAAAAAGAAGATATGGGAGCTATTATCTCCACACCTACATCAGCATAGAGAATTCAGGTAAACTTGACAGATCCAAGAAAAAGGAAAAGAGGAGGGACACAGCACGCAACCATATGTACAAGAAAAATACAAGAAAAATAACACGAACAAAAGTGATTTTAAAAAGGTGATTTTTAAAAGTCTGTATCACAACAGAAGAAAACCATCAGTTGACCCCTTAAAATGACAGAGATTATATGACCCATAATGAAACAAGCTTCAACCAGCCATCATTCATAGTAAACACATCTAAATAAGCACAGAAAGATGTAAAATAAGGGGATAGAAAGAGAAATATACACAGATGCTACAAAGATAAAGTTGTGTCACTATATCACTAGGAAGAGGTAAATTGTACTTAGCTCAAAACACTAAAAATGGACTGTTCACTATTCACTGGTGTGTATCTGATAACATCAGTTTGAAAACCCTTAAGCAAAATCTTATGAAATCACATGGAATAATAAAAAACAAACACTAAAAAAGTAAGATGTTCTAATATATCTAAAAAAAAAAAAAAACCAGAATATACCTGAAAGAGAAAAAATGATAAAAAATAGAAAGACAACAAAACACTGAGCTATTTAAAAGAGCCACCAACTCCCAAAATATATAACACACATTTCATGTATACATCAGATATTTGTAGAATCTGATTGGGTTTAAGAACACAGATTAAGTCTTTACTTTCAAGGAATAAATGTTATGTGGAGTTCAGTTTCTGATAATAAAGTAAGTAAACCATTTGAAAGTGACCATGTTACATATCGTGCTATAATATTCCACAATGTAGGGTTATTACTCAGAAGTAGATAAGCAGGAAATTCCTGCATGGAATTAAGTGTGAGAAGGCGGGAGGGAGGGCAAGGAAAAAGGGAAGGGAAGGGGGAAGGGAAGGGAAGGGAAGGGAAGGGAAGGGAAGGGAAGGGAAGGGAAAGAGGAATTAGAAAGCACAAACCCCACTGGACTGGCTCAGGTGAAGTAGCTTAGATTTTTCCTATTTTAGTTTATGGTAAAATACAGACGGCACAAGGTTTATCTCTTTGAGAGTTTTAGTATCCTTTAACACATTCACAATGCTGAGGCACTGTCAGCGTTATATAATCCTAGAACACTTTCATCATTCTCCAAAACCATGATCCCTCACCCTCGGACAATCGCTGCTCTATTTTCTGTCCCTCCAAACTGACCTGTTTTGGATAGTTCGTATCCATGGACCCATACACTGTGTGACACTGGGTGACCTTCTGAGTACAGCTTCTTTCACTGGGCACCATATTCTCAAGCTTCATCCATGGTTCAGCACGAGTCAGTACCTGCCTCCTTCCACTCGGGAAAAGTGACTTTCAGTCACATGGGGATACCATGATACCTTGATGACCCACACCATTTGCTGGGCATTTGGGCTGTACCTACCTTCACTGTCACTAACAGTATTGCTGTGGACATTCACTTCACCTACAAGAGTTTGTTTTAGGATCTCTTTCCCATCTTTTGGGTATACAGTGATGAATAGCATTGCTGGGTGATGTGTAACTTTTTTGTAAAATACACAGGATAAAATCAAAAGAAAATTATTAGCATCTCTGTACTTAAAACAATAAATATGCATGTATGGTTTTCAAGAAAAAAATTACAGAACTAATATTGATTCAGAAAAAATACATAGGGGGACGTGGCTAAGCCAATAACCAGAAAATAAAATTGAGGATGCCAATTATCTCTCTGGTCTAATATGCACATCCCAAATGCAATAAAATAAAATGAAATATCACAAGGAAATTTTACCAAATTTTCAAAAGCCAGATAATCTTCCACCTGATGGAAATTCATTCAGAAACTAAAAAATGAAAGTCATGAGTCATCCAATAAGAGTTAATATTACCTTAGTCACAAAATCAAATATGGACAGCCTAAGAAGAGAAAGTGATAAGCCCTTCTCACTTATCAATGTAGATGTAAAAGCCTCCAATGAAAACACTGCCAAGTGGGATTTATCAGAGTCTAAAAATGATCAAATAGGGATTATCCCATGGATCTAATAATGGCTCAAAACCAGAGCTCCTAGGAAGACAGTGCCCCACATTAAAAGATTAAGATAAGAGCCTAAAATCATCACAGCTGATAAAGTGTGGCCCTTTTGTAAAAGTTAATACCTATTCGTCATAAAATCCTTTAGCAAACCTGGAACCGCAGGTGACTGTCTTCACCCAGGGAGGTTATCTCCCAAAGCCTACTGCAGAGTTCATGCTGGGAGACGAATCTAGAATGGACTGCCAGGCATTGACTGAAAACAAGAATATTAAAAGAATGTTCATGATCACTGCCTTCATCCATCTTCTAAAAAATGCAATACACAGAAAGTGTAATGTGAAACATACAAGTAAACACATAAATCATGTATGCATGTATGTGTGTGTTCAAAACTATTCATATCGAAATCACGTGAAATACTTTATCAAGTTTTAACATTGACCTTGAAGATCATGCAGAGAATCAGAGTCCTAGAATAGTGGAGACATTGGGCCTGCTGGAAAGGGGTGTAGCAACATGTGATAAATTTGAAGTTGGACACAGCCTTTGACCTGAAGAGTCCACTTCTATATATTGAATTTACACATAAGGAGGTAATTTCACTCACTTATTATATCCATGTTTTAAAAAGTAAAATATAGATGGGCTGGAGAGTTGGCTTAGCAGTTAAGGCATTTGCCTGTGAAGCCAAAGGATCCCGGTTCGATTCTCCAGGACCCATGTAAGCCAGATGCACAAGGGGCACATGCATCTGGAGTTCGTTTGCAGTGGCTAGAAGCCCTGGCGTGCCTATTCTGTCTCTGTCTGCCTCTCTTCTCTCTCTCTCTCTCTCTCTCTCTGCTTGCAAATAAATAAATAAATAAAAGTAAAAAAAAAGTAAAATATAAAACTAACCTGAATGTTTACCTCTAGGAGACTAGATAACAAATACTGGTATGATAGAGGAAGCACATCAAAACAAGTCAGTGTTACGTGTGAAATCACGGACAAACCAAGATGTGGTGTTAAGTATAAAAGAAGCAGGGCTATATAATTTGTTTCTGAATTCATATGCATTTAGAAAATATCTGTGCAGATAATCATTTAGGCAGCAAAACAAATCAATGAATGGAGAATGGTAACCCATAGGAACATGTTCTTTAGACTCCTCCATTTTGAAGCATATATAAAATAATGTCAGCCGGGCGTGGTGGTGCACACCTTTAATCCCAGCACTCAGGAGGCAGAGGTAGGAGGATTGTCATGAGTTCAGGGGCACCCTGAGACTACATAGTGAATTCCAGGTCAGCCTGAGCTAGAGTGAGACCCTACCGCAAAAAAAAAAAAAAAAAAAAAAAAAAAAACCAAAAACAAAAAAAAAAAAAAAAAATAATAATAATAATGACAAAAACAAAAAATAATAATAATGTTGACAGGATAAAGCTAAGAGGTCAGGACAGGAAGTTCCTTATATTAGCCTCTGCAATTATGTGCTAGAGTTTCCCCTTTCTACATTCGAATGCATTGATCCAGACCCAGTTAGATATATAGAGGCATGACTGGATTCAGGTGTAATTTATTTATTTATTTTAGATTTCTGGAACATATTAAGGTGCAGATCATGAAGTGTATATGCATGTATGTATGTGTGTGTGTGTGTGTGTGTGTGTGTGTACATATATATACATATACATGCATAGTAAAATATCCCTATAGGTAAGAAAATTAACATATTCACCACCTTCTGTTGTTACCTTGTTTTGAGTAATAAGAACTGAAATCTACTCTTCTAGCAATCTCAAAATACACAATAAAGGACAGTCCTTGTGCTGACTCCCCATGTCTAGTCTCACTAACGTTTGCAAACACAGGTCAAAGGGACACACCTGCATGTTTTTCTCTTTTTAGCAAGGCCACATCATGGCAGGCCTTGGAATTACTCAGAGCATTACATACCTGTGTATAGAATATCTAATTTTCTCATTTTTTTTCTAAGAAGAGTAAATTATTTATTATTAAGTATATTTACAGATAAGTCATGAATGGTGAGGTTTATTGTAGGGTAATTAATATCTAGGGGGGAGGCCAGCTCAAAGACTCATGCCAGAGGCAAATTCTTTTCCTTGCCTGGCTGGAAAGAAAAAGGGGAGATGGAGAGAATTTGTAGCACAGGAAACTTCCAGGGGTGAGAGGGCTCTGGATGAAGCAAATACACCCACAGGTAGATGGCAAAGCATAAGAACCAAAACATTCCTTTCAAATAAAAGACCAGAGAGGATTTAGCAATAGTGAAGGAGCTGGAGAGATCACTTTGCTTGCCTGCAAAGCCTAAGGACCCAAGTTCTACTCTCCAGATCCCACACTAGCCAGACACACAAAGGTGAGGCAAGTGCAAGGTCGCACATGCCAACTAGGTAGCACAAGCATCTGGAGTTCATTTGCAGTGGCCAAGGCCTTGGCATACCAATTCTCTACTCTCTCTCTCTCTTTTTCTCTAAAATGAGAAATAGTGAAGGACTCAGAGATCAAAGCAAAACACTACAAATAAACAAAGTGAGAAACACCCCAAAGCAAGGTGGGAGGGGGAGAGACAGACGTTTGTGCATGTTCAGTGAGATCACAAGTATAAAGGGCTGATTTCCCCACTTTTAATGAGAGGCTAAGGTGGGTCAGCAGGTCTCAGTGGGGGAGAGACAGACTTTTGTGCATGTTCAGTGAGATCACAAGTATAAAGGGCTGATTTCCCCACTTTTAATGAGAGGCTAAGGTGGGTCAGCAGGTCTCAGTGGTGTCACCCTGATCCACTCAGCATCCTGGTGTTCATTCGCCTTTCCTTGAACGGCATGCGCAGCCGTTGCTTCCTTCTGCCTGGCTCCATTCCTTCTCCTGAGGCTGCACAATGGTGGAACCTGTTTGCACTCACTGCTACAGCTTTGCTACAGAAAAATTTTTCCTTATAAAATATTTGCCTGATATATGAAAACATGATGATGATTGGAATGGATGCTGAGACCTGTCACAATATCCTGAGTGTGTTTGAAAATTTTGACCCTAAAAATCAAAAATAAAACACAGGGTAAAAAAAAAAAAATCTAGAACTTCAAAAGCATCAAGAAAGCTCTGAAGGAAACAAACCAAATATCTTACTATCATCAGTGTCATGGTTGTAGAAGTTCAGATGACTTTAATATATTTCCATATTTCCAAATATACCAAGAAAAAACATTTGGTCTTCCCTATCTTAAGATCCACCTTCATGGTTCAGTTATCTATGGATCAGAAACACTTAGAAAAAAGTTGTAGCTGCACCTAACTGTAAAGACTCCCTTTTCCTAGTCACTACTCCACTTATGATTTCTATTTTATTAGGCAGTATAAACACTGCAGACACAATGTAAAGTACCCAGAAGGATGGGTATGGGTTATATGCAAGTAAAATACCAACAGACATCAGCATCTGAATATGTTGATATCTGTCGAAGGTTCTGGAACTAACTCCCAAGGATATTTAGGGAAGGTTTTATTCCACTTATAATTAGAAGAGAACAAACAGGTGAACAAAATGGCATGGAAATATGAAGACCACTGGCTGTAAGAAGCCTACATTAAATTGGATGTCTTGGCCAGAATCCTAAGCACTGTCATCTGAAAGAACTGTTCCGGCAAAGCCCTTGAGAAAGAAAGCGTGCATCGAGCAGAGAGAACACACAAATCCCGGTGCAGCGATGATCTCACAGGGCTCGCAGAAGAAGAAAGGCGAGGGTACAGCAAAGCAGGTGGTTTCGTGTCAGGAAATGCTGAGTGAAAATGGAGAAAGATGAATCCTCGCACCGTGTCAGAAATCCCTCCCGCCTTCATAAACCAAGTTGGAATTATTCCCAGAACCCAAATCACTCAACAAATCTCCACGTCTACCCCACCAGACAGGTAACAGGCAGAAAACCCCAAAAACCCTAAATAATGGATCACCATGACTCCGTGGTGGCCAGGCAACACAGTGACAATTAAATGATTTTAACAGCCTGTCAAGATGAAGGATAACAGTCTTGGAAAATGAGCTTGGTCAATCACTATGCCTCAGGCATGCATGCACATCCCAGTCAGGGACATGAAAAATACAGAATGCAAAACTCCCTGGCCACATAGCTCCATGCTCACTCTCAGACTTTTAGGCTTACTTCTGAGCCAAGCACAGTTGGATTCTATTTTCCATTCCAAAGCAAAATGAGAGCTAAGCTCAAATTTTTCTCACTCACTGAGCACATTACTGTGGTGCCCCAAAGCTCTGCATAGATGCTAATGATTGACACAAAATGTGGGGGACAAAGAGTCATAAAGTGTGACAGGGAGGAGGTCTTAAGCAGCCCAGAGGAGCATCCCTACTTAAACTACAACTCCTCTGGATGACTTTGACCAAGAAGGAATGTAACAACTCGCCTGTGGATGAGACGTCATGTGAGGGCAAGATAAGCACACGGTGGGATTTGACATGCATGGAGCAGAGACAGGAAGCCAGAGAAGGTGACATTGGAGGGGATTTCATTTTCCTAGCTCCAAAAGTTCTGGAACAGGGTGCATGCCACACCTTTCACAGATGCCCACACTCACATTCATCATCACTGACTGTCCACAGATCATGACTGAGAAGAGACTGACCTCCAAGGAAGAATTTGTCCTTTTCTCAATATGTAATGAGTTTTTAACCTTTCATTGTCCATCAGGATTATGTATAGAACACAAAACAATAGGCAAAAGAGAAAAAAAATGGTAAAATGCATCCCATCTATCCCAGTTAGGTATAGCTTGTAACACATTTTGACAAATTTTCTTTCTTTTCCATATATGTGTACACACACACACACACACACACACACACACACTTGAAGTAACTAAGAATAAATAGAAAATCATTTTCTCCTTATCTTTCTGCAAAGATCTATAATACAGTTGGGATATTTTCCAAGCCTCATTACCCATGATTTTCATCTCTTGCTTATGAAATTGGTGTCAAGAAAGGGTTAAAGGATTCAGCGTAGGAGGGAGGTGATTTATCATATGAGGGACTGATGGTTACTGTAGGGTCGGTGTGTTTAACAATTCCCACTGAGATGTACACACCCACGTCTGTCCACTCAGCCCTCTCCCATGGCAACCAGCATCCTGTCATCGCAGGGGTCTGAAAACTTCTCCACACACAAAATCCCCTAAGTGGATGTGTGTGGTGGGGGAGGAATGAACCATCTAGTGAGTTTCAGTGTTTGTAAAACCATACATCCTTCTCTCCCCAAACCTGCTAGCTCCCAGATTGCATGTGCCAAGTGTCTGGCCTATGGCACATGTGAGGTTTACCTGACTTTCCAAGTGTGGTCTTCTTTTGTTATGCTCAACCTCCAAAAGATCACATTCCTTGTGGTCAGATTCAGTGTGCTTTCTAATTGTGGAGGAGGGTGGGGCTTGTCCCAATGACACCCCCCTCCTTTTGGCTAGCCTGGAAACTCAGCAGCCAGGCACTGGCTGGGAAGTTCTTGAACAGGGGAGTCTTGGGAGATGGCTCACGTGAGAAAGCCCTTGCCACACAAGCATGAAGACCTGAGTCCAGATCCACCAGCACCAATATAAAAGCCATGCTCCTATAATCACAGTATGAGAAAGGCAGAGTCAGGCAGACCCCCAGGGCTTACTGTCTATTTAGACTAACTAAATCAGTGAGCCCTAGGCTCAATGAAAGTCTATGTCTCAAAAAATAAAGTGGGGGTGGGGGAGCTGGAAAGATGACTTAGCTGTTAAGGCATTTGCCTGCAAAGCCAAAGGGCCTTGGTTCGATTCCCTAGGACCCACATAAGCCAGATGCACAAGGGGGCAAATGTGTCTGGAGTTTGTGTGCAGTGGTTGGAAGCCCTAGAGCACTCATTCTCTCTCTCTCTCTCTCTCTCTCTCTCTCTCTCTCTCTCTCTCACTCTCTCTCTCACTCTGCCTCTTTCCCTCTCTCAAATAAATAAATATAAATAAAAAACTATTTAAAAATAAAATAAATGAAGTGGGGAGTGACTGAGGAGACCACTCAGCACCAACCTCTGGCCTCCACATGCATACACACATGCATCCACTTACACATACACCACATGCATACATGCATGCACATACAAGTGCAAAAAAAAATGGCACTGCATGCTGTGCCAGCTAGGAAAACTTATCTAGTCATTGTCAAGATGCAACATTCAAGTCAGGACTGCATGGCTACAGAAGAGACACCCTCCTGACGTCAACTCCCCACCTCCACCTGCCATTCAGAAACCACCCATTCCATGTCACCCATGCCTAAACCTTCCACTAGCACTTGGGGGTTCAGAGATAAGCCAATTGAATCATGCCTTCCACCCCTTCAAAATCTATGGGGAACTCATCAACATACCAAAACCTTTGGGACATAATGAAGGCAGTCCTAAGAGGAAAATTTATAGCTTTAAATGCCTATATTAAGAAATTAGGAAGGTCGCAAGTAAATGACTTAATGCTTCACCTTCAGGCCTTGGAAAAAGAAGAACAAGGCAAACCAAAAATCAGTAGACGGGAAGAAATCATAAAGATTAGGGCAGAAATTCATGAAATAGAAACCAAAAAAAAAAAAAAAAATCCAAAGAATCAATGAAACAAAGAGTTGGTTCTTTGAAAGGATAAACAAGATTGATAAACCCTTAGCAAAACTGACCAAAAGAAACAGAGAAGAGACACAAATTAATAAAATTAGAGATGAAAAAAGCACCATCACAACAGATACCAGAGAAATTTTAAAAAATCATAGGGAACTTATTTTAAAAGAAAACTGGTAACAATAGAAGAAATTATTATATTTACTGGGCGTCCTCCCACTGTACCAAAGAAGGTTGTGTGCATTGTTTTGTCCAATTCTCACGGTAGCTGTGGCCAGCACTGACCACGATGCTTGGGGAGCTGTCAACAGATCTGCTGGACCCAACAAGATGGACAGTTAATAATATCCCAATCCCTTTTTAGGGTCATTGTTGTCTGTGAAGGACTCTACCCTGAGGATTCTGTTTTCAGAACATGCCTCCTGGAGTCAGCGAAGGTTTCCACACTGTGACCATAACACCCGCATGAGTGGGCTGACACCTAACAATGGCCCACAGCCAACACAAGCCTCCTACTTGGTTAGATCTGTGAGACAAGGAAGTGAAGCCCAAGACTCGATCGGGGGAAGCACCCATCTTAGGGCATCTTAACTAGGCTGGCCTCACCTCCTGCAACTTGCCTCTGTTTACCTCTACTTTAGCTTCACAAAGCACAGCGGGGCTTTTTTCCTCGGCAGAGCAAATGCCATCGCTGTCCTCTCTTTCAATCAGGAATGCCCTGCTCCTGGCTGCGCAAGCCCGCTGCTCTTCGTGCTTCCTCTCTCCTTGTCAGTGTCTCAGGATGGCCTGGACCACTGTCATTGTTTGGATCTGATACATCCTCCCAAAGGGCTGAAGTACTGAAGCTGGTAATCCAGCCACTGGGAAGTGATTGGCTCATGACGGTTCCAAATTGATCAGTGGATGGATCCATTACATGATTCGTCATGTGATGTCATTATCTATTGAGGGATTGTGGAAGAAGGGAGGGGAAGACCAGAAAAGGAAGTAGGTGACTGGGGTGGGTACACACCCTTGAAAGATACATCTTATCCCAACCCCTTCCCCTCCATCCTCTATTTCTCTTTCCTCCCTTCTACTCTCAGCCTCCTCTTCCACCTATGCCTGCCACCACGATGCTCTGTCTCACCAAAAGCCCACTGGGATGGGTCAAGTCAGCTCTGAGCTGAAGCTATGAACCAATCTCACTCTCTTCTTGAAACCACTTTCTTGGGTGTGTACCACAGTGACAGTCTTATACAACAAAAACTCTTCAGAAGTAAGAGAGAAAAAAGGTTCTAGCACAGGTGCAGACCCTATTTCTGGTTTACTCTCTGACCCAGATGTACCATTCTAATATCTCTGGTCACTTGGAATGCCCTAAGAACTTTTCAACAAATCCTACTTTTTCCTGAGTTAACTTTAATTAGGTTTTTGCCACTTTGTAACCTAGGATGTCTTAGTCACTGTATGTGAGACACTGGCAAGGTCATGAATTTATCTCTACTGTAAGTAAACCCCATTTAGGCTATTAACCCTTTAGTTCATGCCTGTACAAGTCCAACTGTGAAATGTCAAAGCTGGACAGGAGCTTGTGCAATTAGGATATGCAAGAACTACCTCTCTCTGTTGTAAGAAACACATGTTCCAAAGGGACAAAAATACCAAAAAATTATTCCCTTCCAAGCAAGGATATGAGTTCTGCCCCAGACATAAATGATCCCTAAATATGAAAAAAAGTGTCTTATTTAAGTTCAAAATGACCACTGTTGATATGAAATATCTATTGTACTTAAAAGGCTTCCCCCTTTAGCATCTGTTTCTGACAAGCAAAATCCATACAGCCCTGTCACACACATCTAATAATTACAAAGATGAACCTCTATTAAACTCTACATAGCAGCAAATGACTCAGGTGTTATCTAAATTTAGCCTTCCCAGCTCCTGCTCTCTCATACCAAAACACCATTTCTCTTCTTATTCAAGAGTTGAATAAATAGAAATACTTTGCATGGGACCTTCCAGATTAGGTCAGCTGGAGAGCTTGAACTGACTGGCTCACATTTGGTATTGATTTCTCAAAAAAAGGAAAAAGAAAATATTTATACATACATATATATGCATATATATTTACAATGAGTATTTCATATCATCAGTGACTATATATAAAATGTGTATATATATGGAGAAAGAGATTCACAAACATCAAGAACTTGGACTCTTGTAGAGAGAAAAAGGACAGAACTATGGATTTAGATCAAAAGCAAAACCAGTATATATATGTCCATTTCCTTAATGGTGGAAGATAGAAAGAGTTTGCCTAAGAAGCTAGTGTTCAGAAGACATCAACCACAATAAATTAATGTTCATGTTCACATATTAATGCTGGTTACTTCTGGTTAGAGAAGCTTCTCTTTTCAGATGGCAATGACCACTGGGATGACCCAAAAGGCAACCTAGTGCTGAGAAGAAGGGATGGAGGAGTGCCCAGCACTGAAACATCTCTGTCACACCCTCCAAGGCTCGGGGACCATTGCAGAAGAGGGGGCGGATAGAATGTAAGAGCCAAAGGAAGGGTATGACCTCTTACAATGCAACTGTCCAGACAAAAATTGGCCTTGATATCCATGACCTCACAGTGCCTAGCAATACCTTCACAAGACCCTCATAATAGGAGAAAAAATGATGACATCAAATTAAAAGAGAGACTCATGAAGAGAGGGAGGGGATGTGATGGAGAATAGAGTTCTGAAGGGGAATGGGGGAGGGAAATATCATGGTTTATTGTCTGTAAGTATAGAAGTTGTCAATAAAAAATAAAAATTAAAAAAACATAAGGATTTAATGTAAAATGTGCACTCATATTGGAAACACAGACACCCAACTATTTATTCCCAAGAGTGTGTGTAGAAATGATGAGGCCAGCTGTTCTGGTATGACCAGGGCTTGGAGGGCTCTAAATAGGAGATTTTTTTTTTTTCTGGCATAAAACCAAAACAATATCAAGCCATCTAGAATGGGTGGTGATGCTTGAAAGCAGCTGAGTTGACGTGGCCTTGGAATGAGTGCCTGTGCAGTGGTTTGCAGGACACCACAGTCTGAAACTTGAACTCCAGGGCCATGTGCAAGTTGGGTCTGCTCATCTGATCTGTGCCGAGGTACCTGGGCATCTGAATACAGCTTTTAAAATGGCGTTTAGACTCTGATAAAACTGGAAACTCATGTGTCTTAAGAAGTGAGTATCAGCCTATCCCGTACATGATACCGTCAAGAAGTTCAATGATTAGCCCACGGTGCTACTGTCAATCTCTGTGACAAAGGGACTGTAACCTCCCTGTTCCCTTGGTCCATGGCCTGCCATGCTTAGCCATAGAAAGTGTCGTGGAGGCCCCAGAGCCTCCATCTTGGGGCTTTACTGCCTCCATCTTCCTTCTTCTCCTCCCTCCTTTACTAAGAGCACATTTAAAGAATGGTCTTCCTTTGCAATCTCTGTTAGTTCAAGGACTGCTAAATAGTTAACAGTGAGAAGTTATGACTCATAACTGACACAAACCAATATCTAACTCGGAAGCTCAGTTATTCTAGGAAGAAAGTTTGAAATATTGGCCCAAGTGTCCAAAAGGGTGGGTGTGTCACTGGCTCCAAGGTAGAGAATGAAAGAGGGCTGGAGCACTCTGACCTCTTGGAAGCTTACAGCATTCTTGTGGCAAGGTGTTTCCTGAGCTCCCATCTCACCTGTTAACGCTGGTGTCAGACAACAAATGACCCCATCCGGCCCTGCATGACATCCACACTGCCTTCATAGCCCCACTGCCTACATGCTCAGGAGTGAAGACACGATCACATCTTGCTTTGACTAAATGCTGAGAAAGCGTCCAGGGTCTGTCTGAGTATGATACTGGATGAAGCTTCTCAAACTAGGGTCTAACATGTGGGTGGGGTCTCATCAAAAAGATCAGAAGTCTGACTTACCATTCTGGGCCAGATCTGAGGAATCAGACATCGACCCCATGATGGTGTTGAGCTTTGAATCCGTAGCAACAGAGGAAGCAGAGAAGCCCAGAGACCTTACTTGCCATGGACACACTCTTCTACTTTTGTTGCACACATTATTTCTTTTTAAGATTTTATTTTTATTTATTTATTAGAGAAAGGGAAAGAGAAAGAGGGAGAGTGATAATGGGCATGCCAGGGTCTTTAGCCACTGCAAACAAACTCCAGATGCATGTGCCCCCTTGTGCATCTGGCTTACATGGGACCTGGAAAATCAAACCAGGATCCTTAGACTTTGCAGGCATGTGCCTTAACCACTAAGCCATCTCTCCAGCCCGCACACATTATTTCTATGAAGAGCTATGAATCTTGTTATGCTGACATGCCAAGAAGCTGAAATTAAGTGTGGGTATCAAATCCATATAAAGATAAAAGTGACTTGGTGTGACCTTCAGGGGACATAGCGGGTAAATACTAAGACCAAATTCTTTAATGAGTCATTAGAAATCAAGAAAGGAAATCTGCTGGAGAGATGGCCAGCAGTTAAAGGAGCTTGCTTTGTAATGCCTGTTGGCCCAAGTTCAATTCCACAGTTCCCAAGTAAATCCAGATGCAAAGTAGTGCATGTGTGGCAGACATGTGGCACATACATACACATAAATAAATTACATAAAGAAACAAGTTTTAGGGATGGGAAGTTTGCTTAGTAGTTAAAGACACTTGCTTGCAAAACCTGCTGGCCTGAGTTAATTCCCATGCTATCCACATAGGCCAGTCACAAGATATCTGCAGCAACAAAAGGCCCTGGTGTACACACACACACACACACACACACACACACACACACACACACACACACTTCCATGGATGGCCCTGAGCGGACAGCACTGAGATGTTTCCTGAATATGCAAAAGGCAGGAAAGGGGCCCACTGACTCTGGTTGAGAGTCTAACCACACCCACTTCCCAACATGTAATAGAGGAAGCAGACCCTCCTCGCTACTTTCCTCATCTTGGTGACAGAAAATCTGACCAAAACAACGAAGGCGAGGAAAGGCTGACATTACATATTATCTAATGATATCTCGGCTCCTGGTTTGAGGGGACACTGCCCATCAGGGAGGGAAAGGCTTGCGTGGCTCATGGTGTGTGTGAGTGCGGTGGCAGGGTGGGGCTGAGCCCTCCCCATCTCAACAGGGAGGAAGCACAGAGGGGTGCACGGGAGCCCTCGGCTGGCTTTCCCCTTTCACTTTTTATCCAACCTGGGCCCCTAGCCCATAGGATGGTACCTCCTTCTTCTTCAGCAAGTCCGCTCTGCAAACATCTTCACAGACATGCCTAAGGCACGTCTCCTAGGTGATTTCCAGTCCAGTGAAGTTGGCAGTGTCCCATTAGCCAAGACACAGTCACGTTACTACCATCCCCACATCGAATACTTATATTTGATTATGATTATCTCCAGTCTGTACACATAAGTACTTTATAAGGCTCAGTTACTACCCTCCTTAACCCCATGGAGTCCAGTTCCATCTGCCTCATGCAGTGACCTCTCCCCAGGCAGATACTGTTAAGAACCCCATGTGTTCTTCCATTGAGGGGTTTCTAGATCCCACGATGCTTTGTATGTGGACTCAGAACCCCACACAGAGAACATCACACTGCATAAACCATTGCACCTCTTGTTTTCTTTACCACTCAACACGGTTTGTAAGCCTGTCTGCTATCAACAAGAGGACCCAAGCACAGCCTCACACGAGAGGCCCATTCACATCCTTTAAGAGATGCACAGCCACCCATCACAAAAACACAAACATTTCCCTTATCCATTTCACCACTAATGGACATTTTGACTATTTGGAAATGCCCAGACTTACAAACATTGCTGCAATAAACCACTTCATGCACATCTCTTTGTGTACATGCAAACCATTTTGTCCAAGGCACATGGTTAAAGATGAATTTTCTGTGTCCTAGGACCTAGGAAAATACATCTTAAAATTTGTTAGATTCTACTAATTCATTATGAAAAAAAGCCATGGGACCCCTCGGGAAGATACGATCTGACCTCTAAGGAGATCTTCTTTATTTTTTAAATTTTTAAATTTTATTATTATTATTATTAATAACATATTTTGTATGGACACAAAATGTGTTGGTACCCTCTTTTCCTTCACCCTGGCCCCATTCCACTAGGGACCCTCCTCATTGGGGTTGCAGGTACTCCCTATGGGGTTGTAGATTACAGATCTTCTTTATATACAGGCTAAAATGGCCTCACTGTGGACTAAGAGCTTACCTTTTTTGCCAACTAAGAATGAGCCTATACCTTTTTCAGAAAAAAGAAAGAAAGAAAGAAAGAAAGCAAAGTTGAATTTTATTCTCTCTCGTGACCAGTTGCATCACTGTGAAAGCTACCAGTACATCTTCCTTCACCCACCTTGTGATAACTTAATGAATTAGCCACTTGCCCATCAGAAGAAAACTGTTAGGATAATACATCAAAATCAAGTCAGGCACTCACGCTTGTCTGGGTTGATGGATTTAAGGCGAGACCTTAGGCAATAATAACATTGTTTGGAAGATGAATCTACTCATAAGAGCGCTTCCGTGACGAATGACTTAGTTGGAGGCTATTTACAAGGCCCAGGTGGGAGAGGTTTTAAACTTAATTAAACTTTGAAAACATAATAGAACTAAAGGCAGTGCATCAATTTCTAGATGCCCCATCAAAAAGTCCGTGTGCTTAATAGGTTGGCCATCTCTGCTTCTTGGAGCTGTAACGTACAGTTATCCAACACGGGCTGTTCCAATAACCTTTGATCTTGCTAAAGACAGTGCCACCTCTGCATCTTTTCTCCTGTCTCTCCATCTGCTTATGGCACCAATTCAACTCACCCAGGGAAGGAATTGCATATGCTTCTATCCCTCTCCCCCCACCCCCAACCCCGCTTTATCCCGGGTCCTTACAATAGCTTGCCCACCCTGATCCACAAGTGACTGCTCTATGCAGGTCTGAGGAATCATTCATGTTACTGCCTATAGTGGTCTGAACAAAATGCTCCCCATCGCCTCACAAGTTTTGAATATTTGGTCCACAGCTTGTGGCAATTTGAGGGAGTTATGGAGCCTTTGGGAGGCATAGTCTTACTAGAGGATGTATCGCTCGGCTTGGACCTTGAAGGTTATTAGACCAGCCACACGGGATGCTCATGACTAGGTCACTCTTACTGCTTCCTTCCTGCTGAAATGTGATGATGTGAGCCAGCTTCCTGTTCATGGCATGCATTTTCCCTCATGATGAAAGCTTCCCCTGGAAACTGCAAGCCAGAATAAACCTTTTCCTTCCATCAGCTGCTTTTGTCCCAGCAAGAAGGTATCTGTGAAACTGTCTATGTCCCAAGGTCTCAGGTGCTTCAGATGGAAGCGTGGCATCTCAAGACCCATGTACAACGCAGTCCAGGAAACCCAGTACTCCCTGGAATCCTTAAAATGGAAATCAATACCCACAACTGAGGGTTGAGCCCCAGACATGCCAGCGGAGGATTCCTTTCCATCTGCTTCAGTACAGTGAGAACAGATGTGTCTGAACCATGTGATCTTTTTAGCAATTCCCTGCCAAGGGTGATGTTGACTAGAAATGATGAGTCACTCCCAACTTCACGCCCCCTTTAAAACATGGCCAGGAGTCACTTCACTGAGTAATGGTGCCATTCTTCCTAGGAAGACTTGAGAGAACCAAGAATAATGTAGGTGTTTGTGGGGGTCCTACCCTAGAAAACACACACGTATGCATTAAATATACACACACACATGTGCATACATGCATTGAAAAATAATAGCCATTGGCTATAAAAGAGGGTTGGGGTCAGAAATGCCTTCTTCTTTGCAGTGGTTACTGCAGACACTCAAAACTGGTCAGTATGCTGAGAACAGAAGCATGCTAAGAATAGAAGCGACTGTTGAGGGCTCAGGCCTAAATGGAACATCTAACTCACTCCCTCCACGGCTCAGGAACATCACAAAGGAGGGAGTGGAAAGAATGTAAGAGCCAGAGGGTGGGAAGGAAGCCCACGGAACACTGTCTTCCACACAGGACATGGTCACTGCATTCATGTCCTCCCAGCGGCTGGTTAACTACACAGGAGCTGCACAAGACCAGGGCCATCCGTATTCCAACCCGGATGGTGGACGAGGACACCCTGCCCCATTCGTTCCAAAGAAGCTGTGAGGACAATTTTTCAGTTAACTATTGCTGTGGGGGGTGGGGTTCAGTGTTATAGCCACTGGTTAGTTGCCCATACACCAGTAAATAACTCCCTACCCGTGCTCATTCAAGCAACCCTAATTAAAGTCAGTGGGTCACAAAAAAAGACATCAAAATAGTAGAGGGAGTAGATGCAAAAAAGAAGGGGCTCAGTGGGAGGAGAAGGGGATAAGAGAAGATAATGGGATTTAAAAGGATCAAAATACCTTATATATGTGTGTAAAAAATAATTATTTTTTATTTTCATTTTTTATTTTTGGAGAGAGACACAGAGAGAGACAGAAAGAGAGAGAGGGAGAGGGAGACAGACAGAGATGGGCGCGCCAGCAGTCTCTCAGCTGCTGTGAACGAAATCCAGATGTGTGCACCCCCTTGTGGGCAAGTGCGGCATTGCGCCCTTGCGTCACTTTGCATCTGGCTAAATGTGGGACCTGGAGATTGGAACCGGGTTCTTAGGCTTAGCAGGCAGGCACCTTAACCGCTAAGCCATCTCTCTAGCCCCAAAATAATAATTTTTTTTAAAAGAAGGTTGTTACCATATGGGAGGTGCAGAGCTCTCTGTAACATCCATTTGTTCCAACAAAGCCATGAAAAACTGCACAGGCCGCAGGCAATGAGAAACAGGGGCTGAGAGTCTCTGCCACAGACCCAGGGATTCCATTAGCAAAATAAATAAACAAATAAGTAAATAGATAAATAAACCTCCAAAGCAAATAAGAGATAGTATATCCTAAGCCAACTATGAGCAGCTATGGCTCTGGGAACACAAATTCTGGTTGGCCTAGACAGCATGTTCCAGTGAAGAAGGGTTACTTGAAATCTTACAGTCAGAACAAAAACACATTGATAAATCAAGGCATTTTTCAAATACATTGTTAGGAACATCAGGGTCAGTTAACACATCCCAAAGGTTTTACAAAGATGTCTGGTGAGGCACGAAGGTGGGTAATGAATGTCTGTTAAGGTAATTATATACTTTATAAAAATGTTGTTAGGAAACCCATGAGAAGCCAATGGTAAAAAAGAAACAATGAAAGATATCTCAAGATAATTTGGCTCTCAATCAAATATTCCAACTCTCCACATTCAAGAAATTCTAATCAATCAATCAACCAACCAACCTTATCAACCACACCTTTAACATAGGTGTGACATTTTTCTATGAATATCAATCCACACTAGCAATAATACAGACATGACTGAACCTTTTATCTTCTCTATATGATGTGTAAAGATAAAAATAACACTTTACAGGGGCTGGAGAGATTGCTCAGTGGTTAAGGTGCTTGCTTTAAAGCCTAAGGTCTCAGGTTTGATTCCCCAGGACCCATATAAGCCAGATGCACAACTCCATGCATCTGGAGTTTGTTTGCAGTGAGTAGAGGCCCTGGCATGCCCATCTTCTCTCTCTCTCTCTCTCTCTCTCTCTCTCTCTCCCTCCCTCCCTCCCTCCCTCTCTCCCTCTCTATTTCTCTGCTTGCAAATAAATAAAATATTTTTAAAATAGCATTTTACAGCTGGGCGTGGTAGCACACACCTTTAATCCCAGCACTCGGGAGGCAGAGGTAGGAGGATCACCATGAAATGCCACCCTGAGACTACATACTGAATTCCAGGTCAGCCTGAGCTAGAGTGAGACCCTACCTCAAAAATCAAAAAAAAAAAAAAAATAGCATTTTATTTTTAACAAGAGCTTATTATATGCATCAGGCTATGCAACCCCTAGGCTTTATCTAATGAATCCTTACAACCACCTATAAGGTAGCACTCATATGTTCCTCATCTTACCAATGCCTGGGCAGAGCCCAGACAGTATACATAATTTCACTCACTATTCCAGACAGCAGCAGGCTAAGACTACCCAGGTCTCTGGCCTCCAAAGCTCCACTCTCTCCCAGCCATAGAAAAGTATGATTCTTGGTTTTTCAGAGAAAGAGTAGCAAGGCACATAGGAAATTTTCAGATTCTTCACCAGGGCTTCAAGACAAGCCTCATATGACTCTCATTTCCTCAGCCCAGTTAGCCTTGCTAAATGTTCCTCAAACAATCTAGGGTGGTTTGCATATGCTATTAACACTGCCCAAAATATTCCTCACCTCTGTTCTTTTCATGACTAGATACAAAAAACAGGATCATTTTCATCATTTAGATCACAGATCCTACTTTCCTTTCCAGAAAGGTCCTCTCTGACTACCTTTTCTAAAGGTCAGGGGGTTAGGGAAAAATGGAGGAGAGCAGTGGAAGAGGGGTATGCATATAAATAATGGATAATAACTTATATCTATTAAAATTTCATAATAAAACCCATCACGTTGTGCGATTACTTAAGTTAACTTTATCAATCGAGAATAAAGAATACAAAATTAAAAAGACCCTCCCTAGAAACTCACCATTATGTATCATGTATTACCTTTGCAGTACTAAGAACATCACAAGTATATCTTATCCACAGCTGCTAATGGTACATCTGGAGCCCTGCACCCTACACACGCGCTTACGCTCTCAGACCAGTAATCATGGATGTTCTGTTCATTGAGAAATATTCTGGGGACATAGCAGGCCCTCAGCAAAGAAACATTGAGGAGAGGGATGCATGGCCATAATCACTGTCTCCCAAAGCCACCCAAGAGCTGACTGGACCCCAAATTGTGGCATTCTCCACACCTCCTTCTCTTCTTCCTTCTCCTTCTCCTCCTCCTCCTTCTCTTCTCTTCTTTCTTTCTCTCTCTCTCTCTCTGTCTGTCTGCCTGTCTGTCTAACTGTAACACCAACATGGGTGGTCACAGCACTCAGAAGAGCCATTCAAATTCAAATTCCACGTGCATGGTGTGATTGTTAAGTTCTGTTGTGGATCTGACTAGATTAGGAATCGAGAGACGCAACTCCTGGAGGAGTCTGTGAAGGCATGTTTCCAGGAAGGATTGACTCCGAGAGGAAGTCTTTCCTCCTGAGCTGGTGACCCTTCCAGGGGTAAACTATGTATAAAGAAGAGAGCACAGCCCCCTTTCCTGACAGGACTTTGACCTGACTGACCAGGCGATTCACTTATACGCGCACATACCCTGTTCTGACTCTCCTTTGCCAACGCTGAACTGAGTTTCACCAGCATCCCAACATGAACTGAAGACCGACGGGTCTCCTGGAATCCCTCAGGCCTTCAGTGGGACTGCTGAGGCATCCAGCCTTGTGGGCTGAGCACATACCAGGATCCTCCATGCACATGACTGCAGACTGTTGAGGGCTCAGCCCTAAATAGAACATCAAAACCACTCCCTCCATGGCTCAGGAACATCACAGAGGAGGGAGTGGAAAGAATGTAAGAGCCAGAGGGTGGGAAGGAAGCCCACGGAACACTGTCTTCCACACAGGACATGGTCACTACATTCATGGACTCCCGAGCAGCTGAGGTGACAGGTCTATGCCACCAAGACCTCAAACCAGTTATTCCTCCAATCTTGCTTTCCACTTTTGTGTCGGACTCAAGCAACATATGGGAAGAGATTTCCTTACTCCTCATTGGCCGAAAATACCAAATGATTCTTCAGTGAACAATAATGAGATCTATCACTGATGGAACAAGTGCTAAATGCCAGGCACTGTGCTGGACATGCTACTTTCACTATGTAGTTACTTCCCTATGGTCATCACTACAACCCCCTTAGGTAACTGTGACAGAGATGGAAGTTCAGAGCAGGAGGAGCTCGATGTCACACATGGAGTCTGTGAGGCGGAATCTGCATTAGTCACTTCCTTGTGTTGCTGTGACCTGACAAAAGCAACTTAAAGGAAGGGCTCACTTCAGCTTACACTTTGAGGAGATTTCTCCACCATGGTGGGGATGGCGTGGCTGCAGGAATATGAAACAGCTGGTCACATTACATCCACAGTGAGGAAGCAGAGTGATGAAGGCCAGCCCTCAACTCACTGCTCCTTTTTGTACAACTCAGGATGCTCATCCCATAGAACGCAGCAGCCCACATTTAGGGTGGATCCTCCCACCTCAAATAACCTAATCTAGAAACTCCTTCACAGATGCTCAGAGCCTCGTTTCCATGGTGATTCCAAATCCTATCTCATGGACAAGACTAACCATCCCTGAGTCCAAGTTCAAATTTGGATTGTTGTATTGATGGAGCCCATGACCTGATGGTCAACTAAACAGTTCTTTACCAGGTATTAAACTCGGCAGAGAAGAGTGTGGAAGAGAATTGATGGCGAGTAATACATGTGGAATGTACCCATTTGTGGCCTTGTTCCCACCTGAGCTGAAGCAGAAAGTTCAGACTAATGAGCAACCCCTGGCTGGACTGAATGGAGATGCACACTCATAGAAAATACCATAGCACCTCCAAGCACCTTGCCCTTTCCACAGCATTCTGCCTGGCTCCTGTTTACCAATTAGCCAAGCGAGTCTGTACTGCAACAAGGCATAAATGGAGTAATGAATTGAGATGCAGGTTTCATAAAAGTGATTAACTGCTAAATTCCAGTTCAGCTAACAGTTCAATTATCCCATTTTGCATCTCAGCTTTCCATCCAATTCTGTATTCATACAGCCCCAATCACCAAGGCACCTACAGCCTCCCCATTACCATTAATTAAGCCATCGCTCTTTCTGGGAATCTGTCCACCCTTACTCGTGAGCTGGGTTTGCAAATCAAGAGGAGAAGATGAAGCTTCAGGAAGAAAATACAACAGAACCAGAATTAGGGGCTGGTCCAAAGCTGGTCCAGATCTTTAAAAAGATTTTTTTTTTTTATTTGAGAGCAAGAGAATTGGTGCACCAGGGCCTCTTGCCACTACAAAGGAACACCAGATACTTGTGCCACTTTGTGTATGTGGCTTCACGTGCATGGTCACTAGAGAATAAAGCCTGGCCCAGCCAGCTTTTCAAGCATGCCCATTTAACTGCTGAATCATCTCTCCATACCCTGAAGTGGATTTTAATAGACCTTATAAGCAGGGCTTTCGTGTGAGAATGCAAGCACAGACCAAATCCATCCTTCACTCACCCAAAGGAAACGAGCAGTGGGAAGCAGGAGAGGAGCAAAGGCCTCAGCTGGGGATGTCAATGCTGATGGCAGCAAGGAGGTTCCCTGGGGGAATCACACATGGAGGAAGGGAAGAGCAGCAATTAACCAGGCAACCCATCCAGCACCACGGACAGGGCTCATGCGGTGGGTTTGAGCAATGGAGCGCACATCACACACAGCACCTAAAGCAGAATCATGATTCCATGTTCAACTTCTCCCACACACATCCTAGGCTTGATTACTACTGGGCAGGGCTTCTGGTTACAAACATAAGGAGAAACCAACAGGGAACTCTTAGGAAGGACAATCAATTGTTCATCTCATTGCCACAGAGGCTGAGATACAAGACAAGCCACTCACACCAGGACCACGCCATAGAACAGTCTGATCCAGATTACGCTGCAGAGGACACTGCCTGGACGGTGCTGTCACAAGGACAGTCTAAACCGTGCATCTCTGCAGAGCCAAAGTCCCATGAGGAGGCACCACGTTATCCTTCAGCTATGAAGTGTCCAGCAGGTGGTGCTATTGAGACATGCCTGGATCCGAGGGTGCTAAGAGCAATGGGTTACCCCATCAGTCACTGAGTCCAGAGTTGGACTAGCAGGACATAAGGACCAGTGGGAGGAGACAGATCACCAAGAGGTTGCCCTTTGAAGGGCCTAGCTTGTCTCCCGACCTTTCTTCTCTTGCCCTCTTTCCGTCCTTCCATGAGGTGAGTAGCTTTGCTATATCCAATGTTCCTTGCCAAGATATTCAGACTTGCTGCATTAAAAAGTAAAGAATCCAGGCTGGAGAAACGCCTTAATGGTTAAGGCACTTGTCTGCAAAGCCTGAGGACCCAGGCCGACTTCCCAGGACCCAGGTAAGCCAGATGCACAAGGTGGAGCATGTGTCTGGAGTTCGTCTGCACTGACTGGAGGCTCTGATACATCCATTATCTGTGTGTGTGTGGGGGGGGGGAGTCTCTCTCTCTCTCTCTCTCTCTCAAATAAATAAATAAATAAATTAATTAATTAATTAATTAAAAAAGAATCCAACCGCCACAGAGCAAAGCCTCTGAATCCTTGAGCCAAAATAAGGCTTTACTCCTTCAAGTTGTTATCCTTTGGTATTTTGTTTCAGCAATGACAAGTCCATTCTCTGGTGTGGATCCACATTCACAAACCACACCATACCACCAGGAGAAGAGGAAAAGCAGTGCCTTAATTATTTCACTTGATTCTGTGACCAAATACCTGACTGGAAGCAACTGAAGGTAGGAAACAGTTTCCAGGGGATACCTTCCGTCAGGGCAAGGATGATGGCATGGCAGTAGGAGGCTGTCTGGTCACATTGCAGCCATAGCCAGAAAGCAGAGTGACAAACAGGAAGTAAGACAAGGCTATAAGATCTCAAGATCCATCTCCAGTGACCCACTTCCTTCAGGAAGGCTCCTGCTCCTAAAGGTCCCACAGCCTTCCTAAACAGACCCAGCTGGAGACCCCATGGGGGACAGTCTACATTCAAACCACAGCAGTGATCATAGGAGTGCCTTCAGCTTCCTGACCTCCATCAACGCACACACACCATAATGGCCCCCAAACACTGTACTCTAACAGACTACCGCCCCACCAGAGGTGAGTGGATGACAGGTGGATGATGGGGGGGGTGTTGGCTTTCTTCTTTATTTTCATCAGATGTTAATTATACCCAAGACTTACCCCAATGAAGACTCTATGCCCACAAGATGATGTTCTCAGAAATATGAGTTTGTTTCCCCAAAACACATCCAGCAGGATCTCTGCCATCAGTATTTATTGCCATTTATTTGTGTCTGCAATGCCCAGTAGCTACTGGGAAAGCAGAGGCAGGAAAAGTGTTTCCATGCACAGCATCTATCAAGATGCTGCCAATTGCCCATCTCTCCCTGACAGATGGGCCCCCAGCAGTGCCTTGGAATTCCAGAGGCTGGACCAGGCAGCACATGGGTGCCACCCAGGAAGACGCAGCATTGAAGTCTCATTCATGTTGAAGTATAAACAAGTCATTATCCGGTGCCTTGCTTGCTGTTTCAATTATTCTGCAAAGTGGGATCCAACTGTATGTGAGGCATCTGAGTTTGGGATACAATTGTTTCACTTCCCGTGGGGCACATATGCTGTGTTTTCCATCGTCCACAACTGTGGCCACCTACTGGAGACCCGCAGTGCCTCTCTCCTTCCCACACCAACACTTCGCCCTAGCCTGAGAAAATGATTCTACACTAAGTGGTCCTCTTGCAAACAGGAGAAGTTCCTGGCTGGCTCTATCCCTCTTTTATTCCTTGGGACCCCAAGAATGTGCTAAGCTGAATTCCCTGCTAGGGGCTGGTCCTGATACACACTGCACATTTGAATCTATAGAAGAGATTTTCAGTATACTGATGAAGAAATGGATTACCTGAGCTGGGGGGCTGTAAACCATTCAACAGGGTTGGAGCCTAAAGCTTTCTCTGAAGTCCATGTTTTGGTCATGTGGTGTTTTTCTGTAGCTATCTGAGTTACTTCCAGTTCTAAGAGAAGAGAACCAGACCCACTTTTTAAAAAATTTTTTAAATTTATTTATTTATTTATTAGAGACAGAGAGAGGGATAGAAAGATAGAAAGGGCGTGCCAGGGCCTCTAGCCACTGCAAATGAACTTCAGACGCATGCACCACCATGTGCTTCTGGCTTATGTGGGACCCGGAGAATCAAACCAGGGTTCTTAGGCTTCACAGGCAAGAGTCTTAACCACTAAGCCATCTCTCCAGCCCCAGACCCACTCTTTTTCTTCCTACATTCCTCTTTCAAGACTCTTGGCTGTATGATAGGGGAAACTCAGAAAGGACCAGAGCCTGGGGAAGATGGGATCATTAGTTCTGTCGTCACACACACCTGAGAGTCAACCCTGGCTCTGTTGTGAGAGCCTGTACTTGAACATGTGCACTGGGTACTCACTCTTGCCAAGGGAAGACTTCCTCTGAGCCTATCCTTCTCCTCCTTCCTGGGAACCCCAAGTTGTGCTATTTTCAAATCTCCGCTGCGGGCCCCATTGCTAAACTTTTATTCCCACTCAAAACGAAGTAGGATTTTCTCATCCATATGTGATAGTTAATCATGATTGTCAGCTCAGTGGGATTTAGCCAGAATAAACCCTTCGTTCTCTAAGTTGGTTTTGTCAGGCATTTTGTCACAGCAACCTGCATGTGATAAATACACCGTGCTAGAAGAACAGGATGATGGCATGAGAGAAAGGTCACAGTCATCCTTCCAGGCGTGGCATAAAGATCAGCTACTCAAACATCCCTTCTCTGGACCCTAAATCAGGTCAGATTCCATCACTTTAAAGATTTTCACCCAACCATGGTGGTATATGCCTGTAACACCAGCACAAAAGACGTGGAAGCAGGTGGATCAAGAGTTCAACTCTAGCACCAGCTACACAGCAAATTCAAGGTCACCCTGGGCTACCACATGTAACACAATACAATCATGTACTGCTTAACCTCCTGGTCATCAGTGGGCTATGTCTATCATGATGGCTTCTTTTAAAATATATTTTATCAGGCCTGGGGAGATGGCTTAGCAGTTAAGTGCACCCTGGTTCAAGGCTTGATTCCCCAGGTTCCACATAAGCCAGATGCACAAGGGAGTGTGTGCATCTGGAGTTTGTTTTCAGTGGCTGGAGGCCCTGACATTCCCCTTCTCTTTCTATCTATCTGCCTCTTTATCTGTCTGTTGCTCTCAAATAAATAAATAAACAACAACAAAAATTAAAAAAATTATCTATTTACTTATTTGAGAGAAAGAGAGAGGGAGAGAGATTAAGAGATCTCCTGCCACTGCCAGTGAACTCCAGGACACATGGGTACTGGGGACTAGAATCTGGGCCAACAGGCCTTGCAAACAAGCACCATTAACCACTCAGCAATCTTTCCAGCCCTTTGATGGGTGCATCCAACAGTTCCAGTCTTGGTCACAGGAATGCCAACATTTGGGTGATGAGTTTGGGCCTTGCTGTGGTTTGAACATGGAAATTAAATGTGGCTCATCTCTGTGGGAGCTAGACAAGCCTCGGGGACAAGTCAGCACCTGCTTTACTGACCCTGTTGGTCTCAGAACTGGCTGTTGCACGCCACCAGGCTTGCCTGCTTCCTCCTGGCCTTATTGCTCACTTTTTTTTTTTTTTTTTTTTTTGGCAGCTCTGTTCTTGGCCCTTCTCGGGACCCCTGCTTGAATAAGGAGCTCTAAATATATTTTCTTGTTCTAAACCAGCTTTCCTTTCCTAATGCTAAGTTGCACTGTTTGTATATGTCAGCAGGAAACAAGGCCTGCTTTTCCAAAGGACATGGTGATGCAGCGATGCAGCCGTGGTACCACAGGGCAGGGAGGGGTTGGGGCGTACCCTCTGGCTCACAGCTACTGATGGAGGCTCGTTCACGGCCAGGGGCATTTCTGAGCAATTACTGGTCGGGCCCCAAGCTTCCTAATTATTTTGGAAGAAATTCAGGATAGAGAATGATTTGCTATTAATAATTAAGGTGAAAACTCAGACACACACACACACACACAGAGTGCTAGGGAGCTCTAAGCAACCCTCTTATTCCTCTGGTCCAGCAGGGTCATCCAGTAACACTGAGTTAAGTGGGACTGCCTGTAAGTCACACAAACGACAGGCAAACCCACCACAGTGAGAGGTATGTCTCCTCTCTGGGTCATCATCTTCCAGCGTACGAAGGTGGTGGTGGACGGGAAAGGAAACACCAGAGACGGACACTGTGGAGGTTCTCCCTGCCCTGTGCTTTCCTTGGAAAAACAGGATTTTTACCTTTTGAGCTCCATTTTCTTTAATCAAGTAAAACACAAGCCTCACAGGGCACCTGGTGCCAGGATCCTTTCTGACCAGCGGGGTCTTCGTTGGGGTGCAGAGGAAGCATTGTCCTTCCCTCACCAGCCTCAGGTGACACACAGAGAACAGCCTGTGCAAAGGTCCTGGGCTAGAAGGGCAGTGGCACAAAAGCAACGGGAAGCAAAAGGTGAGGTGCGGCTGTCTCCCTGGGCATGAAGTCTGAAGAGTGCCTGGCACGCAACATCCAAACAAGCTTGAGCAAGTTTGTTGATCTCTCTGCAGCTGACTTTCTTTAGGGGGGGGGGTGCCCTGGGAGTCTCCTTACACAGCTCATATTACAAAGGGTAGTGACAGAATCCTTACATCCCTGTGATTCTACTTGGTCCATTCTTCATCACCGCATGGCTACAGCGAACTTGAAACAAACCAAGAGTCAGTCACACGCCTTTAATCCCAGCACTCAGGAGGCAGAGGTAGGAGGATCACCATGAGTTCAAGGCCACCCTGAGACTACATAGTGAGTTCCAGGTCAGCATGGGCCAGAGTGAGACCCTACCTCAAAAACCAAAAACAACAACAACAACAAAAATAACACCAAGAAACACAGTGATGGGGAAACGGCTCAGTGGGTACAGTGCCTGCTGCACAAGCATGAGAATCTGAATTTGGATCCCCAGGACCCACATAAAAGGCTGAGCATAGTGGTGTGCACCTGTAATCCCAATGCTAGGGAGGCAGAGACAGGAGAATCCCAGGACTTGCTGGCCAGCTAGTATAGAGGAAAGGTGAGCTACAGGTTCAGCTTTCAGAAAAAGGTGGAGAGAAACAGAGGAGGACTTTTTCCAGTACCGACCTCTAGCTTTCATACACACGTGCACAGGCACCTGCACACACACATGCCAAGATACCTACGAAGATGCATGTTCATGCATGCAGACCACACCACAGGCAGGCGCAACAAAAGAAAAGGAAACATAGTACTTTCCATGACCACTTCCATTCCAAGTCACAGGGATTCAAGTCTCTATGGGCCACGGCACCACGTTCCTCAAGGAACACGGGATGCGGTATTTTGGTCACCACTTTGAGAGAAAACTCAGTACGAGTGTGGCTTTACCTGGAAAACCCAGGACATGGATTTAAGTCTTTCTACCCAGCTGATGGTTCAGAGCATTGTCTGACTTCTCTCCCTTCCCAGCTTGTGTTGAGAAACCATTTACATAGTCATTTTAAATTAGAAGAAGACAGGGTGTCATCCTTCCACTGGATGGCTTCCACTGGCTATAGCCCTCCATTCACAAAGGCACCAGGGTCCTGGAGAGAGCAGGGTCCACAAGGCCCAGGAGTTACCCCTTTCCCCATGCCACAGGGTTTGCATTAGTGAGTTGCTGGTTTGTCCGTCAAGCTGTTCATTTCTGTACAGAAACCAAGAACAGCTTGTCTCCACAGTCAATTATAATTATCACTGAATGCTCCAGAAACTTGGCAGTTTTGAATTTCATAACACCCATGACTGACACTCCTAATTAATACTATTGTTTCTCTCTGGCAGAATTTCCCGAAAACCAACACTGCATCACATACACTAAAAACAGACATTAAAGGAGATAGCATCAGGTTTCATCTCTAGCACAAATAAACCCACTGCCACCATGAAGAATCCAGAAAGCATCGGATTCCTATGAATGGCTAAATGATGGAGCACCCCATCCCATCACCTCATCCTCACACAGCACTGCACCCCTTTCCCCTCCCCAATCCTGGCTGTTGGATTTCAGCACCATGTTTGGAAAAGTGCAGCTCCTTTCTGTTCTTGCTTTAGTGTGATGTGCGTGTGTGTGTTTGTATGGGTGGGACGCACATGGGTGCGGATGTATGTGCATGTGTGTGCATGTGTGTGTGCAGAGGCCAGAGGTCAACATTGGGTATCTTCTTTAGTTGCTTTCCACCTTACTTTTTGAGACAGGGTGAACTTTAGAGCTCACCAATTTGGCTGGAGTATCTAGCCAGCAAGCCTCCAGGATTCTCCCATCTCTACTTCCCCAGCACTTGGATTATAGGCAAAACCGCCACATCCAGCTTTTGCATGCCTTCTGGAGATGCAAACTGTGGTCCTCATGCTTGCGTAGCAAGTGTTTTACCCATTGGTGCATCGCCTTGACCTTTTAAAGCTTTCCTTTGAAAGTTCCAGGTGGAATCTTTCAAAGGAAATCTTGAAACTTCTATGAGGATTGGCCTGTGCTGGGTGAGCTGTAAACAGGGACTCCACAGGACAGAGCACTTGGGCTCGAGGTCTCCCATCTGCTTTGGAATGGAAGTTTCTCAGGAGGGTGTGGAGGGACTGCAGTCAGCATTTGCAGACACCCTTGTTCACTTTGTTGGGTCATTTCCAGCAGTGATTTCAGCATCAGGGACTCCGAGTCTTATCTTTGCCTCTGCCACCTAGCCAGTGGTTCTCTGAGCCTCTGGTTTTTCATCTGTAGAATGAAGATTATATCAGTATTGACCTCACAGGGACCAATATGGGAATCCGTGTAGTTAGCTGAATGTAGTTATTAGGTTACTGTTAATCCACATCAATGTTTGAGTGACAATGTCTAAGAAAAGCACCAGGCACATGAGAAGCATGCTGAGCTCACGGGATTGCACTCATAATAAAGATGGCATGTGAGGTACCCAGGATAAGAGTGTGTAGGAGTCCAGGAGGCAGACTGTGGGACATGGCCACGAGCTCTCGTACAGATACCCATGAGCCAGAGCAACAGCAAAAAGAAAAAAAAAAACAGAAACTTAGCCAGGCCTAGTGGCTAAATGCTTGCCACTCCAGGTACTTGGCTGGGGCAGAAGATCCCAGTTCCAGGCCTAGTAAAATCCTGCCTTTAAATGAAAAGGAAAAGGAGAGCTGAGGACATAGGTCAGTGGTAAGGTGCTTGCCTAACATGTATGAAGGCCCTGGTTTCAATCCCCAGCACCATGAAAAACTAACTAGACACATGGGAACGTACACCAGACGTGTGGCTTAGAGACACACCTGGGGCAGCATCCGTCATATCCTGTACTTACAATCTTCTTGTTGAGACAGTCATGCTGTGTAGTCCAGGCTGACCTCCAGCTCAATCCTACTGCCTCAGCCTCTTGGGTGTTGGGATTAGAGGATTACACCTCCACACCCAGCCTCATTCTTACCTCACTCCCCTAATTAGTATCAAATTCTCAGTGAACATGTCCACTCAGCATTCCTGGGTACCTGTCTGGCTTCCTGTAAGTATAGTAACGCTCATCCATTATGGTAAAACATACATAACGGAGACGCTACCATTAGTGACAATATACGCAAACTACATGGCCATCATCACTATCTAATTCTAGAACATTCTCTTCACTCTCTTCACTGCACCCATTAAACTGTCCCTCCCTCATCCACACCCTCCTCTCCCCCTACATCCTGAAACCACCCATCTCCTTTCTGTCTATGGGACCTTGCCCATTCTAGACGTCCCATAGACATGGAACACAAAACACATGGCCTTTCTTTCAGCAGAAAAACTCATTTCCTGGTTCTTTTTAATGCCTGAATCATATTCCAGTGTATGAACAGACCACATCACTTTTAATTTTCCCATCCATTATTGGGCATCTGGGCTGTATGTAACAGTGCTGTGACTAGTCATCAAGTCTCTGTGTAGAACATGTCCCTGGGAAAAAGTTGCTGAGCCCTTGATTTTCATGTAGCTTTGATATTCTAATTTTCTTGTTTTTGTTTTGTTTTGCTGGTTGAGATGGTGTCCCTGTGTAGTCCCAGGCTAGCCTCAAACTTGAGATCCTCTGGCCTCAGCCTCCTGAGTGCTGGGATCACTCACAGGTCTGCACGACCACACCCAGCTCTTTACATCATGATCTGCCCAGGAGCCGTCCATCTACCTACCGGTCATGTTACTGCCTCATCTTTCTAACTCCACAGGTCAGCTCATCACCACCACATAGGTCCAGGCACCTGAGCAGAAGCCCTGCGGGGCTTGGGCAGGACCTCACCCCACCAGAGGCTGGGGACTGAGGTTAGGCAGAAGTCAGGAGCAGCTGGTGGTCCTGGTCCCAAGGAGAGAAGAGCAGCCTCGCTGGGAACAAAGACAAGTACAGCAGAGGGATGGGGCAGCACAGATTCACTAGCACAGCCAGCTTCTTGCTGCCTGCCGAGTGAGGCCGGCTTCCCTCTGGGGCTTTTCAGTGACCCTAGGCACATTGTGCTTGTGTTTAGCCTAGTTTGAGTAGAGAACTTCTTGGTGCCATCCAACCGCTATTATGAAAACGCTCAGACAGTACCAGTACATGGTACTGAGGGAGGACTTGTCTCATCATGAATTTGATCACGTACCATGAAAAATCCGATCTTCGCCCCCAGCTCCAGCAATGCACTTTCTCTAACTGAGTTTGCGCACTTGTCCCCAGAGCAGTGACATGGGGCCCACAACCCAGAAGAATCAAATGCCAGGGCAGTAGATCACATGCTCCACCCACTACTCATCCAGAGCCGTCAGGCCAAACAAACTAACAGTGAACAGCCTTCCATGTGAGGCCAGGCACATGAACCAGCGGTGGGCGGGAGGACAGGTGGAGCCTGCTGTGGAAGGCTTGTCACACATGGACGATGGACAGTGACTTCTTGATGACAGTGGAGAGGAGAAGGAGAGGTGGCTGAGTAAATGAAGAGCTATGTGTATCCCACCTTCCTGTCACTTCCCCCAAAGCCTTCTGAGGCTACACTTTCATCTGCAGAGAAACTGACCCACCCTGTTTAGACACCCAGATAAGAGAGCACGGGGATGCCTGGAGATGGGAGATCACTGAAGTACTTCCCATCAGCCCGCTGGGCAGCAGAACCAGCCCCAGCCATAGGCTACCAATGAAGCCTTCCTGCCAAGCCTGTTTCTTCCTCCACATCTCTACGGCTGTGTGTGAAGCTCTGGGAACATGATTTTTTGCTTCAAGGTTTATTTAGCACAAAGACCTCAAAGATGACCTTAATTACATATATATATATATATATGCTTTTAAAAGGACTTTTTATATATACTGAATTCTTTTAAAAAGGCCTTTTAAAAGCATTTTGGTTGATGATGCGGTTGCTAAGATTTTTTTCCCCCTCTTTCTGGACGTATCTCTTGAAATGCCTCATTAAGAAGCTGGCCAGTGTACCCGGTGCCATCCTCTGAAATGTTCCAGAGGAGACTGCTCAGTCTTCGCGGGGATGTCCTTGCCATGGGCTGTGTCCCTGCATCAGTAAGCTCAGAGTCACTTCTCTGTAATGTCTCATTATTAGAAACCACCCCTTGACTAACCTGGGATGGGGATGTCTGAATGGGGGTTATTCCTCTTCTACTAGTTCCTTGGAAATCCTAGTTTGGTGTCAGAGCCAAACAAGAAAAAAAAAAAAAAACTCTCATCCTTTATTTTAGGACATGTATGTGCATGTATGAGGATGACATCCCTGAGTATGATTCATAGGAAAGCCATCCACCTGCATTTTTTTTTCCAATGTAGGGTTATAGGGTCTCACTCTAGCCCAGACTGACCTGGAATTCACTATGTAGTCTCAGGGTGGGCTTGAACTCATGGCGATCCTCCTACTTCTGCCTCCTCAGTGCTGGAATTAAAGATATCTGCCTCCAAGCCTGGCTTGTTTTAATTTTTTTCATTTTGTTTTGTTTGTTTTTTATTTGTTTTGAGACAGGCTTTCTCATTGTAACCTGGAACTCACCAATTAAGCTAGACAGGCCAGTGAGCCCCAGGGTTCCTCTTGTCTCAGCCTCCCCAGTGCAGGTTATAACCTCTCATCCACCACACCCAGTGATTATTAAAGCAGACACAGCACACCTTAGTCATTGCCTATCTCATCACCCACTTCAGTTGATCAGTATATGCAGGTATCTAGTTTGCTTGCGAGTTTCACAGATCTATAGCCCCTCTGTCTGAATGAATGAGGATCCAAAGGGAAAGATGGATGAAGTCTGTCTGGATGCTTGCTTTGTCCCTAGAGTACAGCATGGTACCCGAGACTCATGGAATAACATGAGTGAATGCAGGGTGTGTGTGTGTGTGTGTGTGTGTGTGTGTGTGTGTGTGTGTACGCATGTGAAGGCCAGAGAGCTGCCTCAAGTGCCATCCACCTTTGATTTTGCACGTGTATGTGTGTTCATATGCAGAAGGATGGGCATGGACTTGTGTGTGGAGGTCAGAGGTTGACATCAGGTGTCTTCCTCTGCGAGACATTATTGACTGAGACAAGGTCTCTCACTTTAATGAGTTTAGCCAGCCAGCTTGCCCTGAAGATATCCAGTCTCTCTCTTTCCACCTCTAGTGCTTGGATGATGGGTGGGTCACCATGCTCACCTAACTCCAGTCCTTCTACTTGTAAGGCAAGTGCTTTATCCATGGAGTCATATCCCCAGCCCTGCCATCCATATATTTTGTATTTTGTTTATTTATTTGAGAGCAAGAAAGAGGCAGAGAGGGAGAGAGATAGAGAATGGGATCAATAGGACCTCCAGCCACTACAAACGAACTACAGACATATGTGCCCCCTTGGGTATCTGGCTTACGTGGGTCCTTGAGAATCGAACCAGGATCCTTTGGCTTTGCAGGCAAACACCTTAACAGCTAAGCCATCTCTCCAGCCCCCCCCATCCATATATTTTGAAACAGGGTCTTTCATTGGCCTGGAACTCACTATTCAGCTAATAGGCTAGACTCTGGCCCCAGCTCCTCCTGTTTCTGCCTCACTTATGCTGGGATTACAAGTGCACACCACCACTCCCAGATTTTTTAAAAACATAAATTCAGGGGCATGAACTTGGGTCCTCATGCTTGGAAGGCAAGGACCTTACCAACTGAGCTATCTCCCCAGCCTGAAATAATGTGATTTGAACAAGTGAAGCGAGCTCCTTGCCCTGGGAATGAAAAGAGCATACACTGTTAGAGCAGGTTCCCTCAGCTCCGTGTGCCCAGGGATGGCAGAACTGCTACTTCATTCACGAGAACAAGCATGGCACAGAGGAGGATCATGGACATGGGTGATGAGGTTCCTTTCACTTGGGCAATTACCCCATGCCCCGGGAGGCTAGTCAGAAGTCTCATACCCTGATGAGTAGCCCTTCTTCTCTCCACACAGGATGTGCTCAGCCAGATCTTGTGAAGCTCTATCAATGGGAAGCACCCTGGGAGCTTCCCTTGGGCTTATCCTTCCTCTTTTCCATGAGACATGAGGCACGATTGACATGACTGAAAAATACCTTGTAGAGTCTGACAGCCTGAGTGGGGGGCAGCTGGGACAGCTGGGCCTGATGATGCCATCGCCCCTTGACATTTCCACAACTCTGCTTCTCTGTGAATGCATTCCCACCAACAAGGCCTTCCACAAGATGTCTCTCAGAGGCTCAGGCAGGTTGTCACTAGCCCCAGCTGCTGCAGGCCTGGAGGAACTTTGCCTAGCCCTTGCAGGTACATGCAGGAACCCTCCAGACAGATTCAGGGTCAGGAGCCACTGTGAGGACAACCCAGAGGAGCTGAGGGTTCCTAAGTATTCAGGCCCTGTTTTTGGATGGGTGTGCTCAGTAGTAAGTGTGGGGAGCAGACGGAGGAATCTAGCCACCCACGCATCATTCACCCACCCATGTGTCTATCTGTACATGCATCCATCCATATGCCCATCATCCACGTAATCCATCTATCTATACATAATCTGTGTGCCCATCCAGCCAAGCCTCCATCCATGCGTCCATCATCCACACATCCATCCACGTGTCTATTCATGATTGCATCCATCCTTCCATCCAGGCATTCATCTATCCAACTGTAGCAGACAACCACACGTCACTGAAATGAACTTTCAGGCCAGGCACAATTATGGGAGGCGGGGATTGACTGAAGCAGGGGATGTTCCATAATGGCAAAAGAAGTTGGCCCCATTTCCAAAGGTCCAAGCAGAGAGAAAACCACCACCAAGATGCAAGCTAGCACACTTCAGGAACCCACCCCCACACCTTAGGGCTGGACCCTAGGATCCACCCACAGTGACACCTCCTCCTGACAGGTGGCTGCAGATCTAAATTACAAACTTTAATAAGATCCTGAATATACTGTGGGCCATCCATTTAAACTACCATACCAACTGTGTATCCACCTATCCATCTATCCATCCATCCATCCTTCCATTGATGCATTCACCTAGCCATCCATGTGCAGCACAGACCATTTTCAAACAAGAGAGTAGCACAGGAGGTAGACTACATGATTACACAAGAGGCCAGAGAGCTGTAGACACCTGCATTGCTCTTGTTATAGCAACCCTTTCTCTCAGGAACTAAGCAAGGTCCTGTGAGAACTATATCAATCTCTTCCAAGGGTGACATGCCCAATGGCCGAATTACCTCATTGTGTTAGTTAACATTAACTGTAACTGAACAGTGAGAATTTCTTTCCACTATAAGTGTAGATTGCAAACCACAGTGGTTTCTAGTAGAATTTGTGACTTTGTCACCAATCAAATCATAGTGCTTTTCAAGCACTATGACAAATAACCAAGGGAAATGGTTTAAAGAGGGAGGGTTTATTCAGGCTCATGGTTTCAGAGGTTTAAGACCATGGTTGACTAGCTTGTTGCAATGGGCCTGTGGTGAGGAAGAACATTGTGGCAGAGGGAGGGTGGAACAGAAGCTCTCACATCATGCTGGCGACGAAGTACAGAGAGACCAAGAGAGGCCCAAGGCAAGATGTATCCCATCATGGGCTAGAGAGATGGCTTAGCGGTTAAGGTGTTTGCCTGCAAAGCCAAAGGACCTCAGTTCAATTCCCCAGGACCCACAATGCACAAGGCGGTGCATGCATCTGGAGTTCGTTTGTAGTGGCTGGAGGTCCTGACATGCCCATCATCTCTCTCTCTCTAATAAATAAATAAATAAATAAAAATTAAATATTTAAACATACTGACACACCTTGAAAAAAAAAGATATATCCCATCATCTCTCAGTGATTGGATCTACAAGCTGGGGACCAAGTTTCAAAACATGTTCCTTTTGGGGACACTAAACACCCAAACCACACTACCTCTTATTAGTCCCCACCTCTTGGTTTTTTTTTTTTTTAGATTTTATTTTCATTTATTTATTTATTAGAGAGAAGGAGAGAAAGAGTGAGAATGGCATGCCAAGGCCTCTAGCCACTGCAAACAAATTCCAGATGCATGTGCCACCATGTGCATCTGGCTTACGTGGGACCTGAAGAATCGAACCAGAGTCCTTAGGCTTTGCAGGCATGTGCCATAACTGCTAAACCATCTCTCCAGCCCTAGTCCTCACCTCTTAAAGGTCCCTGAACATAGGCCAAAATGTCATATTGGCTACTTTGAATGTATCACTTCTACTGGTTAATTAAATGGGTAATTTTTTTCAAATAAACATGAATGAAAGGGACATTGTATGAAAAAACAGGGAAGATTGGAACAGTTATTGGATAGTAGGTGATTTTTAAAAAATTATCGTGCATGAGAGAATGTTGCTGGGCTCAATATTGTGTGTCTTATGTGAGTGAGCACAGATACTATGAGGTCATGAATGCCACGGCCACGTTGTGTCCAGAAGAAAGCATTCCATAGCACGCCTCTTCATCCTGTGACTCTTAAATTCCTCATGCTTCCTCTTCTGCAATGTTCCCTGAATGAGCCTTGGAAGGTATGATAGAGATGTCTCATTTAGCATGGTTCATGTGTCCATGTACACACACACACACACACAGGGAGAGGGAGAGAGAGAGAGAGAGGTCAAAGTAGAAGAGGTACTTGGGAAAAAGAAGGAGTTCAACGGAAGGGGTGGTTAAAAGAAGGTACTGGAAGGGGTCATAGAGATGTCTCATTTAGTATGGAGCACACACATACAAACACATCAAAGCAAAAGAGGTACTTGGGAAAAAGAAAGGGGTTCAATGGAAGGGGTGGTCAAGAGAAGATAGTGGAGGGGGATTCGGATCAAAATACACCATATACATGTATCGAAATGTCAATAAAAATCTTGAGGGCTGGAGAGATGGCTTAGCAGTTAAAGCACGTGCCTACGAAGTCTAAGTCCCATGCCATCCAGACGCACGAAGGTGAGGCAAGCACAAGGTCGCTCATGCCCACAGGTGGCATAAGCATCTGGAGTTTGATTGCTGTGGCTAAGGCCCTGGCATGCCAATTCTCTCTCTCTTTCTTTCTGTCTCTCTTTCTAAAAAGTTAAATTAAGGGCTGGAGAGATGGCTTAGCAGTTAAGGCACCCGCCTGCTAAGCCTAAGAACCCGGTTCCAATCTCCAGGTCCCAAGTTTAGCCAGATGCAAAGTGACACAAGGACGCAATGCCACACTTGACCACAAGAGGGCGCACACATCTGGATTTCGTTCACAGCAGCTGAGAGGCTGCTGGTGCACCCATTCTCTATCTGTCTCCCTCTCCCTCTCTCTGTCTCTCTCCAAAAAAAAAAAAAAACAAGTTAAATTAAAACTTAAAAAATTGAAAAGCTTATCAGCATACATTCATTATACAAAGTTATGGGCACCCTACTACTTAAGGACATGATGTAGTGTGACCATCTTAACCTCCATTAGGCTTTCCTTCCCCCCTCCTTCATCCTTTCCCCTTTTCTCCCAAACCATCTGCCCCTTCCTATCCTGTCATGTGTGCACATTAAACCCAAGTCCTATATATGAGGAAAAACATGTGATATTTGTCTTTCCGCGTGACTCATTTTGCTTACAAGTGAATTAAAGTCCATTGCGTGTGCATACCCCATTTTCTCTATCCAGTCTGCTGTGGGTGTACACCTAGACAAGCACCATTTATTGGCAATTGTGAATGGTCTGTGGTAAACATGATGTGCCCGAAACTCTGCCACACCTCTGTCCAGTATACACTCAGGAGTGGCCTATCTGGGTCCTGGTTTTCTTTGTTTAATGAACCCCTATAAATGAGTCAGAAAAACAGATTCAACTTTGAGTCCTGGTGAAATCCACAGTGAGGGAAGACAGGAGACCTGTTAGTTTCTTGTGTTTCTTTCTTAATCTCCACAGGAAATGGCCAAGAAGGGGCACAGGTGACTTAACAGATGTACCAAACAAATTGAGTTAGCACTACTGACTTATTAAAGGACAGCATAGCCAGGGGCTGATTCAACCTGGTGCTTACCCACTAAGCCCTATTTCTAGCACCCTTGGGCCCCTTGGGTTAGCACTCCTTTCTCCAGGGTGTGCTGGCCACACACACAGAGACACTGCAATAATTCCAGAAGCCAGCTCAGAATCCTACCTGCCTGGCGATGAGAATGAATCTCTCCCATGTGCCGCTCAGTCTCTGGGCACCTTGGCCCATCTTCCTATCAGGCTGCCTCCCCACTCATCTCCCAGGCACAGCGGGCGTCTTAGAGGATCACTCATGGTCCACTTTATGGATCTGTCTGCTTTATCAGCTTAGTTCTAAAGTAGTTATTTTAAGCATTTGATCTCTACGGCAAATATTAAAAAAATAAAACCATAATAAACCACGGAAGGGAAGGAATGCCAATATTATCCAAACAGAGCCAATCACAACCTTCATTTTCATAGTTCTCAGAGAGATGATGAAAACACCCAGTGGGGACAGTACCCAGTGGGGTGAGGGTATTAATAAGCCCCAGAGAGCCCAGCACACAATGTGCAATGTTCATTGCTTGGTTAGAATAATAATGGAATGGAAAGCCTGGTGGAAGCACCCAGAAGGTAGGATCTACCCCCAGGTCCCAGGTGTGCAACAACCAGCTAGATTCCCCTGTAGCCCACAGGAAGCCCACAAGGAGGCTAAGAAGCCATGACAACAAGAAGACAAAGACTCGGGAAGGACTCAAGGGCCTGCTGCAGATGACCCTCTCTCAACGACATGCTTGAGGAGACATTCAGCAGGCCAATGAAATAGCTCAGCCGAGGCTACCACCAGATACCAGCTACCCAATCAGATGACCTCGATCTGAACACCATTCCCTTGACCTCGATACTCTGCGTGTCTGTGTATCATCCTCTCTGAATGCAGCCTCTGGCTTTCGCACTTAAATCAGAGGGGCCTAACTTTTAGTAAATGCCTGGAAGCCTTTTCCATCAAATGGAGACTACCAACCCCTCTCAGAATGTTTTCCAATTCATAAAAGCAGAACACAAAGGATATAAAAGACATCAATAATATTGCAACACAGCTATCAAAATATTTTAAAGGCAAGCTAGTGATTTAGTCATAGATGTTTCTTTATTAATTCATTCAGTCACCAGATCTAGCACCAGACCTAATAACCACATCTCTTCACAGCCGTGATGAACAGAAATAACATGTTCAGATATTTGCAGCAACTGTAATGTGATATGAAAATCACTATGATTTGATTGGCGACAAAGTCACAAATTCGACTAGAAACCACTGTGGCTTGCTATCTGTGTTTATATTGAAAAGAAATTCTCACTTTTCAGTTACAGTTAATGTTAACAGAGATCATCCTTTGTTCACATTCAATTTTAAGGTGTCCTTGGATTCTATCCACAAACCCCAGGTTTAAAAAGACCTAGTCCTGGGCTGGAGAGATAGCTTAGTGGTTAAGTCACCTGCCTGTTAAGCCTAAGAACATCGGTTCCAATCTCCAGGTCCCACGTTTAGCCAGATGCAGTGACGTAAGGGTGCAATGCCGCACTTGCCCACAAGGGGGCGCATGCATCTCGATTTTGTTTCCAGCAGCTGAGAGGCTGCTGGCGTGCCCATTCTCTGTCTTCCTCTCCCTCTCTCTGTTCTCTGTCTCTCTGTGTGTCTCTCTCCAAAAAAAAAAAAAAAAAAAAAAAAAAACAAGACCTAGTCCAAGCCCTTCAAGAATCCAGCCAGTAGTTAATCTTCAGGCCACAGCCAGGTGGAACAGGGCATCAGTGTGTCCACCTGTGAGTTTTCACAGTGCTGCTGCCCTTTCTCCCCTCCCATTTTCTCCCCCTGTCCCTCTGCCCTTGCATTTATCCAACAATTCTTATGTGGATTTGCCACTGATTCATCCAACATACATTCTATTTAGTGCCTATTGCATGACAGGGAGATTTTTAAGCCTGGGGGTGGATAGAAAGGACCCAATTTCTAATCATTAGAGGTTATCAATCCTCTTTTTCCTAAGACTCTAAACTTTCTGAGGCCAGAGGACCAAGTCCTTTACGCTGATGATGTGGTATGTTTGTTGGATTATTGGATGTATGCATGGGTGCATGAGAGATGGAAGGAGGGGTGGACGGATGCATGGATAGATGCATGGGTTCATGGATGGATGCATGCATGGGTGGATGCATGGATGGACGGATAGACATGTGGATGTGTACACACATGCAGATGGATGGATGGATGGATAGGTAGGTGGGTGAATGTATAGATGGATGTTTCTGTAAATACATGGGTGCATGGGTGAGAAAAATGGATAGGCAAGTTAATGTTTGTGTTTGCATATCCATTATCCTCAGATCTACTTGGATATGTACATTAAAATAGCCAACTTGGAGCCTGGAGAGATGGCTTAGTGGTTAAGCACTTGCCTATGAAGCCTAAGCACCCAGGATCAATTCTCCAGGTCCCACTTAAGCCAGATGCACATGGTAGCGCATGCATATGGAGCTCATTTGTAGCTGCTAGAGGCCCTGGTGTGCCCATTCTCACTCTCTCTGTCTCTCTCTCTTCCTCTCTCTCTCGGTCTCTAATAAATAAATAAAAATAAATAAATAAAATCTTGAAAAAATAACTGTGCAGAGCATTTCTAAGGAACACAAAGAGAAACAGAAAGGCTTCAATAGTCCCTTCTACTAATTTATGCCACTTTTCAAAGTGAGGGCTGAGTGTGTTTCCAAGTTGTTAGACGCTTGCACACTTTCATTGGTGGTGTGGTGGGTATCAGATGGGAAAAGTACACACAGTACATGCCCACTTCCCCCACATGCAAAGTCGCAGTAAAAGCACACAGGACACTTTGCTGTATGGCCACCTTCCCACCCAATTATTCCCTTGGCAATTTTCACGGGACCCACTTTGAAAACTTCTAGAAAGAAATGTACAACAAACATTGTTCATCGCTAGACCTGTGCTTATCCCCTTCCCAGTGCTTCTCCACCTAGCTGTTGAGACACTTCCAGCCAGAGGTGTCTTTCAAAGGCCTTCATCAGCTCTACACCTCATGAGGCTAGAGAAGGTGTGCTGTTTAACAATCTTCCCACCAGAGGACAATGGGGCTTTTTGACTTTCTTCATCATGTGGTCTCACACCATGGTATGGGGAAAAAAATATCAAGGAGTCTACATGGAAAATATTTGGGGACCAAGTTTCCCTACCCCCAGATGTTGGCCATCAAAAGAAGTCACTGAGCAGGTTCCAGAAGCCATGGCATTCTAAGGCATACATACCTCCTGGTACTGGAGATTCTCTCTCCAACTCTGAGGGTGTTTGTATCAAGACCCACCAGTTCCTACTACACGTGGGAGCACGTATGTAGCACACGTGCACACACAGACACACCCTAGATTCTGATCAAACATCTGGGTTCTAACAAGCTCAATCTTCTCATGTGAGGAGCATTAAAATGACAAATGAGGGGCTGGAGTGATCGCTTGGTGGGTAAGGCGCTTCCTTGTGAAGCCTAAGGACCCAGGTTCAATTCCCCAATACCCATGTAATCCAGATGGCCAAGGTGGCGTATATGTCTAGAGTTTGTTTGCAGTGGCTAGAGGCCCTAACACACCCATTCTCTCTCTCCCTCTCTCTCTTTCTCCCTTTCTCTCTCTCTTTCTCTGTGTCTCCCTTTCTCTCTCTCTCTCTCTCTCTCTCTCTCTCTGCCTCTTTATCTTTCTCTCTCTCACACAAAATAAATAAAATAATTTTTTAGAAAAATGACAAAGGGGGCTGGAGAGATGGTTTAGTGGTTGAGGCATTTGCCTGCAAAGCCAAAGGACCCCAGTCAGTTCAATTCCCCAGAACCCACGAAAGCCAGATGCAAAAGGGGGCGCATGCATCTGGAATTCGTTTGCAGTGGCTGGAGGCCCTGGCATGCCTATTCTCTCTCCCCCCCCTTGCCTCTCTCTCTCAAATAAATAAATAAATAAATTTTTAAAATGACAAAGGAGCAGTCTGGAGAGTTGCACAGAGGTTAAAGCACTCACTGAGTTCGGTACCCAGCAACCATGCAAATGGCAGGTAAATGTGGCAAAGACAGGAAACCCTGAGGCTGACTTTGACCCATTAGACGAGCTGAGCTGAATCCACAAGTTCAGTAACTACGGTGGAGAGAGATCAAAGAAGATACCCAATATCAACCCCTGGCCTGCACGCATGCCCATGTGCCAACATGACACACACATCCACATGCAAAGTCAAAAAGACAAATGAGAGACACAAGTTTCAGGCAGTCTCAGCTGTTGTCAGAGAGTCTGTGAGCCAGTTTCCTCCTCTGTACAACAGCTGTCATCTTCTCACAGACCCTCAGAGCTGCTGGGAGGGTGGCATGAAATAACGTATGCCACTGCTGCCATAGAGAAAGTACTTCACACTGTGCTGCCCCACTCTCTCCAAAGATAAAATAACAGTTGAAACATCTTTCAAAGATATGACTTGGTCTCAGAATACTGGAAGGTCCCATATAGGAAAGAGTGATCAGAGTCTCCAATTTGGATTTTTATAGTAGCATTTGAACTATCCACCATACATCCGCTCTTGCACTCAATAGATAATTGCTGCACACCTCATAGCATCCAGGCTACAGAGCCAGGGAAGAACAAGACAGACATGGGACTGGCTATGGAGCTCCCAGTTTGGGGAGATTAGGGTCATAGGAGATTCGTTGCCACTGTGACACTGGGTCACATAATGGAAGCCATGTAGACAAAAATGTCACATGGAGAATTGACCATAACACAAGTTCTACACCTGGAGTCTAGGGGCATATTGTGTGAGGCTAGGAGCTGGAATTATGAACCCCCTCCCAACCTTTGAGAACTAGGACTCCTGAAGTTCACTTTCAAAAGTCCATTTAAATTATTTGCCCTTCCATAACAGAGTTCACTAACCCACTTTCATACCTAGCATGTGGCAGCCATTAAAAACACATTCAATTTATTTTGGGTAGTCCCATTAATACCTATTTCACACAGTATTTCCAATATTGTTGTTTCTTTTATATCTATCCCATATTGCTAACCTTCCTAATGGCAGGCAATTTGAGAAAATTCTTAAGATTAGAAGAAAATGTCCCAAAATATTGAGAGTGGATCTGTTCATTGATGACTCTCTGGGCTCTGATTCTTGCCGGCTGTATAACTTTGGATAAGTTACTAAAACCCCGGGGAGCTTCAATTTTCCCAGCAGGAAAATGGACAAAGTGGTCTCTAGCTTTTACAAGTATGGAAAGGACAAGACAGATGCGAGCTCGGCTTCATGCGGTGGATTCCCAATTAATGCCCTCCGCCACATGACAAGACACAGCCATGAATCCCTGAGACTGGACGATGACCTTTCAGTGCAAAGTGCTGGTCACCTAGGGTTTGTTATGGTTTATCAATGATGACTTCAATATACCAAGTAAATCATCTCCCTGAGGCATGGCCAATTTAAAAATTCAATGGCATAATGTTTGGCCTGCAAGACTCCTAGAAATTTGCATTTGGCTCTCAGGAAGTGATAAGGACTGGCTGAGCACATCACAGATTATGGATCAGAGAATGACTTGAAGAGGACTTCATATGTATTGGCTTCAGTGCATATAAAGTGAGCCCATCTTACAGGTAAATATCACAGAGTAAAATGAGCTACAGAGAGAGACACAGCATGGTGTGGCAGAGCTGGGACTTGACCTAGACATGTCTCACCACAGAGTCTGCACATCCTCCCACACAGACAAAGATCGGACCCTTACATCAGTCACATCAACCATAAGCTCACACCAGCTGGGTCCCCACCTGCCCACCCAATTAGGTGAGTGGCTGGCCAGATGGAATCTCAGGACATCCACAAAATTGAGAGGAAGATAGAGACAAGCAGATGCCAGCTTTATCTTCTCATTTTTTAGGATTGGGATGAAGACCCCCTGCCTGCTGGCCTTGGCTGAGCTCAGCACAGACCCCTACACTCAACACCTGTCCATAGAGGGCACATATGGTCCAGACGTAGTGATTGCAGGTAAACCAGCTGGGCCTGAGCCATCGCAGCCCTGGCCCTATGCAAACGAGCAGCTCGCGGCTCTGGAGAAGGAGCCACTTTCACAGGCAGGCACCTGCTTCAGAATCAGACCTTCAAAAAGAGCGGGGGAAGCAGGTTATGTGCATGTGGCAAGAGACGTTTCTGTTTCGTGAGCTGAAGGGGTGTACAAGGTAGAGCAGTGCCAGGCAGTCACACCGAGCCCAGCAGCACACATTCAGCACCCCAACTGCACAGACAGTAGCCCCGTACATTCACATGTGCACTGGACAGGATAGAAAAGGGTCAGTGGGAGCCTTCCTATCTTCTCTGAGTTGAGGAAGGGCTGGGTTGATGCCAACTATCTGTGCTAGATGCCCCCTTCCATGTGTGGGAGCCGCCAGTCCTTGCGCTTACTCTGCAGCTTGGGAATCTCGTGTAGATGAGGTGGCTGAGCAGGAGGAAAAAACCAAACTCTACCCAAAGTCGCACAGGTGGGCAGTAGCAGGACATGGGCTTGGGCTTAGGTTTGTCTCATTCCAAAGCTGATGCGCATGCCCTTATAGCACCCCGAAAGGAGTAGGGTGCGCCCTCAGTGTACCCCACTTTGAGCATAGCTTACCTGGCTTCCTGGATGGACCTACTCAGCTTCCTGGATGCATTCACCCCATTTCCTTGATTAGCTCATCCAGCTTCCTGGATAGGCTTGCCCCACTTCCTGGAATGAGCTTACCCTACTTCTGGGATAAGCTTCTGCATGTTGTGTTGGTGGGACTGCCCGTGGTGCAAGATGAATGGTCCTGTTTGGACACACAGCCCACCCAGTCATGGTCTTGTCGTCACTCCTGCTGAGGAGGACTCTGCTCAAACAGTCCAGGAATCACTCATCCTCAGGCTCCTGAGACACGTGGCTCCAACTATGTCACTGAGGTGAAGCTAGGGATGAAGGGGACAGACACTGGGTTCACACAGACCCACAGTCACCACTTGGATCTACTTCACTGGGGAGTGTTAGCAGAGCTTACAGAGCCTCAATTTTCCCATTTTATAACGGGATGATGGCCACTGCCTTCTGAAGTCATTATGCCGAGTAAAGGAGTTCAAATATAAGACATGTTGCCTGCTGTCTCACGACAGGTGATCTCTCAGGATACGACCGCTTTCTAATGATCATCATTATCAGAAGTGCTACTGTCCCAGCCACTTATATGCAAAAGGGGGACCCATAGGCTTCGAAGAAGCTGCAATAACCAGTCCTCATCACCCAGAGGGGAACGCTTGAAGCAGGAGTGAGGGGCCAGTATGGGACTGGGGGAGGACAGTGCCTGCCCAGAGCGCTGTGTGGATGGAAGACTGTGGTTTCCAGATGACCATCAAGGTCATGCAGAGGACAGGATAAGGGACTGCTGCCCAGTCCTGAAAAGGTAGCAAATGACACAGTTCCTGAAAGGAACCCAAGCTTTGAGTCCTGTGGCTCTTGGAGATGGTGGGGTAGAAATAAGAAAGAAGCGGGCAGACAGCACTCAACACTCCCAGTGGCTTTCTCTGTAAGGCATGAACTCATTTAACCCCGGCCTCCGCCCCTCCCTGTCCTACAAGGGGCCAAAGGCTGTGTAGATCTGCTAATAAGGCACAGAGTGAGTGTACAAGGAGGGAGCAAGGAGCAAGAAGGAAGGAAGAGCTGGGCATGGTGGTGCATGCCTTTAATCACAGCTCTCAGGAAGCAGAGGCAGGAGGATCACTGTGAGTTCGAGGCTACCCTGAGACTACATAGTGAATTCCATGTCATCCTGGGGGAGAGTGAAAACCTTCCTCAAAAAAAAAAAAAAAAAAAAAAAAGGAGGGAGGGAGGGAGAGGGAGGGGGTAAAGGAAGGGAAAAGAGGGGAAAATGAAAGCATGAACAAAAGAGGGGAGAAGGCCAAAAGGGAGCAGAAGGAAGGAAGGAAAGAAAGACGTAGAGCAAGAGTGGGATGGAGGGAGAGAAGGAAGAATAAGAGAGACAGGAAAGGGGCTGACTCCTGGAAAGCCCGGCTCTATGGAGAGAAAGCAGCCATCCCTCCCCTCTGGTGTTTATCTAAGCAGCTGGCAGAACTAAGGCGGTTTTGCTTAAAAATCATTTCCCAGGGGATTAGCATCCCCTTTCACACTTAAAAGCCTTCCCCAAAGCCAAAGAATGAATTGATTTTCCTATAACTAATCACACTCCCCGCTTAATAGCAGGAAGCCACTGCTTTATTCTCCATCTCTGTTGCTAAAAAAAAAAAAATGCAGACTGGGCATCTAAGCAGCCTGGCCCGCCTGCCTCTCCCCGCCCTGGACAGGATGTGGGAAGATCAAGAGGCCGCTCAGCAGGGTGCCCTCCCTCCCTCCTAACCACTGCCACTGTGTGGCTGCCTCTGAAGGGCATGGCAGGCGTGACCTGTGATCAAGAATACAGAAGGTCACCTTCTGTTTTCTCCAGCCAGGGACAGTGTCACCAGGATGCCAGGGCTGGTTGTTGAGAGGAAAAGTGAAGTGTTAGCTCAGTCTGCGAAGCGTGGGTCTGCTTCAGCAGCCAGTGTGGTGCAACGGATCTGGAGCAGAGTCTGCAGGCCCCCTTCAGTGAGCTGACCTGCCCATATGGTCCAGGGAGACCCTGCTAGGGTCACGAGGGCCACCCTGTTCCATAATCCACATGAAAACTCCTAGGTTCTGTGGAAGGGCACCCACCAACCTGAAAATAGCCAGCCCAAGCACAGTGGGGGTCACCAGGAGGAAGTCACCTATGAACAGAAGGAACAGGAATGAGTAGACCACAAAATCTATCCGCTGCTTTAGCCCAAGGCAAAATGCAAACCCACACAGCAGTTTGTAGATGCCGGTATTTGTAAAGAGCCAAAATGTGGATTAAGAAAATAACCAGGCTGGGGAGATGCTCAGTTGGTAAAATACTTGCCTCAAAAAACACGAGGGAGCTTGACACTGGAGTACAAGATCAGGCAGTGCCTCTGGGCATGATGTCCCAACCTGTGGCTCTAACAATCTTCCCGACCCCTCTTCCACAAAATTCCCTGAGCCATGTTGGGTGTGTTTTAAGTCTGCTTCAGTGATAAGCTCTTAGGAGCCTCTGGATCTCTGCTTTGGTAGGTGTTGAGTTTCCTCAACGTCTGTCTCCTTCACCGTGGCAGTGATTGTCAGGCTCACCATGGAAGCAGCACTCTTGCTCATTTCCCCAATTCCTCTGTGGTTTCAGCTGGGGCTTGGCTGAAGTGCATCCCACAACACATCACCCATAATCCCCACGGCGATACCCTGCAACCCCAATGAGGAGGGCCCCTTTGGAAAGCCGGTAGAGATGAGAGAAAGGATGGTACCAGCATGTGATGTTTCCATACTGAGTATGTCTACAATTAATAAAACTACAAAAAGATGAGGGCCTGAGTTTGAGCCCCAGGGCCCTTGTCAAAAGCCTAGCATGTTGGTATGTGTATGTAATCCCAGCATCCCAGCACTGGAAAAGAAACACAGGAGGATCCCTGGGTATGGCTAGCCAACCAGCCTACTGTAGTCAGTGAGGTCCAGACCAGCGAGAGACTCTATCTCCAAAAAAAAAAAAAAAAAGGTGGATGGTGTTCATGAGGGTGACCTCAAGTTGTCCTCTGACCTCACATGCATGTACATGCATTTGTATGTGCACCTGCATACACATGAATGTACACACATCTGCATTTTTAAAATATTTTTATGAGAGAGAGATAATTGGCATGCCAGGGCTTCCAGCCACTGCAGTTGAACTCCAGATGTGTACACCACCTTGTGCACATGTGCAACCTTGCACACTTGTGTCACTGTGTGTATCTGGCTTATGTGGGATCTGGAGAGTGAAACATGGATCCTTAGGCTTCACAGGCAAGCACCATAAGTGCTAAGCCATCTCTCCAGCCCCACATCTGCATTTTAATAAAAAGATAAAGAAGAAGGGAGTGGCACATTCATGACCTCACAGTGGAGGTCACTACCTCCCTAAGACTACACAACATAAGCCCACCAACATTTTGACATAGATGACAGAGGGGGGAGGGAGAAAGTGAGACATCAAGTAGAGGAGGGACTATATGGAAAGAGAAGCTGATTTACTGGGACCAGGGTGGGGTGGGGGGAATAGTGAGGGCCATGGAAGGGGATTATGATCCAATTACAGTATGTTCACGTAATAAAATTCTCAATAATAAAGAAAAACAATCTAAAATACAGACTTTCAAATACAAAAACACAAAAGAAGTAATTCCTGACCACCTTTGACAGCCCTGGAGGGAGAAAGGAAAATGAGGAAGAGAGGGGGGAACTTATCATTGGTTTTGATTTTATTTTATATTAAGAGGAACAGATAAACACCAACTGGGGGTTATGGAAGCACATTTTTAATATTATCTGTGCTTCTATATGTCTTCAAATTATACCAATGGCTTTAACGGTGCAGGTGAAAAGAGGCCCGGGCAGACACAAGAAGAATCAGCCCCGTGTCCTCAGAGGCTTTGGGCCCCAGCTGAAAACATCAGTGTTTTTATCCCCGTGCTATGCTACGTTAGTTTCTCAACCTGATACTGACATTCCAAACGGACCGCTTTGTAGAAGGGCTGACCTGTACCCCGTGAAATGTCCCTGGCTGTTGCCAACTCTGGCTTGAGAAGTTAAGCCCTAGGTGAAACCATTTCACTCCTGTTGCCCCTCCAGGGTTGGTATACTCCATGGGCACAGAGCAGCCCATTGGTAGCCTTCTTTTCTTACTTTGATTATGGGGTGCATAAGTACTTTTCTCACTTTCTTACTTTTCTTGCTTTGATGGCAGGGTGCACCCACCGAGGAGGTGGGATCATCATGTCCATTACCCAGACATGAAAACTGAAGCCCAAAAAAGCCAAGAAAATTGTGCCAGGCCCTGAAGCTGATAAGCAGCCTCATGTGGTCTTAAAGGAGGGTCTCCAGGCCTTTAATGTGAAGCTGACTGTTTCCTCGCTCCCTGGAGTCTCCTCCTTTGCATTTAATTTACTCCTACCACGTGACATAGGTGTGGGGTTGTGAAAGGGAAAGAGACTAACCCACCCTTGCTGGGTGCCTACTGTGAGCTCCAAGGCATGCCATAGCTTGCGCTGACTGCCCCCACCCGCCACTCTGTGAAGTGCACAGAGGTAATCCCTTTGAACACACGAGGATGCTACATGTCATCAAACATCCAAGTGCTCACCTAGGAGCCCTCACCACCCACCTCCCACCTGACCCCTGACATCCCCTGCTCCACCCGCTCACAGAGGAGCACCCACCACCCATTTCCTACCCCACCACCCCTGACAAGGCCCGCTCCAACTGATCACCTAGAGGCCTTCACTACCCACCTCCTACCCCACCCCTGACAGGCCCTGGTCCTCCTTTCAACTCTGTGGATCACCAACTCCAGACACACACACACCAGTGAGATCATGTACCACGTGGACTTTGGCGTCTGGCTTCATTTGCTCAACATCACCTTTTTTTCAGGATTCTCCACTTCATAACAAACATCAGCGCTTCACTAGTGTTTTGGGAGGATACCCCAAGCAATTAGAAACAGGTATTCAAACAAAAATGTGCACATGAATATTCAGAGGCATTGCAGACAAGTGCCAAAATGCACCAAGAACCCAAATGCCCATCCCCTGAGGAAGGGATAAACACAATGTGGACTGTTCGCAGACAGGGCCAGCATTCAGCTATGAGTGGGAGCTTTCAGGACCTGGCGAATTACCAGAACAAGGTTTTGGATGGAATACGTTGTATTTTTATACCTCCAATTCTTTTCTGTTCTTTTGTTTTGCAGCTATGTAGCCTAGGCTGGCCTTGAACTCACCATTTAGCCCAAGGTCACCTCAAACTCATAGCCATCCTCTGGCCTAAGCCTCCTGAGTGCTGGGATTACAGGCATGAACAACCATTCCTGGCTTTAGAACTCCAATTTCTGGAGGAGAAAATTAAGGTTAGACACACTGCCTGACGCTTGTCTTCTAGCACAATCCAAGAGTAAAACCAGAGATACACTGACTCCCTGAAAGCTCAGTAAGGCACTGGTTCCCAGGCTCCCATCTCTAGTGTTTGCACTGTGAGGTGGGACATCACCTCCGGTGCACACCATTCACCCGTACCCGGCATGCAGTTGAAACACCTTGTGCCTGGCTCTGCAGAACCCTCAGGTCCTGACCCCATGCTGCTTCCCTCCCTTATGGCCCGCATCACACTTGTGCACACAGTGTGAGGCCACTTTGTTATGTCAGCGATCTTGGACTCCTTAGGACTCCAGTTCACGTTTTTGCCCATATAGTGCATTCGCTTTCATACACAGCTTTCACTATGTAATTAAAGCCCTCATCTCCTTTTTTTTTTAAAGTGGGGAGGGGACCACACTTTAACTCTACAATGGGCTAAAATTATACCTCATGAAAAGACGTGGCTGTTTCCTGGCCATGAACTTTTGCTTTTATGAATTGCTAATTTGGTTAATGGGCTCATTCTGCTCAGAAATTTACATCATGAAAATTACTAGCTTCGAAGAGCCCTCTGTGTACGACGCGGTGTGCACGTTTTGCTGTAAAGGTCACATTTGACAGCGTAAAACAGCAGGGCCCTTTTGTCAAGGTACCAATGTAAGAAATTAAGTGGGCCCACCGGTGTAATGTCATGGTTAAGGAGGGGGATAAAGATTCTTAAGTTAATTTTTTATTCACATTGTTTATGTGTGTGCAAGCTGAGCTCTGTTCTGTGCAGATCCTTGCTCGTGCCCAGCATATTCTTGATTCCACCGGTAATCTGGGGGGCACAAGTGGATAGAAAAGTTCTGTCACCATCACTAAATGTAGATTTCGTGTTTGTGTCTGCTCACGTGACTGACAGGACATCTGCTCTCCTCTCTCATCCAAAGACGACAGGTTGTATTGTCAAGTCTACAGTGGGCCACACCTGGCCTCTGCCCCGGGGTTACTATGGAGGCTCTGGGACAACAGATCAAGTTCCAAGACAAGGATACAAGCATGCTGCTTCCTGCCATGGCTCCAGGGAGCCAGTGCATGCTCTGCTAGCCGTGGGCATCAGGGAAAACTCCAGGTAACAGTGGTACTTCAGTGTCCCTTTCCAAATAGACCACGGGCTCTAGGGCAGCATGGAGCCACACCTGGGTTCTACCATGCTGTTCCTGGAACTTGACAAGTCCAGGAACTCAAAAGGAAGCCAAGCCCAGGTGGGGGAGTGGGTGTCAACAAGTGTGACAGGGAAAGTCTGCTGTGCACAGAGACATCCCTGGGGGCCACATGAGGCACCTGGTACTCAGGCCTTTAACCAAGTCCTGGGTAGAAGACTCTAACAAACCATCAGAGCAAGAGTCCTTTGTGCCAAGGAGAAAAAGAGACCCTTCCTAGGAGCACGTGGAGGCTCCCCCTCTCCCTTCCACTCCCCCCTTTCCCTGTAATTACCTCTAGTAAATTCCCCATTCATCTGTTTCCCAGCTTCTATTCAGCAAGGACAGAGGCTGCCTGGCTGGGGAGTGGGGGGGGGGGCGTACTGGGCACATTCAGCCCCACACAATCTCCAGTCATGGCACCTGACTGTGATGTGCACTTGCTGATGGAAATTTTCATTTCAGTCCCAGCCTCCATTGCACTATTTCACAGCAACGTGCCCCAAGACTCACACACTGGAAGCTTTTCATTCTCTGAGTCCCACACAAGAGTTACCTAATTAATGTTCCACACCATGTCACCAAACCACCCTTCTTTTAAAATTATTGACCTGGAAAGGTCTGGACTTACGGCTTTTTATCTGGAATGGGTCACTTTCATGTATATCAGATAATTCACCCAGCTGCTAACAGACAGATAGATATCAACTATAAACAGCCCCAAGTTTGAGTAGCTACAGAAACAGACCTTCTCTTGTCTGTGTTGGTGGCTTCCCTCTGCTGCTCGGGCAGCGAAGGGGTCACAAGAGCTCCTCCCCCATGGATGGATCCAAGCAAGATGGGGTCTCCAGACGAGTCACTCTTCAGCCAGGAGGATAGGAAACCCCCAACTCCAAAGCCAGGTGTGGTGACATACACCTGTCATCCTAGGATTTGGAAGGCTTAATGAGGCAGGAAGATTGAAAGCTTGAGGTCTGTGGTAGACAGCTTCAGGTTCACTGAGTTAACTTCCAGACCAGACAAAGTTATGGAGGAAGGGATATTTATTGAAGTTTATAGATCCAGGGGAAGTTCCATAATGGCAGAAGAGGTTGGCCTGCTCTTATAGGACTAGGCAGAGAGCAAAAGCCACAAGCAAAACGTCTCAAGCAAAAAGCCTCACAGCACACCTCAGGAACTCCAGCTAGGCACACTTTGCGTATCTTTAGATTGAAATCTCAAACCTACCACCACACCTTAAGATCCGCCCAGTGACACTGCCTCCAGCCAGGTAGCTGCAGATGCAAACTACAAACTAATGAAACACTGAATATATTGGGGGGCATCTATTCAAACTACCACAAGGTCTAATCTTGGGGAGATGGCTCAGTGGACAAAGTGATTTCCATGTGAGTAGGAGGACCTCCGTTCAAATCCTTACCACCCAAGTGAAGCCAGACACAGTAATATGAGCATCTAAAGCCCAGCACTGCTACCTGTGATGGGAGGCAGAGACAAGAGAATCCCCAGAAGCTCATGGGCCAGTGGACACAGCAGTGAACAAGAAGAAACCTTGCCTCAAACAGAGCAACAGACAGGGACTGACACCCCAGGTTGTCCTCTGACCTCCACATCTGTGCTGTGGCATGTAAAGCCTACACACACACACACACACGCACATGCACATGCACACGCACACGCGCACACACACAGATTTTATTTTTTAAGTCCAAACGAAACAATCACAAAACACTACAGCTCCAGACCATCAACTCTTGCTCCTGAACGTGGAATCAATCTGGGAAAACGTGGAATCTGGGAAAACGTGGCATCTGGGAACACCACTGGAGCTCAGAGAAACCAGGATGCTAAGCCCATGGCAGCCTACAGGAACATTCTGCCTCATAATAGGTGGAGCATAGGAAGGTGTGTGCTGGGTGGTCTGCAAGGCACTGAGAACTGATACTTCACTCTGCACCGGTCCTCACATGCAATACACTCCAGGCACAGACCTTGCTCAGTGCTCTGCCTCCACATCATGGCAGGGTCAGGCCTGTCTATTCATGGCACACCCCCAGAGAGCCACACATATGGTCATTCACGTAGATGGAACGCCCTGTGGTCTCCAACATGAGTGATATCCCCAGGACTTGAATAGCCTTGAACTCACAGTAAAACTCAGGCAGGCCTTGTGATCCTCCCACCTCAGCCTCCCAAGCCCCAGAATCAACACCCCAGCACCACCAGGACCAGCTTAAGCTCTAAACTCACTTTAGCAAGCAAGATTCTGAGACGTTCACAAGCCCCTGAGACCATGTGTGTGTGTGCATGTCTGTGCGTATGCAGATGCACGGGGAGGGATGCAGGTGCACATGTGTGCATGCATGTGTGTAGGTCAGTGGACAACTTCCACCACCCTCAGGTACGTTGTCCATCTAGTATCATTCTTCTTCTTCTTTTTTTTTTTCAAGGTAGGGTCTCACTCTGGCCCAGGCTGACCTGGAATTCACTCGGTTGTCTCAGGGTGGCCTCGAACTCATGGCAATCCTCCTACCTCTGCCTCCCGAGTGCTAGGATGAAAGGCATGTGCCACCACACCTGGCTATTATTATTATTCTTATTTGCTTTGAGCTAGGATCTTTCTCCCTGGCCTGGAGCTCACCAATTAGGCTGGAATGGAGAGCCAGCAAACCTCAGGGACCTGCCAGTGCTCTCCAGTGCTGGGATTACAGACAGACATGCGCCATCACACCTAGCAATTCTATGTGGGTACTAAGAGTTGAACTCAGGGTCTCAAGCCTCCACAGTGAGCTGGTACATCTCCCCAGGCCCAGGCATGGCTTATTAAAAGCATGATGGGGGCCAAGACTATTCAAAAGCCTGTCACCTCAGACGGGGACCCAGGCTCTAACTGAGGCAGGCTGTCTGAAGGCCTGCTCCTCCCTGACTTGCTTGTTTTCTCAGCATCTTATCAGCTGGAACTTGGCATGAAGGCTTATTTAAACTATCAGGGAGAAATAAGATTCACTGTGAAATTAGTTGTAGACAGCTCAGAAACTACTAATGATGCAGAGATAATAAGGGGATTTGCAGAAAACACTGATACTGCGTTATGATTAGTGAGCACAGCTTCACCCCTGGATGCCCGCGGCCCCAGTTCCCCCAGGAAGAGCCATGCATATGTAACAGTAGAGCATGCAGGTAGATCCTGGCTCCCCGGGCCTGTGGCCTCAGGCCTGCTGGTCAGAAACTCGGCACTCGGCTCTGATTTGCAAAAATGATTAACCTGTGGGTTTTGAGAATGAGAAATGTTTGCTTCCTCCATCTAGAAGAAACCAAAGGCCAGTCCTAAATGCAATCCCCTTTTGAAAATGAAAACAAGGGCTGAAGAGATGGCTCAGCAGTTAAGACACCTGCTTGCCAAGCCTAAAAATGCCCATTCAATCTCAGGGTCCCATGTTTAGCCAGACACAAAAGTGACAAAAGGGCGCAATGCCTCACTTGCCCACAAGGGGGCACATGCATCTGGAGTTCATTCACAGTGGCTGAGAGGCCACTGGTGTGCCCATTCTCTCTCTCTCTGCCTCTTCCTTTCTGCCTCTCTCTCTCTCTCTCTCTCTCTCTCACACACACACACACACACACACACACACACACAAAATAATAAGAACAATAAAAAAGAAAATGAAAACAAGAGCCATAGCAGGGCTAGCAGGATTCCTGGCTATCTTGCTTGGTCCCTAACACAGTACTCCTTAGACAATGTGCTTCTTCCTGGTACAACTCCAGTGCTGCCCATGATCCTACTAGATCTCCATCCCTTCACTGTGCACACACATAAAAGATGGTATCTAGATAGTGTGTGCCAGAGTGGACACACTGGTAAATCTCTTGCTGTATCAGAAATAATGGCAGTCCTGGCCTTTCCCAATGGTTCTCGGGTCATGCTGGTAATCTCCCAGTGGCTCAGCAGCTAGAGGGTAAAAGCCTGGCACTTTGTGGAGCCCTTCATCTCCTGCCCCAACATCTGTATCAGCAACCATTCTCATCCCATGTCCCTGCCCCACCAGTTGTTAAATGCATTTATGATAGTGCAATGGTTCCATCAGTAAAGTGCTTGCCACACAAGAATGAGGATGGGAATTCTAAGCTCTAGGTTCAAATGGGAAATATTCTGTCAGTAAATCAAGTAGAGAATGATAGACAAAGACACTTAACATCAACCTCTGGCCTCCATGGGTGCACACACACACACACACACACACACACACACACACACATGCCCTCCACACATGTGCACTTACATTCATACAAACCTGCATGCACACACATAGGCAAAAAAAAAAAAAAGTAATAGTTTTAATATTGTCCCTGCATCCCTATACCTGGGCATGCGCCATAGAAGCATCAATAAAAGAAGAAGTGAATGAGCCACAGGCTAGAAATTAAACTCAATTTGTTTATGAAGCCCTCTAGAGGGATGGAGAGATGGCTTAGCAGTTAAGCACTTGCTTGTGAAGCCTTAGGACCCTGGTTGGACAAGGGGGCACATGCATCTGGAGTTCCATTTGCAGTGGCTGGAGGCCCTGGTGCACCCATTTTCTCTCTCTCTCTCTCTCTCTGTATGTCACTCTCAAATAAATAAAAATAAACAAAAAAAAATTTAAGCCCTCTAGAGGCATCTGACAACATCCAACACTACAAATGCACAGATGCAGATGGTCACCTTCCATCCCTCAGTGGACAGACGTGTACAAGATCACCGCACACTTTGCACCCGGCTGTGTTGTTTAGCCGAGTTACAGCCTCTGCACTTTTGGCAAAGAGACGACCAAATGCAAACTGTATCCATGACAATGATGAAGTTACCCACACAAAATGGAATCAAGGAAGCTCAAAGTTAAAACATTTATATGAAAAGTAGATAGATAGATAGGTATGAGCTACACACTTCTGTTTAATTTTTTATTATTTATTTATTTAGTAGAGACAGAAAGAGGGACACTAGCTTGGAAGATGCAGACCCCCACCACACTCTTTATACAGTCCTTGCCCAAAATGTAATTATCCATTCCATATGTGTAGTGAGGTTGATACAGTGGAATAGCTAGAGATTTTGTCAGACAGCTTTCCAGCCATGAAAACAGCCCTCTTCTTTGAAACGTGAGGAAGCTGCACACGACTCAAGGCTCATTCCTGCTCATTCCTTCCTAAGGCACATGAGGAGAAAAGAATATGGAGGGGGGTGGCTGGAGAGATGGCTTAGCAGTTAAGACACTTGCTTGTGAAGCCTGATGACCCAGGTTCAACTCCCCAGTACCCATGGAAGCCAGATGCACAAGGTGGCACATGCATCTGGAGTTCATCTGCAGTGGCTGGAGGCCCTGGTGCACCCATTCTCTCTCTCTCTCTCCCTCCCTCCCTGTCTCTCTCTCTCTCTCTTTCACAAATAAATAATAAAATAAAAAGATGACGGACAACAGCAGCTACTGTTTGGGATGCTGGATAGATTGTCCCTCCTTTGTCCTTATTCTAGTAACAGACTGGCTGAGTCCGGAACAACTGCAGCACCTCTGTTGTCCTGGACACAGTGATTGGTGGAGAAGTGGGTTCAGGATCCAAGGAGAGCCAATCTGAATCTCTCATGGGATAGATGCGTGGAAATGATGAATGAAGGGGATTCTCCTTCTACCGGCATTACTCTCTCTATACAGAAAGGGCACACATTTTCACCACCATCTATGCTGTGTGCATAGAACCCATCCACATGGTGTAATCAATCAGAAACAAAGGAAGTGTGTGCTAGTGGCCCAACTCCTGGCTCCCTGGATTTCAAAACTCTTCTCTGTCCCTTGGGGTGACACAGATTCTTTGCAACTACATCACCCAATAAGTTTCCCTAAGTCCCTTCTGTCTGCAAGCATCCTGATTTGAGCTGGCTCAATTCCAGAGAGCAGATACATGCCTTTAATCACACTTAGATATTTGACAGGATATATTTAGCATTTTGTACATGTTCTTTAATTTCGTGTTTCTCCCTTTGCAATTTAAAGTGATTAATTAGCTGAAACTTAAAACATATCCAATTAAAGCCAAATAGTCCCTATTTTTGCCCTGATTGTATCTGAGACACTTGCTTTTTTATCACTTGTATCAGCACTTTAATTTGTCTGTATTCCCTTCTCTATAAAATATTAAGAGCAAAAGTGGGATAAAATAGTTCAGTAATTGGACTAGTGTTACATTAAGGACAAGATGACAGTCTTGGCCAACACCGAACCAGTCAGTAGCAGGCAAAACTCGCACACAATAACCCAAATGTCAAGTTGATGACTGGTGGAGATATGTCAGAATTTGCTACAGGAAGGAAGTTAGCACCTATACAAGAGATAACTAACGAGGGTGGTTTCAAAGGTGAACCTCCGAAACTATGCAACTGGCTTTGCTCATTCAAGTCCCTGCCACAGAAGTGTGGTGGCAGAGCCGCACCCATCAAGACGCTCAGTGTCAGGTTCGCTCATGGTCAGGAGACAGCCATCAAAAGAAATACATTTATCTTTGCTCAGGGGTGAGTAAAGATACAAACATGCAACGTTGTGGGGAGAAGAAAGAGGCTTCAACAAGCTGGTGTGGAGCAGAAAACCTTCTCCCTGTAGACCAGCCAACTGAAAGCTGGAAAAAGCTGCACTGCACACAGCGTATGGGAGACAGAAGCCATCAACAGTGAAAACAGTGGACGCTGAATATTCAAGCTTGGCCAGACAGGCCCAAGGACTGAACAGGTGCAATAGTGGCATGTCTACTCTTGGGGTAACCAACTGCTCCATAATTGGACTGAAGGCCCTCTCTACGGGAGAGAATACATACCTGGTACTGAAAAACCTAAGTAAAAGTCTATGGTAGATGAGGTCATGAGCCTTAGGGGTATAAGCCTGCTCTTGTCTGACTAAATGTCTATCTTATTCCCACCAAGCTGCCCTGAAAGCACTACGCTTAATGTTCATATTCACATATTAATGCTACTCTCACTTCTGGTTCTGAAAAGCTTCTCTTTTCAGATGGCGATGACCACTGGGATGACCCAAAAGGCAACATAGTGCTGAGAAGAAGGGATGGAGGAGTGCCCAGCACTGAAACACCTCTGTCACACCCTCCAAGGCTCAGGGACCATTGCGGAAGAGGAGGCAGATAGAATGGAAGAGCCAAAGGAAGGGTATGACCTCTTACAATGCAACTGCCCAGACAGAAATTTGCCTCGATATCCATGACCTTGCAGTGCCTAGCAATACCTCCGCAAGACCCTCAAAATAGAAGAAAAAGATGATGATGTCAAATTAAAAGAGAGACTAATGGAGAGAGGGAGGGGATATGATGGAGACTGGAGTTCTAAAGTGGAATGGGAGGAGGGGAGGGAAATATCAGGTGGGTTTTTTTGTATGTAAGTATAAAAGTTGTCAATAAAAATAATAATTAAAAAAAAAGAAAAAGAAAGAGGCTTCAAGACATTCCAGCTTATACTGGCATGAAGGAGTGACTAGAGGCTGGGGAGATTGCTCAGTGTGTAAAGCCCTTGTCACATAAGCACGAGGACCTGAGTTCGGATCCCCAGAACCCACATAACAGCTGGGTGTGGCGCTGCTACACACATGTAACCCAGCACTGGGGAGGTGGACACAGGAGAATCCCTAGAGCTTTCTGGCTAGCTAGTCTAGCTGAACTGGTGAGCTCCAGGTTCAGTGAGACTCTGCCACTCACAAAAATATATGTATATAGGATGGAAAGTGACTGAGGAAGACACTTACAGCCTTCCTTTGGTCTCCACACATATGCACATATGTGTGCACACACATACAAGTGATTGCACGCCACACACACTTTAAAAAGGAGTTAAGATTGTAAGTCCTAGAGCCACAGCTCCTGGGCCAGGCTCTCTATCCCAAGTGGTCTGAGCATAGTTGAGAAAGTTGCTGCACTGTCCTGCTGTCCATTCTTCCAGGCTCACAGAAGGATGATAAGAGCACACACCTCCCAGGGCGCAGGTGAGGCTGTTCTTCCATGATCATCAATGCGCCAGGCAGCAAATGGCCACCTGACTAGAGCTGTGGTTCTTGTCCTCGCCCCCACCTCCGTACCGTGCATGATGTCAACTCAGGAACCTGACCTCGGATCCCTGCACTCACGTAAGGACCAGGTTTGAGCTGTGGTTCTTCCTGTCCTCGCCCCCACCTCCGTACCGTGCATGATGTCAACTCAGGAACCTGACCTCGGATCCCTGCACTCACGTAAGGACCAGGTTTGAGCTGTGGTTCTTGTCCTCGCCCCCACCTCCGTACCGTGCATGATGTCAACTCAGGAATCTGACCTCGGATCCCTGCACTCACGTAAGGACCAGGTTTGAGCTGTGGTTCTTGTCCTCGCCCCCACCTCCGTACCGTGCATGATGTCAACTCAGGAACCTGACCTCGGATCCCTGCACTCACGTAAGAACCAGGTTTGAGCTGTGGTTCTTCCTGTCCTCGCCCCCACCTCCGTACCATGCATGATGTCAACTCAGGAACCTGACCTCGGATCCCTGCACTCACGTAAGAACCAGGTTTGAGCTGTGGTTCTTCCTGTCCTCGCCCCCACCTCCGTACCGTGCATGATGTCAACTCAGGAATCTGACCTCGGATCCCTGCACTCACGTAAGAACCAGGTTTGAGCTGTGGTTCTTCCTGTCCTCGCCCCCACCTCCGTACCGTGCATGATGTCAACTCAGGAACCTGACCTCGGATCCCTGCACTCACGTAAGAACCAGGTTTGAGCTGTGGTTCTTCCTGTCCTCGCCCCCACCTCCGTACCGTGCATGATGTCAACTCAGGAACCTGACCTCGGATCCCTGCACTCACGTAAGGATCAGGTTTGAGCTGTGGTTCTTCCTGTCCTCGCCCCCACCTCCGTACCATGCATGATGTCAACTCAGGAACCTGACCTCGGATCCCTGCACTCACGTAAGGATCAGGTTTGGCAGCATGTGCCTATAATCCCCATGCTAGGAAGGAAGACTGGGGATCCCCAGGTCAAGCAGGCTGGCTAGACCAATCAAACCAGTGAGCTCCCAGTTCCATGAGAAATCTTGTGTCAAAAGGTGAACAGTGGCTGAGAACGTTACCAGACATCACGCCTGGCCTCCACATGCACACATACGTACATGTTCAGGTACCCACTTACACACTTGCATCCACACACATTCAAGCATGCAGACATACGTGTGTACACACTATACACACATACACATGTAACACACACACACAAAAACGATGCCTGCGATATGCTGAAGCCTGACCCAAAATGTCCACCTTTGCTTGAGACACGGTCTCTTATTGGCCAGGAGCTCACCAATTAGACTAAACTGGCTTGTCAATGCGTGTTGCAGTCAGGTTCGCATTGCTGGCAGAAATCACCCGACTAAGAGCAGCTTGTGGAAAAAAAGAGGTTTATTTTGGCTTACAGGCTCGAGAGGGAAGCTCCATGATGGCAGGAAAAACGATGGCATGAGCAGAGGGTGGACATCACTCTCTGGTCAACATAAGGTGGACAACAGCAACCGGAGAGTGTGCCAAACACTGGCAAGGGGAAGCTGGCTATAATACCCATAAGCCCATCCCCAACAATACTCTGCCTCCAGGAGGTGTTAATTCCCAAGTTGCCATCAGCTGGGAACCTAACATTCAGAACACTTGAAGTTTATGGGGGACACCTGAATCAAACCACCACATTCTGCCCCTGGCCCCCATAAACTGATAACCATACATGATGTAAAATGCAATGCATTCATGCAAATTTAAAAGTCCCCATAGTTTTTATCAATTCCAGTGATATTCATACATCCCCATAATCCAAGGTCTTTTAACTGAGCCATAATACCAAAAATAATCCCCAAAAAACCAATAATGGCACAGAATAAACATACACACTGCAAAGGATGGCATTGGGCAAAGTAAGGAAATAGTCAGCCAATACAAGATTTAAAACAACCAGGGCAAACATCAAACTCTATAACTCTCAAGACCAGCAACTCTAGTCAGTGACAAATCTCCAAGTCCGATAACTCTACCCAGCAACAAGTCTCTGGAGTTCCAATTCTGCCCCTCCAGCTAGGCTACTCACAGTCCTGGCAAACTTCATCCAGGGCAGGCAGCTCTCCTGGCAGCCATCTCATAGTCCCGGCATCTCCACTGGGTCTCCACTGCAACCCACGGTCCATCCTCATGGCCCCATGAGATCTCCATGCAGGCATCCAGCAAACCTGCTTCACACTGCCCATGGCCATTTCCAAAACACAAGACCGCATTAAAAACTCAATGACCCTCTCTTTCCTGCATTTGTTATACTCCATAATACCAGGTAGGGTGCCGATTTGTTAATCCAGGGGGGAATACATCAGACTTTGAAGAACAGGACACTCCCTCAGCATTCAGGCCCCTTCAAAAGAGTCTGCATTCTTCCTGTTGCCCCATTGCAGGTCAGCTGGCCCAATCTCAAAGGTTGTAATCTCTCAATTGCAGCTGAACAGGTAGAGTTCACCCAAAGATTTCATTTTTTCTGTGCCACGTCCCTCTGCTCACACCAGTTCATTTTTACGCAAAGCAACCTTGCACATCTTCTCAGGACAGGAAGCTTCTCACACAAACTGCTAGCCCAGTCCAAGCAAAGCTCTTTCTCACCCTCATAAGCCAAACCTCACAGTCCATAGTTCTTACTGCATTCAGGTCTTTCAGCTCTGACCAGAATAGTCCATCAAGCTGTACTTACAGCACTGCAAGGCATCTCTTAGGCCAAGATTTCAAATCCTTCCACATTCCTCTTGAAAATCAGCTTCAAAAGGCCAAAGCCCCACAGTCAGGTGTCTAGCAGCAATCCCACTCCTTGGTACCACTATTTGTATTAGTCAGGGTTCTAGGCTCGAGGGGAAAGCTCCATGATGGCAGGAAAAATGATGGCATGAGCAGAGGGTGGACATCACTCTCTGGTCAACATAAGGTGGACAACAGCAACCGGAGAGTGTGCCAAACACTGGCAAGGGGAAGCTGGCTATAATACCCATAAGCCCATCCCCAACAATACTCTGCCTCCAGGAGGTGTTAATTCCCAAGTTGCCATCAGCTGGGAACCTAACATTCAGAACACTTGAAGTTTATGGGGGACACCTGAATCAAACCACCACATTCTGCCCCTGGCCCCCATAAACTGATAACCATACATGATGTAAAATGCAATGCATTCATGCAAATTTAAAAGTCCCCATAGTTTTTATCAATTCCAGTGATATTCATACATCCCCATAATCCAAGGTCTTTTAACTGAGCCATAATACCAAAAATAATCCCCAAAAAACCAATAATGGCACAGAATAAACATACACACTGCAAAGGATGGCATTGGGCAAAGTAAGGAAATAGTCAGCCAATACAAGATTTAAAACAACCAGGGCAAACATCAAACTCTATAACTCTCAAGACCAGCAACTCTAGTCAGTGACAAATCTCCAAGTCCGATAACTCTAACCAGCAACAAGTCTCTGGAGTTCCAATTCTGCCCCTCCAGCTAGGCTACTCACAGTCCTGGCAAACTTCATCCAGGGCAGGCAGCTCTCCTTGGCAGCCATCTCATAGTCCCGGCATCTCCACTGGGTCTCCACTGCAACCCACGGTCCATCCTCATGGCCCCATGAGATCTCCATGCAGGCATCCAGCAAACCTGCTTCACACTGCCCATGGCCATTTCCAAAACACAAGACCGCATTAAAAACTCAATGACCCTCTCTTTCCTGCATTTGTTATACTCCATAATACCAGGTAGGGTGCCGATTTGTTAATCCAGGGGGGAATACATCAGACTTTGAAGAACAGGACACTCCTTCAGCATTCAGGCCCCTTCAAAAGAGTCTGCATTCTTCCTGTTGCCCCATTGCAGGTCAGCTGGCCCAATCTCAAAGGTTGTAATCTCTCAATTGCAGCTGAACAGGTAGAGTTCACCCAAAGATTTCATTTTTTTTTCTGTGCCACGTCCCTCTGCTCACACCAGTTCATTTTTACGCAAAGCAACCTTGCACATCTTCTCAGGACAGGAAGCTTCTCACACAAACTGCTAGCCCAGTCCAAGCAAAGCTCTTTCTCACCCTCATAAGCCAAACCTCACAGTCCATAGTTCTTACTGCATTCAGGTCTTTCAGCTCTGACCAGAATAGTCCATCAAGCTGTACTTACAGCACTGCAAGGCATCTCTTAGGCCAAGATTTCAAATCCTTCCACATTCCTCTTGAAAATCAGCTTCAAAAGGCCAAAGCCCCACAGTCAGGTGTCTAGCAGCAATCCCACTCCTTGGTACCACTATTTGTATTAGTCAGGGTTCTAGGCTCGAGGGGAAAGCTCCATGATGGCAGGAAAAATGATGGCATGAGCAGAGGGTGGACATCACTCTCTGGTCAACATAAGGTGGACAACAGCAACCGGAGAGTGTGCCAAACACTGGCAAGGGGAAGCTGGCTATAATACCCATAAGCCCATCCCCAACAATACTCTGCCTCCAGGAGGTGTTAATTCCCAAGTTGCCATCAGCTGGGAACCTAACATTCAGAACACTTGAAGTTTATGGGGGACACCTGAATCAAACCACCACAATGCGCCTCAGGGATCTGCCTGTGTGTACCACCCCAACATTATGATTACTAATCACATATGATTTTTATGTGCGTGCTGGGGATCGAACACAGGTTCTCATGCTTACAAGTCAAGAATTTTACTGACGGAGCCATGGCTCTAGCCCCAAGTTAAACTCTTTCCTGCTCACTGGGAACTTAGAACGTGAAATGTGAAGGCCAGGACCTAGGCCCCATCCTAATGAGATAGAACATGATTCACTTGGAGATTCACATGGATTCCGTGGATCTGGAAATGTCCTCCCGGGCTTGACATTTAAGAAGGGAAGAGCAAGCCGGGCGTGGTGGCGCACGCCTTTAATCCCAGCACTCGGGAGGCAGAGGTAGGAGGATCGCTGAGAGTTCAAGGCCACCCTGAGACTACATAGTTAATTCCAGGTCAGCCTGGACCAGAGTGAGACCCTACCTCGCAAAAACCAAAAAATAAAAAAATAAAAAAAAAAAAGAAGGGAAGAGCAATCTAGTGGAAGGAGCAATCACCAAGCACCCCCATTCCAGAAGGTAATAAACATGGGATATGAACTATAAGTAAGAGAAGTAATACCAGATAGAGAGGAAAGACTGCTACATGGGAGTAGGGGTTCAGAGAGAGTATTGGGGATCCACAGTAAAACCCTCCCTCAGCATCACCATCCATGTCACCATCGTTGGAGTGAATTCTGACACGCTCCATCACTTCTTGGTTTTGTTTTGATTTTTTTACTTTTTTTGAGACAGGGTCACACTCTGTAGATCAGGCTGGTCTCAAACTCACAGTGATCCTCTTGCCTCAGTCTCCATGAGCCGCCATACCTAACTTACCAGTTGTGTTTCCTTTATTTTTTCTTTTTTGTCTTTTCTTTCCTTTGCCCTTAACACTGCCTTAAACACACAAGCAGCATGTCCAAGTGCCCACAGTTGCAGTTTTGGAAACCGGCTTGGCCATTTTTCATGGGCAACCTCTGGACACAAGGGTGACCTTTGCAAGGAAAATAACTCTACCACCTTGCTCCTCCCCGTCTTAAATGTCACATATTGCAGGTCTGCCATGCTATTTTTCAACAGGTGTAGAAAACAACATCAAACGCCATCAAAAAGCCACATATGGTCATTAAACATCAGCAAAAAATGACTGCCAAGTTCCCATTGCTCCTTTGTGAAACAACTCCAGTATCCACAGGTCCTATCTCCCTTGTGTCTCTCCCCAGACGATTAATGCCACAAGGTGAGAGTTGAGGGCTGGTCCCCAGATCCTGCCTGAGTTTAACTGATAACCCATGACCTTCATTGGGATAGAAAAATCATCCATAATAGGTCGGTCTTGGAGACATGGCTTAAGGATGGCATTGACATCAACTAATGGGAGTGAAGCTCTTTCCATGAGGGATGGCTTTATGTGTCATCCACCAAGGCTCTGAAGGTCCCAAGATGAGCTGCAAGAAGCTGCTCCCCAAGGAGCTGCATAAGAATCCTGGGGAATTTCCATCCCAGACTGGGGAGGGGCTCAGGAGGCACCACCCCTCTCTCGGAGGAGCTACTGGCAGTGAATGGGTGCTGGGAGGGAAGGGCGTTCTCCTCAGCAGTGTTGTCAGTGGTGAGTTGCTCTAGTAAACAGCTCCCCCACTCGTGCTCATGCAAGCAAGCCTTAATAGCCTGTAATGCTGTGTGAAGCCTGTGGTCCTTTCTTAGATGAGAGCTGGCCTGTGGAAGTAAGTCACTAGGACTCGGAAGGGGATACCCACTTTTGCTCTGGCCTAAGCACTCTGCTTCCTGGCCTGCAACGTGTGAACAAATCCCTACCACATAATTCCATTGTCATGACTCCCACCATGCCTTCTCTACCATGACTGAGTCTCTCCTGAAACCTTGAGCCAAAATACACACCCCTCACACACACCCACTTAAAGTTGCTTTGCCAGGCATTTTGTCATAGCAATGAGAGAAGTAACGTGACAGCACTGCTGCCTGGACACAGAAGCGTGGACACTTGGCTAGGGTTCTTCTGTTGAAGTTAAGTGGTTAGCTACAGCATTCACAAACAATGAGGCGTCAGCTATGGCGCCAGCCCTCAACTGAACCATCTTGTCAGAGTATGTCCTGGCACTGGCTCTCATTTTTCTTTGTTATCTAAATTGCCATGAATCCCTCTTAATGGGGTGGTTTTTAGTCTGCAGAGACTGTTGGGATCCTCTGGGAATTGTGACCAACATCCTGGAGCTACATGGGATGACATACCACAGCAGGCCACCATGGTCTGCAGGGCATCATTGTGTAGGTTGAGACAGGAGCTCACCATTCGAGTGGTTTAGTAATGAATATCACTTGGTATGTGCTTTAAAGCCACAGGGAGAGAAGAATTGTACTGCAGGCCCACTTCTGGGTGGAATGCAGGCTCTGTTGGTACCCTGTGCCTAGCCTGATATTCTCAATGTCTTGAATAGAAAGCGTAGGTAATCATTGTTCACTGTGACAGACACATGTTTTCTTCTCTTGATATTTCTGGCTTGTTATAATTTGACATTGAAATGTCTCTCATAGATTCATGGGTTGGGACACTTGGTTTCAAATGGAGACACTGTTTGGAGATGTCATGGGACCTTTAGGAGGGGAGGTCTTGCTAAAGGAAATGGGTCACTGGGACAGGTTTTAGCTCCCCTCTCTCTCTCTCTCTCTCTCTCCCTGTTCATCAAGAAAATGCCTCAACACCACACAATCTGCCAAGATGCTTTTCACAGAAGATGGTGCAAGAGATTATGTACTGAACTCTGTGAAACTGTGAGCGGAAATAAATGCTTCCTTCTTCACGTTGCTTTGTCTCTGTGTATGTGGACACAGAGATTCAAGACTAACTGAGGCAATACTATACTTGTTTGGTCTACAATGGGTCCTCAGGGCATGGATAGAAGCATTAGAAAAACATTTAATCATGCATGCAGTTTATTCTGATGGCATTTGGCATCAGTCAAAACTTGTTATCCACACAAAGCTGCACGATCTCTTGGTGTAAGCTTTGAAGTTGCTGAGGACTACGTGGTCAGATGTCACAGTGTTCACGAAAGGCCATGGAGAAGAGACATGTGACAGACGATGGACAGGACCATGTGGGGATCTCAAATCACCCACAAAGCTACTTCTACTCCACATTTCTCATGGATACAGAATATGCTTGGTGGGACTTGGCCAGTGAGAAGCCAGAGTCTATTCTGCCAACCATGGCTTGACCTCAAGGACTGTAACCACAAGGTTTCCACTGTCATCGTTCTGGCAGTTCTCCCTGCTGAAGGGCCTTGGGTGTCCCCATTCCCACTGGGGATGAAGATGGGGCAACAACAGCAGGACATACCAGCCTTCAGGTCCGGGAGCACTCCACAAGTTCAGACCCGGGAGTGCTCCACATCAAATTCAGACCCAGGAGTGCTCCACATCAAACTCAGACCCAGGAGCGCCCCACATCAAATTCAGATCCAAGTACAGTCCACAACAAATTCAGATCCAGGAGCGCTCCACATCAAACTCAGACCCAGGAGCGCCCCACATCAAATTCAGATCCAAGTACAGTCCACATCAAATTCAGACCCAGGAGCGCTCCACATCAAACTCAGACCCAGGAGCGCCCCACATCAAATTCAGATCCAAGTACAGTCCACAACAAATTCAGATCCAGGAGCGCTCCACATCAAATTCAGACCCAGGTGCGCTCCACATCAAATTCAGACCCAGGTGCGCTCCACATCAAATTCAGACCCAGGTGCGCTCCACATCAAATTCAGATCCGGGAGCACTCCACAACAAATTCAGACCCGGGAGCGCTCCACATCAAATTCAGATCCGGGAGCACTCCACATCAAATTCAGATCCAGGTACGGTCCACAACAAATTCAGATCCAGGTATGCTCCACATCAAATTCAGATCCGGGAGCACTCCACAACAAATTCAGATCCAGGTACGGTCCACAACAAATTCAGACCCAGGTATGCTCCACATCAAATTCAGATCCGGGAGCACTCCACAACAAATTCAGATCCAGGTACGGTCCACAACAAATTCAGACCCAGGTGCGCTCCACATCAAATTCAGATCCGGGAGCACTCCACAACAAATTCAGATCCAGGTATGGTCCACAACAAATTCAGACCCAGGTGCGCTCCACATCAAATTCAGATCCGGGAGCACTCCACAACAAATTCAGACCCGGGAGCGCTCCACATCAAATTCAGATCCGGGAGCACTCCACAACAAATTCAGATCCAGGTACGGTCCACAACAAATTCAGACCCAGGTATGCTCCACATCAAATTCAGATCCGGGAGCACTCCACAACAAATTCAGATCCAGGTTGCGCTCCACATCAAATTCAGATCCGGGAGCACTCCACAACAAATTCAGATCCAGGTATGGTCCACAACAAATTCAGACCCAGGTGCGCTCCACATCAAATTCAGATCCGGGAGCACTCCACAACAAATTCAGACCCGGGAACGCTCCACATCAAATTCAGATCCGGGAGCACTCCACAACAAATTCAGATCCAGGTACGGTCCACAACAAATTCAGACCCAGGTATGCTCCACATCAAATTCAGATCCAGGAGCACTCCACATCAAGTTCAGATCTGGGAGCACTCCACATGAAATTCAGGGTTTTAGTGATGCACTTCTTTGGGGAGAATATTAATTCTCTTCTGAATCCCTTTGTAATTTATGAGAGTTTGCTTCATTCCTGAAGGTTTGGAATTTCAATTTAAATAACTATTCTTAAGATTTAAACTTTGTGCTTAAAACTGTAGTTTTCTGATGTTTACAAATGAGTGTTTACTCCTTTGGACATACACATACATGTCTTGATCATCATGTTCAAAAGATATTATCCCTGTACATACATGCTGTAGTGTGGACCTTGAAAATACCCATGCTTTAAAGACTTGGTGCCTACCTTGTGGTACACCTGGGCAGGTGGACCTTTTAAGAGAAGGAGGAGGTTGGGTCATAAGGACGTGAACTGGATGGGTATATTAGGACCTCAGTCTTCTCTCACACACTCTCTTATGCTCTCTCTCTTTTCTCATTCCTGGTCACCATGAAGTAAACAGGCCTCTTCACACACACACACACACACACACACACACACACACACACACGCCATGATAATGCACTGTGCCACCATGGACCCAAAACAACAGGGACAAGTGGCAAGAGAATAAAACCTTTGAAACCATAAGCTACTTAAACCTTTTCTTCTTTTACATTAAATAACTCAGGTATTTTGTCATAGGGACAGAAAGCTGACTATTCCAGTGGAGTACAAAATTTGGTTTGTTTATAGACTTCTTCACCGTGTTTTCATTACTCCCCATTCTATTTATTTGTTTACTAAGTTTGACATACTAATTAGATGGGAAAACTTCAGAGGGAAAATGGCAATTTGATGCCACTGTATGGGATAGGATACAATTAGTTTCAACTCAAATTATTTAAAATTACACAGCCATGAAACTGAACTTTAAAAAAAAACTAAATTATTTCTAATAGCAGAATTTTTTCAGCATCTTAATTTGAGTAAAAGAAAAGGTTTAAATAGATTTGAGGGCTTAAATACTTCTGAGGGAAGCGGAGATGGCAAAGCCAGCATGTCTAATTCACCTAAAAGTAATTAACGAAAAGTAAGTGAGATCACTATTCCCTCCAAGATCATCATTTAAAGGAAGCTGATTTATTTGAACTGATTGGGGTTTTCAATCCCAACAGAAATGGAGAAGCTTGGTTGTTAAAGAGAACACAGACTCGAAGCTCAATTAAGCAAAATTCTTTCTTAAGGGAAAAAAAAAAAAGTGATTTGGATAAGACGACTGCTCACATGTATTTAGCACACCTAGGAAAGCAAAAGAGAGTGCTTTTTTCAAGCTCTGGTTTGAAACTTCAATCCAAGTCCCAAATGAGATGCCTTCACAAGGAAATAAGGAAACTAACTTCTGCCTAAGCAGATGAGGGGCGTCAGCTACTCAAGGCTGGAGAGAGGCAGGCATGCACAGGCACACTCAGGACGGGTAGGGGCAGGCAAGATCTGGAGAAGAGGCAGCAGGATTCCTCTGTGGCCAGGGCCTGTTGTGAACTGTGACCCCCACACCTAAGTCAGTATACTAAATTCCTCATTCCTCAGGACTTCTTTGTTTTGTTTTGTTTTAAAATATTTTATTGTTTTATTTATCTAAGAGAGAGAGAGAGAAAAGAGGGGAGAAAATGGGCACACCAGGGCCTGTAGCCATTGTAAACAAACTCCAGATGCATGCATCACCTTGTGCATCTGGCTTATGTGGGTCCTGGGGAATCGAACCTGGGTCCTTTGGCTTTGCAGGCAAATGCCTTAACTGCTAAGCCATCTCTCCAGCCCAACTTCTTTGTTTTCTAAGGTGGTGGGTGGCTGAGTGTGTGTGTGTGGGTGTGTGTATACGAAGGCATGCGTGTGAAGATCAGAGGACAACCCCAAGTGTTGGTCCTTCAGTCCTTTCTCATTACTCAACACTGTAAAAGCCAGGCTTGCTGGCCCACAAGCTTCTGGGGAGTCTCCTGTGTCTACTTCCCACCTTGTCATAGGAAGGCTGGGGTTACAGATGCTTACTACTGTGTCCATCTTTATGTGGCTTCTGGGGGTGTGAACTCTAAACTCAGGTCATCTCTCTTGCCCCACAAACACCTTTACAACCTGTGCTATCTCTCTAACCCCAGGATTGCTTCTAAAGATAAGATGTTCAGGCTGGAGAGATGGCTTAGCGGTTAAGGTGTTTGCCTGCAAAGCCAAAGGATCCTGGTTCAATTCTCTAGGTCCCACATAAGCAAGATGCATAAGGTAGTGCATGCATCTGGAGGTCGTTTGCAGTGTCTGGAGGCCCTGGTGTGCCCATTCTCTCCCTCCCTCCCTCCCTCTCTTTCTCTTTCTCTCTCTCTCTGCCTCTTTCTGTCTCATAAATAAATAAATAATGTATTTTTTAAAAAGATAAATGTTTGGAGCTGAAGAGATGGCTTAGCAGTTAAGGCATTTGCCTGTGAAGCCTAAGGACCCAGTTTCAAATCCCCTGTGCCCACATAAGTCAAATGCACATGGTAGCACATGTGTCTGGAGTTCATTTGCAATGGTTAGAGGCCCTGGCATGTCTCTCCCTCCCCCCTTCTTTCTCTGTCTCTATCTCTAATAAATAAATAAAAATAAAATATTTTACAAAAGATAAGATGTTTGATTAGGTTATTGAGGCAAAATGAGGTAACTGGTGTGGGCCCTAACACTATCCTTACCAAAGGAGAGAAGTGGAACCCATGGACTGGAAGAGAAGGCTGTGTGGGTATAGCAAGAGCCTAGCCACAGAAGAAGCCAGCCTACCTGTGGGCTCACCTGTAGGGGCTGGTTTCTGATCCTAAGGGAAGAGGAAGGAGGGTCAGATGCATGACTCCTTAAAATGTGCTCAGTCCACTCCATGGTATACAATGTCCATGAACACCATGTCGAACATAAACCAGAGCCACCAATGAAAAGGGACTGCTAACATTCCCCAGGCCAGGCTGTCGGGCACCTTATCACCCCCTGTCACACTACCTTAGGTCTGGGTGGGGTCCCTTGCAGATAGCAAATTTTGTTGTTTGTCACCTGTCCATTTCTCAGTCTCCAAGCCATCTTGGCCCAGCTTCTCTCCAGAAGACATGCAGCAAATGGATGGCTCTAGTTCCTGTACCTTGCTAAGACAGTGCCAGCTGTCAGTCAGCATTTGAAGTTCCAGAAGGATCCCCAAAGTGAGCCCCAAGGTACTATCCACCCACCTGGTGCACTTACATGACAGCAGCTCACAGAGTCCCCAGCAAGAGTCTGGCAGCAGGAATCTAGCCCAAGGGACGCTGGCAGCCTTTGTCCCTGTGCCCAGCAGTGGGAGGGAGTGGGGACTTGACACTGTGCCTAAGGCACCTGAGACTCACAGGATTTGGGGACTTTTTCCAGCCTGTACAACTTTGGGAGTCTCTCTATGAGCCAGGAATGTAGCTCAGCTGGTAGAGAGTTTACCTAGCAAGCATGAAGCCCTGGGTTCAATCCCTAACACTATATAAACAAGATGGGGTGACGCATGCCGGTAATCCCAGTACTAGGGAGGTAGAGGGAAGAGGATAAGAAATTTAAAGATATCCTCAGATACATAGTGATTTTGAGGCCAGCCTGGGCCACATAAGACCCTATCTCAAAAAAAAAAAAAAAAAAAAAAAAAAAAAAACCTAGGTGGTGGGAGCTTGACAGAAGTCCCTGAGCCAGGGGGCCTTCCCAAGGACAGCCAGGGACAGTAATGCAGAAGACTTAATGCTGGAATATACAAAATGCTAGGTGATGCTGTGGTTTATGAAGAAATCAAAGCCAGGCTATTGGAGATAGATGGTGACAGAGGATGGCTATTTCTGTCAAAGTGGATGGGAGGGCTATGATGACATGGGAGTGTTTGACTGGAGACTGAAGGGAACTAGGGAGACAGCACTGGGGAGTACCCAGGCTCAGGGAGGGTGGGGAAAGGGAGCCTGGCCCACAGACAGTTGCAAATACAATCGGTAGTAACAGCATCAAGAGATGGACTTCCTGTACCCTCACCCTGGTAGACTGAGAGCTCTGGTGCCATCAAATAAAGACGCCCCCTCAACAATGCCTGGGTTGTCACACAGCCCCATAATAGCCCTATTCCCTAGGTGAGTCGGAATGCTCTTGAGAAAGATGTGTTCGAAACAGAGCAATTGCCTAAATCCCTGAAATCCAGACTGTCCGGCCCCATTGCAGAACTTCTAATTTTGAACCCAGTAGAATTTGCAAAGTGAAATGGCCCAGAGGCTCCAAATGCCTATTTCTAAAAAATATTTGGCACCATTGTTTTTATTTTTATTTCTTTGAAATAGGGGCTCATGTAGCCCAGGCTGATCTCAAACTCCGTGTGTAGTCAAGGCTGACTTTGAACTCCTGAATCTCCAGTCTTGACCTCCCAAGCCTTGGGATCACAGGCATGCACCACCATGCCTGGTTCATGCAGTACTAGGGATTGAACCTAGGGCTCTGTGCATGCTGAGCAAGCACTCCATCCACTGAGTCACACTCTTGGTCCCTTCTTGGCACCACTGAATGTTAAAAATGAACATGTTCTCCTAAGATCACCGAGCCTTTGCTTGCCCATTTCCAAAATGGAGTGGAAACTACCTGCCCTGCTCTTCTTAGAAAGTCCAGGAAGGGTCTAGCAAAGGGGTCTGCAGAAGCCTTGAAATGGAGTGTCTCTTTTAATGAAACCATCTCCACGTAAACTGTAGTGGGCACGTACAACTCTGTCTGTCAATAAAGTTAAAAACACATGGGAACCAAAGGATAGAACAGACTTGATCTGTTGTTGGTACACCCAGCACCCTGAGCACTTCCTGACATGCATTCTTGTGCTCTGTATTTAATTACAGAATGAAGGACTGAATAAGTCCCTGGTCCCTGTCCATAATTGCCTGGGAAAGTCCTGGGAACATGCATTCAAGGAATTGTGTAGGTAACCCTTCCATGCCCCTTGAGTGCCAACCATGAGAGGCCTAAGGGAAGCCCTGCCTTCCAGACGAAGGACAATCATCTGACTGACTTAGAAGCATCCTGCTGGTCCCCTTCCTCCTTCAGCTGACACGAGTTTCCTCATCTGGTTGCTCACTCCACTGATGGGCCATTATCTCTAATGGGGGGTGTATTTTGGACCCCGTGGGCCAGGTAGTCTCTGTGGCAATGACTCTGATATTGGAGGAGAAGCCACAACATATAGTGGAACAGACATGGCCATGGTGGTGGCCAAGGTACAAATAAAACTTGATTTACAAAACATGGACTGCAGGCAGAATTGGCCCCATGGGCTAGAATTGCCAACTGCTGCTATAAGCAAGTTAATGAGGTCAAATGCAAAGGTAGAGAGATAAGACCTTAGTTCCCAGCACTTCTGAAGACCCATCTATCACTGCACACATTCTTCTTCACCCAAGGACTACTGAGTGTTTTCTCTAACAGGCACTAGAAAGACAGCCATGCTCAGAGCTCTGTCTTCCCATGAAGCTAATAGTCCAGTGGGAAAGAGAGATGTTAAGTGCGATTAAGGAATTATGTGTAATTATCTTCTCACCACTTTGACAAGAAGAGATGGATTTCCTAAAACCTCAGGCCTGGAGTCTTGAAACCATCATCAGTAGCCAAAATGCCATTTTAACTCACTAGGAACTGGGTGATGCATTGGAGTTTGTGAAACATTTGTGCCAGGTGGAATCAATGTCCTGGAAAAGGTAAGTAAGACCTTCAGGGGAGACCTGATTTGGGAGTGACATTTTAGAAGATTCTTCTCCAGAATAAATGATAATAGGAGGCATTAGGGTCCCTGCACTCTGGCAAAGTGGCCGGTGACTCAGGTGGGTCTACATTCTCATGGCCACATTTACCTCCACATGGTCAAGGTCTGCATTGGACCAAGAACCCTGTGCTTGCTCAGAGATGCTGGCCCCATGGTTTCTGGTAGTTTCTCTGGATTGTGAAAGATGTGTCCTGATGTCAACTTCAATACTACTGTCCCTAAGCACTTGAGCTAGAACCCTTTGAGGGAGCAGAAATATGTGTCTGCACACACTCAAACACACACACACACCCCTGATCTGCACAGAACCCTAACCCATAGCTGGGTGATGGCTCCATGGGCCTTTGAAGTTAATGACCCAGCTCTTCTCAGCAGGGCAGGGCAAAGTCTTCCAACTAGACTGAATCTTCTTGATTCTGATATCTTCTGATATCTTCCAGATCATCTTCCTCCTAGACTGTCCTGTGACACACCCCGTTATATAGTCTATTACTTTTTTCATCACTGTGACAAAATACCTGACGGAGAAACATAGGAGAAAGGAGAGGCACATGCCAGCTCTTAGTCAAAGGGGAAGGCATGGAGGCTAGAGTGGGAGGGGTCAGTCCATGGTAGGGCTGGCACTTTAACCACTGAGCCATCCCTCAAGCATGGGAGGGGTCAGTCCATGGCTGAGGCATGGCACTTTAAGCACTAAGCCATCTCTCCAGCTCTTAAAGCATATTCTTTAAAGCCCTGAGTCATCTGCAGGAAGGATTTGAGCTTTTGGTCTCCAAGGCACTTGTCCAGAGTTGACTGTCTTTGTTGAAACTCTAGCAAGGGACATCATGGGTCATGGAGGTGACCACAGACCCTGAGCGGGAAGGACTTTGCTTAGCTCTTACCATGGGTCACGCCACAAGTTCTCAGCAAGAGTGCTCTGTGCGTTTCTGAAAGCTGCCAGACATGCAAGGAGCCCCTCTCTGTCACCTGCTAATGGTGCGTAAAGGACGGCAACTTTCCTTGCCGTGGGGTCACTATCAGCTGATGGAAATGCTCTATCCAGAGGCAGCGTGGGGAGATTTTTCAATCCAATTTCTCTCGAGTGAGAGGCTAACCAGATAAGATCGCTCCCTGTTAACAAGCTGGATTGTGAGTGAAGTCCCAGGGTTGGGGCCAGAGATGAGGTCATAAAATCGAGAGCTTACTCTGCAAAGCAATCTAGTCCAAGCCCCAGGTCCTGCAGCCCTTCTCCCAAGCCTGTTAATCTTGTGTTGAACATGTCCATCCCCAGACACTTGCTGTCCAGGAATTTAGGCCATCTGTCCTTAATGGTGAGCACTCCACGCAGATGTGGGCAGCGGGGGTGGTGTGAGCCTGGAAGGCCTGTCATTCAGCAGGCTACAGACAACACAGTGGGGAGAGATGAGGGCTAAGGGCATTTTCCACTGCCTCAGAACCAAGGCCTCTCCAATGACGCTTTTGGAATCTTGCAAAGTGGACGGCTTTCTCGGATGCCTCTCACAGAGCTGTGACTCACAGAGACTGTTAAGTATACTGGCATCTTGTTCTGTTCAGGGGCGACAACCAGACTTCTTCCAAGCAACCTGTTCTCCCCAAAACCAAAAATTTGGGAGAAGCTAGAAGATTCTCCTCACATCCTGTGCGGGGGCCTCTGGCTCCCAAGGTCCTGCGTCATGGTCAGTGGGTGTGGCTGGGTGACAGGCCCACCATCCGCTGACATCCAGTCCCAGAAGAGTCCACGTTAAAGGGCACTCCTTGATGTCAGTTGAAACTAACTTGACTTGCTTTCCCAAGCTGGCTTCCAGCTGATGCAAACAAGAATTTGAAAGTGGCAGGCGAGTAAGCTATGAAGCAAGTTCAAAGTCATCGCACTGTATGAGTGACACTTAGGGACAGAATGTTGAGAAAATACGTCAGGATCCTTTTTTTGCACTCTGTGGGGTGGGGGTGGGGTGGGAGAGGTGTGGGTGTGCATGTTTATGTATGTCACGTGCATGTGTGTGCTCCTGTGTGCAAATGAGTGTAGAAGGCACAGGACAACCTCCGATGCCATTCTTTAGACACAGACCACCTGTCTGGGAGAATCATTATCTGGGAGATCCCCAGTTAAGCTAAACTAGCCAGGCAGAACCCCACATCTGCCTGTCTCCACCTCCACCTCCCCGGTGCTGGGATTACAAGCACACACCCCATGCCCAGGTTTTGGTTTTTTTTTTCCTTAACATGGGTTCTGAGACTCAAATTCAGGTCCTCATTCTTGCAAGGCAATCAGTTTACCAACTAAGCTATTGCCACAGTTCCTTTTCCCTCTTCTTTTTTAATTGAATGCACTCACGAGGTAGGGTTTATCGGAATAGATTCACAGAGAGATAAGAGACACCCAAATCGTTTAGATTTTTGGTGCCCAGGACTAGAGAACACCCCAAAAAAGCTTTGCCATCTTCTACCTTAAATGCTAGAGAGCTACCCACAAGGTCAACCTACAGAGAAATGTAAATTAAAACTACTTTGAGATTCCACCTCATTCCTGTCAGAATGACTACCATCATGAAAACAAATGACCACAGATGCTGGTGAGGCTGCGGAGAAAGAGGAACCCTTCTACACGGTTGGTGGGAATGTGATCTGGTCCAGCCATTGTGGAAACCAGTGTGGAGGTTCCTGAGACAGCTAAAAACAGATTTACCATATGACCCAGCTATACCACTCCTAGGTGTACATCCTAAGGACTCGTCTTACTACCTTAGAGATACTTACTCAACCATGTTTATTGCTGCTCTATTCACCATAGCTAGGAAATGGAACCAGCCTAGATGTTCCTCAACTGATAAGTGGATAATGAAAATGTGGCACATTTACACAATGGAGTTCTACTTAACCTACGAAGAGGTGACCCAAGTATACAGATGCAAAAAAAAAAATGTAGCCTGCTCCACTCCTCAGATGTGTGTGCTTATGGTATGGAAGAGCTAGCTCAATCTTAAAACTTGTTACCAATACATTGAGTACTTGCTGTATACCGGACCTTCAAAACTGGCCACTTGGTACATGCCAGGGAAGACTTTGACCCTCCCACAAGGCCATGCCAAGCAGGGAAGACCCTACTCTCCTCCAGAACCCTCTGTGTGATCGCTGGATACCTGATTTAGGCTCTGTGACAACCTGTCAAGCAGCCAGCTGGGCGTTTCCCCTCAAAGCCCTGGCTCCGGGGAATGGAGAGGAAGAGGCAGTAAGGACAGAACTCGGCTAGATCACGATTGGCGAGGCCATTTCATCTACTTCACCCTGGTTGTTGAGGCGAAGAGTTCTGGGCTTCAAGGGACAATGTTGTGCAAGGGGAATCCTTAGGGAACAGATCAAGGCACCCAAAGTTAGTTGAAGGCTGCCACCGAGTGAAGGAGGGAAAGAAAGGAGACAAAGGAGAAAACACATGGACAATACAGGAACAAGGAGATGTAGGGGACTGGGAGCAGGGAGGGAGAGGAGGAGGAAGATAAGAACCTTTAAACCCCTTTTCCTTTAATCCCAGCACTTAGGAGACAGAGGCAGGAAGGTCAATGTGAGTTTGAGGCCTCGTAGTGAATTCCAAGTCAGCCTGGACTAGAACGAGACCCTACCTCGAAAAACGAACAAACAAAAAAGATAAGAAGCATGATACAGAGAATTTGAGTGGGGTGGGGGGAGGAGCAAAAGGGGGTCTTGGAAAGGAGAAGGGGAAAGACCAAAACAGGGAGGAAGGTAGACCAGGAATGGTGGCTGAGAAGGGGGAAGCGGTCACTTCCCAACAGGCCTGTGTTCACGGGGTCATCTTGGTGGGAATGCCACGGGCACTGTGAGGCGCCAACACAGCTGGGCCAAAGAGCAAGAGAAACTGGCTGACCTGCACCTCCCAGGTTCTCTGGGGCTTCCAGCTTCCCGGAGACAGACAGCGGCAGTTACCGACAATGGCCACCAGGTGGCGCTGCCCCTTCCTCGTCCTCCCTTCACTGTCTCTGCACAAGCTGACGGAGTAGAGGCTGGGGACCTCAGGAAACTGAAAAGTCCCCATCGCGGAGAGACCCTGAAGCCAGCCCAAGGGGCCAGGCTGGGGGAACGAAGACACCCGAAGTTGTCCACACTGTCTCTCGCTGGGTAGCATGTGCCTTATAAATATTCTGCAAAGAAAGTCCAGGACGTGGGAGGAGCAGGGGCTGAGCACAGAGCCAGATGGCATCCCAAAAGCAGGTGCAGATGAATGGTCCCCAGAAGGCTCACAGGCCAGCCTGGGGAAGGAAGGAACCCTACAGACAGCGTGTGTGCTTTACTCCCAGGAGACGAGGTGCCACAGAGCATACGGAGAAGAAATACACAATAAGGACAGGTGGACCCCTGGGCCTCACTGGCCAACCAGGCTACCCTTATTGGTGAGGCCAGTGAGAATCCTTCTCTCAAAAAATAAAAGGTGTCCGGGCATGGTGGCACACATCTTTAATCCCAACACTCCGAGGCAGAGTTAGGAGGATCGCCATGAGTTCAAGGCCACCCTGAGACTACGTAGTGAATTCCAGGTCAGCCTGGCCTACAGTGAGACTCTACCTCGAAAAACCAAGAAAATAAAAATAAGGTGGACAGTATTCCTGAGGCTTTCATTCACACAGTCATATGTGCACCCACATACAATGTGAACACACACATACACAGCACCATTCCGATGGCTCCATGTATCCCTATAACCACACTTACAAGAATAGATTTTAATACTCCAAGGTGTTTGTGCACATGAACAGACCCATCTTCAGGGCCCAGAGACTTGAGGGGAAGAGAGCACTGGCCCCTGATGCCCGGCTTATCAGGCACACAGGAACAAAGATGGACTGCCCTGTCTCTGCTTGTCACAGAATTCAGCTAAAGGCCATACCTGCCCATCATCATCCCCTCAGAGCCTGGAGCCTCAAGGCGCTGACCACCCCCCTCCATATTCTCTCTCCCTTTCTTTGTCTCTGTTTCTCTCTGCCTCTCGCTTCCCCTACTCTCTGGCAGGGTCTCACTATTTAGTCCTGGCTGGCTTTCACTATTCTTCTGCCTCAGTCCCCCAAGTACCGGAATGACAAGCATGTACCACCAGACCTGAGTCCCACCCACCTCTCTTCCCAGTGCCTCGCTCCACTCACAAACCAAACGCTCATGGCCTCCCTGTGTCTTCCCTCTCTGCAGATCTGCACGTGGCACCATCCTCTCTAAACAATCACCAGTGTGCTGTCCACAACAGAGTACTTTCTTTCAAATGTAGTTTGCGTGTCTCTGGCCATCCACAATGTCTAGTGCCCACACGGGCATTCAGTAAGCACTCAGTGCACGTGTCTTCTTGCTGTTGGAACGGGAAGAGTGCAGGGGTGAGGGGCAGAGTGTTGACAATGACAGAATCAAAGTGTTTCGGAATCGCAGCGCACATGAACAGGAAGCTGAGTTGTCTGTAATAAATATACCTCAGAAGAGCCTTAAAAGAAATCAATGGAGCATAACATCAAAGTCCCAGAGTTATAAATCAGACGCCTGATAGACAGAAGTGCATCCGAAATCGTTCAAATGCCTGAGTAATTAGTACACATCCTAAAGACATCGTGCCATTGAACTGAAATTGAGCAACAGAGTGCCTATGAAATCCCCTTGGGCAGAAAAGCAGACACATGAAAGGTGCTTGGCGGATTCTTCCTACCTGCACAAAGCCTCCTGCACAGCCCCCAGGGAAGACCTGCAGGGCCATGGACTTGCTTTGTAACTCATGGCCAAAGGGATTTCTTCTGGGTTCAGCCTGTCTGAACTCTGTGGTTGAAGGGGGAGAAAAAGTACTACCGCCCTACCAAGGGCTGTGTGGAGCAGAACAGGACATGTCTTCTCCTTCCAACTCCACTTCCTACCGAGAGGTATTCTTAGACAAAATCAAAATGAGACCTGGGGAGCATTTCTCTTCATCAGAAGTGGCCACTCTGCATCCAAAAACAACAACAAATGCCAGGGAGGGTGACAGGTGGGAAGCTGCTGACTCACTGGAGTGCGAACGGATGCAGGTTTCTCAAAAACTCAGAAATAGGCTAGGAGATGGCTTAGCAGTAAAAGCACTTGCTGTGCAAGCCTGAAGACCAGTCAAGCTGGGCACAAAGAGCACCTATGGCAATGAGAAGCAGAGCCAAGAGAATCCTGAAGCTCATGGGCCCGCTGGCCTGATGTTGCAGCAGCAGACCAAAGGAGACTCGGTCTCAAGTAAGGTGGAAGGCAAGGACCAACACCCCAAGGTTGTCCCCTGACCTACATACACATTGTCATCACACACACACACACACACACACACACACACGACTTGGGGTGTAGGTGAGTTGGTAGCACTTGCCTGACATGCACAAAGCCCTGGGTTTGATTTCCAGCACTGCATAAACCCAGTGTGGAGGTACACACCTGTAATTCCAGCACCTAGGAAATGGGCATAGTAGGTGCATAAATTTAAGATTATCCTTGGCTACATAGAGACCCTATCTAAAAATAAATAAATAAATAAATAAATAAATAAATAAATAAATAAATAAAACAGTTTCCATATGACCCATAAGGGGCTAGGGTTGCAGCAAGCTGTGTGATGAGACATACAAAGAATGGGAAGAGAGATATGAGAGCAAAATTCAAATTTGGTGTGATCAATATCAACATGTTGATGGAAGGGGGAGAGGGCACTGGGATTCCAGGAACCCATCTCTAACATAATCCAGTTTGAGAAAGTAAGGCCTCTTAGCAAGCTGAAGTCTTAAAGGGAAACCTTTGACTTCAGGGGAAGATGGGCAGGGAGCTCAGTGGAGAGGGAGGGAAAATATTGCCATTCAAAAAAGAGCCCCTGCCAGCAAAAAAGGACAGTGCGCGTGGGGATCTTTTGGGATCTGCGGTTGTTGGGATGACCCTGCACCGCAGCAGGTGGAGGACGAGGGGCTCAAGCAGAATGGGTGGAGGGAGAAGCCAGGGCAGAGCACTCTGCGGGCGATGTCACAGAGTTCAGATCTTATCCTGCATGCTGTCACACATCCTGCAAGCGTTAAGTCACTCAGTTAGAAACATTTAACGTCTTCCTTTCTATCTGCTTTAAAAATAACTGATATGGTAGCATGAGCCACAGTCACCCTGCTGTGCAATAGCTGGACAGACCTGATGCCCCCTCTACTGGTCATCTGTGCCTTTGTCCCCCCTATCCTCTGGTCACCACACCTCCATGACATTAGATTCCCAGGTGAGTGAAATCACGAAGCCTCTGTACCTCTGTGCCTGGCTTATATATACAATTCTACCATTCGAAGTGTTGGTTAAAAATAAAACATAAAGATCTAGCTATTAAGCCATTAAAAAGACAGGAGATGACAAGTTTCAGAGGGCAAAGTTGTTTTCTATGCATCATATATTACAAGAAAAAAAGCCAATATTGTTCAAAGGATTTATGGATTTAAAATACTGGAAAAAAGCCAGGCGTGGTGGCACACGCCTTTAATCCTAGCACTCGGGAGGCAGAGGTAGGAGGATCACCGTGAGTTCAAGGCTACCCTGAGACTAATTCCAAGTCAGCCTGGGCTAGAGTGAGACCCTACCTCAAAAAACAAAAAATAAATAAATAAATAAATAAATAAAATACTGGAAAAATATTTTAATTTATTTGCAAGCAGAGGCAGAGAGAAAGAGAGAAAATGAGCATGCCAGGGCCTCTTGCCACTGCAAATGAATTCCAGATGCATGTGCCTCTTTGTGCATCTGGCTTTATATGGGTACTGGGGATTCGAACCTTGAGTGTCAGTCTTTGCAAACAAGCACCTTTCATGGCTGAGCCACCTCTCCAGCCCAAAGAAAATTTAATTATCAGTGTCTCTAACATTCTATATCATACTACACACTCGATAAAGCAACTAAAGGCACTGGCCAGTCCAGGATCTGGTCCCCAGTCCCCATGTAAAGCAACTAAAGACTCTGGCCAGTCCAGGATCTAGTCCACAGTCCCCATGTAAAGCCAGATGCATGACGCACTGCATCCTTCTGGTGCACATCTGCAGCAGCAAGAGACCCTGGTGCACATTCATATTCTCTCTGTAAATATTTTTATTTATCATTCCCCTTGAAAATAAATAAAAATACTTATAAAAAATAAAACTCAACCAGCCAGGTGTGGTGCCACACGCCTTTAACCCCAGCACTCTGGAGGCAGAGATAGGAGGATCGCTGTAAGTTCAAGGCCACCCTGAGACTATAGTGTGAATTCCAGGTCAGTCTGGACTAGAGGGAGACCCTACCTCGAGAAAGAAAAAAAAAAAGACTCAAGGCCTGAGCTGGGGAGATAGCTTGCTGTGCAAGCACGAAGACCCAAGATCCATCCCCAGCCCATTTAATGCCAACTATGGCAGTGTACACCTGCAGTCCCAACACAGGGGAGGCAGAGACAGATGTGTCCCTGTGGCTCTCTAGCCAGCTTACTGGTGAGTTTCATACCAGTGAGAGACTGTACCTCAAACAGGGGGGTGGCATTCCCAAGGGTGGCACTGAGAATGTCCTCCAACTTCCAAACACACATGCATAAAAGAGGGAAGATGAGGGGGCTGGAGGGATGGCTTAGTGGTTAAATGCTTGCCTGTGAAGCGTACGGAGCCCGGTTCAAGGCTCAATTCCCCAGGACCCACGTAAGCCATTTGCAGTGGCTAGAGGCCCTGGTGTGCCCATTCTCTCTCTCCCTGCCTCTTTCTCTCTCTCTGTCTGTCTGTTGCTAATAAATAAAAATAAACAAAAAAAGAGGGAAGATGAATGCATGATGCATACTGATTTCTGTTTGTTCTTCATTCTCTCTAACCTCTGGCACAGTTGTTTTCCTTTTGCACAAAACAGGTGACCACAGAAAGAAACGCCCAAGTAGACACTTTTGGGGACAGCTGGTCAAGGGAGCAGCACGTACAAAGCTCAAGATCCTGAAAAATAGGTGTACGGAAGGCTCCAGACCCTTGCGGACAGCCTGGTGGCATGCAAGTGTATATACAAGACCCAGGGACAGAGGAGGGTGCCATGTAACTGGAGTAGCCATGGGATAGCATGACACTGACCAGTGCTCCAGGATCATCCTGTCCTCCATGTCCACGTGAGGGAAACGAAATCTTGGAAGACAACTGGACTTCTGTCCCCAGTGGGGGATAACACTCATTCACATTCTGCTCACATCTTAGATAGGCAACAGAGCTGTGACCGAAGGTGCTGGCAGTGTTTTGCTGGTAATGGGATAGCCTCACAGCATTCTGGAAACTCACATTTAAAACACATCTCTCCTTTCCATAAAATGAGCTCGCATCTTCCGAACCAGGTAATGAACATCTAACTTCAGTGGGAGCTGTATGCAGGAAGCCAAGGCCCAGGTGGTCCTGCCCATCAGCATGCACATGGCAGAGCCCTCGTCTGCTCTGCCAGTCATTTTTCCCTTAGCAAAATCATTACAGAGAAGCACAGACTCCTATACAGAGATGTATTTGCTCCTCTTCTCTTCCCTCTGTCCTTCTTGATTAAAATCTGGGTGTGATATTTGTAGTTATCAAACATCAATATTTGTCCAGGATCTGGGAAATAGAGATGGGGAGAGGAAGCAGTCTGACCACTTCTGAAAAGCAGAAAACCCTGGTCAAACAGGTCACACTTCTTATTAGGGGCACCAAGAGCAAGACTCACTGCAGGAGGGACCTGGGCTGCAGCCAGCAGGCTTCGTGACACCTGTGATGGGGCCCAGGATTCTGTGCTGCACTGCATCAGCTTCCACCAGAGGGAAAGTGGGAGGGAGAGCCCCCAGTCAATCTGACAGCATGTAGGGCTTGCTGAACCTACAGCTCTCCCTTCTCTCAGGAACTCGATGAGGAGCCTGGGGAGATGGCTCGGTACATAAGCTTGAGGACCTGAATTTGGAGTCCCCAGCACCCATGTAAAAGCCAGAAGTGGCTATGCATCTCTGTAATCCCAGCACTGGGGAGGCAGAGATAGGCAGATCCCTGGAGGTTGCTGGCTACCTAGTCTAGGCAAGTTGTGAGCTCCAAGTTCAGTAAGGACCTGTCTCAAAATAAATAAATAAATAAATAAATAAATAAATAAATAAATGACTGGAGAAATGGCACAGCAGTTAAGGCACTTGCCTGTGAAGTTTATGGACCCAGGTTTGATTCCCCAGTAACCACTTAGGCCAGATGCACAAGGTGGCACATGTGTCTGAAGTTCATTTGCCCATTCTCTCTTGCTCACTCTCTCTCCCTCCCTCTTTCTCTATCTCTCTCTTTAAATAAATAAATATATTCCTTACAGAAAATTTAAAAAATAAGGTGGAGAACAATTTGGGAAAACATCCAACATCAACATTGACCCTACACACACGCAAATGCACACTCAGAGGCACATTCACACATGAACACATATTCTCCACACACATACAAAAAGCTCAGATGAGACCACTTCAAAGATGATGATGGAGGCAGTTAATAAAGCCAAATATATTTCCTGGGTCTTTGTTTCCAACCTAGATCCTGGATTTCAGGTAAGTGACCCAGATCAGATCCTGTATCTCATTTAACAAGAAATTACCCTTCCCCAGAACCATCTCCTAAGACTCATGACATCTATACAGCAGCCTCACTTAGCAACCATTATACAGAGGAGAAAAGCATCACACAGAGGCATCTGGTCCATGGCCCAGGCTCATTCAGCAAGAAGCAGGAGAGCTGGCAGCTAATGATTCCTCTGGGTTTCCAGAACCACCCTACCCTCTCCACCATGTTGTCCCTGCTTGTCTCCAAGGCACAGCCCAGCTCACAGCACCTAAGGTGGTTGTGTGAGAGCCACTGTTCCAGATACGAAGACCTTGATTCACTGAAGTTCTCTCCAGCTACTGAACATCTGTGTGTCCTTGACCAGCGACGCTGAGACCTATGTGCCTCACTGTAAATTGGCACCTCTACCTAAACTCAAAGCTGGAGAGCTGTGAGGACTAACACATGGAGCGTAGCAGGAAGCGGGCTTCATATCTATGACTGGTGGGGTGATAATTATACAATGACCTTCGAAGATGTTTGGCAGTGGTCACTAAAACAAATCACGTGCCATTCTGTGACCAGACAATGCACCCTGGACATAATCCCAAGAGAAATAAGCATGGATAACCATTAGCCAGCAAGTGGCAGAGAGCACAGGGCCCCAAATTGAGAACAGCCTAAAACAGTCACCAATTGCTACAGCTGGAATCTGGACTGTCCCCTGCAGGCTCCTAATTGAACCCTTGGTCCCCAGATGGAGGCGCAATTTGGGGAGGCTGGGGACCTGTGGGAGGAGGGACCTACCTGGAGGATGTAAGGCACCAGGGGCAGGTTTCTGAAGACGATATCCCACCTCTGCTTCCAGGTGCTCTCTATGCTGTCTGCCACCAGGTGACAGGACTGAGCAGCTCATGCCACCATACTTTACCCACCTAGAAGGCCTGACATCTCTGACACTGAGAGCCAAAGTAAGCCTTTCCTTCCTTGACCCGCGTCTGCCAGCTATGTTGGCATGGGGATGGGGTCTTGTCATATGCACTCAGCCATTACAGAGTCACCAGTGGGATGATGCTGATGGCAGAAGGGCACATGCCATGGTGTGCATGGGCTCATACACGTGAGGCTCATGAAGGAATCGGGCCAGTTTGGGCAACAGAATTGAGAAGTGAGTTATCTCAGGCTGGGGGTGCAGGTGGGGAGGGAGTCTTTCAAAGGGCCCTAAATCAACAAGGGACATTCTATTTCAACAAGGACTTATTAGAGACCTTCCAAATCTTATGCACCCCATCAGGAGATAGTGAGGGGAAAAGTCTTTTTTCTGTCTAAAGTCTGATGGTCACAGGAAGCCTGTCAGTCCAACTGGGTCTCCATGGTGTCAGACGTCTGTGAAGACGCAAGGAAATCACTAAATAGATTTCCCCTTTTATCAGGCAGGAAGCAGTGGAGAGAAATGGCTTGCCAGGGCAGCAGACCCATGCACTGGTAGTGCCCGGGGTCACGCGAGCCACTTAATATCTCATCCCGGCCGGGGCGGCTTGCTTTAATCAGAGCCATGTGGCCAAAATCACAGGCAACATTTGAAGGGAAAGGATTTAAGCTGCCACGTCTCACCGCCCCGGGTATCAGCTTTGTCCTTCTGCTGCGAATGCCGTTATCTCGGTGGCGCACTTGGTGTTCTGCCGAGCCGATGCCACGGAAAGTCTTATTAGCAATGAGAAGTGGAGCAAGCCCAGTAGCCTTGGGGTCGGAGTGGGTGACCCCCACTGCGCTAGAAATTCCCAAGAGGGACGAGGATTTCTCAAGTCACTCAGCTCCCTAAGTTAAGTCCCAGGGAGATCTTATTAAAGTGCCAATCAGAGCGAGACAATGGCCATCTTAAAACCCTTCGGCGGGGGCCCACACCAATCAAAGCAAAAAATTCAACTCCACCTCCACCAGGCAGCTCCAAGATGAGCCCGGTTCTCCTGACAACCCCCAAGTCCCCTCCTCCGGTACAGGAGGCTGAAATCCACAGCCCTGTTTCCAACAGCACTAGCCAGCGCCCTTGTCATCAGAACGCGGATGCCCCTTGTTCTTCAAGGCCTGGCTCCCTCCTCTGCGACGCCTTCTTCAGGAGCTGTGTGTGTGTTACCACTGAGTTTTGACTTCCGCCTCTGCTTCAGTCATCTTTGACCTCTGGTAGACCGCAAGGCTTGGGTCACCCCCAGATGAGTAACCCAGGGGAGGAGGAGGGAGGAAGAGATGGAAGAAGGGAAGAACTGGGTGGATGGAGACCGACACAGCCAAGGGATTTAGGAAGTGTCTTTTGACACATCGTTATTTTGTTTTTGTTTTTTACTTTCTGGATATGCATGTGTGTACATGTGTTCTTATGGAGTTGTGTACATGTGTGTGCAGGAACATACGTGTGCACATGAGTGTGGAGGGCAGAAGTTAGTATCAGGTGTCTTCTTCCATTGTCCTCACCCTGCTTTTGGAGACAGGGTCTGTCATTGAAGCCAGAGGGGTTCTCCTGTCTCTGTCTCTCCCATACTGGGATTACAGGTATGCGCTACTGTATCTGGGGACTGAGATTCTGCACCCTGGTCTCCCTACTTTTACGGCAAGCTCTTAACTCAGTGAGCCTCCTCTCCAGCCCTGTGCACACCTTTACTGATACATTGTGATGGAGGGCTTGTGCTTGGGCCCATCATATTCAAACGGTGACTTCAGTGGAGGGGTAACTTCAGCTTGGCCTGTAGTCAGGGACTATGGTGCACAGAGATGGGAGGACTAAGGTTGGAGCACATGGGGAAATGAGCAGGGTGAGCTGTAGGCTGGAGGCCAAACTCAGACCTGTAAGAGCTTGTACCCCGTGCCATGCAGCTTGTACATCATGCCAACAGGATTCCTAGAGTCTGCTCCTATGGACAGTTGTCACCCAGAAAGTGAGGCTGACCAACTGGACAGGGGCCAGCTGAGGACGGGCCAAGGGCAGAGTGGACAAGCTTTGTTGGCATCAGATGGAAAGACAGCAAAGCGCCAAGGATGCTGGGAAGGGGGAGGGTAGTGACGTCTGGGGCTATTCAGGAAGAGAGGAGGGATTCTGCTCAGCAGCTCTGTGCTAGCTCTCCGAGTCTCTATGGAACATCAGAAGTCCAGACCCTGGTGCTCCTCTCCCTTCCTGCGCCCAAAGCAGACATCACTAATCAATCACCTTCCTCCCTTCTGCTGAGTACACACAGGTCTTTGGCATGTCTTGCCTGGGACCAGGCCTGACTTCCACTCCCTCTTCACTGTCATCCATGCACAAAACACTGCCTGTTTCATGATCCTTGTTACAGGTGACTTAAAAGGAGTCTGAAAGCTGACAGTGGGGACGCTTCATGCTACACAGGAGCTAATCAAAACCCTGGAGAGCTAGTCCACACAGAACCAGGGATGCCATTGAATCCAGGAGACCAAATTTCCTCCACCTGCACTCGGCTGCCTCCTGGAATGTGAGGCATGAAGCAGGACTGTGAGCGGTCATGGGGTGATGAGCCCCAGGCAAAAATGACAGAGGCACGCACCTGCCTGCTGGGGGAAACAAGCTCTCCCCACACCACTCACCTTTGAGAATCTGGCAACCAACCCTAGGCAATGCTCTGCATGTGAGCATGGGCGCGGGCACACCTGTAGTGTGTACAGACCTGAATCTGAGGGAGCTTCTTCCCCATTATTCTAAGCGACACGGATCACTTTTGCTAAATTCCAAAAGATGGCAGCATTCCATTAAATATTCATTGGCTGCTGCGCCTGTGGTAAGGGACTCCTGCCCAAGAAATGAAGCAGGAAGTGAAGACATCCCAAAGGCTAGGTGGGCAGGGGCCCAGGAGAAATGGGAGGGTCTGGCTCCTGAAAGGGAGCGGGGAGAAAGAACTTCATACCTGGCTCCCAGGAAGGAAGAAAGCTATATCTCACAGAGGCTCATGCTGTGTGTTGTCCTTTCCAACAGTGCAGGGACAGGTCCCAGAGCTAAACTCTAACCAATAGGAAAGACCGATGCAATACTCTGATTGTGTCAGGATGTGTGCATGAGAGACTGCGTTTGAGAAGGAAGTGGCAAAGCTTAGAACTATCTCTGGGGCAGCTATAACCCTCCTGGCAGGAAGGATAATCTAAAAAGAGACACTTGTACTCTTCCCTTTGGCTCTCAGGCTATTAAAACAATGGATTCCAAGAAATTTTAATTTTCCCAGGATTCTCGTGCTTGGAGAATGAAAAAAAAAAAAATTGAGCCAACCAGGGGAGGAAATTATCTCCTGAAAAGAGATTTCACACAGTTTTGACAACGTGTCAGACTGCTGTGTGGGAGAGACTGGACCTGAGACAATGATGGATCAGCGATGGAGGGGACCACACCTTGACCACTTATGCATACCTCTTGCCATCTAGTTACACCCAAACCTCATTTCAGGACCCTGCATGTGAACTTGGGGTGGAGAAGGGTCACTGGACCTCTGTGTTCCAGTACCTCACCACACTGAACGAACCTCCTTTCTCTGATTTTCACCATTACTTGTTTCTTGCATTGGCGTGATGATGATGGGTGGCAGAGCCTACCAATCCTTTGTCAGGACTGCCAGGACCAGGCTGTGATCCTATCAGCTCCAATGACACAGCCACATGGTAGGGAGTGTCCCCTTACATAATGACAGGCATTAGGAGCAAGGTAACCTTCTTGGGCAGGTCGTCAGTTAGGTACACAGGCCCAAAGGGGCATAGGTGCCACCCTGCCATGAAGAGAGGGAACTCCAGTCTGATTTAAGATGCTCTAAGGAGGAGCTTCCTGGTTCTTCCTCCTAAACTTTTCACAGGCTTTACCCCCATTGGTGAGCCCTTTCCAAGTCTGCACTCCCTTTCCAGGCTCACCAATCAATAAAAGTCTCCATGTACATTTGAACTTGAAAATGAAACTCACCCCAATTGGATGTCCAATTTACATCACTAAGTTTATCAGAAAAAACTATCCAAGTGGCCATGGAGATTTGAATTTTCCCTCTAGGGACCCCTCTCAGTTTGAGAGCTTTTCTGCTTTATTTCTATCCTCTCTTCAAATAAATCTTTCCTAATTTACCCTTCTTTGTGTCTACATTTACTAATTCTTCTTTAATCATGAGAACCTGAGAGCCACTGGCTTGGGGAGTTCTAAGCCCATCCAGAGACACTTCATCACCCTCAGCCCCGTAACATTAATCCATAAGAAACAGAGTTCTTCCCACAACATGTGCTCCACTTAAGATCCAGCTTGCCGGGCTGGTGGCACACACCATTAATGCCAGCACTCAGGAGGCAGAGGCAGGAGGATCGCCGTGAGTTCAAGGCCACCCTGAAATGACATAGTGAATTCCAAGTCAGCCTGGGCTAGAGTGAGAGCCTACCTCGAAAAACCAACCCCCCCAAAAAACCCAGCTCCAACCAGCCCCCCTCAACTACAGGATTGTGAGACGCTAAGCCAAGGACTTGGCTGAGCCACACCCAGAACCACTGAAACCGTGGGCTCACAGTCAGTAGAGTGTCATTTCAGCAAGCTGGCTTCTCGTGACTGCTCAGGCAACTGCAGAAAAAAGAATGGGGTGCATTTCTGCTGCCCGAAAGATGAAAGGTAATAGAACATGGCTGCAAAATGAGGCAGGTGAGTGTGGAAATTGGGCTATGCGAAAAGGAAGAAATGCAAGTTGTCACATTCTCTGTGCAGAGCTGATGCTATTTGGTCTATCAGACATCAAGGTTGCAGATTGTGATACTGTTGAGTCCTTTGTCTCACGGCTACAAAATCAGACACATGGACGACAAGAGGAAAGCAAAAATGACATTGAGAAAAGGTGGCAGAGTGTCAGGGCAAACATGCTTAGGATTTCTGCCTGTGACCAAAGAAGAGAAAGGATGGAGAAGGAGGGAAGAGAAGAGAAAGGGTGGAGAAGGAGGGAAGTGAAGAGAAAGGATGGAGAAGGAGGGAAGAGAAGAGAAAGGGTGGAGAAGGAGGAAAGTGAAGAGAAAGGATGGAGAAGGAGGGAAGTGAAGAGAAAGGATGGAGAAGGAGGGAAGTGAAGAGAAAGGATGGAGAAGGAGGGAAGTGAAGAGAAAAGATGGAGAAGGAGGGAAGTGAAGAGAAAAGATGGAGAAGGAGGGAAGTGAAGAGAAAAGATGGAGAAGGAGGGAAGCGATGCTTGCTCAGAGAAACAGGCAGGCTCAGCACCAAGAGTTAAGAGCCACTGCTCCTGAGGAGGAGCTTCTTTACCCCAGCAAGGGGGAAAATATTCTCCCCACCTCTTCAGTGTGCCTCTAGATGAGGGGTAGTCTCTTGATCCGATGAGTGACAGACAGGCTCCTTTGGAGTAACTTTAAGAACGGTGACTTGGGGGCTGGAGAGATGCTCAGTGGTTAAGGTGCTTCCCTGCAAAGCCTGACGGCCTGAGCTTGATTCCCCCATACCCACATTAAAGCCAGATGCACAAAGTGGTGCATGCATCTGGAATTAGTTTGCAGTTGCTGGAGGTCCCGGTGCATCTCTCTGCCTCTCTCTTCTCTATCTCTTTCTGCTTGCAAACAAACAAAGGGCCAGAGGACTTTGTTCCTCTGGACAGGAGGAAGTGACTCTTCCTTTCCTATGTAATTTTTTTGTTTGTTTTTTGAGGTAGGGTTTCACTCTAGCCCAAGCTGACCTGGAATTCACTATGTAATCTCAGGGTGGCCTTGAATTCATGGTGATCCTCCTACCTCTGCCTCCCGAGTGCTGGGATTAAAGGCGTGCGCCACCACGCCCGGCAACCTTTGTAATTTTTAATCCTATGGAGGGGATGTTGTGATGTTTCCCTTTCTAATGTTACCAGGGACACAGGAGGTAGGGTCTGTCCTTCAGTGACTTCCAAGCCTAATGTCTACCTATCTACACTAGGAGGCCTGAAGGTCATTGAAGACTCTCTCTCCCTCATAATCAGTATCTTGTGAGGTCAGGAGACAAAACTGCAGGCTTTGATTCCTGGTCAGAAGGATGGAATAGGATCAATCTCTGGCCCTGGGTGGAGATACACAATTCTAACCTGCCCAAAAGACTTTCAGATGACAATGCAGCTTGGAGTTTTCTGATACAAAATAGAGATATATCATAGTCACATTCATTAAGAGTCAGTCCAGGACTGGGAAGGTGGCTCTGTGGTAAATAACACTTGCTTGCAAAGCCTGAGGGCCAGAGTTCAATTCCCCACCCACCCACATAAAGTCAGACAGGTTTGTAGTGGCAAGACTCTGGTGAGCAGGTGCTGGTGTGTGCACATGCACACACATGCAAATAAATAATTCAAATGGGCCTGTCCATTGCCTGGCTGGGAAGAGGCTTGAGGAGACAGTCAGCACAATGGTGTCTCTGGTCATTATCTTCCTCCCTCTGTTTTCTTGCCCCTTTAGTCACTGCCCACTCTCACCTTTCAAAGTGCCTGAAGGAAGTGGGTCACTAGTGGGCTTTGAGGTTTTAGAGTCCAGCCCACTCTGTCTACTCTCTGTTTCCTGACTATGGAAGAAATTTGACCAGCTCCCTCCTCCCACTCCTGCCAACATGCCTTCCCCAAGATGGACTGAACTCTCAAACCATAAGCCAAAAAAAAAAAAAAAGAAAAGAAAAAAGAAAGAAAGAAAAGAAGACGTAAACGAAAAAAAGGGGCTAGAGAGTTGGCTAAGCAGTTAAGGTGCCTGCCTGTGAAGCCTAAGAACGCCTGTTCAAATTTCCAGGTCCCACATTTAGCCAGATGCAAAAGTGATGCAGGCGCATGCATCTGGAGTTCATCCTCAGCAGCTAAGAGGCCACTAGCACACCCATTCTCTCTCTGTCTCTCTCTCACTCTCTCTGTTTCTCTGGGTGTGTGTGTCTTCCTCCTTTAAGGTGCTTCTTGGCAGGTATTGGGTCAAAGCAACAAGGGAAGTAACAAAATCCTCTCTTTGGTATGAGGACAACCCACCTGGAGTGAATAATGCTTCTTTACATCTCTCCAGGAAAAGTCACACCACACAAGGGCACCAGGCAGGTCTCCTCCTTGGGCCACTTCAGGGAATGGGTGAGACAAGCATGTGAAAGTGGAGGACTACTTTCTGCAAGCTTAGTGATGCTAGCTGCCATCTCCGCTGATCCCTTATTCACAGTGTGGGTGAGCTGTCCCTCACACCCAGGGAGACTCCTTTCAGAAGGCAGGGCCAGCATGGACAGCTGGATGTCAGAGAGCAGAGCTGGCAGGGCCCTCACAACTGTGCATGGAAAGAGCAAAGAGATGTCAGGGAGAGTGACACTGTCCCTCTCGGGGCAGCCAAGGACCAAAAGTCCCCCTCAAGGGCATGACCCAGTCTTGTAGTATTCCTTACTTTCCTCCTTCTCCAAGACGATGGGAGCATCACCATGGCAACTGAGAACTAAGCCTTCATCCTCCTCCAGCTGTTCCAGAAAACTCCTGAACAGCCAGATTTAATAAACCGACAGCATCAGTATCATTGTCATTACTACTGTGACTTAGGGAAATAAGCACTCACTGCAAAACGTGGTAATAAAAACAGAGGAATCCAAAGAAAAATGCACATGAATTTCAGTTAGCTGAACTTCCCATCTGCCTTCCTGACATCTCTCAGCATTCAGAGGGATGGGGTTCTGTGAATATAATTGTACATAATGGGAACTGTGTGATATATGCTGTATTTCTCCCCCCAACAATATGTCATGAGCATCTTTCCAAGTCAATAAACATAAATCCTCACCACAAAATCCTAGCAGCAGCCTGGAATTGGGCTTTATGGGGACACACACACACACACACACACACACCCACACACACACACTTTACTTAAGCAATCCTTTATTGATGGATATGGAGGCACATCATTTGTTTGTTTGTTTTTTAAATCATTTTTGTGGCTGCAATCATCTGCTCAGTAAATATACAAAACATAAGTGCTCACACACTCACCATCTTTCCCCAATGGACATATCCTTGGAATCCCATTTCCCCTGCGGGGCTACGCATTGTAGTCTGTGGGAAGAGAACTTACTAGATTGGAGAGTTGGACATGTTTTACATGCTGAAATGAATGCAAGAGGCAAACTGCCAGCTAAAAAGCTGGCTGGACCCACACAGTTTGCCCACAACTAAGGTTGCAAAACTGACTCCCTGACATATATCCAATGGGATTCCTGCCAAGATGGAGCCAGCAGCAATGGGGAAGGAGCAGGTTAGGGACCTGGGTCTTGCTCCCAGCTACCCTCTAACTGAGCAGCACTGGAGCAGAACCCAGAGGAAGGATGGCATCTTCATCTCCAGCCGAGAAGACACACCCACAAGAGGCGGAGCCATGTGTAGCCACACCCACCCAACACAAGACTCAGCTGAAATTCCAGAGACTTGGGAGCAGGGAGCAGAACTCAACTTCATCTCTGGTCTCGATGAGCACTTCTATCCCTGACTTAGGACGGCTCAGAGTGAGGCTTTCTCTGCTTTGTGATGGTGTGACTGTGCAGCCCAGGCAGCCATTCAGATATTACTGCATAAATGATAAGAGCCGGTCAATAGCTGAGTGACAAAACAGGCCTGTTGTTAGATGACTGCCCATCTTTGGACTCAGGTAGGTGTTCTGCACATGGTCAGAATAAGCTAGGCTTAGACGTGACCTTTGCTAGGTCAGGTATGTAAACTGTATTTCCCTAGGGCTGGAGAAATGGCTTAGCAGTTAAGGCATTTGCCTGTGAAGACAAAGGACCCAGGTTTGATTTCCCAGGACCCACGTAAGCCAGATGCACAAGGGACACATGCATCTGGAGTTTGTTTGCAGTGGCTGGAGGCCCTGGCATGCCCATATTCATTCTCTCTCTCTCTCTCTCTCTCTCTCTCCTCTCTTCTCTTCTCTCTCTCTGCTTGCAAATAAATAAATAAAATTTAAGCTGCATTTCCCACTGAAGGCACCCAGGGCTTACGCTGGACGTAACTCCACTGTAAGTTCAAGAGCACCTGTATATCCCCTTTGAAAGCTTCTACATGACCAGTGTCAACATGCCGGCAAAGAAGTCACTTGGCTGCTCCGTGCTCCATTTTCCCATCTGTATAATGGGCTTAGTATATTTGCTTCCTTTTCATAGCTAGAACACAAGTACTATGGTTTGGATGTGAAATGTCCCCCATAGGTTTGGAGTTTGAACACTTGGTCCCTAGAAGGGAAGGCTGTAGAACATTTAAGAGGTAGACCCTTGTTGGAGGATATAGGTCATTCTGGGTGTGCCTTATGTTTTTATAGCCCAGCCCTAATTCCTGTTCTCTTTCTCTGCTTCCTGTCCATGGGCGCCATGTGACCAGTGGACCTCCTGATCCTGCCACCATGCCTTCCTTCACCACGATGGACCATGCCTGCTCTGGAACTGAAATCAACTTTTCCTTCATAAATGGCTTCTTGTCAGCTCTCTTGATCACAGCAGCAAGTAAAGTCACCAATACAAAGTCACTTTCCTGCTCCATGCCCCATTTTCCTAGCTGTAAAATAGGTTTTGTATATTTGTTTCATGGCTATCTGAAGATTATGAAGAAGTTAACCACACTCCAGGACGATCCCTGTGGGGTCTTGTGCCATGGAGTGGTCCCCTCCCACAGCATCGCGGGGACAGGTGTATGTGACAAGTGAACAGAAAGGTGCATTCCAGTTAGAAGACTGGCTGATAGGCAGACATGCGACTTCTGAGGTCATGGGAGGACATGACTTCTGCTTTGCTCTCTCTCTCTCTCTCTCTCTCTCTCTCTCTCTCTTGTTTCTCATCCTGGCAGAAACCATCTGCCATGTCTTGAGGACACATAGGAAGTTGTGATTTTGACTGAGGTGCTCAGGACTCCACAATGAGTCCCAATAACCCCTCCAAGAAGGACCCTCAGTAGAGTGGGGAAGGGGAAGAGGATTATAGGAGTACAACCTTTTTATGAAAGAAAAATCAGTTGATAACATCCCCCCCCCGAAAATATTTAGTGAACCCTCTTGGGAGTGAACTTAATCACCCCAGCTCATAAGAGACCCTGAACCAGAACCCAGCACCACCACACCAGCCATGTCTGATGCCCAACACACAGAAACTGAGGTAGTGTCAATGCCTGGAACTCACCACGTTCCAAGGCCATTTGTGATATGCAAGAGACCCCCTTCTTCCCCCACCACCGCAATATCTTCCCAATACCCCACAGACTTGACATGAAGCTGTCAAATTTCAGGGTGCCCACAGACCAGGTAGGTCAGTCTGTGTGGCCTGGGGCATGCTCCTGGGTCCCACTGAGTGTGGCTTTCCCAAGCACATCGAGAAGACATGCGCAGCAGTTACCACCGGGAGCCAGAGAAGACAGCACACCGCGGCACAGGGACAATAAAGTTGGAGTGTGTCTGTCATTCCTCATTGACTCTTTCTTCCTCTTCTTGGGGCCACAGAAAATACCTCTTTCAGGACACCCGGGTGGGGGGTGACTAGGAAAAGCCAGCCTTCGGGGTATATGCCTCTGGGGAGTGGTGAGTTGCTACAGATTCTAGTTCATACCAACTGGCTCACACAGATGAAGAGAGAAGTATTCAAAAATGACAAACACAAGCCGGGCATGGAGGTGCATGCATTTAATCCCAGGTCTCGGGAGGCAGAGGTAGAACCAAGAGTTCGAGGCCACCCTGAAACTTCATAGTGAATTCCAGGTCAGCCTGAGCTAAAGTGAAACTCTACCTTGAAAAAAAAGAAAAAGAAAAACATGCCCGGGCATGGTGGTGCACGCCTTTAATCCCAGCACTCAGGAGGCAGAGGTTGGCGGATCACCATGAGTTCAAGGCCACCCTGAGACTACATAGTGAATTCCAGGTCAGCCTGGGCTAGAGCGAAACCCTACCTCGAAAAACCAAAAAGAGAGAGAGAGAGAGAGAGAGAGAGAGAAAGAGCAACACATGGTGGCTCATGGACAGGGCTGCACCAACGCCTTCTTGTGAAGGACCTTAGTCTCAGCCATCTACTGTCACGCTCTTGCCATATCCACATTGCTCTTTTCCGTACTAATTTTGAAAGTAAACTCACTTTTTTTTTGAGAGAGAGACACAGAGAGAGACAGACAGAGAGATAGGGAGAGGGAGACAGTTTCTCAGCTGCTGCCAACGAAATCCAGATGTGTCCGCCCCCTTGTGGTCAAGTGTGGCATTGCGCCCTTGCGTCACTTTGCATCTGGCTAAACATAGGACCTGGAGATTGTAACCAGGTTCTTAGGCTTAGCAGGCAGGCACCTTAACCGCTAAGCCATCTCTCCAGCCCAGAAAGTAAACTCATTTTTTAAAATTAATTAGATAAATATTTTCAAAGGAAAATCAGATGGTAAATCTGTGATTTGCTATCAGTAGAGAGAAGAGAATCACAAAAGTAGACAGTGATTGATAGAAAGCAGGTCAGTTGGCCACCGGGCATCACTCCCTGGTCACTAGTGGTCCCCAGACACACACATTGGGAAGGTGCCATGCATCACTGTGTGCCCAGGGACTTGTGTGTGGGAGGCTGTGGAAGTGCTCTGCCCCACAGACAAAACACAAGGACTGCACAAAAGTCCATGCCCAGCACTGTCCACAGCCAAGCGGCCCCAAGACTCCATGTTGGGGTGTGAGGGCCCCTAAGTGCTCCACAAGCATCCACATCTTTGCCAAGGACAAACAAGGACAAGAACTTCCGTCACATTTTTCCTGCATCCCAGGGCTCTCACACAGAAAGGAGGGGGTCCTGTGTGGCCCCATGCTGTCACACCAGCAAGGAAGGGGTCCCCGCTGGCCTTCTACCGCCCACTGCCCCTTTCAGAACTGTCCTCCAGTTGTCAGCTCCAGTTATCCCACCCTGAAACAGAGGCTGAGGACACGGCCTGGGTATTTCATAATAGAAATTGCAGGAATGCTTGGGAAATCTTATACCCCTCAAACCCAGTTACTTCTCCAGCAAAATCCATTTCAAGTTAAAAAAAAAAAAAAAAAAAAACCTGGTGATTGATGACTCTGAGCACAGAGGCCAAAAAGGATGTAAAACCAGTTTTACACTCTAATCGGTTCAGCAGATGCCGCTAGCTGCTACTTACAGGGTCTTGTGCAGCGCTCTTGGCACGCGGGAGGAGGGCTGGGCTGCCACACTTGTAGACCTGGCAAAGCAAACAAACAAACAAAATCAGAGCGGGTGAGCAGCCAGAGTGAGGGAATCGTTCTAAGTCAGGGTAACATGACATCAAATCCTGAGATGTCCCCCACAACAATCTCTTCAGCCTGTCCTTCACAAGGTCCAGACCTGCAGAGCCCACGACAGTGGCCACTACCCACACACGGCCACAGAGCATGTAGCAGTTCTGCTGTGAAATGGGCTTTAATCAAACACACACTGGGAATAAAATATCTTATTAATATTAACATCTCATTAGTATTTTTATAATGAATACATGTTACAGTCATTTTTAATAGTGTATAAAATATATTGTATGTTCAAAAATATAACTGTATTATGAATTTCAAAATTTTAATTTATTGTTACAATGAATTTCATCTATTTCTTTTTACTTTTTAATGTAGCTACTAGGGTAATTTTAAATTGTGCCTATGAGTCTTCTGACGTGTCCGTTGCGCAATGCTGTTCTAGATTTCCCTTGCAGTAGAGACACTCTATCCTAGCCTGAGGTCATCAGGCTGCGTGATGATCAGGGTCACACTCAGCTTCTTGTTTCTGGGAATGGACCACCAGCATGACCAACGCCATCTCATGTGTGCCAAGTACCCACAGTATTGTGTACTAAGTGCTCTCTACATGGAGTATCTATAGTGCTGTGTGCTAAGTGCTCCCTGCATGGAGTATCTGCAGTGCTGTGTGCTAAGTGCTTTCTGCATGGAACACCTGAAACGTCTCTTCACATAGCACCTGCAGCGTTTTGTGCAATGCACTGCTCTACATACCCGTGTGCAGTTTGTGTGGGAGACAGACTCAGGTAGACGCAGAGACCAGGAGACACAGAGGCATACAATGGGAGAAGCTACCTACACTTCCTTGCACATGGCACCACTCAGAAACCTGAAACCACCGTTTCTACGAACTGTGGTTTTGCACACACTGTTTACATTGTAGTAAACACTGGTCATGGAAGAATTTAGTAACCAAAGACTCAAAATCTTATTCCCTTTCTGTCCCTCTCCGTGCCTTAAACCCCCACTGCAGAGGCTGCTGTCCCCAGCTATAAGGCACTGTCTACACCATGTCCTCCTTGCTTTAACATGCAGACACAGGGCATGGAGGGGACGCCCAAACAGTCCACTCACCACAGTCAGAGAACTCACACCGCTTTTCTAGCTGCTCTCAAAAACCCTTAAGGTCAGGCTGGAGAGATGGCTTGGCGGTTAAGGCGCCTGCCTTCCAAGCCTAAGAACACCGGTTCCAATCTCCAGGTCCCACATTTAGCCAGATGTAAAGTGACACAAGGGTGCATTGCTGCACTTGCCCACAAGGAGGTGCACACATCTGGAGTTCATTCACAGCATCTGCAAGGCCACTGGTATGCCCTGTCTCTCTCTCTCTCTCTCTCTCTCTCTCAAATAAAAAAAAAAACCCTTAAAGTCATGTGGCTGCACCCACACACCCATAACAGGCACCTCTTCTCAGGGGAGCACAGGGGCATTCAGAGTAAAGCCCAATGCTGGGGTACCCCACCCCTCAAGTGGAGACCAGCAGTTGACCCATGCAATGCTTTAAGTCCCACCAAACTGAGCAGAGGGCAACAGTGGGGTGATGATCTGTCTGGGGGGGAGGGAAAGCCCCAACCCTGCCCCAACCCTGCTCTGGCTTCCAGAAAGCCTCCATTTCCTCCCTGAGTGCTTATATTCATTCCCCGAAGCCTTCAGCCATGAACCCACCCAGCCTAGGAAAGAAAACATTGAGACCTTCGATTGATCTTCTGATCTAGCTGGCTCCCCTCTTAGATCCCAGGACCCAAGCTAGCGGTTACCCTGGCCACCACCCGTGCCCAGGGCAGCAGGCTAGCTCCTCCCTTCCTCACTCCCTCCTTAAGAGTCTAGCTGGGGGGGGGGGCTCTTGCAACTCCTGCCTTCTTCTGTCCAAGCCAGTTTAAACAGTGACCATGCAGAAGGCTCTGAAGAGCCACTGAAGGTGCTGAGGTGGGGACTTGACATGAAATGGTGTCATCTCCCACAAGGCAGTGGTACTGGGCATTTTAGACATGCTATCCAGTGTATGTGATCACCTGGAAGAAGTCATCCTTCAGATTAGCCAGAGGCCAAGACCACGGCCAAATAAAGCTTCCTGAGCAGTGGACACAGCCCCAAGGGGTTGGGCATGAGGTGCTGTGGGAGGATAAACTTGCCCCACACCAACACCATAGCTAGTTGAAGCTTCCCAGCCAATGGGCAGATGGTGTGATGGAGCATGAGTCATGGAATTTCACAAGGACAGGGCCAGTAATGTCTATGGGAGCCAAGGCTATGAAGGAGAGGCTAAAGGATTGCCACACAAGCCTGAGGTCTTGAGGTCAGATCCCCAACACCTATGTCCATGGGAGCACACACCTACAAACCCAGTGATGGAGATAGGAGGATCCCTCAGGCTCACTGGATAGCTTGTCTAGCCAAACTGGTGAGTTCTTGGTTCAGTGAGAGACCTTGTCTCAAAGAACAAAATGAAAAGTAAGTGAGGAAGACTTCTGGCCTACTCGCAAACACATACATACACATATATGTGCCCACACATATGAACACACCTGCACAACAATCGCAAACAGATGCAAAAAATAAAAAGACAGGGGATGGAGAAATGGCTTAGCAGTCAAGGCACTTGCTTGCGAAGCCTAAGGACCCAAGTTTCATTTTCCAGGACCCATGTAAGTTAGTTGCACAAGGTGGTGCATGCATCTGGAGTTTGTTTGCAATGGCTAGAGGCCATGGTGTAACCATTCTCTCTCTTATCTCTCTGTCTCTTTCTCTCTCTCAAATAGATAAATAAGATATTAAAAATGTTTTTAATTAAAATAAGAAGACAGATGGGATGGATAGCTCTAAAGATTTATGAGGTTTCCTGGTTCCATGACACCCCACACAGGTGTGACATCCCTCTGGAGGTGTCTGAATGCAAGATAAAGGGTGAGCTGACACCATGGTTTTCCGACCATCACAGACGGAGGATACACATTTCTAAAACACCTGGAGACTTCATTTTTTGAGACAAGAAAAGTAAGATTTAAGTGGAAATCAGCCACCTTGATGCATGGGCTGACTCTAACACATAATATACAATAACTATCCAATCACATAGATTTCAATCATCTCAGAGTACAGAATAGTTTTCTCATGGCTCTACACCCAAGGTCTTAAAGCAAGATAATAAAAAGTTTGCATGCAAAAAATATCATTCGTGAAGAATAACACCATAAAAAGTACGGGATGATGGCTGCAAAGATGGCTCAGTGGTTAAAGTTACTTGCTTGCAAAGCCTGACAGCTCAGGTTCAATTCCCCAGCACCCACGAAAAGCCAGATGCACAACGTGGCGCATGTGTCTGGAGTTAGTTTGCAGAAGCAAGTGGCCCTGGCACGTGCCCACTCCCCCCTCCCTTGAAAAGAAAAGAACAGGATGAAGGGACAAAATGAGACAGCTCTGACTCCTTGATCACAGGAGTGACTTCCTTAACTTACAATGAGAAAAACACCAAAGTCTCTAAAGACAAAACGAGTTGCTCAAACAGTTCACCAGAGAGATGGCCTTCCATGCTTCTTTCTAAGAAATCCTCTCCACTTCACTCAGGACAAAAGAAATGCAAATTAAGACAATATACCACCAGGCTTGGTGACATACCTCTACCATCCCCAGTCAGCTCAGCACTCAGGAGGCTGAGCCAGGAGGATCATCCCAAATCTTGGGCTAGCCAGGGCTACAGAGTGAGACTCTGCATCAAAAAGTAAAACAACAAAAAAAGATATTATTTACTCAGACTGGCACACATGAAAGTTGAATAAAGTGGACTCATTTAGCATGAAGGGAAACACTTTCTTACATCGTGGGACCCTATGTGGGTTGGCATTTTCAAAGATGCCAGCCAGATCTGTTGTTGTGTGCCTGTCATTGTAGGTACTTGAGGCAAGAATTCAAAGTCTGACTGGACTAGAGTAAGTTTAAGGCAACTTAAGCTTAAGCTGGGCAACTTACTGAGATCTGCCTCAAAATAAAAAGTATACAAAAGAGCTGAGTGGAAACCGGCCGGCCCTCCTCCCTATGCCAGAGCACCTTAGCATTCCATAGTTTGAGGTTCTGCCCCTCCCCACAGTTCCTGACCTTGTGGCCAGCAGCCCAAGAGACTCTTACATGGTAGTAAACAGTCTCCCCGCAGCTGCAGCCATCAACGTGTGGCTGAAGTCACGTAGCTTTTCCCGCCACTTCTGTTATCTCCCTAGCAACTTCCCCCTCACGACTTCTGCCTTCCAACACCAGCCAATTAGATAGCAACCCATAAACCTCTGTATCCAATCACCTTATAGTCTGTATGTGCCTTCTCAACCTTTCTCAAGTGTTTATAAACTCACTCCCCTTTTGAATAAAGGAGCGCTGTCCATCAGACCACCTCCCGGGTGCTCACTGCCTGCCACACTCACCCGCTCCAAGACCCTGCTCCCCACAACTCCTCCTGTGCCCGGGAAGTCGGTGGCCAGTGACCCTGGGAATAGCGGGGACCCTCAGAGGAGCAACACAGCTCCACTACGACACAGACCGGGAGACAAAGTATACAGCATGCCTCATCCACTCACTGGAAAAAAGGGCACATTTCTGGAAAATACACAGAAATATCTCCAGAAACCAGACAAAAGACAAACACAAACCAGCTAAACATGGCTGACTGAGGAGACAGAACTTGGCGCCCAAGCAGATGAGGGGAAGATAAACTAACTGCTCTCTTGACCCAACATTTTCATTCTGCCTTAAACTTTTTTATTTGATTTTCAACAGAAAAGAGAAAAGACAAGTCAACACTACCCTGAACCCTCTGGGTAGGGATTGATTCCTTGACATTTTCTGCAAAATAAAAAAAAAAAAAAAGAAAGGAAAATTGAACTCACATGATGTGGGAAATAAATAAGAAATACTTTGAAGGACTAGCGTCTGGCTATGTGGCAGAGCAGCAGAAATGTTGGCCTTGAGGGAGCATCTTCCTGAGTTTTATCAGGAAATGTAAAGAAATGGCGCGAGAGTTATGTCTACTCCCAGACCAGACAGTACTAATCGATTACTACATTTTACTGCTGAAGTCAATGCTGCCTCAGAAAACTCCCTGCCCCACCCCCACCCGCCCCCACACAAAGTGCTCCACAGACACTACTGATCCAAGTCAGGTGACACACCAGCTCCTTTGAAATCACTCAGAGTGAAGGGCCCACAGAGCCAAGCCCAAGAACCGGCAAGCAGGACCTTTAGCCACACAGTCCCCATGCAGGCCTGGCTAGAGTTCTGTCTGTGCCCAGCATAGCGGCATGTCCTAAGGCTATTTTCACGTCATCTGGGTTCCTCCCAACTGTCCCCAGATCAACCTCTCGCAAGGAAGCCAGACTGCTTAAACCTCACCCGTATCCCCGCACAGCCCATCTCTGAATAGATCAGATGAGCTCTCCGGCCTCGTGCTTTGGAAATGGGAGGGCAAGTTTCGCTGCCTACTCCCAGATGTTAAAATATCTCCGCTTCTCCCCAGGGCGAAGAAATCAAAGTGGGCATGCTCTGCATTTCCCCCTTTGGAACACAACCACTTCCAGCAATTTATTTGACTGACTATGACTTCTATCACCATGTAAATTGTCCCAGGCTTTGGTGGGGGGAAGTATTAATCCCTTCTCAGTAAGTCATAAAATAAAGAAATCAATTTCAAGGCCAATTTAGTCCAAATAACACCTGCTGCCCTTTTGTGCAGCACACAATTCTCCTCTGGAATGCTGTGCGGCCTCTGAGGCATCCAGTAGCCGATTCTGAAAATGGGTCAGGGAAGATCCTGGCTCCATTTCCAGAGACCCCCAATGTGAGAGTGGGGTGCACCAAAGTACACCCAAGCAGGGGAGGGGGATACGAGCCATGCTGGATGCTGGGTACCACGTAAGATTCAAGGCATGTGTTAAACTGGGTAGCTGATTGACCCAGGGCAAGTTAACCCACTTCTCTGAGCCTCAGGGTCTGCATATGTGATTAGTTAAAATACAATGAAGGGCTGGAGAGAAGGCTTAATGGTTAAGGTGCCTGCCTCCTAAGCCTAAGAACACTAGTTCCAATCTCCAGGTCCCACGTTTAGCCAGATGCAAAATGACGCAAGGGTGCAATGCCGCACTTGACCACAAGGGGGCGCACGTATCTAGATTTCATTTGCAGCAACTGAGAGGCTGCTGGCGCGCCCATCTATCTGTCTTCCTCTCCCTCTCTCTGTCTCTCTCTCTGTGTCTCTCTCCAAAAAAAATACAATGAAAACTGGGTGATTTTGGAGGAGCATTCAACCCAATCATAGACAGCCTTGCCAAATGTTGCACATCCAGAACTACAGCTTTCCATTGTAGACGTGGTTTGAGTGGCCTTTGGTTCCCCTACCACAACCAAGGAGCCATGTGATTACAGGCTCTGTCCCCTAGGTGGCGCTGTTGGAGGCCTGGTAGGAAGTCCTGGAGATATTGGAGGCGCCATCTTGTCTCACTGTCTCTGTCTGCCCTGGGCTCATGAGTTGGTCATTCACCTGGTCCCACACGCATTTAAGCTATTGTTGTCACATCCAGGTGACATCAAGAGCTGTGCCAACGCTGGTGCCATGGCCCTGATACTGCAGACACTGAGCTCTGAGGCCCTTTCTGTCTATAAAGCTAGCGGCTTGTGGGGTTGTGTCATAGTAGTAGCGCAAGGCTGGCTAGTACTCATTGCCAACAGGTAACTAAGGCAGCCACTAAGGAAAAAGGTCCAGGAGTCCCACTGGCTTCCTGCCATTGCTAAACCACATACCTTGAATGAGGTACCTCGTCTCTGTGCCCCTGGTCTCTATCTGGAGGTGGACATCTTGATGGGAGTTAACAGCTTCTAGAACCCCCCCCCAAAAAAAAAACGCTACCTTCATCTTCCTGTGCTCTGTTTTGTTCTGAGACAGGGTCTTGTTATGTAGCCCAGCTGGCCTCAAATTTTTAATCCTCCTGCCTCAGCCTCCTAAGTGTTGTGATTACAGACATGTATCACCATGCCCAGTCTGACTTATCTTTATTTTATAGATGACAAATGAACTCAGACAGGTCAAGCAACTTGCTCAAGGTTGCCCGGCATAGAAGGGGTATAACCCAGAATGCTGAGCGCTAGGCAGTTGACCACAGCACACAGGACACTTTCCCTTACCAATATTGACAGGGACAGAGGCACACATCGAGAACACACTTGTATTTCCTCCTTTGGGCCTTCATACTAATTATGTGGCCCCTGAGCCAGGAGCTTCTCAGGGTAGATCCAAGAGCCACAGGAGCGGGAGGGAAAGACATCTTTAGAAAACTTCCTACATGGGCCTGTTCTCCCCAGCCCTCTCCATACCACTGTTGCAGCCCAGGCCACCTTTGTAAACCACACCCAAACCTTGAGCCTCAGCTTCAAGAACAAGCCCCACATTCCTGAATCCACCAGGGTAGAGATACTGTGTCAGTAGGATGTGACCACTGGGGTTGCAGGTATCTTAAAGTCACCCTTTGAAGTGGCAGTCCCACAGCCCATAGTGCTCAGACTCCAAGGTCACTCCTGTATGTGCCCAAGAGAGGTATGTTTGTCAACTTTGAAGGCGCAGAGGACAAGCACCGAGTCAGAAGCCAATGACTCTGACAACTCCAGCAAAGGGCTGGGGATGCGGCTCAGTGCTAGAGCATTTGTCATGTAGCCACAAGGTTCTGGGTTCTATCACTAGAACTGAAAAAAAAATCCCAATAAAGCCAAAGAGGGAAGACTCCCCAAATGCCTGTCAATGGATGAAAGGAAAAACAGACTGTGGCTTATCCACATCATGGAAATTCTCTTTCTTTCTTTCTCTCTCTCTCTCTTTTTTTTTTTTTGAGACAGGGTCTCAGGTGTCCTAGACTGGCCTCTAACTTGCTATGTAGCTAAGGATGGCCTTGAACTCCTGATCCTCCAGCCTTCACCTCCCAAATTACATGCCTGGTTTATGTGATATTGGAAATGGAACCCAGGGGTCCATGTATAGCCAGGCTTGTACTCAACCAACTGAGCTACATCATCAACTCCACCAGATGAACATTACTGAGCCATAAAAAGTGACGAAGCACGGGCTGGGGATGTGGCTCAGTGGAGCTGGATTCATACTAAGCAACACACACACAAAACACCGACATGCAGTACAATAAGGATAAGCCTCAAAACCCATCATTCTGAGGAGCCTCAGATCCCAGCACTCGGGTCAAGCTAGTAGAGTGGAGAGCACCTTTCATCCCAGCCCTGGAAAGGTAGAGACGGGCTGATCCAGAGGGACTACTACAACCGTGTCTACCAAATCAGTGAGCTCTAGCTTGAGGAGGGACCGTCTCAAAAGATAAAGAGGAGAACCATTACGGAGAGCGGCCAATGTCAACCTTTGGGCTCCACATGCACACACACCAATACACACATATGCCCACACATGAACACACACGTGCATGCACTCATACCAACATGCACACATGCACCCATGTGAACATGCACACATGTGCATGCACACCTACACACATGTAAGCCCACATACAAAAATAAATAACACTGAATAAAAGAAGCTGGCGATGAGAGGTGGAGGCAGGAGGATCGCGAGTTCAAGGCCAGCCTGGGCCACAGAGATCATCTCAAAAGGAACAAAAGAAAACAAATGTCAGTCACAGATGGCCACACAATGCATATTTCTGTTTGTATGTAACGCCCAGAAGAGGGCAGCCTATGAGGGCAGAGGGCGAACCTGTGCTGTCTAGAGTCACACCACTCCGTGGAGACGTGCTGTCATGTGGAGTTGGATGCACTGGTGTACATCACAGGTTCTGTGCTGACACTGGGCTATTCACAGTAGTGCAGCTTTCCTGCAGCTCTGGGATTTCATCCTCCACTTAAAAAAAAACTGAGAAAAATTAATAAATGCAACAGACCCTGACTCATATCCCTGTTTTATGCTTTTACCATAATACATATATTTATACTTATATATATACCTCAGACTTCTACACACATCTGTACAGTGCAATGAAGCTTCCCTCCGTCCTTCATCTCAAAAACCATTAAAGTTAATAGGGTCTGTAATGGGACTGTCTAATGGGGTTACTGCACTACTGAATCAAGAAAGAAGTGGGAGAAGCCGGGCATGGTAGCGTGGTAGCATGCACTTGTTATATCTCTGGGGCTCCTGCTGGCCTAAGTTGCAAGTTCCGGGTCAATGAGAGAGCCTGTCTCAAAGAGGGGATGGCCCTCCTGAGGGATGACACCTAAGCTTGTCCACTGGCTTCTACACACACACACACACACACACACACACACACACACACACGGCTCAGTGGTCAAGGTGCTTGCTTGCAAAGTCCGTGAGCCCAGGTTCAATTGTCCAGCCACCCACTTAAAACCGAACAGACATTCTTTTGTAGCTTCAAGAGACCATGGTATGCACACACAAACACACACAAACAAATAAATATTTCTTTTAAAAAGAAAGGTCAAGGGAGAGAAAAGGAGGGAAGGAAAGTTGAGAGGAGGAAAGAAGAGGAGAGACAAAAGAACACAGCTCCGCCCACGCAGTGCTAACTTCTGCGGAAGAGAAGGAAGGAGGCTCATACAACCATACAATGGCTCCTCCATATACCTCACCTATGCATGGTCCAGTGAGGACAAAGTCACTCTGCGGAGACACAGCCCACCAGGCCTGGCTGCCATGTAAGGGAAAAGGGAAATGTTTGAGCCCAATCACTAGTCTGAGAAAGAAACACTGGCTGAGCCTTGTGTCCTGAGTGGTGTGATATGGTTCACAGTGATTGTCAATCACCTGTGAGGGATTATGCAGATTAGGTTAACTGAGGTGGGAAGACCCACCTTAACTGTGGGTGGCGCCATTCAATGCACTGGGGCCCTGGGCTGTAGAAAAGGAGAGACTGGGCTCACCAGGGCCTCCAGCCACTGCAACCGAACTCCAGATGCATGCGTGCCCTTGTGCATCTGGTTTATGTGGGTACTGGGGAATCAAGCCTGGAACCGAGGTCCTTAGGCTTCACAGGCAAGTGCTTAACCGCTAAGCCATCTCTCCAGCTCCCCATACAGTTATACTCTTGTGCCCATTCTCCCCCAACCCCATTCCACAAAGCTTTGGGGTATGCCTTTTTGCCATGAGGCTCTTTCATTATCACTGTAAAGACAAACTATTATATTCACAAAAAATAAAATAAAACCACTGTAAAGACAAATAAACTATTATATTCACACAAAAAAAATGAAATAAAACTGCTCTTTCAGCCCACATGGTGGGGTGGAGTTCGTGAGGCACCGTGCCCCACACTGACTGGTGCTTTCATGGCCCCACACTGGTTACTGATTCCCCACTTAGGAGAGCCCTCAGTGAAATGGGGTGGAGGTGGGGGTAGGGAACATCAGAGTATAACCAGATTTGAATATAACCAACATGCAATATGTTAAAAAAAATAAATAGCTGGGCAATGTGGCACATGCCTTCAATCCCAGCACTCGTGAAGCCAAGGTACGAGGAATACTGTGAGTTTGAAGCCAGCCTGAGACTACACAGTGAATTCCAGGTGAGTCTGGGCTACAGCAAGACCCTACCTCAAAAACAAAATTAAATTAAACTAAAACAAAATAAAATAATGAGACAGTGTAATATATTGGTATAAATATGGCACAATGGGAATCACCATATGTTTTTTGTTTTGGGGGGTTTTTTTTGTTTTGTTTTGTTTTGATTTTTTTGGTTTTTTGAAGTAGGGTCTCACTCTAGTTCAGGCTGACCTGAAATTTACTATGTAGTCTCAGGGTGGCCTTGAACTCACGGTGATCCTCCTACCTCTGCCTCCCAAGTGCTGGGATTAAAGACATGCGCCACCATGCCCGGTCACCATATGTTACTTTGAGTGTAAGTTGGTTCAGGCACCTAGAACGAAATCTTGTGATACTTTAAAGTGGGGGGGGGGGGGGACAGAAGCCACATTCTGTTCACAAGGGCTACTTTAATATAAGCCACAAATGCCGCTTGGTTCTATAGGCCCAGCCAGCACGGAGCCCACAAGCACACAGTAGGTACCTGACAAGTGTTGACAGTTTAATTTCACAAATGGTTTTTCTTTCTCAAGCTGGGGGCTGGAGCAGTGTCTGCCTTATTCGTTTCTCTTTTGTTTTTGTTCATGTTTTAAGACAAGAAGGTCTCGTGTAGCCCAGGTTGGCCTCAAACTCCCTACGTAGCTAAGGATGATGAACTGCTGAACTTCCGGCATCGGCCTCTTCAGTGCTGCGGTTTCGGGTGTGAGCCACCCCTCCTGGTTTAGGTGGTGCTAAGTATGGAACCCATGGCTTCATGCATGCTAGACAAGCACTCTGCCCACTGAGCTATAGCCCCACCTTATCTCTATGCCTTGTAGAACCCAGCAAGTCTCTGGTAATACAAAGTGCTCTATCTGGCCTGGTATCAGTTTAAAGCACCTATGTGCTTTAGCTGGAAATAGGGGTGCAAGGCATCCCTCCCCCATCTTCCTTCAGCTCCTCTCAAGAGCCATGAATGTATGTTCCATTTACCCAGGAAGACAGACACCCCACTCCTTCTCATTGGAAACCTGTCCCAGGAGAGGTAGTGGTACACACCTGTAATGCTAGTACCCAGGAAGCTGAGGCAGGAGGATTGAGAGTTCCAGGACACTCTGGGCTACATAGGAGAACCTGTCTAAAAATACAAACAAAACAAAAACAAAATGCAAGTCCCCTGCACAATGACATCACCCTAAAGCCATGGTTCTTTAAAAAAAAAAAAAAAAAAAAAAAGTCCCATTAGTGGTATCCTGATCTTGTGCTGTCCTCACCTCTGTGGAGTCAGAGTGATGGGCCGGGCCAGCCTGGACATCTTGGTCCTGGGTCACTGCTAGAGGAACTGGATTCCTGAGACGGGTTTTGGCATACATGAGCTGCCATCTGCTCAGCAGCTGCCCAAGTCTGGGCTGCCCCTGGTGCCAGTCTCATGAGTGTGCCTTTAATTAAACTTGAGGGTAGGAGACGCCCTGCCCTGGGCCTGTAAGCAGAGCCTGGCTAGGGACAAGCCAAGAAAGGCAATGTCACCATCCTCTTCCCCAAAGACACCACACAGGGGGAGCCCAAAATACATAGGGAGCAGATGGTGACAGCTCCCACCCCCACCCCAAGGAGAACACATGGCCCAAAATGAGGGAGTTCAGGTCAGCCATGGTTCTAGCCTGATGTGTGCTGAGCCTGGCATCAAAAATAACCAAGTTACCCTGGGGATTAAGGAGGAAGTCCTCATAGCAGACAGGGACAGAATGCCACTTCTCCTAAGTCCTTGAGGATTACCTTAGCCCAGTCTGCCTTTACTAACGTCACACAGTGCCAAGCAAAACAGAGAGCGAGCGAGAGCATGTGGCATATATTTAATTGCCAAGTGTTCCTGTGTCAACTCTAGGTTCAGAGTGGGTCAGAATGGGATCCAATCTGCACATGCAGGGAAGACAAGAGAAGCAAGACAGCCACGTTCTGCCTGTTCAGGTCCAGACCAGGCACCTGTGAAAAGTTGGGGTCCTCCCTTCCCCATGCTGTGCTCCTGTGAGGATCAGGCACGGTAGGTCGGGGGAGGCAGGCAGGGTTCCCATGCCACTCCACAGGGCTTACAGGAGGATTATAGAGCTGCTGGGCAGCAGTAAAGACACTGAGTAGGGTGATGGTGGGAGGAGACCCGGGAAAGGGTCTGGGGATGTGGCTCAGTTGGCACGGTGCTTGCCTAGCATTCATGAAGCCCCGGATTCCATCCCCAGCACCACATAACTCAGACACATCTGTAATCCCAGCATTTGGGAGGTGGAAACAGGAGAATCATAAATCCAAACATATCCTCAGCTATGTAGTGAGTCTGAGACTAGCCCGGGCTACATGCCTAAAAAAACAAAAACAACAACAAAAAAAAACTAGGCGAGACGTCTTAAGATTACCCTTTGGATACAAGTCTAGAAAGGAGGTCTCCCCTAAGACAGACCCAATGAGTGACAAGAATGACAAAGGTTGGCTAAAGGGCCCATGAATTAGTTCTTTGGAGAGCCAAGGGGTGCCAGGAAGTGTGGCCAACCACAGGAGAAAGTAGGGAAACAGACCAGAGAGACCCTCTGCATTTCAGGGGTGCAGGACTGCATAAAAATTCAAGAGCAATTAAAGAATCCAGGATGCTGGGGAGGTGGGAGAAGGGAGAGATGAAGAAGGAGGACTGAGGAAGGGATTCTTGGGAAAGTGGAGGAGACAAAGGGCACAGGGAGGGCATGGGGTACAGGAATGACTCAGGAGTCTCTATGGGAACAGCCAGGGGTGCTCCTCAGGAGACATTCCTACTGGGTAAGATTCTGGGCCTAGCATTCACCTCACTGACGAATTCAAGGTGAGGATATTTCATGAACTTGGACTGTGGACATTCGGGCTGAGGGGGTGAGGGAGGTCCCATACAACAGAGCCCCATGGAGTTGTTTTTTTTTTTGTTTTGTTTTGTTTTGTTTTGTTTTGTTTTTAAATGAGCAGCCAGGACCCTTGCCCACATGGCAAGCCCCCCTTTTTTTTTAGTTTTATTTATTTACTTATTCATTTATTTGAGAAAATCAGAGACAGACAGACAGAGGAAAATGGGCACACCAGGACCTCCAGCCTCTGCAAACAAACTCCAGTCGCATGCACCACCTTGCGCATACAGCTTACATGAGTCCTGGGGAATCGAACCTGGATCCTTTGGCTTTGCAAGTAAATGCCTTAACTGCTAAGCCATCCCTCCAGCCCCGAGTTTTTGTTGTTGTTTATCTCCATTTAACTTGCATTTCCTACAAGGCTCATTACCAGTGCCTCACGAAATGGTTCCTGAAGATTTGTTATGATTCTGCTGAGAACTTTGAAGGCCTCAGAACTAGCAGCTGTCAGAAGGAAATTAATAAAACAACAAGGCCGCCTGTGTGGCAGGAGCCGCGGCGTGGGACCCTCACATGAAGCACCTGACATCCCTGCAGCGCTACCTAGTTTGAAATTGACGATTCTTTCATGCCAGCAAATAAACCCAGAAAAGTCAGACTGCCGATGGGGCTTTCCTCATGGGGTGACAGGTCCAAAGTCCCCCTTGGGTTGCAGAAAGGATATGGGAGATAGACTCTACCCCTCCTTCCTTCCCTCACACTCTTCCTCTTGCATATGTGTGCAGGTAGAACTTGATTACCAGAAAGAACAAAGACTTTTGTTCCAAATGAGGGTAGGTCAAACATCAGAAATGACAAACCCACAAAGCTTCCGTTTTTTCTAATTTAAATGCTTGTTTGTTCGCTTTTAGGGATGGAGCCCCTGGGCATATACATGCTAGGAAATGCTCGACCACCCAGTTACATCCTTGGCCCTAAGTTTTTTCTTTTTCATTTTGACACAGGGTTCCCACTACGCTGCCCAGGCTAGTCTTGAAGCCCTGGCTCAAACAATACTCCTGCCTCAGCGTCCTAGTTCTGCAACTACTGAGATACACCACCTCCTCTGGTCTCACATGAGGTTCTTTAGGTCTGGTCAAATCAAGAAACTGCCAGTGATTGTCTGTGCTTGACCTAAGAACAAGGGTGTGGTCACCTGCATGGTATTAACCCTTGCTCAGTGTGAGTGATGGGCTTTCACAGAAATAGGAATATGTTCGGTTATGAAATGCTGCCCCAGACCTCACTGTCCATGAGAGGCAATGAGAGATCTGCAGTCTACGCCTAAAGGGTTAATAGCCTCCCTGAAAACTAGAGGGAACTAAAGAGTTAATAACTGACCTTAAGATGAGGAGGCCATAAAGAATGGAGACATCCAGTTGTCCCTAGTCAACTCTGCTAAAGAGCCTATGCCGAGCAAATACCTTTGATGCCTTATCTACTTCCCCTGGACCTGCTGCTGATTCAGTCTGTTTGCCTGAGGATCCTCCTGATAAGTTTGAACCCCAACGTGCCTCAGTGCCTCAGCCTTCATCCCGCAGGAAAGCTGAGGTCTCTCGCTGTTTTCTCGCAATAAACAGTCTGTCTGTAGAGATCAAGTCCAGGGTTCTTTCTTGCTTTTCTCCTACACTTTCTTACAATGCTCGACATGCCTTTCTAAAATCAGAAAGATGAATTCTGGACCACACTGGGCGGGGGCGGGGGGGGGGGCAGGGACTGAAAACCTGTAGTGTGGCAGGAGGTGGTCAAAATGACAACATATGGAGTGCTCCCTTCCTGAGCTAGGGACATGCTGGGTGTGTGCCCAAGTGCAGGTTGGCATGGACACAGTTGAGCTTCTGTGTTATCCATTTAGTGTTTTAACATAACCACGTTAGAGGAAGGAGGCGAGCTCACCCCAAAACAGATCTATGCCTCCCTGGATCCCCTCCTAATCTGATGGGAGATCCCAATTCTACTTCAAAAGGGGACGACGTCACTCATCACAGCCAGCCAGCCTCATAGGATCTGCGTGACACCCTGAGCTGTTGTGCTCTGAAATTCTCACAACATGACCGCCTTCCCTTGGAACAGTATGCAGTTTGATAAAGACATCACCCACTGGGGTCCTAGGGCTATTTAATTAAGAAAGACTGATGGCTGGGGGCTGAGGAGATGGCTCAGTCAGGCTAGGTTCAGATCCCAAGCACCCTTGTAAATGATAGGTTTGATAACATACGTCTATAATTCCAGCTCTGGGGAGACAAAAATAGGAAGATCCCTGGGGGTCGATGGTCAGCCAGTCTAACCTAGTCTGTGAGCTGTAGGTTCAGTGTGATGATGCTGACTCAAAAAATAATGTTGGGGGCTGGAAAGATTGCTCAGTGGTTAAGGTGCATGCCTGCGAAGCCTAAAGACCCCAGTAAGGTCCCACATAAGCCAGATGCACATGGTGGCACATGCATCTGGAGTTCAGCTGCAGTGACTAGAGGCCCTGGCACATCCATTCTCACTCTCTCTCTCTCCCTCTCTCTGACCCTAATAAATAAAAATAAAATCTTTAAAAACAAAATAATGTTGGGAGCCGGGCGTAGTGCTGCCTGCCTTCAATCCCAGCCCTCGGGAGGCAGAGGTAGGAGGACTGCCATGAGTTTCAGGTCACCCTGATACAACATAGTAAGATCCAGTTTAGCATGGGCTAGAGAGAGAGACCCTATCTCAAAAAACAAAATAATAATAATAATAGTAGTAGTGTTGGAAGCAAGCACTTGAGAAAGACACCTGATGTCAACCTTGATCTTCACACATATGAGCACACGGGTACGCACATCCATACACACACACACACAAAACATACACACACACACATGTACCCAAAGAGCCGGAGTCAGATGAACCTGGGAAATGTCATGACAGTATCTGACATCAGACAAAATGGAGATGGAGTGGTGAAAGGAAAGGGTCACAAAGATGGGGGGCCAGAGAGAGAAGGCTGTGTTCAACACAAGGCTGTGAAGGGCGGTAGTACCTCCTGATGGATATTCAGGCTTAGTGCCTCTTTAATCTGGGCCCAAATGCTATAATAAGCCACTCTTGGAACTTAATAACTCCCCACAATCCAATCAATAATAGCTCTGGAAAATCTCTCGCCTGTATTTATTTAGCTCTAAAGCACTCCCACATGCAGTGCCTCCTTCCCCACACTACTGGAGTATCTGAGCTTCACTTCCTTACGAACCAGGCAGCCACTTGCTGACATGACCACCCAGAAGGGGTAAGCCTTGTGGACAGGAAGCTCTCCCTGATGGAAACGCAGGGATGGTGTGATGGTTAAGTAGTTCTGTTTTCCGGTTAGACATTCCTCTTGGGTGGATCTCTGAGGTTGCTTCCAGGAAGGGCTTTCCTCCAAAATGAACCCCGTCCCCAGAGAGGGCGGCCTCCCAGAAGGGGGGCTTTACGTGAGGAAGCTCTGGGAGAAAAGGGCCCCTTCCATCTGGCTGCCAGTGCCGTGCTGTTGGCTGGTGATGCCTTCATGTGCACATGCATCTCCCCTGCTCGGCTATCCTCCCCAGCACTGGACCAAGTTTCCTCAGCCTTCCAGCATGGACTCAAGACCAGCGGCTCTCCAGGAAGCCGTCAGGCCTGGCTTTGGACTGCTGGGGTGTCCAACGACACGGACTGAGCAGGTATCAGGTTTCTTGAAGATCAGGCCTGCAGACTGCTATGGCTGGACTGCCTTAAGTTAATTCAATAAATTCCCTTTATAATACAATTCATTCAATCAGTTCTGTTCCTCTAGAGAACCCTGACTAACCCAGAGGGCCAGGACATATGTGTGTTGGCAACAAGACAGTGTCCCCAACCAAAAATTGACATTGCCAAGTCTCATTGTTCCTGCAAATGCCAAATCTCTCCTGCATGCACCTTCAGGGGAAAGGTGCCAGAATGCACATCTTTATAGGATCACCTGGAAATGATGAAAATGATCCTTGATCATTTAAACAACTCACAGGAATGGCAAATGAATTTTTTAAAATTGCTTTTGATTTTTTTAAGCGTTCTTCTTGGTGAATATGGACTTTGGGACCCGTAAAAAGGGGAGAAGGGAGGGAGTGAAGGAGAAAGGGAAGGAGAAGCTTGAACTACGTCTCAAAGGGATTCCATTCAAAGTAACCGCTGCCAGTCCTCACCCCGCCCCCAGCCAAAGACAAAGATTTGCCACCCCGTGCAGAATGCAAACACTGGCAGCCTCTTTGCTGTGAATAGCTTCTGCCAGCTTTGGATGCCATTATTCTTTTTAAGTGAGGGAAAATGGAGTATCTTGGCACCACAAGTTCTGGGCAGTCATTCCAGCCCAGGAGAGGTTGCATTCCGTGCCAAGGAGACAGCGTTCTTGCTCCTTCCTGTTCCTCAGGGTGGCAGCCAGCCCAGTGAGGCCTATCAAGGTTGATGGATGGCTTGCTTCACAGTAGGTCTGCACAGTGTGCTGTTTCCGCCTGATCCTGCACTGCCTACCTTATAATTGTCGCTGCAGCAACAACATCACCAGCCCTGCTGGCATGGGTGTTTGCATCTCCTACTCCCACTAGGTCAGTGTAGATGCTGGGGAAAAAGGGAACCATAAATTACTATTTAAAGGAAAGTATTTGGTGGTTTGGGGCAAAAAAAAAAAGTTCAAGTTTCCAAGTTCCAGTGTACGTCCCCCTATATGATGAGACAAGCTGTACCTGCCTGACAGAGGAGAGCTAGGGTGACTGTGGAAGGGCATATGAAGGACTTGTCCATGTGACGCTGCCAACGCTGCCGGGCAAATGATGTGGGTGTTGAGGAAGGTGGTGAAGGTGATGATGGTGGTGATGGTAATTACGGAAGTGATGGTGGTGGTGGTGATGATGGTGATGAAGATGCAAGTGGTGATGAAGAGAATGGTGATGATGGTACATGATAACAGTGATCATGAGAAAGGAGATGATGAGGATGGTGAGGAAGGATCGCGGTGATAATGATGGTGAGATGATGGTGGTGGTAATGATTGCCCTAGAACTGATTCATTTTTTGGTACCTGATTTCTCAGAAGTAGAATTAACAGACTATATCCAGAGAGAGCAAGCAATTAAGGGTGTTTTAGGATGAACAAAACTTCATAATAGATGAAGCATGTCCCCTTCGTGAAGAATGTTGCCGTGACAACAGAATAATCCCAGTGTGAAATCTCTCCGCAGAGGCTGTAGAAGCTTGAGGCAGGTGCCCCTGATCATCGGTTATAAAGTGGCCACTTGTTTTCTGCCTAGTCGGGGGGTGGGGCCCGAATCCCTTCAGCATCAAGTCTGTGAGGCAACAGGATTAAACGCCACCATCTCTCCAACTCACCCGTGGCTTCCTGGCATTTCTTCCAGAGTGGATCCTTTCTTAAAGTGAGAAAAGGATATGGAGGTCTTCAATGGTTTCTTTAAAGTCCCCGGACTTCTCCACGGCAGAGCTTGGAGGCAACCAGACCAGCAGCCAACCAAGCCAGAGAAACAAAGGTCACCCCTGACGCATCCACAAAGGAGAAGCCATGATCTGAAGTCACAAGTTAAGAGCAGCCACTGAGATGTGCCACACAGGCTGGTGTGAAGGAGCAGAAGCTGTCCCGAGGGCGGGAGGGCAAGAGTCTCACACAGCACAGCCAGAGCTATGTTCCCCTGCAAGCACCACCTGCAGTGTGGTGGAGAGGTGAAACAGTACAAAGTGACTCCTGCAGACTGAGTCCTCTCACCTAGAGGAAAGGAAGCAAGTGGACCTGACGCCCTCAGAAGTCCCTTGCACCTCAACAAACATCCTGACATGGGGAGTGGAATAGTTTGGCCAAACCATCAAGAGAAAACTGGGTGGGGGCCATCTTGGGGGATCCCACCTTGTCACCTGAAATGTACAGGACAGTAAACTGACCAGATGCCCACAGAAGGGCTCCTCACATTATCCTTCCAACAGTGTTCACACCAAACTTGTCCTACCCACCCCCTTCCTCTGTGTCCTCCCAGTTTGACACCCAGAACATAACCGGAACCCACCACTGCCACTCTCCACTCTGGCCTAGATAAATACCGTTGTGCAAAATGCCTAAATATCCTCCCTGTGCCTGTCGTTGGCCATCTGGCCCTGTGTCTACATGGTGGCTGGGATAACCTTTCTTCCACTGGGTCTTTTAATACTTTCTGGCCTCCTCTGTCCACCACATCTCTGTGCCCCTTTTTCCTTCACTCAATCTGTTTCAAACCCATTTGCCTGCGCAGGTCTCTGCCCAGACTCTCTGGCTCCTCGTGTCTACGGGTTCTCTGGTTTGTATGTTTGTATTGACTGTCAGGCTCCCCCATGATGCCCTCTACTGCATAATGTTCCCAATCCTACACCAGAGACCCCAGCTGTACCCCTGGTTGGTTTTTCTTTTTTATTATTTTAGAGGTTATCTCTTTATTCTGCATAGAACATTCATTTCCAGTCATGATCGTGACCCTCAGGAGCCATGTCACAATGTCCAGGGGGAATTTAGTTATCCTGACTAAAGGAGGGGTGGAAGAGATCGGGGTGCTGCTGAACATCCAGAAATGCATAGGAGAAAAAACGACCTGGCTCAAAATGCCAGTGGTGGCAACACTGAGAACTCCTGCCTGCCACTGAATATAATGTTATTGGCATGGGGAATTCGTTCATCTGCTGTGTCTCAACTGTGGACTTGTCACTGGAAATCACAGACATGCCAGGGCAACAGCTCAGTGGGTAAAAGTGCTTGCTGAGTAAGCATGAGGATCTGAGCTCCATCCCCAGCACCCATATAAACAGCTGGGCATGGTGGCATACCTCTAACTCCAGCACTGAGCGCGGTAGTGACAGGACAGTGGCTGTGGCTCCCCGGTCAGCCAGACTGAGCTCCAAGCTCACTGAGAGCTTTATCTCAAAGAAATAAGGTGGAAAAGAATTCTCCACATGTGTGTACACAAAATATGTACATCTGTACACATACACATACACATACACACACTAAAAACAAAAGCATCAGGGAGACAGGAACGGTGGCACATGATTATAATCAAAGCACTTGGGAGGTGGAGAGAAGAATAACAGGAGTTCAAAGCCATCCTCTGCCACCTCCCCTGGGCTACATGAAACCAAGAGAGAATGAGAGAGAGACTGAGAGAGAGAGAAGCATCATGGACTGGTATTTGTTCAGCAAATGCTGTTGGTATAGCTGCGTGTATAAATAGATAGGGGAAGACACCTCACAAAAAACCTAGAGAGTTTCTGCGACATCTCGGTATTCAGCTCACCCCTCTGACACAGGGAGGAGGAATCAGAGGAACTTAAGGCTCCATACACCTATGAATTGAGTCACTGCTTCTCAAAGTCACCAGGGAGTCTCATGTGTTCCACTTCATGGGGTTTCCAGGGAAGGATGGAGAAGGCTTATACCTGCGACCCCGAACAGGAGAACAAAGTATCCATTATGAATACCACACAAGGGCTTCATCAATGCAGCGGACAAGTGAGTTTCAAGTTTCATTCTCAGGACCATGACTGACCACTTGTGTGGCTTCCCCTGGCACATAGGCGTGGCCATGGTCTTCACTGAGCTAACACAGTGATCAAAGTTCCCAAGGTCGTATGTGACAGCTAGGACCCTGGAGGTGTTATTTTGAGTGGGAAATGCAGAACAGAAACCAGCCTCTGGTTGATGCTCACCCATGGTGTTTCAGACCCTTTTATTTTTTAGGACTCCAAGGAATTTAATAAGCACAACATGTGAAATCCTTCTACCATCCGACCTGAACACATATGTCTTCCATGGCCCACTTGACAGCTAGGGTATAGCCCATTTAGCAAAGTGCCTGCTATGCAAGCGCAAGGACGTGAGTTTGATTACTAGTGCCCAGGTAAAATCCAGGGCATGGTAGCACACACCTATAATCTCAGGAGAGAGACAGGTGGATCCCTGAGTCTTGCTGGCCAGCCAGTCTAGACTCATTGGTAAACTGCAGGCCAAGGAGACGCCCCATCTCAAAGGAGGCAAATGGTGTTCCTAAGGATGATATCCAAGGCTGATCTCTGCTCTCCACAACACATGTGCTCACATGTGCACTGATACAAACATGAACATACTCATGTGTGTGCACACACACACAATGCATATACACAAATCCATCATGAACATATGAAATGTTTTTAATATCCAACATGGGTTTGTCTGTCAGCAATAGCCTGACCAGACTAGCCATAAATCACTCAGAGTGGACAAGTGATAGGCATTGACAGAGGGCTGACTGGGACTGGCATTGTTCTAAGGATTTAACAGGTAACTTGTGTCTAAACCCCCATGATAACCCTATGAGTCTGGAAGGATTATTGTTCCATTTTGCAAATGAGAAAATCCAGGTGCTGGTCTATTGTATGACATTCCCTGGAGAGACATAAAGAAACATCCATTGGGCTGGAGAGATGGTTTAGCGGTTAAGACGCTTGCCTGCCAAGCCTAAGAATGCCCGTTGGATCTCCAGGTCCCATGTTTAGCCAAATGCAAAAAGTGATACAAGGGCGCAATACTGCACTTGCCCACAAGGGGGCACATGCATCTGAAGTTTGTTCACAGCAGCTGAGAGGCTGCAGGCGTGCCCATTCTCCCTCTCTCTCTCTGCCTATTTCTCTCTGTCTCTGTCTCTCTCTCTCTGTGTCTCTCTCAAATAAAAAAAGAAAGAAACATCCATTCACCACACATACAGAGCCGGTACTGACAGACCATAAAAGGATTCCATCCAAGTCCACCTTGTTGAGCCAATGAGATTGTTGAGGTTCCTTACAGGATCCTGGGTGACTCACAGGTAACTATCCCATTGAGATGCCCCTGGAGGACCTACAGGCAGCTATGCCGTCAGGAAGCTCACCACTCCTCAAGTGCTTGCCTCTTACATAGAGGTGATTTGCAATCTTGGGGAGGGGAGGATCTCGTGTGGATTTCATTCCATCTGGGAGGGAATATTAATATGCTCAGTCTTCAAGAAGGTGACAATCACATCCAATAGGGGAAACCACTGTTCCACAAGGGCACATAGCTAGTAAGTAAGCAAGCCCAGACTGTCACCCAGAACTTCTGATTCTGTGTGAGACGCAAGGCCAGCCACATATGGGCTCAGAATAAGACTGAAATGAGAGTACAACCAACAATGAGAGGGCCCCAGTGAGTAGCCATGATGTAGTTCAGGAAAGGGCTAGGGCGTGTGTCACCGTGCTCTCTAAAATGTTTCTTTGTGAATGTCACTCTACACGGAGTGATGAAGTTTAAACTCACTCTGAATGTGGACATTTCCACTTAACTGTTGGGCTCCCTTCATTATGGTGTCTAATCTTTATGACAGCTACAATATGACCGACACCACTGGCCTTTCCCAGGATCCCTAAAGGAGGAGACAGCATGGAACTAGACACAGGTCACAAAAGAAAGCACAGAATATGGGTGTGGTGGCAAGACCTGTCATATCAACCCTCAAATGGTTGAAGAAGGAGGGTCACAAGTTCCAGGCCAGCCTGGGCTACACAGTGAAAACCTATCTCAAAGAAAATGACTCCATAGTAGAAAGAAAGGGGACACAGGATTCTAAGACCAGCCTTTCCCCTTTATAGCTTGTAATCTTGAGAAAAGAATTAGCTTCTGGAAACCTCAGTTTCCCAAGCTTAGGGTAGGAATAATAACCCTACACGGTACAGAAGAAAATTACAAGGACAGAGTTAAGATAATGGACACCTGGCGGGGCAAAAGGCCTGGCATACCAACATCAGCTACCACATGTGCTGATGAAGATGGTTAGGATCATGGGGATGAAGAAGGTGATGGCGGCCATGGTGTTGGGGATCATGACACTATGATCACAGTAGAGGATGGGGGTGGTGATGATGATGAAGAAGGTGATGATGGCCATGGTTCTGGGGATCATGACACTATGACCACTGTAGAGGATGGGGGTGGTGATGATGATGAAGAAAGTGATGGCGGCCATGGTGCTGGGGATCATGACACTATGATCACAGTAGAGGATGGGGGTGGTGATGAGGATGAAGAAGGTGATGGCGGCCATGGTGCTGGGGATCATGACACTATGACCACTGTAGAGGATGGGGGTGGTGATGAGGATGAAGAAGGTGATGGCGGCCATGGTGCTGGGGCTCATGACACTATGACCACTGTAGAGGATGGGGGTGGTGATGAGGATGAAGAAGGTGATGGCGGCCATGGTGCTGGGGATCATGACACTGTGATCACAGTAGAGGATGGGGGTGGTGATGAGGATGAAGCAGGTGATGATGGCCATGGTGCTGGGGCTCATGACACTATGACCACAGTAGAGGATGGGGGTGGTGATGAGGATGAAGAAGGTGATGGCGGCCATGGTGCTGGGGATCATGACACTATGATCACAGTAGAGGATGGGGGTGGTGATGAGGATGAAGAAGGTGATGGTGGCCATGGTGCTGGGGATCATGACACTATGATCACAGTAGAGGATGGGGGTGGTGATGATGATGAAGGTGGTGATGGCGGCCATGGTGCTGGGGATCATGACACTATGATCACAGTAGAGGATGGGGGTGGTGATGATGATGAAGAAGGTGATGGCGGCCATGGTGCTGGGGATCATGACACTATGATCACAGTAGAGAAGGGGGTGGTGATGATGATGAAGAAGGTGATGGCGGCCATGGTGCTGGGGATCATGACACTATGACCACAGTAGAGGATGGGGGTGGTGATGATGATGAAGAAGGTGATGGTGGCCATGGTGCTGGGGATCATGACACTATGATCACAGTAGAGGATGGGGGTGGTGATGATGATGAAGAAGGTGATGGCGGCCATTGTGCTGGGGATCATGACACTATGATCACAGTATAGGATGGGGGTGGTGATGATGATGAAGAAGGTGATGGTGGCCATGGTGCTGGGGATCATGACACTATGACCACAGTAGAGGATGGGGGTGGTGATGAGGATGAAGAAGGTGATGGTGGCCATGGTGCTGGGGATCATGACACTATGATCACAGTAGAGGATGGGGGTGGTGATGAGGATAAAGAAGGTGATGGTGGCCATGGTGCTGGGGATCATGACACTATGATCACAGTAGAGGATGGGGGTGGTGATGATGATGATGAAGAAGGTGATGGCGGCCATTGTGCTGGGGATCATGACACTATGACCACTGTAGAGGATGGGGGTGGTGATGATGATGAAGGTGGTGATGGCGGCCATGGTGCTGGGGATCATGACACTATGATCACAGTAGAGGATGGGGGGGTGATGATGATGAAGAAGGTGATGGTGGCCATGGTGCTGGGGATCATGACACTATGACCACAGTAGAGGATGGGGGTGGTGATGATGAAGAAGAGGTGATGGCGGCCATTGTGCTGGGGATCATGACACTATGACCCCAGTAGAGGATGGGGGTGGTGATGATGATGAAGAAGGTGATGGCGGCCATGGTGCTGGGGATCATGACACTATGATCACAGTAGAGGATGGGGGTGGTGATGATGATGAAGAAGGTAATGATGGCCATGGTTCTGGGGATCATGACACTATGACCACTGTAGAGGATGGGGGTGGTGATGAGGATGAAGAAGGTGATGGCGGCCATGGTGCTGGGGATCATGACACTGTGATCACAGTAGAGGATGGGGGTGGTGATGAGGATGAAGAAGGTGATGGCGATGGTGCTGGGGATCATGACACTATGACCACTGTAGAGGATGGGGGTGGTGATGAGGATGAAGAAGGTGATGGTGGCCATGGTGCTGGGGATCATGACACTATGACCACAGTAGAGGATGGGGGTGGTGATGAGGATGAAGAAGGTGATGGCGGCCATGGTGCTGGGGATCATGACACTATGATCACAGTAGAGGATGGGGGTGGTGATGAGGATGAAGAAGGTGATGGCGGCCATGGTGCTGGGGATCATGACACTATGACCACAGTAGAGGATGGGGGTGGTGATGAGGATGAAGAAGGTGATGGTGGCCATGGTGCTGGGGATCATGACACTATGACCACAGTAGAGGATGGGGGTGGTGATGAGGATGAAGAAGGTGATGGCGGCCATGGTGCTGGGGATCATGACACTATGATCACAGTAGAGGATGGGGGGTGGTGAGAGGATGAAGAAGGTGATGGTGGCCATGGTGCTGGGGATCATGACACTATGACCACAGTAGAGGATGGGGGTGGTGATGAGGATGAAGAAGGTGATGATGGCCATGGTGCTGGGGATCATGACACTATGATCACAGTAGAGGATGGGGGTGGTGATGATGATGAAGAAGGTGATGGCGGCCATTGTGCTGGGGATCATGACACTATGACCACTGTAGAGGATGGGGGTGGTGATGATGATGAAGGTGGTGATGGCGGCCATGGTGCTGGGGATCATGACACTATGATCACAGTAGAGGATGGGGGTGGTGATGATGATGAAGAAGGTGATGGTGGCCATGGTGCTGGGGATCATGACACTATGACCACAGTAGAGGATGGGGGTGGTGATGATGATGAAGAAGGTGATGGCGGCCATTGTGCTGGGGATCATGACACTATGACCCCAGTAGAGGATGGGGGTGGTGATGATGATGAAGAAGGTGATGGCGGCCATGGTGCTGGGGATCATGACACTATGATCACAGTAGAGGATGGGGGTGGTGATGATGATGAAGAAGGTGATGATGGCCATGGTTCTGGGGATCATGACACTATGACCACTGTAGAGGATGGGGGTGGTGATGATGATGAAGAAGGTGATGGCGGCCATGGTGCTGGGGATCATGACACTGTGATCACAGTAGAGGATGGGGGTGGTGATGAGGATGAAGAAGGTGATGGCGGCCATGGTGCTGGGGATCATGACACTATGATCACAGTAGAGGATGGGGGTGGTGATGATGATGAAGAAGGTGATGATGGCCATGGTTCTGGGGATCATGACACTATGACCACAGTAGAGGATGGGGGTGGTGATGATGATGAAGAGGGTGATGGCGGCCATGGTGCTGGGGATCATGACACTGTGATCACAGTAGAGGATGGGGTGGTGATGAGGATGAAGAAGGTGATGGCGGCCATGGTGCTGGGGATCATGACACTATGATCACAGTAGAGGATGGGGGTGGTGATGAGGATGAAGAAGGTGATGGCGGCCATGGTGCTGGGGATCATGACACTATGACCACAGTAGAGGATGGGGGTGGTGATGAGGATGAAGAAGGTGATGGCGGCCATGGTGTTGGGGATCATGACACTATGATCACAGTAGAGGATGGGGGTGGTGATGAGGATGAAGAAGGTGATGGCGGCCATGGTGCTGGGGATCATGACACTATGATCACAGTAGAGGATGGGGGTGGTGATGAGGATGAAGAAGGTGATGGCGGCCATGGTGCTGGGGATCATGACACTATGATCACAGTAGAGGATGGGGGTGGTGATGATGATAAGAAGGTGATGGCGGCCATGGTGCTGGGGATCATGACACTATGATCACAGTAGAGGATGGGGGTGGTGATGATGATGAAGAAGGTGATGGCGGCCATGGTGCTGGGGATCATGACATTATGACCACAGTAGAAGATGGGGGTGGTGATGATGATAAGAAGGTGATGGCGGCTATGGTGCTGGGGATCATGAGACTATGATCACAGTAGAGGATGAGGGTGGTGATGATGATGAAGAAGGTGATGATGGCCATGGTTCTGGGGATCATGACACTATGATCACAGTAGAGGATGGGGGTGGTGATGATGATGAAGAAGGTGATGGCGGCCATTGTGCTGGGGATCATGACACTATGATCACAGTAGAGGATGGGGGTGGTGATGATGATGAAGAAGGTGATGGCGGCCATGGTGCTGGGGCTCATGACACTATGACCACAGTAGAGGATGGGGGTGGTGATGATGATGAAGAAGGTGATGGCGGTCATGGTGCTGGGGCCCACAGGGGAGATGGAGACAGAGACAGTTGTGGAAATGGTGATAGAGACAAAGGAATACAATCAGGGCTGCATGTGCCTCCCCATCTTGACTGTACAGTTCAGTGGTGTGGCTAGATGCTCGTCTTCCTCCCCTGGCTGCAACTCCATCTGGCTTCCTTCACTTCCTTACAAGACTGCTCAGTTCTTAAACACTCAATGTGAGAGTCTCTGTTTGACATTTTCACTTCAACTAATTGTGAGACTCAGCGTCTTGGGCTGAAAACCGAATGTCTTCTGCTGGTTAAAGTGACAGAGAGAACAGAAATGTGTGAGGGTGTTTGGACTCCCAGCCAGTGAAACCACTTCACTCTGATGAATTGTGTCGTGTGGAAATCAATCCAGGTCACTTAGGAGAACAACTTGGTATTCAGTGTCCAGATGAATCACTCCTAATTTATTATGGGCAATTTGATTAAATACACAAGAAAGGAGTGGAGTCGATGCAAGTGTCTGCGGGTGAATTGCCTGGTGGCTCATTTGTGAGCTTTGCTAATGCTCAACAAAAAAGAAGCCATTTCATAGTATTCCAGAGCTAGCCAAGGGCTTTATCCCTGCGGCAGTCAATAGTGTGTTTATTCTTCCTTTTCTTTAATCTCTGAGAAGCAGGGCAAGTTACAAGGAAAAGTCAGCAAACATCAAGAAAGAGACCAGTCTGTCAAACTTCCCCTTAGGGGGAGTTTTGTGTGTGAATCAACTTTTTGTCACTGTAATAAAATGTCTGATAACTTAAAGAATTTATCTTGACCTAAGGGATGGGTGTGTCCAACCTGTAGTCCGTAGGTCATGTATGGCCAGTGATAAGCTTGGCTATCGCCCAACACATATTGTAAGATTCCTTAAAACAACATGAGATATTTTTGCATGTACATGAATGTGTGGTCCGTGTGCATGCGTGTGTGTGTATCGGGTGAATTTGTGCACATGAGTGTGAAGGCTCGAGGTCAATATGGGGTGTCTTCCTCAGTCGCCGCTCTCCCCATTGTCCTCTGAGATGGGATCTTTCAACAAATCTAGAACTCACCCATTTGGCTAGACTACCTAAGTAGCAGGCCCCAGCCATCCTCCTTCTCCGTCTCCCTAGTGCTGAGAGTACAGATAAGTGCCATCACACCTGGCTTTTGGGTGGGAAATAAGGATCTGGACCCAGGTCCTTAGGCTTGCATGGCAAGCACTCTACCCATTGAGAGAGATCCCCAGCCCAATATTATAAGGTTTTTTGCAGCTCCATCACACTGTTCTCAAGCCTGAAATGTACAGGTGACACCACTATGTTGCAGTGTCAGAAGTTTGGACGTGTCTGGTATGGATTTCACAAGTGTCGGTCCACGGTCAGTAGCACCCAGTAGGGAGACAGGACATCGCAGTGGTGGGAATGAGTGGTGGGAACTTCTCATCCTATGACATTCAGGAAGGAGGGGGGAGAGAAACAGAGGAATGAGATACAGTAAGAAGAGGGGAGGGCTGGAGAGATGGCTTAGCGGCTAAGGCGCCTGCCTCCTAAGCCTAAGAATGCTGGTTCCAATGTCCAGCGGTTCCAATCTCCAGGTCCCACGTTTAGCCAGATGCAAAGTGAGGCAAGATCACAATGCCTCACTTGCCCACAAGGGGGCGCACGCATCTGGATTTCGTTCACAGCAGCTGAGAGACTGCTGGTGCGCCCATCTCTGTCTCCCCCCCTCTATCACTCTCTGTCTCTCTCTCCAAAAATAAATCAAAAAATAATTTAAAAAATTTTTTAAAAAGAAGGAGAGGGGGAAGAAGTCAGACACAAGGTAGACCCTTCAAAGGCATGTCCACAGAAACCCACTTCCTCCAACTCATCTTGCCTCCTGACAGTCCCCTCAGTTGGGACCTTATCAGTGAAGGAGGGTAATGGGGGAGGTAAATACCCTCACGCTGCAATCACCTTTTTTAAAGACCACCAGCAGGGACCCGCCTTCAGAGGACACTTCATATCCAAACCACAGAAGCACTCTGTGGTCATTTGAATGGGACAGTGTCAATGGATGGCTCCATAAACTCAGGTGTTTCATTATCAAACTTGAGTTTGCAACTTCAGCCCCTAGCAGGCAGGTTCCTGCTGCAGGGGGCATTTTCCTGGGAGCAGATCTAGATTCCAACTCCAAGGTCCCACATAAGCCAGATGCACACGGTGGCGCATGCGTCTGAAGTTCGTCTGCAGTGGCTAGAGGCCCTGGCGTGTCCATTCTCACTCTCTCTCTCTCTCCCTCTGCCTCTAATAAATAAATTAATTAATTTAATTAAATCATTTAAAAAAATAGAACCAGGAAGGAAGTGGGAGAGGAGGTCTATACCACTGGGTACATGAATCTCCACATCCCTAGTAACAAACACAGACATGCTATACACATAATGGCTACCTTGTACCATATCTTACAAAGTCATACAACTATTATGAATTCAGCTTTTTAAATGCCATTGTTGTCATTTACTCAACCAAAGAGGTGACACCATCCAAGAAGGGAGCCAGAAGGCAATACTCAGTGGGAGAAAATGAAAATGTAGCCCAGGAGGAGGGGCCACCAGAGGAAGGAGACATCATGGGAAGCAGACAAACTCTTATTTCAATGTCCTTTTTGTGTCCTTGTTTGTGTATACATATGTTTGTGGCCATATGTGTGGGGGGTCATGTGCGTGTATGTAAAGCCCACAGGTCAATATTAAGTATCTTCCTCCGTTGTTCTCCACTATAGCAGACAGCTTCAGGTTCACTGAGACGAACTTCCAAACCAGGCACAGTTAGGGAGGAAGGGATTTATTGAAGCTTACAGATTCCGGGGAAGTTCCATAATGGCAGAAAAAGCTGGCCTGCTTTCACAGGACCAAACACAGAGAGCAAAGCCACAAGCCAAAAGCCACACAGCACAGCACACCTCAGGAACTCCAGCTAGGCACACTTTGCATATCTTTAGATTGGAATCTCAAACCCACCACCACACCTTAAGATCCGCCCAGTGACACTGCCTCCAACCAGGTGGCTTCAGATGCACACTACAGTCTAAACATGGAATATATTGGGAGCCATCAATTCAAATGACCACATCCACCTTATCTTTTTTGAGACAGGGTCACTCACTAAACCTGAAGCTCACTGATTCAGTTAGATAATCTAGCCAGCGGGACTCAGGGATCCTCCTGCCTCCACCTCCCCAGTGTAGGGATTTCAGATGTGAGCCACATTGCCCACATTCTTTTTTTTTTTTTTTTTTTTTTTTTACACGGGGTCTGTGAAACTCTGGTCCTCAAGTTTGCATAGCAAGCATTTCACTCACTGAGCCATCTCCCTACTCCCTCCGCATACAAATACTTTTTTTTTTTACAAGTATGTCTCAAGTACTTGGAGCGGTAGATAAAACTGACATGGTTCCTAACCACAACTAGCTCATTGTCTTTTCCACTGATGGACAGAAAACACCTATGACTTGTGGTGGCAAAAGACAGAAAGTACATCAGTGGCTGCCAAGAGCTGAGGAGGAAGATGGGACATAGGAGGTAATGGATGAAAAGTTGGAGGTTTCTTTTGGGGAGATGAAAATATCATTGAATTGATTGTGGTGATGGTATCACCACTGTGAATTGAAACCACTGGGCTGTACACATTAGTGAATCCCGTGACTTGTGAGCTACATCTCGGTAAAGCTGTTACTTAAGGAGGAATAATAAAAGCCGTAGCACAGAGAGGCAGGTGTCTCATAAGCATGGAAGTATGGCCAGCTGTCTAAATTTTTGGACAGACCCAATGACTGCCCAGGGAACTGGAGCATTCAACCACGTCTCTGGCTGATTCTTCATCACCAACCCAGGCAACTCAGACTCTCTGAACAAGGAACTGAAGAGAGGTATCCTTCTGGTAGAAAATCAATGGATTTCAAGTCTAAGAACCCCTTACTATGTGTTATCCTAGTTAGTTTTTGTCACAGTGGCCAAAATACCTGACAGAAACAACCAAAGGGGGACAAAGATTTATTCTGATGAACAGTTTCCAAGAGTGAAGTCCCCGTGATCACTTGGTCTCAAGTTTTCTACTCAGGCAAAACATCTTGGTAACAGGAGCACAAAGCAGAGAACTTCCCACCCTGTGGTTGTTTCAGTCAACTCTTTGCTGCTGTAATAAACATCCAACCAGTCATAGTTGATGCGGAAGAAGGAGTTTATTTCAGGTTTACAGACCCAGGGGAAGTTCCATCAATGCCAGAAGCAGCTGGCTCCCTTTCATAGACACAAGCAGAGAGAATCCAGCAAACACCAAAAGCAGTAAGCACTAACCACCAGAGCTCACGCTGCTCTCTCCACACCTTTGGAATGGAATTCAGACCTAACTCCAAAAACACCTTAGGGGTGGATGCCAGAATCAACACCCCTTGCTCCCCCCACCCTGGCAGTGACACACCTCCTCCAGTGGGGCGGCAGGAGACCCAAGTTACAAGTTTAATTTTTAATAAAAAACCTGAGGGCTGGAGAGATGGCTTAGCAGTTAAGGCACCTGCCTGCTAAGCCTAAGAATGCCCGTTTGAGTCTACAGGTCCCACGTTTAGCCAGATGCAAAGTGACACAAGGGTGTAATGCCACACTTGCCCACAAGGGGGGGCAGAAGCGTCTGGAGTTCGTTCACAGTGGCTGAGAGGCGCGCCCATTCTCTGTCTCCCTCTTCCCCTCTGACTCTCTCCAAAAAAGAAACCTGAGTCTATGAGACCATACATTTACACTATCACATGAAAACTACCACAGCAGCTGACCAGGAAACAGAGGATAAGACCAAAAAAAGGAACCAGCCAGGAATAATATAGCCAAGGAACCCTCCCCCAGTGACCTACTTCCTCCCACTTGATCCTACTTCCTATAGTTTCTGGAACCTTCCCAAATATCACTACCAACTAAGGACCAAGTATTCAGGCCATGGATCTGTGAGGGAACATTTCATATTTGATCTGTAATGCTTGCCCTGGAAAAATAAAATGAAACCAACGAGGCCAAGTTGTGTGATTTCAAATCCAAACCAACCCTGACACCTTCTTCTCTACCTCTGTTTTTCCTCCTCCTCCACTCCTGACCCACAGCTCTATGTACTCCTGGTGGGCCTAGGTGACCCTGACACCCACATGCACCATCAAAACCTGGAACTCACACATAACCAAAGGTGGCAGGGCCAAGAGTTTCTTTCACCGAGCCCTGACCCTGACAACCCCAATGTCTAGGAGAAAGGTGGTTTTTCTCAGGCAGCTGTCTGGCTTCTAAGTAGAATTGCTGGCGGCTCCAGGTCGAACTTGACAGATCACTGCGACCGCCAATTACCACGCTTTGCCACGGATGGTGTCCTCGGAAATCAACTTGGACGAGGCAGAAATAAATCCGTTCCATCAAATCCTTCTTTGTCCAGAATGCTGAGAGGTCGTTCTAACCTTGCCAATGAGCTCAGAGAGAACTCTGCCTTTGAGCTAGAGAGGAAATAAGTGCTAGGATTTCAGAGCCTCTCACCCTGGGCATGAAAGACAGTGGTCTTCATGCCCACAGACCCACAGGGGATGCATAAATTCTCTGATGATGGAACAGATTAACTCAGTTCCTCAGAGGATGATGATGCACTTGGAAGAAAAATTTCCATTAATTCTAAGGTCATAAGCCTAAACTTAAGTTATAAAAAAAAATCAAGTTCAGGTTCTTTGAGTCCTTTCTACTAAATTATACTGAGGGTTAAACAAATGCAACAAAATCTACTAGCTTCCCCAAGGAAGAGGGCAGATGGTCCAGTACAAAAGACCAGGCACCTTATTGAGATAAGAGAATTAAGAAAAGCCCCAGGGCAGAGAGCATGTAGGTGTATTGTTGGCAATGGTAAGCTACAAAGGTTTAATATTAAAACAGAATTGGAAATGCATTCAAAGCCTTCTATGGCCAACCTTTCCCTGATGTCTGACATGACCTGGCATTCACATAATGGGCTTCCTTTGTACTTTTTCTTCCCAACTAATTAACTTAGAATATTTCTGTTAAACAAGATCTACTTCCAGAAATGTCTATGAGGCAGAAAAGCCCAGATCATGCCTGCTTCCCACTATCTGGTACTCAAAAGACACAATTAAGGATTTGAAGCCGGGTGCCAGGTGGTGCAGGCCTGTCCTCTCAGCTATTGGAGAATGAAGCAGGAGGATCACACGTTCAAGGCCAGCCTGGGCAACAAAGTGAGTTCAAGTTCAGTCTTGGCAATGTACTGAGGCTGTGCCTCAAAATAAAAAGTAAAAAAGTGTGTAGCCGAGTGTGGTGGTGCACGCCTTTAATCCCAGCACTCGGGAGGCAAGAAGTAGGAGGATCGCTGAGTTCAAGGCTACCCTGAGACTACATAGTGAATTCCAGGTTAGCCTGAACTAGCTTGAGACCCTACCTCAAAAATAAATTAATTAATTTAATTAAATTAAAATTAAAAAAGAGTTCTGGGGCTATAGCTCAGGGGTGGAATGATTGCCTGGCATGTGTAAGGTGCTGGGTTCCATCCCCAGTACTGAAGAAGGAGAAGGAGGATGGGGGGCGGGGGGCAGAAATGAGGGGGAAGAACAAAGAAAAAGAGAAGGAGAGAGGAAGGAGGAGTAATAATTAATTTTTGGACTTGTACAGGGAGAATTAAATGAAGCTATATCTCCTCTTTTCCCCCAGATCTTTTCACACCACATAACTGTGTGAATAAGGACTAAGAATTAGACAACATGATTTAGTTTTTGTTTGTATACAGGTCATACCCATGGACCTTAGAGGATTCTAGACCCATTTCTTGGAAATACTGATGTATATATTGTCCCTTTCAAGGCGTAAGGATGGAGCAAAAAGCTGTTTTGCCCCCTCTTCTCATGCCCTCTGCCCTGAGGAAAGGGATAGTCGCAGTATCACACTGAGGAAGACAGAGTTGATAGGAGGAACCTGGGAGTTTATAAAGCCCACATCAGAATGAAACCTTTGTGAATTCCCTTTCTCTTCATGCAGGTGAGTGGTGCATTTCCCGTTTCTCTTGCTGCTGGTATTAATTTCCGCCTTCTCAGGAGGGCAACATAAATGATACCATCCTTAATGTTCACATGCATCTCTACACCAGAGCCCAATGGCAGATCCAAGACTCAAACTGCAGTAGACCCAGACAAAAGAAGACTTTGGGCTGGAGAGATGGTTTAGCGGTTAAGGCACTTGCCTACAAAAGCAAAAGGATTCTGGTTCGATTCTCCAGCACCCACGTAAGCCAGATGCACAAGGTGGCATATGCATCTGGAGTTCATTTGCAGTGGCTGGATGCCCTGGCACACCCATTCTCTCTCTGTGTCTCTTTCAAATAAAAAAAAATGTATTTTTTTAAAAAGGAAACTTTAAACACACATGACTCTTGAAATCTTTGGGTAAAAATGGGAGCAGAGAAGCAGAAGGTGAAAAATAATTTGTGTAATCAACCCTACTGCACCCCCACCAAGGGGCCATGGCATGTCAGACCTCCTGGGAGTGGCCCTAAGATGCAGATATGTAGGAATCCAGGTCCGTCCCCCACCAGCTGTCATCCGCACAGAAATGAAACAAATGAAATGGATCTGAGTCCCTGAAATGACACGGGAGCTGTGGGAGAATCATCTGCATGATCGGGGCATTCTGCAGGAGGCAACATATACACTGAGTTTAAGAATGTGGAAAGAAAGGAATGTACTTATAAGTCATTTTTTGCCAAGTGAGACAAATTCTTAAATTCCTCGTCCCCCTGTGGCCAGGGAGACCCCAAAATAAACAAACAGAAAAATCTAGACAAAAACAAATGCTAATAAGAAAGCTTCAAGTGAAAAAAGGGGGGAGGGGCAGGAGAAGGAGTTGGGAATGGCTAGACTCCAGTGGACAGGAGTCACTGACAGAGCCTGGAGTGGCGGACCAGACAGAAGTCTTAGTGGGTTCAGGAAGTGATATGCAGGGCCGGGGCTAAGGAAACTCAGGGATTTTATAAGCATCTTTCTGGTTGTCGAGTGTCAGCTGCATGACAGGAGGAAAGGGGAGTCATGGAGGGTTAAGATTATGTAGGCAAATATGATCAGAGCCAGAAAGTTTAGTCACATTCTAGGACCGTAAAGGAGAAAAGTGAAGGTGGATTCCAGGAGCTGAAGAAAAAGGCCCTGCGTAGCTGGTTCCTCCGGAACAGGAAACCAGGCCAGCTTGTGGCCCTACATCCTGTGGCCAAGCTCTAGTCCCGCTGGCTCTTGAGGCCATGGGTTTCCTTTCTTAGAAGCAACTCTGTGGCCTTGTTTTGCTTGTTTTAAGCGTTTATAAATAAGTCAGTTTCCTAATTTATTATCCCATCCACCACTGCCATATTTCAGATTCGGAGCTCGCAGCCACACCATATTCTAAAAGGGAGGGCTCCTAAGGCATAGTTTGCCATGGTCCCTAAGGAGGTCCTAACGGAACCGATAAATCTCAAAAACCCACAAAGCCAGCTAGCGGAGAGTGGGAAGGGAAGACCCAGGTGCCTCACCAACCAGGTCCCACTGGGGAAACAAACCTCACCCAGGCTGTCAGCATGTGAGAAGCGTGCATTCCAGTGGGCATGGCTGTGTATACCGAAAGCCCAGTCCTCTGGAGGCAGAGGCAGGAGGACCACAAGTGTGAACAGACTGGGCTGTATAGCAAGTTCAAGACCAGCCTGGGCTATATAGCAAGAACCCCTCTTGTTAAAAAAAATAAATAAAAAGGAGCCAGGCGTGGTGGTGCACACCTTTAATCCCAGCACTGGGGAGGCAGAGGTAGGAGGGTTGCCACGAGTTTGAGGCCACCCTGAAACTACACAGTGAATCCCAGGTCAGCCTGAGCTACAGTGAGACTTTACCTCGAAAAATCAAAAGAAAAAAAAAGCTTGATTTTCTCAGGTGCCCCAGGGACCAACCCTTGCCAGCTAGGAGTCCTGTGGCACATAACCATGACAGTTGCAAAGCGTTTGGCAAAGTATGGCCAGTCCTGGGCCACGAGGGGCATCCTCCCAGCATGCTTCATAAGACTTGGAAAACTTGCTGACTGCAAAGGCAGGGAGTGGGCTCAGGGTTTGGGGTTCTCATAGGCAGGGGCATAATGCCAGGATGACCATCCAAACCAGACACAGTTTAGGGGAGGAAGGGATTTATTTCAAGCTTACAGATCCACAGGAAATTCTATCAATGGCAGAAGAAGTTAGTTTCCAAGCAGAGAAAGAAATCAGCCCCAGCCAGAAAGCACCAAAAACAAGCAGCAGCCAGCAGGGAGCACCCCACAGCTCACACTGTTCTCTCTACACCTGGGGCTGGAGTCAGACCGGCCCCCAAACATACTTTGGGTCTGGCCCCAGGATCTGCGCCCCCCTCCCCAGAGACACTTCCTCCAGCTGGGCAGCTGGAGACCCAAGTTACAAACTGAATAAAACACCTGAGTGAGGCTGGAGAGATGGCTTAGCGGTTAAGGTGCCTACCTGCTAAGCTTAAGGACGTCCGTTGGATTCTCCAGGTCCCACGTTTAGCCAGATGCAAAGTGACATGAGGGTGACATGCTGCACTTGCCCACAAGGGGGCACACACATCTGTAATTCATTCACAGCAGCTGAGAGGCTGCTGGCACGCCCATTCTCTATCTGTCTCTCTGTCTCTCTTTCTCTCTCTCTCTCTGACTCACTCCAAAAAAAAAAAAAAAAACACTTGAGTCTATGGTGGACAGACATTCACATTTAAATCACTGTAGGGGTGCCGACAAGTTCTCATCTTTGAAGCTCTGACATATACAGGTGATTGAGGACACCTACCTGAGAGTTCAGACAACTGTGTGTGTTGTTGGTGGTGGAGGTACTGGTTGTGGTGGTGGTGTGTGTGTGGGTTCGTGTATGTGCACACGTGTGTATTCAGGTGAACATGCGTGCACATGCATGTGGAAGCCAGAGGACATGCAGTGTCATTGAAACAGGGTCTCTCGTTGGCTTGGAGTTTATCACATAGGCTAAACTGAAGCCTCAGTGAGCCAACTCTCTCCATTTCCTCAGTGCCGGGCTTACAGAAACCCACCACACCTTGAATGTGTCCCTATTACACACCTCAGTTAGCACCGAGGGCCCTGCACAGAGAGTCACAGTGCTCAGTCCTCCCAAGGAGGCAGGGCTGGCAAAGGTGATTCCTGTGCAAGGTGCTTTGGGGTGTTTAGTAATCAGTGCTCAGTCCTCCCAAGGAGGCAGGGCTGGCAAAGGTGATTCCTGTGCAAGGTGCTTTGGGGTGTTTAGTAATCAGTGCTCAGTCCTCCCAAGGAGGCAGGGCTGGCAAAGGTGATTCCCAAGGAGGCAGGGCTGGCAAAGCCTGTGCGAGGTGCTTTGGGGTGTTTAGTAATCAGTGCTCAGTCCTCCCAGGAGGCAGGGCTGGAGGTGATTTGGGGTGTTTAGTAATCAGTGCTCAGTCCTCCCAAGGAGGCAGGGCTGGCAAAGGTGATTCCAGTGCTCAGTCCTCCCAAGGAGGTGATTTGGGGTGTTTAGTAATCAGTGCTCAGTCCTCCCAAGGAGGCAGGGCTGGCAAAGGTGATTCCTGTGCTTTGGGGTGTTTAGTAATCAGTGCTTTCCCAAGGGGTGTTTAGTAAATCAGTGCTCAGTCCTCCCAAGGAGGCAGGGCTGGCAAAGGTGATTCCTGATTCCTGTCCTCCCAAGGAGGTGGCAAAGGTGATTCCTGTGGGGTGCTTTAGTAATCAGTGCTCAGTCCTCCCAAGGAGGCAGGGCTGGCAAAGGTGATTCCTGTGCGAGGTGCTTTGGGGTGTTTAGTAATCAGTGCTCAGTCCTCCCAAGGAGGCAGGGCTGGCAAAGGTGATTCCTGTGCGAGGTGCTTTGGGGTGTTTAGTAATCAGTGCTCAGTCCTCCCAAGGAGGCAGGGCTGGCCTTCGGGCTAATCATTGCTAGCCACTCCACTAAACATGTCTCTTAGACACAGGGGCAGCCGTGTCTAAGAACTGAGCTGTCATCTCCCTGTTATCAACAGGCAGGAAAAAATATATATATACATATATATTTAAGTTTTAGAAAAGGGGAGGGGAAGATAAATACTTTCTCATTCTCTGAACTAATGTCAAATGGCCTGGAATCGTTGCCTCTGGGAACGTGAGCCCCAGAACAAAGTAGCCCTTCATCTTCCCTGTCTGACAGCTCAATTTCCGCAGCTACAGAGAGGAGGGGTGGGCCCCGTGTGACTGTCACTGCTGGCCATGAGAACCCTTTGATAACTCTGTAGATGGCAGGCTTGGAACAGCTTACAGACAGAGCAGAGCCTGTGTTCATGTAACCAGGATGGCTCCGCAGAACTGCACGACCACAAAGGCAAATGTGTTCTTTAACGCACAAGAGTTCGTATTTCCCCAGTACCAGCTCTAAAGCTCCAGCTTATGCATAAACCATCACAGTGACACAGAGGGAAAAGAGTTGTCCCAGTCTTTACTCTGACCCATCAACAGAGTGGCAACGGGAGCCACTGGCATTAAAAGGTGTAAAGTTAGGACTGGGGAGCTTGTGCAATAGGTAAAGTGCTTACTTTTCTTGAGTTCAATCCTCAGAAATCACATTACAAAAAGCCGGGCATGGTGGCCCACACCTATAGGCCCAGTGCTATGGTGATGAGACAGGAAGATTGCTGGCCAGCCAATCTAGCCTATGTAGGCAAGCTTTAGGTCAATGAGAGAGCCTGTCTCAAAAAAGGGGGGGAGACTGGAGAGATGGCTTAGCGGTTAAGGCGCCTGCCTACTAAGCCTAAGAACACCAGTTCTAATCTCCAGGTCCCACATTTAGCCAGATGCAGTGACGCAAGGGCGCAATGCTGCACTTATCCACAAGGGGGCTCACACATCTGGATTTCATTCGCAGCAGCTGATAGGCTGCTGGCGTGCCCATCTCTGTCTTCCTCTCCCTCTGTCTTCCTCTTCTCTCTCCCTCTCTCTGTCTCTCTCTGTGTCTCTCTCCAAAAAAAACAAGGCCCCAAAACATTGTTGATACCCAAAGAATAACACCTAAGGGTGATACTAGGCCTATACACATGTACACGTACCTGAACACATAAATATTCATGCCCGGTCCCAACACACAGGTGAAAGCTATGCTGGGCCTGGTGGCACATGCCTATCAATCCAGTTACTCAAGAAGCTGAGGTAGGAGGATCTCAAGTTCTTGGTCTACCTGGGATACACAGAGAGTTCGAGGTCAGTCTGGGCAATACTGTGAGAACCTATCTCAAAATAAAAAGCAAAAATGGGCTGGGGATGTAGCTTAGGGTTACACGTGAATCTCTGAGTTCAATCCCCAGTACTAAAAAAAAAAAAAAAAATTAAATTTAAAAAAGTGCAAAGTTTTGCCAGGTGTAGTGGTGCATGCTTTTAATCCCAGTACTTGGCAGGCAGAGGTAGAATCACCATGAGTTGAGGCCAGCCTGAGACTACATAGTGAATTCCAGGTCAGCCTAGGCTAGAGTGAGACCTTATTGCAAAAAAAAAAAAAAAAAAAAAAAAAAAAAAAAAAAAAAGGCAAAGTTTTAAAGTATCTAAAAATGCTCAACTCCCCTTTATAACATTTATTGTCCCTTTCCCCAACATAGGCTGCAGCCGTGGGGCCAGTTTGCCCTGGCTCTGACCAGTCCCTGGCAGCAGGAGGAGACATGAAGTGGGCACACAGGGCAAGAAGTAGGTAAGCTAGGGGGAGGGGCTGTACATACAGGAACGTGGAGCCCCCAGAGCAGCCATACCACCAAGCATCCCCTCCCATCCTGGATGAGAGCCTCCCATGGCCGCATAGGTGGAGCTCATTGTGCCTTGACCTGCTGCCTTCTGTGGACTCTATCTTTCCCTGAGACCACGTCATTGCATACAGTGGCACAAGCGACCCTGAGATCTCAGAAGAGGGTCTGATGATCATCACCAAGCCCTTCCTTCTGTGGAGGAATGTCAACAGGCCCAATCTTGAGAAACTCTTGTGAGCTGTTCCAGCTGCTTGTAATAAAGCTGGCAATAGTTGTTTACTGCTTCAGTGTGGAGGAATTTGCCATACAATATAGAGAATGCCATCTTTTTTGGAGGGGGAGAGAGACAGAAAGAGAGCCAGAGAGAGAGGGAGAGGAAGACAGAGATGGGTATGCCAGCAGCCTCTCAGCTGCTGCAAACAAAATCCAGATGCGTGCGCCCCCTTGTGTCAAGTGCAGCATCACGCCCTTTTGCATCTGGCTAAACATGGGACCTGGAGATTGGAACCGCTGGAGATTGGAACCAGTGTTCTTAGGCTTAGGAGGCAGGCACCTTAACCATTAAGCCATCTCTCCAGCCCGAGAATGCCATCTTTTTTTTAGTTAGCCATCCATCTGTCCATCCATCCACACAACCATCTATTCATCCACTTATTTATCTATCCTCTCATCCATCCATCCAGCCAGCCAGTGAAGCTACACCTTCCCAAATTTCCAGAACCTCCCAAAAGAATTCCATGAGCTAGGGACCAAGATCCCAAGATTGTAAATAAATAAGTAAATAAATAAATATTGTGGGTCATGAACCTATATGGGGCTCTGTAATGGAATGTGGAAGATAATAAGAAATTTGGCAATAGTAAAAGTGTTTCTGAATTTGCAACAATGAAAAATTAATTCCATATCAAATAATGAATATAAGATATTGCTGGTCACATTCACCCACATTACATCACACAACTTCCCTGCAGTCTTGGCTTGGAACTCACATTGTGCTCATGACATCACACCATGCAGTGCCCAAACATTGCCTGAAACACCTCTGCTTGCACTGGAGTCTGTTGCACATGATGAACAGCAGTGTTTGGATACAGAAACATTTTAATATATACTTGGACAGACATATTCCTCAGCCTGGCAGCATCACATTAGCATATCTTTGAATTATGTTGGGATGTTTGATTTTAAAAATTGTCCTGAGCCATATATATATATATATATATATATATATATATATATATATATATATACATATATATATATGTATATATGTATATATGTGTATATATATATACTGAATTTTGGCTTCGTGACAGCACAAAATTTCCAACTATTTCTGGAATGGCCCTGTGGTAGTTTGAATAGATGGCCCCCAATATATTCATTGTTTTATTGGTTTGTTGTTTGCAGTTGCAGCCACCTGGCTAGAGGCAATGTCACTGGGTGGATCTTAGGGTGCAGCCCTAAGGTGTGGTGGTGGGTTTGAGATTCCAATCTAAAGATATATAAAGTGTGCCTAGCTGGAGTTCCTGAGGTGTGCTATGCTGTGTGGCTTTTGGCTTGTGGCTTTTCTCTCTGTGTTTGGTCCTGTGAAAGCAGGCCAGCTTCTTCTGCCATTATGGAACTTCCCCTGGATCTGTAAGCTTCAATAAATATCCATCCCTCCATAACTGTGCCTGGTCTGGAAGTTCTTCTAAGCAAACCTGAAGCTGTCTGCTACAGGCCCTAAGCATACTTCTTCCAATTTATGCCACATCTCTTATATACAGTGGGATTCTCAGCCCCAATGATTATAAAATCAAAATAGTCATCAGCTTTGAAAAGCACTGACAACACTGTATATCTCACAGTATCAAATACTGAAATCAAGATATCAACCAACTCCTAAAAAACCACTAAATTTCCTATACTTCCAGTGATTCAGCTTGGCTTTCATTCCCTCGGTAAAAAGAAGCAAGCTTCTTCATTAATATGCAAACCTGCTTACATCTTTCATAGATGGGAAAACGTGTGTATGTATACCAAGGAATTGTTTTCAAATAAATTCTGTATGCTTCATTATCAGTACATGTTTGCGTTGCCTACCTGTGTTACATACCTATATACCTGGGGTCACACAAAAGCAGTTTCTGCACAAGGTGATTGATAGTGGAAAAAGTTGGACCTGATCCTCTGCTTTTTGTTTTTTGGGGTTTTTTGCTCTTTTCAAAGGCACTTGCATGTTTACCATCAGTCCTACAGTAACCCTGTTTCAAGAACGTGAATTCATTCCACTGGAACAAATCTATTTGGGAGCATCGTGAGCTTGAGCAAAGCACACTTTGCATTTTCTTACGCACTACTTCCTCTGCAACAAAGACTGGGTGAACGCAGAAAGCTGTAAGCAGCGGAGAATAGACACAGAAATGTGCAAGCATTTCCTCACTCACAGACCTGTGCATGCAAGCACACTCAGCTCACACCCATCCACAGCCAGGGCTTGTAGGATTCTGCTGACCTCAATGGCCCTGCTCTGCTACTCATGGTAACTCACAAACTGTCTTCTATCCAGTGGCCCACAGCCACATCAAACTTTGGTTCTTCAAGTCAAGGTAACATTCATTATGGTATGTTTAAAATGTGTGTGTGGGTATGCGCGCCACATTGCACGTGTGGAGGTCAGAGAACATGCCTCAAGGTGTCTGTCCTCTCCTACTTTGTGAGACAGGATCTCTTGCTGTGGTAACGTTCTAGCTGGCTCACAAGCTTCTGCTTCTCCTGGCTTCACCTCTCATCGGTGCACCACTTTGTGTCCAGGTTTACCAGGTGCTGGGGAATTGAACTTGCAAACAAGGGCTTTCAACTGCTGAGTCATTTCTCCAGTCCTATTTTTTTGGGGGGAGGGCGGTTCCAGGTAGGGTCTCACTCTGGTCCAGGCTGACCTGGAATTCACTCTGTAGTCTCAGGGTGACCTCAAACTCACGGTGATCCTCCTACCTCTGCCTCCTGAGTGCTGGTATTAAAGGCGTGCGCCACCACGCCCGGCTTCCAGTCCTATTTTTTAACATGCATAAAACTGTGCTAGTATTTTTATTAGATTTCTGATGTGTGTGTACACACACATGCAATATAGTATATGCACAGATTTATGCCCGTGGGGCACCTCATATGCTTGCCAGTTGTGATGGACTGCTTGCCTGCGGTGGCTAGGAGTAGTGGAAGATAGGGGGCTTACTCCACTACTCTATGGCCTGGTGTTTGTTTGAGGCTCGTTTCTGGAGCTTATAGGGCTTCTTTGATTCTAAGGTCTCTGCTCCATTGTGGGGTTGGGGTTATAGGCACACATGTCCACACACAGCTATTTGATGTGGGATCTGAAGATTTGAACTTGGGCAGTTCAACCTGGGCCTTGATGCTTGTGCAAGAACTGCACTTATTAATCACTGAACCATCTCTCTAGCACATCCACTCTATTTTCTTAACATTTTATTTATTTATTTATTTATTTATTTATTTATTTATTTATTTGAGAGAGGGGGAAAGAAAGGTAGAGGGAGAATGCTAGAGAGAGAGAGAATGGATGCACCAGGGCTTCCCACCACTGCAAATGAACTCCAGATGGATGCATCTCCTTGTGCATCTGGCTTACATGGGTCCTGGGGAATCAAACTGGGGTCCTTTGGCTTTACAGGCAAATGCCTTAATTGCTAAGCCATCTTCTCCAGCCTACATCCAGTCTATCTTAAGACAGGGTATTTCAGTGGCCTGAAACTCAGCAGTTAGGCTAGTCCAACTTGCCAGTGAGTCCCACGAATTCTATCTCTGCCTCATCGGTGCAGGAGTGACAAGTGTGTGCCACCATGCTCAGCATTTTTACAAGGATTTTGGGGATCAACCACAGGTGCTCGTGCTTGTGAGGCAAGCACATTACCAACTCAGCCATCTCCTGGTCCCCATTTCTTTCTTTTTAAGATGCCAACAAGAAACTGGAATCTTTGCTGTATCCAACCCATTTTTCCCATCTGGTTCTACCATGGAGTTGTGCATCACATAATGATTTTCAGGGCTCAGATCATATGGCAGTGAACTAAATGAATCTTTCTCCTCCTGACCACATGCCCCTCCCTGAGAAGCTTGCTGGCTAAGTCATTTCTTGCCACAGCATCCCTGAGTGCTCACAGCTGATAAAGCAAGGTTCCTGCTGATCAAGGTCACTCCACAGAGTGTAGTTCAGGGGTGCTGTAGCTTGAGGCAGCAGTGCTGGTTTCCAGCTGGGGGATACAGATGAGAAAGCTCATACCAGAACAGTGGAGTTCAGAGAGTGGGATAATGTGATGGAGGTGTGTGGAGCCTGGAAAGACAGCTCTGGCCTCTTGTACACACTAATAGTACTTCAGGTCCTTCCCAGTAATTTTCCCACTTGCTTTTGGGCACTTCACAAATAACCATCACAATGAGCAGCAAAGGAGAAGGGAACACAACAGGAAGGCGGCCTGTTCATCTCAGAATGCAAGGGTCCCTCTGGATGCAGAGCACTCTGGGGACAGGATCCGAATACCCAAGCTTTGCAGCTATGTTAGCATCTTCCAAAAGGACATCACCCTCCACCTTCACTACGGGCAGGAGACCTATCCTGGAAAGAGCACAGAGCAGATGTACACTACGAAGGCTGCTCCTGAACTGGAGAGATGGCTTAGCGGTTAAGGCGCCTGCCTGCTAAGCCTAAGAACCCGGTTCCAATCTCCAGGTCCCACATTTAGCCAGATGCAAAGTGACGCAAGGGCACAATGCTGCATTTGCACACAGGGGGACGCACAATCTGGAGTTCATTCACAGTGGCTGAGAGGCTGCTGGCGCCCATCTCTATCTGTCTCCCTCTCCCTCTCTGTCTGTCTCTCTCTGTGTCTCTCTCCAAAAAAAAAAAAAAAAACATTTAGAAGGCTGCTCCTTGGCAAAAATGATCACAGGTAGGCGGAGGGTTAGCTGTAACTAAGGAAAACCGCAGCTGCGGTGGGGAGCTGGAGCTCCTGACAGCCAGAACGCCCTTCTGTGGAGAAACAGCCTTGAGCTGCAGTTAGCTTGTTCCCACTATTTCAGAAAGAAATTAAGGTTCCCGGGCACTTTCCCACAAACGTGCACTAAGGAAAGCTCCACACCCTCAAAACATCTGACGTCATTGTAACATCACTTGCATTGTGGGTTTTGACACCCTCCCCAATTTGTGATCATAAGAGAAAGAAAATACCCTAAAAGGGAGAACTGATACACCATGATTTGGGAAGGAGAAAGGGCCCAATGAATATGCCACTTACCTCATAAATATTCATAAATCTTCTTTAAAACAGACAACACAGAACCCATTCCAGGAGGCACACACATTTGGGTTAGCCCATTTCAATCTCTCTTTGGAGTGTTTGCCTTGCTTTGCTAAATAAACTTTGCTTAAATTGTCTGTGTCCCTCAACTGAACACATTTAAATTAATTATGCAGTTCACTGTATGAACATATTGCATGTTGGTCACATACCTGCCAGGTCATACCCTTAGATCCTCTCTCCCCACCCTCTTCCACTGAAGGCCTGCCCTCCTCAGTAGAGTTGTTGGTATTCATTGAACTTTCAACTTAGAGAAAACAGACTTTTTAGGATGTTAATCCTCTGTCTTCTCAGATTGCCAGCTCTCTGAATAGAGTGTGATTTTAAAGATAAATTTCCTCTCTCTGCTCATTAGCACTTGAAGTGACAGGCAGCAATGAAGTCTGGTGGTCTGGTTTCACAAGCCCCGGTGTGGTCCTCCCATCTTCTTCCTTATCCTTGCTGTGGTCAGTTCTTACCTGATCCAATGATCTCAGCACCATTGACTGGAAAGATAATTCCTCAGAGAAGACCCTCCTGCCTGTTCCACTAACCTCGCCATTTATCTTGACACAAAAACCATGCCATCATAATTGACTATAACATAATAAATCTTGAATTCAGATAATGTTAGCGCTCTGTTGCAGTCAGGTTTCTGCAGTCAGGCAGAAAACGCCAACCAAGAGCAGCTTGTGGAAGAAAAGGGTTTATTTTGGCTTACAGACTTGAGGGGAAGCTCCATGATGTCAGGGGGAAATGATGACATGAGCTGAAGCTGGACATCACCTCCCTTCTGGCCAACATCAGGTGGACACAACATCAGAAGAGTGTGCCAAACACTGGCAAGGGGAAACTGGCTATAACACCCATAAGCCTGCCCCCAGTAATACACCACCTCCAAGAGGCATTAATTCCCAAATAGCTATCAGCTGGGGACCTAGCATTCAGAACACCTACGTTTATGGGGGACACCTGAATAAAACCACCACATTCTTCCCCTAGCCCCCATAAGTTGATAACCATACACGATGTAAAATACAATGCATTCAGTCCAACTTTAAAGGTCCCCATAGTTTTTATCAATCCCAATGATATTCAAACATCTCTATAGTCCAAGGTCTTTTAATTGAGCCATAATACAAAAAAAAAAAAAAAAAAAAAAAAAAGGCATTGGGCATAGCAAAATCCAACCAATACACGATTTAAAATAAACAGGGCAAACATCAAACTCTGTAGCTCCAAGTCTAATAACTCTAGTTAAAGACAAGTCTCCAAGTCCGATATTTCTAACCAGTGACAAGTCTCTGGAGTTCCAATTCCACCCCTCCAGCTAGGCTACTCACAGTCTGGGAAATTTCATCCAGTGCTGGCAGCTATTCCATAGTGCTGACATTTCCACTAGGTGTCTCCACCACAACCCACGGTTCATCCGCATGGCTCCATTGGGCCTCCACGCAGGCATCCAGCAAACCTGCTTCACACTGCCCATGTCCATTTCCAATCAATAAAACCATATTGCAAATTCAATGACCCTCTCTCTCCTACATTTGTAGTACCAGGTGGGCTACCAACTTGTGAATCCAGGGGGGAATAAAGCAGACTCTGAAAAACAGCAAACTCTTTCAGCATTCAGGCCCCTTCAAAAGAGTCTGTATTCTTCCTGTTGTCCTAATGCAGGTCAGCTGGGCCAACATCAATGGTTGTAATCTCTCCAACGATTGCACCTGAATGGGCAGCAGTTTCAGCCCAAAGATTTCATTTCTTTCTGTGCCAAATCTCTCTGCTCATACCAGTCCATTTCTACACAATGCAACCCTGAGCAAGTTCTCCGTACATGGGCATGGCAGCAAGCCTCTCACACACCACAAACTGCTTCTAGCCCAATCTAAGCAAAGCTCTTTCTCACCTCCATAAGCCAAACTCCACAGTCCATAGTTCCAATTGCATTCTGACCAGAATAGGCCATTGAGCTGCATAGCACTGTAACACATCTCTTAGGCCAAAGTTTCAAATTCATCCACATTCCTCCTGTAAAGCACTTCCAAAAGGCCAAAGTCACACAGTCAGGCCTCTAGCAGTAGGGACTCTACTTCTCAGTACCAATTTTACTGTTGCAGTCAGGTTCACATTGCTAGCAGAAAACAGCTGACTAAGAGCAGCTTGTGGAAGAAAGGGTTTATTTTGGCTTACAGGCTCGAGGGGAAGCTCCATGATGGCAGGGGAAAACAATGGCCTGAACAGAGGGTGGACATCACCTCCTGGCCAACATCATGTGGATAACAGTTACAGAAGAGAGTGCCAAACACTGGCAAGGGGAAGCTGGCTGTAACATCCATAAGCCTGCCCCCAACATTACATCACCTCCAGGAGGCTTCAATATCCAAATTGCCACCAGCTGGGACCTAGCATTCAGAGCACCTAAGTTCATGAGGGACACCTGACTCAAACCACCACACCCTACAACTTTGTTATTTTAAAGGTTGTTTTGGCTATTCAATCTCTTTCATTATCCATATAAATTTCAGAATCACCCTGTCCATTTTTCCCTGTCACCCCTCAGCCTGACCCCACAACACACAATGGTCTTGCTGAGATTCTGTTGAGTTGGAGATCAGTTTAGGAGAGCAGAAACCATAGTGGTTATCACTCTTTCTTATTTATAACGTCTCCCTGTCTTTTTTAGTCTTTCGCTAAGTTCTCTAATACATGCTTCGTGGCTTTCAGTGAATAAACTTTATGCAGTCAGACTTAGAGTAAGGATGTTATATTTTTTGGTGTTACTGTGAATGGTATGTTTTACTTCCATCTCTGCCTGCTCCTTCCTAGTATGTAGAAACACGATTACCTTTTGTATGATGATCTACAGCCCTGCAACAGTGTAAAACTCTCTTATCTTTACAGATTATTTTGGGTAGGAGGTCATCGGATTTTCACATAGATCATCTTGTCCTCTTCAAATAGAGACAGGTTTATTCTTTCCACTCTGGGTGGTATTTGTTTATCTTGCCTCATCACCGTCACTCATTCCACCACAGTGCAGGGCACGAGTGGGGAGAGCAGGCAGCTCTTCTGATTGCTGTCTTGGGGAAAACGTTCAGCCTCTCACTGTTAAGTCTGCGATGATGTGGACTGCAGAAAATAACCTCCTAGTACTTATTTGATTTTTTATTAATATATTTTATTTTATTTTTATTTTATTTCATTTATTTTATTTATTTATTTTTGTTTTTCGAGGTAGGGTTTCACTCTAGCTCAGGCTGACCTGGAAGTCACTATGTAGTCTCAAGGGTGGCCTCGAACTCACAGCAATCCTTCTACCTCTGCTTCCCAAGTGCTATGACTAAAGGTGTGCAGCACCACGTCTGGCCTAGTATTTATTTGTTAACACTTTATTTTAAAATCAGATATGGAGGTAAGGTTGACAAATGCTCTTCTGTATCCATTGCAATAATCATGTGTTTTTCACTTTGTGTTTCTTTTTTAAGAACAAAAACTTTTGTTTATTTGCACATGGGTGTGTATGGGGGCACATCGAGGCCTCTTGCTTCTGCAAGAGACTCTTGTGCCACTTTTTTCATCCAGCTTATGTGGGTAGCTTGAGAACTGAACCCCAGGCCAGAACCTTTTGCAAACAAGCACCTTTTAACCACTGAGCCATCTCCTTAGCCCCACTTTCAGTTTCATGATAGAATGAGTTATATGCATTTTTTTTCAAAGATAAGGTTTTACAAAGCCCAGACTGGCCTTGAACTAGAGATCTTCCTGCCTCAGCCTCCTAAGTGCTGGGATTATGGATGTGTGCCACCACACTCGGCATATAGTCTGATCGTGTTGTATGTGTGTGTTTGGTGTGCATGCATGTTCACATGTGTGTGTGGAAATGAGAAGTCAAGGTGGGATGTCATCCATCTTATTTATTGAGATAAGTCTCTCACTAATCTAGAAGCTCACTGGCTTGGCTGGTCTAGCTAGCCAGCTTGCCTTGGGGTGAGGTAGTTGAAATCTCCTGTCTTTGTCTTCTGTGGACAGATGGGCCCCCATGCCCACACAGCACTTATGTTGGTCCCTAGTCAGAGTGAACAATGCCTATCATGGGAGGTCGAGCTGTTCCTCCCAGAATGACTTTAACTGAAAAGGAACTCTTTGGTTAGATGTATTTAATAAAATGCCTAATTAGTAAAATAAAAAGAATTAAAGACAGATAAAAAGGGAAGTTAGGTGCCTGGTTCCCTAACCCATCACTTCTCATTTTTGCATAAGCATATGCATATGCACAGGTCTGTGCGCGTGGTGGTCACAGAAAACCTCAGCCTTTGTTCCTCAGGTTCCATCGACCTTTTTGTGAGACTGGGTATCTCATTAGCCTGGAGTTCACCAATACAGCTAGACTGACTGGCCAGCAAGCCCCTGGAATCCTCCCATCTCCTTCTCCACAGGTGCTGGGATTACAAGCATCTGCTGCTAAACCCAAATTTTTTAATGTGGGTTCTGGGCATCTGAACTCAGGTCCTCATTCTTGCAAGGCAAACACTTCAGTGACTGAGCCATGTCCTCAGCTTCCAGCACTTCTCATCTAATGCACACAGCAGTCACCCAGCAGGGGCTTCTTAAGAAAGCAAGGGTGGGGTGGGGAAGAGCTTGGATGCTGTATTTCACAAGGTCTCAGGCAGCACCGATCCTGTGGGTCCACAGGCCTCATGGGGAGCAGAAAAGACCTGGATTGTTCTCAGAAATCCAGATTGATTGCCAGCAATTCCTATGTAATACTTCTAAGTCACACCCAGAAACATATGGCTGGTGGTGTTTATGTTTTGAAATAAACATCCCACTACTATGTAGCCCAGGCTGGCTACCAGCTGACAATCATCCTGCCTCAGCATTCTGAGTGCCAGGATTGTAGGGATGTACCACCATTGTGGTGTTCTGAATGCAAATTGTCCCTCACAGATTCATTAAGTGTTTGACTACTTAATCACCAGCTGATGGCATTGTTAGGAAAAGCTGTGTAACCATTAGGCAGTGGAGTCTTGCTACAAAGGAGTGTGTCACTGGGGATGGACCTTGAAGTGTTATGGCCCAAGTGTAGTTTTCTCATTCTGTGCTTCCTCCCTGGTGATGTGCCAATGTGAGGCAGCTTCCTGCTCCCACCATGCTTTCCCCTCCATGATAGATGTCCCCCTCCAACCTGCAAACTGAAAATAAACCCTTTCCTTCCTTGAGCTGTTTCTGGTTGGATATTTTGTCCCAGCAACAAGAAAGGAACTGACAGAATCATGCTGCCTGGCAAAATCTTGATACTTGACAAACCTTCCAGGTGGTTCTGCTGTGACATAATCTAGGCAGTGTGAGGGGATACCACTCCAGTTCAGCATCTGTGTGTTTCTCAAGTTTCACTAAAGTGCTTCTTTCAGATTCAGATCAATGTCATCATAAATAAATATAAAGCATCCCTCCAACTGTGTGTATTGGAAGCCCTGGAATTTGATTTGTGTGCCACACATTACACACAAAAAATACACTCCTGTTGTGAATCATGGAGAAGGGATTTGGGCTGCTTTGCCCTCCTCATAATATTTCGTAGTACAGTACATTGTAGAAATTATAAAAGCTGTTAAAACTGGGGAAATGGTTGCGTGGTTAAAGATGCTGGCAAGCCTGCCATCCTGAATTCAATTCCCCAGCAACCACATAAAGCTAGGCACAAAGAAGCACACGTGTCTGTGATCCTAACAAGAAGACTCTGCCTCAAGCAGGGAAGAGGGAGAAGACAAATGTCCTGAGATTGTCCTCAGACCTCCACAAGTACACTGTGGCATGCCCCCACTCATACACATGCATACAGATAACAGATATACACACATTATGAATTTTTTCAAAAGAATTAAAAAGCTGTTCAAATGATTTCTGCCACTGTTTTCCAAGTGTCTGTGATCACGGAGCCATCTACCTTCTCCTTCAGGACAGTGAGCAGTCTGCAAGCCGAGTCTATATGGCTGGAACAAGTCCATGCTCTAGGGTGTAAACAAGCTATTATATACAGATATTGTAGCAGGACCAAACAGTGTCCAGGAGTCTAATTCTTTTAATTTTAAAAACGTGCTGTGGCTTCCTTTGTCTTACTGCTCAGCACTTCTATTTAACATCTTTCTTCTCTGCCAATGAGCTTTAGAAAAGAACTATTAAAGAAGATTGGCAGAAATGAGAATAGCAGACAGAAATCTGGACTGTAGTATAATGACTTTGATCTTGGTTAAATGCTAAAATGTACATTTTTCCAATCAGAAATAATTTTACCCTGTCAAGCCACAACCCTCCATACAACTGGCATAGAATGCTTGTTTACTTCTTCAGTGTTCAGTTCCCAGTTCCCTTGTGACCACAAGAAAGTCATTTTAAAGGTTCCTTGTCATTTTTTTCCCAGTTAGAAGTGCAAGTTTACAAGATCATAATGCTAAAAAAAATATATAGATCTAAGAATTCTAAGTTTGAATTTCGTTTCTTTTTTATTGCCCAACATAAGAACATCATCTGAGGAAAGGAAAGCATGGAGGAAACCCTCACTATTTCCTCATGTTGGCAAGTTAACTGTTCCACCACTTGCTCAGGAACAAGGGTGGAAATGAGCTGGGATCTAATATGACCCCACTTGCAAGGACTGAAAGCCAGGCTCATGGGCACTTTGCCATGTTCCTGAGATTCCTGGGGACTCACTGCCCCCACACTTGAGGCAAGCATCTGGAACCACACATTTCTGAAGGCCCCAGCACACGCATGGAAGTCTGAAAGACCGAGCTTCTCTGTCCTTGAGAAAACTCAGTGGATGCTAGGATCATCTATGGTGGATGGTGCTGCAATAAACATGGATGTGGGGCTAGAGAGATGGCTTAGTGGTTAAGGCACTTGCCTGCAAAGCCAAAGGACCCAGGTTCAATTCCCCAGGACCCAGGTAAGCCAGATGCACAAGATGGTGCATACATCTGGAGTTCATCTGCACTGGCTGGAAGCCCTGGCTCACCCATTCTCTTTCTCTCTACATCTTTCTCTCTCTCTCAAATTAACAAATTTAAAAATATGGATGTGCAGATACCTCTGTGGCAAGAAACAGTCCTTTTGGATATATGATGAGCAGTGGTGTCGCAGTTACCTTCTCATAGCTGGGACAAAACGCCAGGCCAGAAGCAAGTGATGAGAGGAGAGTGTTTGTTTCAGTTTGCAGTTGGTTTGGGGACATTTCATCATGGCAGACAAAGCAAGAGACAGCCTCTGTGCAGGGCACATATCACATCTCACAGTGGCACATTTACTGGTCTTAGAGCTAGGCTACATTACACCAAAGCCAGCCCCGAGCGACAGACCTTCTCCAGTAAGGCTCCACTTCTCAAAGGCCCCACAACATTCCAAACTGCCACCAGCTGGGGACCAAGTATTCAAAACACTTGAAGTTGTGGGGGACATGTCACATTCAAACCACCACACTTCGTCATAGAGAAGTTCCATTTCAGGGTTTTTCTCTAAGCAAACGTGTACTGATTTTCATAGTGGTGCACCCATTTGGATTCCCACCAGCGGTGTGTAAAGGCACCTTGTTCATCCTAGTCTCATTATAGCTAGGTGCAAATGCATGACTAGCTTCAGCCCATCAGGCACACCCACACTGAAGTGTGAACTGAAAGCCGGGAATCAACCAATCAGACACATCTTTACTGGAGTGTAAGATGAGGGTGTTAGATGCAAAAGGCAGTAGGGACAGGTGGTAGCACCCTGCAGGGTCAGTTCAGTGGTGGAAGCCTCCAAATTCTCCTGTGTGCTGTCATCTCCTCCTGTGAGACCCCCCCCAACACACACACACACTCTCTCTGAGAAACCCCTCCTCCTAACTGCCCCCATCACCTTCACTGCACTTGTAGAGACAAGACAAGAGCAATTCCAACGCTCCCATCTCTGGGCTCACCCAGTGCATTCTTATAAACACACTACACCATGAACTTTCAGAACTAGTAGGAGAGGCAAGCTGAGGATGTAGCTGAACTGGCAGAGTACTTGCCTAGCATGCGTGAAGTCCTGGGTTCCACCCCCAGCACCACATAAGTCTGGTATGATAACACACACCTATTATCCCAGAACTCTGGAGGTGGAGGGAAGATCAAGAGTTCAAGGTTATCCTTACCTAGATTTGAAGTTCAAGGTCAGCCTGAACTACATAAAACCCCGTATTGCAAGAAAAAAAAAACACTACATGTTGGATGACATATTATGCACCAGACACCACTCTTAAGCGTCTTAAATACACTGATTCATTGAATTGTTAAGACTGTCCCTTAATGCCTGAAGTGTTGTTAGCCCCACTGCACAGCTAAGACTTGAAGACATTAATCTACATGTCGAAGGCCACTCAGACAGATTGTCACAGAGCCAAGACTCACACATGGTTCTTCAATAAAGTCCTTCAACTTTATCCCACCCTAAAAGGTACTTGAGGCATGAATTCAATAGTGAGCAAAAGAAATCCACTTGTTCTTTTCCTGGGCCTTCATGAGTACTCAATTCTGCTCATCCAGACTACAACATCTTTTGTATCAGGGAGTCCAACCTGTGGCCCATGGGCTGCATGAAGCCCTGGTTACAAGCAGCTGGATACAAGGTATACAAGCAGCTGGATACAAGATCATACCTTTTTGGTTGTTTGTTTGTTTGTTTGTTTGTTTGTTTGTTTTGTTTTTCAAGGTAGAGTCCCACTCTAGCTCAGGCTGACCTGGAATTCACTATGTAGTCTCAGGGTGGCCTTAAACTCACAGCGATCCTCCTACCTCTGCCTCCCAAGTGCTGGAATTAAAGGTATGCACCACCACGCCCGGCTTTACTTGAAACGATATAAGATGTTCCTATGATTTTTGTGTGTGTTATTCAATTGCTTGGTCCTTGAGCATGGACTGTGTAGAGGACAACATCATGTCACAGTGTCACATGAAATAAACATATGGATAACCTCACAACCCACAGGTCACATACAACTGTATCACAGAATGCACGTGAATGGCCGTCAGAACTGCCCGCGAACTCTGGCCTTATTTCCAGTTCTCCTGCTGTCATCCATTCTTTGACAAGACAAAGTCCTGTCTGCCCTGCAAGACACGTGCTCTTACCCTGCCCTGCTTCTGTGCTGGAGTCACAGCAGGCCCCAGACAGCCCACAGTATGCTGCCGGCCAGCTCCGTCACCACCCTGGGCATCATCTCTCAGACACGGAGGACAGTCCACCTGTGAGATGCCCTGCCTACCTCACGGGCCTTTACCTGGATCACCTGGACTGTGTGTTTTTCTAAACATCCACCTGGGGGCAGGAGTTTCCCCATCAGGGATAGTTCCACGTCCAAGGACATTTGTAAGAACAGTTTTGGTCATTACGACTGTGGGTAGGTGTGCACTACGGACGTTTAGTCATACATCAAGGCCAAGACAGCCATGGGTCATATGAAGCACCCCACAACATGGACTTTCTAACCACAACACCCACACTGTGAGTGTTAGAGACTCTACCTTCCTCAGAAATAATGTCCATGGAATGCACACCTACAGTAGCTCAGAGGCTGTAGGGATGGGTGACACCACACATGATAGTCGGGTGATCTGGCTTCACACAGTGACCTGCCCCACTTTGTATCTGATTGACCTTGTATAAACCACATTTCTGAACTTCCGTTCCCAGCCTCCAGTGAGACCGTGGGCCTGTCTACACAGCTAAGGAGAACAGTAACAAGAAAAAAGCCAGGAAAGCAACAGGCATGCTGGGCACCCATCCAGCAGCTGCACCACTGTGACCAAACACGTGTGAGAAACGACTCAGAGGCAGGATTTCTCCATTTCAGTTTCAGAGGTGTTAGTCCCTCACTTTGGGGAGGGAGCGGCAGAGCAGATCATATAATGACAGCCAGAAATCAGAGGAGTGTGGATACAGGAAGAGACCAGGGCAAAGGAGAGTCCCCAAGGACATGCTTTCCAGTGCTCTACCTCCTACAAAGCAAGCCCAACCTTCTACCTGTCACCACCTCCCAGCAAATGCCCTCCTATTATGAACCCATCAAATGACTGAGTAGCTCCTTAGCCCTCAGGATCTTACTATCCTTGGAAATGCACTCAAGACACTCCCAGATGTGTGCTTTACTAATCTTCTAGGTGTCTCTCAAGCCAGTCACACAAGGAGGGCAGTCAGCAACAAGATGGTGGCACATATCTGTGTCCATCTCCTTGACATTGGTCCTGTTTTCTGTCAGCCTCACCCAGCCACATGTCTGGGACTTCTGGAAATCAGACCCTTCCAACTTCGCTCAAGAACCAAAGTTCTCGGGTTAAGGGTGCCTTCCTTTCCCGGGTGGGCTGTGACTAAGTGGCACAGACTGACACATTATAAAATGTCTAGTCCCTGGTCCTGGAGGCTGAGTCTGAAGCTGAGTAGTTGTTCTAGCTACACCCAACCAGAAGCAGCTGATGGAAGGAAAGCATTTATTTTGGCTTACGGTTTCAAGGGGAAACTTCATCATGGCGTGGGGAGGGGGAAGCCTAGGAGGACCAGAGGCTAGACAGTACATCTTCTCACAGCAGCAGGAAGTTCTGAACACTTAGTGGGCTGGACTAATAAAACACAAGTCCTGACTCAGTGTCACACCTCCTCCAGCAAGGACCCACCTCCCCAGACTCCACAACTTTCCTTCTCAAGTTGTCACCAGCTGGGGACCGAGCATTCAAAACATTTGAGCCTATGGGGACACTCCCCACTCAAACCAAGAGTCCTTCTCAAGTTGTCACCAACCGGGGACCGAGCATTCAAAACATATGAGACTACGGGGACACTCCACTCAAACCAAGAGTCTCCTGTTAGTCTTGCCCAGGAGCATCTGCCTCCTGTTGGCTTCCTGGCCATCCCTGGTGCTCTTGTGCCTTATGGCACCAGGTCCTCAATCTCTATGTGGCAAGAGAGGGAGGGAATGAGAGTGAAAGGAAGGGTGTTAATGACGTTTCATAGCACTCACTAAAGAGTAAGAGAAACAGAGACCAGGCAGAGCAAAGTAGGAAACGCCTCAAAGACCTGCTGGGGAACACGTGACTTCACGGTGCTGTGCCTCGAATGTCATTGCCTCAGCCTGGGTGTCCTGTTCCAGATGGAGCCTGGGGACCAGCACACAGCCCAGCACAAGGGATGTTTACCTTGGGCACTTGTGAGATGCATGAAGCCCATGGGCTGCCTTCCACAAATGTGTGCCCCACACCAACCCTATGAAGCAGCTCTCTGCAGTAAGACCAGGAGATCTGTCATTCCCACATACCCCTCACCCCCCCCCAGGAGACCAGGCAGACACTGTAGTTTCAGGACCCCAATGCAGAGTTAAAGCTCTCTGTGGACCCCTGTCAAGGAGGCTCCTGGGACAATTGCAGCCATAGAGCCTTGGACTCAGAAGCATGGCCCTCAGCCCATAGACTACAGAAAGATGCTGTGAACTCATGAATGATTTAATCATCAATCGGTCCTCCAGGATGACTAAATCCACACAGTAAATAGGTGTTTGGAAGCTGAGCACCCATTAGCAGTGTGTAATGACTACGAGGGCGCACTTAGCTGCTCAGAGGGGCTGTTTACGATCCTGATGGGCAATTCAGGGTAATAAAATTTTCATAAACATACCAGTTTCTGGGCACGTTCTCCAGAGAGAGCCTCGTGTTTTACAAATAAACTGATTGCTAATATTTTCTCGGAGTATCTCACTTTTTATCTTAGACATCAAAGACAGATAACTAGGTCTAGGAAGACAGCTCCTTGTTTACAGGGCATCTACTGCTCTCCACATGCACAGGGCAGGTTTACAGAGGATCAGGAGCCAGGAAGAGGACCCATTTTAACATCTGGCTGCTGGAAGCATGGGCTGGAGGACTATGCTCACCCCTACCCTGCCCTCCAGTGGGACACAGGCTATATCAATGGGAGAGGATATATCTGTCAGTTAATAGCAGCTGCTGTAACAAACAAGCCCTTATATATACATAATGGAAAGTTGTTTCTTGACATCCTCCAGCAAAGATTCTGGAACCTGAGTTCGTTCTCTTTTTCTTCCATTCTTTCCTCACCAGCTTTGACACATGGCTCCTGAAGATGGCCACATTCACCTGCTTCATGACTTCCACATACACACACATGTACTGGAATCAAAGTTCTGCATGTAGACAAAACATATGTACATATGAGTGTGGTCTTGGCTTAACACAATGACTTCTGGTTCCATCAAAATGTCACAATGTTATTTTTCATTATGGCTGAGTCAAGCTTACCTACTGTGAATATTGCTGCAATACATATGGATGGGGAGGTATCTCTGTGGGATGCTGACTCCAAGCCCTTTGGGTCTATGCATAGGAGTGATACAGATGGGTCATGCACTGTGTACCTTGTGCAAGCAGGAAGATCCTAAGGGACCAAAAGATGACCATGCTCCCCAAGGGTCATACCTCAAGGGAACTCCTTAACCTGGAGCCACTCCTCCAACTCTCCTCTCTCTATCATAGAAATAGGGTCCCAGTGAAAGTCATGCAATTATGGTGCATAGCTGTAATCCCAACAGTGGGGTGGCTGAGGCAGGAGGATAGCAGGTTTGAGGCTAGCCTGAGCTACATAGTGAGAGCCTGTCTCAAACTAAAAAAATAACACTTTAGGACAGTTTTGAGCTGACTGGGAAGTGCAGAGGCATCTTAACATATGGTGGATGAAGGTCAGTGGAAAGCGAAACCACGCTGCTTTGGGAAGGACAGGAGTGGAAAGGAGTCTTCCTGTGACACACAGCTGTTTGGGCACAGGGATCTTGGAAGTCAGTGCCTTGATGCACTTTATGAGAGTGATTAAGTTTCAGCTGAGGAGCATCATGCCTCCCATTAAATTAATGCTGCTCATTTGGATTTTATTGGCTGTGTAGGTCTGTTTGTATTTAATTTATCAATTTGTTAGAAGCTGTATAAAAATAACAAGCACTTTGTATGGCTTAACTGATAACAAATTTAACGTAAGCTTTAGATAACTTAAGTTAGCACTGGAGTGCCATGAGAAATTTCTTTCTTCCTTTTTTAAAAATATTTTTTATTTATTTATTTGAGGGAGAGGGAGAGAGAATGGGCACACCAGGGTCTCCAGCCACTGAAAATGAACTCCAGATGCATGCACCCCCTTGTGATTCTGACTTACATGGGTCATAGAGAGTCAAACCTGGATCCTTTGGCTTTGCAGGCAAACACCTTAACCACTAAGCCATCTCTCCAGCCCCTGTTTCTCCCTTTTTAAAGACCCCATCAAGTGTGAGAAACAGCATACTCCACAGTGCTGCTCTCCAGCTCTGGTATGCTGGGCTAGGTGTGAATCACCACATGAATTCAAAGGAAGGACTAAAACAAGGACAGTGGGTCTTGCTCTAGTTCTCACCTGGATTATCTCAGCCTGTTCGTTAGTTTGAAGAAAGTGAACAGCATTGGTGATGTCAGGCTGCACTTCAGAAAACTCACCCCATCCAAGCCCTAGCACAGGCAGAGCTGTCACTCATGGCTGCCTAGACCACAGTTAGATGGCTATGCAGATATGGGCCAATCAGGTTCTCTCTCTGAGGAGCCAGAATAAACTGTTGACAAAATGGCCCAATGAGCTACTGGAAACCAAGCAGCCAAGTCCCGGGGACTCAGAGCAGAGGCCCATTTGGAGAAGCCATCAGGGGTTGGCTTGAAGTGGCAGAAAAAGCCAGGAGACAGTGGGAACAAAGTAGCTGGACAGAAATGGAGGGCAGCTGTCCACACAGCCCTTGGGAAGGGCATGAGAGAGGCTGAGCCCTTCTATGCCCCCTCGGGACCCTAAGGCCTACTGTGTGTAATCAAGTCCTCTGACATGATCTGAGTAGGTTTCTATGCCCAAGGTGCTGACAACACCCTCTATCTGTCCTTGGCTGCTTCTGCACGTGTGCCTTTGGTGTACTCCTAAGCTTGACCTCCCAGTCACTGCCACACGTCTGCATGTAGCATTTCACCCAGGAGACTCTTCAGAACAAGAATCACAAAGGAGGAAGGCCGGACAACGAGTCAAGACGTACTGAGGGTCTTCTCTGATAAGTGAAGATTAAAGTCACTGCCTCAAGTAAGTAGTTTTCATACATAGCCCCGTTACTCTTACTCTAAAATGCAAGCATTACCATACTTATTAAACAATACAGAACAAACCAGAACTCAGGTCGAAAAACTTAACAGCAGTCCCAGCCGGACATGGTGGCACATACCTTTAATTCCAGCACTTGGGAGGAAGAGGTAAGTGGATCGCCATGAGTTCGAGGCCACCCTGAGGCTACATAGTGAATTCCAGGTCAGCCTGGGCTAGAGTGAGACCCTACCTCGAAAAACAAAAAAAGCAACTTAACAGCAAGTTAAGAATGGGAGGTAAGAAATGATGGAAGACAGGAAGAAATACAGGGAACAGGAAGTGATGGAAGACAAGTGACAGGAGACAAGCAGAGATACAGGAAACTGAAAGTGCTGGGAGACAGAACGTAATGGAAGACAAGAAGTCATATGGGAGACAGGAAGGGAGGGGAAAACAGGGTTTGGTGGTACACGTCTATAATCCCAGCATTCAGGAGGCCGAGGCAGGAGGAGGGAGAGTTCAGTTTGGGCTACCTAGGGAGACTGTCCAAAATAAATAAATAAGGGGACTAAGAGGATAGGTCAGCATGTAAGAGCACTTGCTGCCTGATTTTGATTCCATAGCACCCACATAAACAGCTGGATGCATACACACATACCTGTAACCCCAGTCCCACAGGGAGGATAGGCCAAAAGATCAGTGGGGCTCTCTACTCAGCCAGTCTAACTAAACACAGTAGCTCTGGGTTCAGTGAGAGACTCCATCCCAAGACAAGTGAAAGAGGAGGAGTCCCCGTGTTCTCGTCTGGCTTCCACACACACGTACATGGGGTGTACCCATCTGCAAACACATGCGTGCACCACACGCATGCACACACCATGCTACACAACACACACAAAAAAAGAAGAAGGAAGTATGAAAACAAGACTGGATGGGACACAGCAAGCAAAGAGAAAACAGGAAGTGATGGGAGACAGGAAGCAATGAGAATCAGGAAGTAGTGGGAAAGAGAAAACAATGGCAGGTAGGAAGTGATAGAGGACAAGGTGACCTCCTGTTGAAGCCTATTCGTGCCCCCTCGAGCTTGACTTCCACTGGAGAAGTAGCATCTCTGTCTGAAGACCAACCACAGGATTCAAGTCCTCCGAGTTTAGCCGGTGCTCTGGTTCACGACCCCCAGTCGGAGCAGAAATGCCCACTCAGCTAGCACCAGCTTCTTTGGAGAACAGCGGAGAGGGAGGCTAATACTGGCGTAAAGCTCCTGGGCTCAGACTCTGGCTCTGCCATTCAGTGGTTCTGAAACACGATCGTGTGCCTTGGTTCCTCCAAGTGCAAAAGTGAAATAGTAACAGAGGGCATCACTGGGGTATGTGTGAGGACTGGATCCATGCAAAGAGGCCCCAGCAATTGCCTGAGCAATCAGATGAGGAATGGTGGCATGTCCTTCCTGACACCTCAGCAGACCAAACGTACAGCGTTTTCCACTGAGCTGCCAGCCCCACCAGGCTCAGAACTTCTCAGAGCTCGTGTTGGGTATTGACTTTGAACATGAATACCCTTCAGTGAACTTCATTTTTACAATCAACTGCCTCACACTGACCCGAATCGATCAAGCATAAGGATTTCCCATTAGGCAGAAATTAAGGAAATATATCTTTCGATATCTCAATTAAAACAGCCTCCGTTTGGCCAAGGTGGGAACAGTTGATTTGATCTGAGTGCCTCAAGAGCCAGTTTGCTGAACAAAGAGATCTATGCGTGAGACGAACCCTAGGAGTGCCCGTGCACACGCCTCCAGCTGCACACACTTAGGAGGCTGCATCCCATACTGGATTCCTTCCCTGGACTTGACATCACTTGACAGGGAGGTGGCCATGCTGCAGCAGTGACCAGCGCCTCCTCAAAGTACCCAAAGCATTCCACATGTCCACACGGGGCTGACAGTGGTCCAAGGTTTCCTGAGAGGCAGGAGGCTGTCACCCCCTTCGTCATTACTGCTGTCTTCATTCTACTGTGAGCTCCCCAAAGTGCAGATAAGTCTGTGGGTTTGTTTTCTTCACTGCTGTGCGCTCAGCACCTGGCTCTGGCAGACAGGCACCAGGAGTGGTCCCCATTCTCTACGGTTGCAGTTTGAACACTTGGTCTCCAGCAGATGGTGCTATTTTGGGAAGTTGTGGAACCTTGACCAGGAGGCATCTTGCTGGCAGACATAGGCTTCTAGGAGTGGGCATTTGAGAGTTAGAGTCCACCTTGGGATCCCCTACCCCAACATCTCTTTGATCTCCTGGGTGACTACAAAGTGGACAGGCCAAAAACTCTGACATCACAGATAGAGCCACTTCAGCTGCCATTTCGTCCCACCAGGATGGACTGGACCATCTGAACCATGAGACAAAATTCAGCCTTCCTCCATTGAGTTGTTTCTGTCAGGTATTTGGCCACAGTGGTAGCCACGTCTTCTGTATCCATTCCTGGCCCTCTGCCATGTAACTAGGGGCTCCTCTCACAGGAGGGGAAGGTCTCATCTCTCTCCCTCCTTCTCTCAGGCATTTGGCAAGGATGTGATATCCCATGTCCAGCAGAAGTGAGAATGCACCACTCTGAGCTGAGACCTGAAAAAGGCTTTGCCTGTCTCCACTCCTCCACTCTCCATCATTGTCAGGGCAATGAACGCAGAGAGCTTGCCCATCACAGGACAAGGATGAGAGAGAGAGTTGGCACAGACCCAGGCTACCAGGACATTCCCACGGAGATCAGCCAAAATCAGCCAAAAGCAAGCCAACCCAATCACACCTAGTGAGTCCAGTTGAGCCAGCATGATCCCCAAGAAGATGAACCAGTGGTTTTTGCAGCCACCAAGGTGGGTGCAGCTAATTTCACTAGGCAGGAAGTACCTGATGGACTGGCATCTCTACATGAATCAACAGAATCCATCTATTAAACACATACTAAATAATAGGCAACTGGCAAAATGATTAACAGGCATTATAGATCCTGCCTTGATTTAAAATATCCTTACTTCATTCATTGTGAAATTTGTTTCACTCATTGTAACATTTTATTTTATTTTATTTTATTTTATTTTATTTTATTTTATTTTATTTTGTTGAGAGACACACAGAGAGAGAGGGAGACAGAGAGACGGAGATAGAGAGGAAGAGGTAGAGAATGGACACGCCAGGACCTCTCAGCAGCTGTGAACGAACTCAAGATGCATGTGCCCCCTTATGCGAATGTGAGACATTACGCACTTGGCGTCACTTTTGCGTCTGGCTAAATGTGGGACCTGGAGATTTGAACAAGCATTCTTAGGCTTCTCAGGCAGGTGCCTTAACCGCTAAGCCATCTCTCCAGCCCCATTGTAACTTTTTAAAGGATTGCCTCAATGTAGTATTTACTTTCAACTATCAAGTCTTTTAGGCATCATGTTAAATTTTGTAATATTCACTCATCTCACCCTAGCCCAAGCCCAGATTATCACATTAATTCCTTTTAAAAATAATTCCAGGACTGGAGAGATGGCTTAGCAGTTAAGGCGCTTGTCTGCAAAGCCTAAGGACCCATGTTCAACTCTCCAGTCACACAGATGATGCAAGGGCACTGTTGCACATGCCTGCTAGGGGTGCACATGTCTGGAGTTCCACTGCCGTGGCTGGAGGACCTGGCATGCGAATTCTCTCTCTCTCTCTTTCATAAAAAAATGTTAAAAAACTAATTATTCCAATAAGAAAAAAAATAATAAAGCACAATGAACTAATCAGGAACAATCTGAGCAATAGCATGAATAATGTACTGTAGGGTTATAATTCCAGGCATAAAATAAAAATGTGTGTTTCATATTAATGTAAATAAATGATTGAATAAAGGAATGATGGGGGATACACAAATATCACATGCAGAAGGATTTCAAATAATTTATGGACACACTGCTCTGGTCCTGTGAACTGAGCAGTGGAGACAGCGGCTCCTCTATACGCGCACACACACGTAAACACACACACTCCCAAAGAGCAAGGGTAAGAAGTAGGGGTGGTGGGAAACGAGTAGACTTACACAAAGACACCTGAGAAGAATGCCTTCACCCAGAGCAAGATCAGCATCAAGTGTGGAGCCATGGTGATCATTACCCTTGGCTACGCTGGGCCAGGAAGCTCACATCTGCTCTCTGGTCTTCCTCCCAAAACAGGCTGCCCTAGTCTCATTGCTACAAAAACCACCAATGACCAGTGGCAGAATGCTCTGCAAGATGCCTGATCAGTCCTCAAGAAAGCCAAGAGAAGGTCAAGGTCATTACAACAAGGAACGTCGGAGGAGCCACCATGGTCTCCAGGACTTGAAGAGATGGGAGGACTTAGTGCAGTGTAACAGTGTAGACAGGTAGGACCCTGCAGCAGGATGCGGGTGAGAGGCAAGAACACGGAGACTGTGACACAGCAGGGGCTTTCCTTGATAACCATGCGTCAGCATGGGTCCATTAACTCTGACAAATGTACTGCAGTAATGTACGGTGTTAACTGGAGGGCTGCTGGAGCCCAGGGTATACGGGAACTGGTTGTGTGCCATCTTAGCAAATTTTCTGTAAATCTGAAAGTATTCGAAAATCAATGCTTTGTTTTGTTTAAAGGATTAGCTAAGTTCCAAGGAGATGAAATTAATTTCCTAAGGTCACAGAGCTTGTAAATGACAAGTTGGGATGGTAATAAAAGACTGTGTTTAAACCAACAGTCCAGCACTCACTACAATATTATTTTACCTAACCAAGATAAGAAAGGAAGGAAGGGGGAAGGGAAGAGGAAAAGTAGAAGGAAGAAGGAAAGAGGAAGAAGAGGAGAAAGAGACAGAGAGGTATAGAGAGGAGGGAGACGAGGAGGATGAGAAAGAGAAAAGGAAGAGGAAGATGGGGAGGAGGGGGGAAAGAGGAGGAGAGGGAAATTGCTGGGCATTGACTTTACTTGGACAGTAAACACAGAACGTAAAGGAACACCCCCTCCTTTCCTTCCAGTGCATTCTGCAGCATCCGGCTCACCAGGGCTCCTTTCTCACCACGCTGTGCTCACCGTGTGCAAGCTCCGGTGGAATCAATAGCTCCCATCCATCATCTCATCTCCACCACTTAGCAGAAGCAGAAAACCACTTTGCCAGAGTATCCTCCACCGGACAAGACGTATCGCCCCATCGCCACTGCACACATCCATTTTGCCTACAATTGTTTAAGTGGTTTGGGGGTCCTCTGAAATGGAAGATTTATTCCTCCTTCCCACGTTTTATTAGGGGAGGTTTATCATCGATATGAAACTTTAATTCCTTCAGAGCCGCGGATTAATAGACTCATAAACTTTAATACCTGATGCTTTATGCACCTCATCCAGGATGTGCCCAGCACAGCTAGGGGGTGACAAGTCCATTTGACATTTCCGTCTCCCCCAACCTGAAGTCCTGGCATTCTGGCGGATATGCCCTGATACAACATTGCCCTGTGTATAGGAAGCTGAATGCTGGAATTAGATTAAGGTGAGTTCAAATCCCAGTTGCTATGCTAATGAAATAGCTATGCAACCCTGGGCTGCTTGCTTTATCCCCCAGTGCTTAGCTTGTCCTAAAATGGGAACAAGGAGCTAGGGAGATGACTCAGTCAGCTAAGTGCTTGTCACATAAGCATGAAGACGTGACTTCAGACACCCAGAAACCACATAAAAGCCAAGCGTGGTGGTGCTTGGCTGTAACGCCCACACTGGTGGTGGGGTAGGGGAGACAGGGAATCCTTAGGGCTTGCTGCCTGGCTAGTCTATCCAAAGTAGGTAATCTCCAGGTTCAGTGAGAGACCGCCGTTCAAAAAGTAAGGTGGGGCTGGAGAAATGGTTTAGTGGTTAAGAGTGCTTGCCATTTAAGCATGAGGGCCTCTTGGGCTGCAGACTGCCATGTTCAACTCAAAAAACTGGGTGGGGCTGGAGAGATGGCTTAGCGGTTAAGGTGCTTGCCTGCAAAGTCAAAGGACCCAGGTTCAATTCCCCAGGACCCATATAAGCCAGATGCACAAGGGGGCACAGGCATCTGGAGTTCATTTGCAGTGGCTGGAGGCCCTGACTTGCCCATTCTCACTCTCTGTACCTGCCTATTTCTCTCTCTCTCTCTTTAATAAATAAATAAGATATATTTTTAAATATTCTCTTTTTATTTATTTATTTGACAGAGAGAATGGGCACGCCAGAGCCTCCAGCCATTGCAAATGAACTCCAGACACGTGTGCCCTCTTGTGCATCTGGCTAATGTGGGTCCTGGGGAATGAAACCTAGGTCCTTTGGCTTTATAGGCAAATGCCTGAACTGCTAAGCCCTAATTTTATATATATATATATATGTATGTATGTATGTTTGTATTAAACTGGGTGTTTTGTGCTAAAGAGATGGCTTAGCAGTTAAGGTACTTGCCTGCAAAGCCTAAGGATTCAGATTTGATTCCCCAGTATCCCCAGTATCCACGTAAGCCAGATATACAAGGTGACTCATGTGTCTGAAGTTTGTTTGCAGTAGCTAGAGGCCCTGGTGCACCCATTCTCTCTATCTCCTTCCCTCCCTCTCTCTCTCTTTCAAATAAATAAATAAAAACTGGTTGTGGCTTTGCATGTGTATAACCCCAGTCCTGGAGTGAGGGACCAGAAACCAGAGAATAACTGTTGTTCCTTGACAGACAGCAGCTCCAGACTGAGGAAGAGACCCTGCCTCAAGGAACTATGAGGAAGAGTGGCAAGAGAACACACAACATTCTCCTCTGGCCTCCACATACACACACACAGGGTATACACAATGACAAACACACGTGCATGACACACACCACACAAATACTCTACACACACGCCAAGAAAATAAAAATTAATAAAGTGGACAACAATTTAGAAAGGGACCCAAAGTTGACCTCTGGCCTCCACATGCATACATGTGCAACCATATGGGACACCATATACACACAACATAACGAGAGAGAAAGGAAAGAGGAGATAAAATGGAAAGAAGATTAGAATTTACCAAACAAGGGGGCGGGGGACACACAGAAGGAAGAAAGGAAGAAAATAATGGATGATGTTATTGCTCCTGTGTTTGGTACTATCGTCATGACCACTCTTGATGGAATGCTCAAAGACCCACAAAGCACAAAATGAAAAGGAAAGCCTCATAAAGGCGCCCCAGGATCTAGGAAGCACATGCAGCCAAGAGACAGAAGTCGGCAGCTACTCTCAGCTTTGCACCTGGCCCCAAGCCAGAACTCCAAGGCTTAGCTGGTTTCAAGGGGACAGTTTGCTGCTTTGTGTGGCAAGTGCTGCCTATCTGTTTTTTTCCCAAGAACACACCAGAGGCAAAAGATTAGACTGAGCCCTTTGGAATTTTCTAATTCCTCAGAAGGAAATAGGGGAGACAACTTCACAGTGTTTCCACAGCCATGTGCCCCATGCCACAATTTGCTCGTCATCTGAAAGGCTCCTCTGTGCAGCAATGACTTAAGTAAAATAGCAGAGAAGGGGACAATAACATGGACCATCTGATACACAGCAATTCAGATTCTAGGAACAATAACCAGTCTTTACATCAATAGCTCTCAATTAGGGAACATGTAGCAATGACTAGAGGTGACTGGAGTTGGCATGGTTATGGACGCTATGGTAGGTAGAGGCTAGAGATGCTGCATAACCTCTCCAAGGATTCAGATGGTCCCCACCACTGACAGCTCCTGCCCTATAATGCTCAAGGGTGCTGAGGTTCAGTAGGGGGCACTTTACAAATGCACCCTGAGTGTGAAAAGCTTTACTCGTTGTGACTTGTTATCTGCCTGCAGAGGAGGCACCACAGCTACCTACCTTGCAGTTTAGATGCTCAGGTCCCCATTCTTTGCTTCCTCCCATATTCTCATCCTCACCTTGGTCTCTGGGCCTGAACTAACCCATGTGATTTTCCTGGGGCCAATGGTAGCCGGGGGACCAACTGTATACTGATTGCAAGATGGGCCCTTTGGCCACTGGAACCAACAGTATGCTGACTACAAGATGGGCCTGGAGAGGCTCCACATGCTTCTGCTTCTCCCACCATTCTGCCAGCTCTGTAAGAACAATGGGTCCCACCTGTCCCCTGTCCCCAAAGGATGTGAGGTACAAGTATAAGAGGCCCCCTGGTGACTCCAGACCTGCAGGCTATAGCAGAGTCACCCCCACCCACTGCCAAATAGCCAATATCAGCTGAACTCCAGCAAACCCACAGCCATGTGAGGGTGAGCAGTGAGATCAGCTGATGACGCTGAGTTGTGGGATCATTTGTTCTGCTTCAATAGCCTAGAAGTATGCTCAGGCACAGAGAGGTTAGATCACCACTGGGGTTCCTCTGCGCACTGGATGAGGGGCAGAGCCAAATGATGTCTGTACTATCCGGGCTGTTAACCCAGAATTCGCAAAAATAAAGACCACCAACCATAAATTATGGCCAAATTGAATCAAGCTTTTAATTGTGCCACAATAGAGCCAGTCCAGCAGCTGCCTCCCTAAGGCAGGGTGTAGAGAGCAGCCCCAAGACAGTTTCTCAGGCTCGTTTTATAGGACAAAACCATAGACATCACAGGGTAAGCAAGCATGGTGACAGAAGCAGACCAGCCATTACAGTTAAACTACTTCCCGGAACATTATGAATACCCAATCCTGGGAACAGCAACTAGGGAACAATTTGTGGCCCCGGCTCAGACATAGAAACTTAGAGAAACAGAAACTTAACTTAGCCATTATATCAAAAATGGCTCTTGCTGTTAAAATGGAGTCAGGTTGGCTCTTCAGGCCCCACATCCCTCCTCATTAGTGCTCTTTGCATTAGTTGCTTTCTCATTAGTGTGAACAAATAACTGACCAAAAATCAGTTTCAGGGAGGGTTTCTTTCAGTGTACAGTCCATCGTGGCGGAGAAGGCATGGTGTCAGGAGCCTGAGGCAGCTGGTCGCATTCAGCACAGTGAGGAAGCAGAGAGCGGGAAATGCTGCTGCTCAGCCTGCACTCTCCTTTCACACAGCCCCATGCCGGGCCATGGAATGGTGCCACCCACACTCAAAGTGGATCTTCTTACCTTGACTGACCTAATCAAGCTAACCTCTCACGGGCACACCCAGAGACTCACCTCATCTATCCATTCCATCGTGATTCAAGGTCCTGTCACCTCCCCCATCAATATAAACCATCCCATTCTCCTTCTGCCTCTCCTTCCTCACCTCATTGAGTGCCAACCACCAAACCAGATGCAGCCCTTGCACTGGTGACACAATCATGGACAAATGTGACACATCCCTGCCTGTGATCAGAGCACAGAAGTGGTGGGGATGAAAAAAAAAACCAGCTTTCTTGCCATTCCCAGGAGACACCACATCACATTCAGCAGCAGGATGTCAGGTCTAGTGTTTTACCTGTTTGGATTGGTTCCCTTCCCGCCAGTTCCTATCTGCTCACTGCCCAGGGCTAAGTCTGACCCAATGCTTGTCACTCTTGTGCCCCGTGCACTTGGATGTCAATGCACAGATACCCATGGCTGATCTTGCACTGGGTCAGAGACAGATGCTTCTCTGGGTTTCGTGGCATATGCCTGCCATCCCCACTACTCAGGAGACTGAGGAAAGAGGGTTGCAAGTTCAAGGTCAGTCTGGACTAGAGAATGGGCAACTTTGAGAGATCCTGTCTCAAAAGTTAAATAAGGCTCTGGAGAGATTGCTCAGGAGTTAAGGTGCTTGCCTGCAATGCCTAACAACCCAGTTTCAATTACCCAGTACCCACATAAAGCCAGATGCGCAAAGTGGCACAAGCATACATTATCTCCCTCTGCCCCTCCCTCTCTGTCTCCTTCCAAATAAATAAATAAAATATTTTTAAAGATAAATAAGTAAAAAGTGGGCTATGGAGATGACCTGAGTTTGAGTCCCACTAACCACATAAAATGCTGCACCTCTAGGCACATGCCTACAATCCCAGTGCTGGAGACAAGAGCAGTCCTCAGGACGTGCTGGCTAGCTGGTCTAGCTGAATACCTAAGTTCCAGGTTCACTGGGATACTTTGTCTCATTAAAATAAGATGGAAACCAGAAAGAGATGGTTAGACCCTATTGCTAAAGACACCACATGCTTTGGCTGCAGGTCATGGGAAATCAAGCTGGCGCTGAGCTGTAAGCCTCTCCCTGTTGACTAGGTGTCATGATGCCAGAAAAGCTATGCAGTCTATTTGTGGATGAAACTCATCAGTGGTCTCAACTGGTAGCGGACCCTGAAAGCTTCACACCAGCCAGTCAGGCCTAATGCAACGGTGGCATGTCTGTTATGAGGGAAAACAATCATTCTTGATTGGATTTGAGACCCATTCCACCATGGAATCGATGCCCGGTACTGAAAACCTAATCAAAAGTCTATTCTGAGGAGGTCATAGCCCTAGGTATGGTGTGTGTGTGGGGGTCTACTACTGTGTTTTGGCCAAACAGATATATTATGACCACAAAACTGCTCTCTGAAATACTTGTGTTTATGCCCATCTACGCTCACTTTTGGTTAGAGAAACTTCTCTTTTCAGATGGTGGTGAACACTGGGGAGACTCAAAACTCATCAGATGTTGAGACAAGACAGTGGAGTGTTCATACTATGTGAGACATCTCTATCACAGCCTCCAAGGTCAGGGACCATTGTGGAAGAAGTGGCCGAAAGAATGTAAGAGCCAAAGGAATGGGAGGAGGGCTTTGCAACGTTATCTTCCAGACACAAAGTGGCCATGGTACAAGACTTGCAATAATGGGGGGGGGGTGACATCAAAATAGACCTGGGACTAGTTGAAAGAAAGAAGGGATTCAGAAGAGAAGAGATAGGAGAAGTGAGGCAAAGAAAGGTGGTGGGAGGGGGCTTATGATCATAGCATATTATCTATATGTATGGAGGTTGTCAATAAAACGTTTGAAAAATGAAGTAGAGAAGTGATAGGGGAAGACATCCAATGTTGGCCTCTGACTTCTACATGCACAGGTACCTGTACATGAATGCCACAAACATGTCCCACACGTGTGCAAAAAAAGAAAGAAGAAAGAAAAGAAAAGAAAAGAAAGGAAGGGACTTGGAGGTATATCTTAGTATAGAGCATCTGCTTATATGTGAGGTTCTGGGTTTAATCCTGAGGAGTATAAACAATGACCAATCTCAAACTGAGCCCAGGAGGCCCATGAGGGCAGAAACTCGACCCTCTTTTGACTCGTGCTCCATTCCTACCGCCTAGACAAGGCTGAACGAAGCTACAACAAGAGAAGAAACAGTGCCACTAACAAGACCCTGGTTAGCTGCACCAGACCCCGGTCTTGGGAGACATCTTCCAGAAGATACGTCCATACAGAGGGAGACTTTAGACCTCCAAACACACTCACACGGAGAGAAACCTAAGGCCCTCCAAACACACCCACACACAGAAAGACTTCACCCCGGGCTGCAGTCCAAGGCCAAAACACCACGGCCCAAACCGAAGCTGTAGTCTCCAAATTGTGAAGAAATCAGTTTCCCTCCTCCTTGTGATTTCTGTGTAACTCCATCTTTGGAGTGCACTTCAAGACTAGGAAGTAGACAGAGGTTCTGTGGAATAGGACTCAGAAAGTCAGCTCGCATAGGAGGGTCTTGCCCACGTGGCTGCATGACAATCACCCTAAGTGAGACCCATATGGGGGACACTAAGTAGACAGGAGACATACATCTCCAGGACGGGGCTTTCTGTACCCCCACTCAATGATCACCTGACAATCTGGGGCTCTGAATATTGATTAGGGACTTGCTGGGTGGGTTAAAACCAAAGAGTCTTTCCAACCCTAGGAACAGACAGCAGCCATCTTAAATTAGAACATTTCCTGGATTCTTTGAAGGGAAATGTCAGCAGAACAAGAAATCAGGGACAAGCCGGGTGTGGTGGCACACACCTTTAATCCCAGCACTCAGGAGGCCAAGGTAGCAGGATCACTGAGTTCAAGGCCACCCTGAGACTACTTAGTGAATTCCCGATCAGCCTGGACTAGAGTGAAATCCTACCTTGAAAAAAAAAATAAAAAGAAAAAGAAATCAGGGACAAAGGAGGCACATTGAAATGTCAGAACCATCCAGAATCTAAGGTTATCTGGTGCCCCTGAGTTACAGGTAGAAGTGGGATCCTCCCACCTCCCAGCTAGAGATGTGGATCAGGGAGTCCTCCTTGGTTTGTTTTTTTGGTTTGGTTCAGATGGTTGTGAGACTAGTTTTTGTCTTTTGAGACTATGTTTCATTGTGTAGCCAAGTCTGGCCCCGAACTTACCTGGTAGCTGGGCCTGGCCTCAGCCTCATTATGTAGCCCAGGCTGACCTTGAACTCCTGATTTTCCTGCCTCAGCCTCCAATGTGCTGGCACTATCAGCATATGCCCTATATGTGGCTACCATTTTTTTATTATTATTGGGCTTTAACTCAGAACATATAATGCACTCACTGGAAATACCCCATTCAACGGCTTTTAAATCCATTCAGAGTCGTACCAACATTGCCTGAATGAGTTTCCACATGTTTTCATCACCCAGGACCCTTTAGCTCTTGTGACCCCAAATCCTGGAAACTACAGGTTAATGTCCAGTCCCTAGGGATATGCCTGACATAGAGAGTTCACAGAAATGTCCTCTGCCTTCCTGCCCTTGCCTGGCTCTGCCTGACTGTGCCAATGACTGCCTGGCTTCCCTCCAGTTCCAGCATCTCCCCTCATGGGCAGCTCAGTCACCCCCAGGCTTCAGCCTCCACCCCCTGGAGGGAAGGGCTGGTCCTCATTCCTTATCAGCAGAGTATGGCATTGGGTTGGTGCTTTTCCCAGGGCTGGGCACTGAGCAGATGCTCAGCAAGCCTAGCTGGAGCCTGACCTCAAATGTTGGTGCCGCATTTGGGAACAGTGGGCCACATGGGGCCTCTGAATGGTAACAGACAAGGTTCTGGGGTTCCAGGAAGAGAAGGTGACCAGAGGGGCTCCTTAGGCCATTCCCAGTGAGGATGCTGGGATAGGATGGCGAGTATGGCCCTGACAGTAAACATCATCTAACCATTACCGGCCTGGAGGGGGACAGATGCCAAAAGCATCCCTGGTAACCAGAGCTGGGCTAGGCATGCATCTCAGAGTCATGTCCCAGACCCAGCACTCCTGGCAGGCCCGCCATTTCCCAACTGGCAGCTGTCAGACTCAGGGAGGCTGCCCACACTAAACTCCAAGCTCCCAGGACCAGGGAGGGGTGGCGGTAATCAGGTTACATGCTCCAAGGATGCGGCTGCTCTTGGCAGGGCTGCAAATTGAGTTTGAAATGAGTAATCTGGAGCCAAGGCACTTATGCTGTGAACAGTGAGGCCTGGCTGCCAGCTTTCTTCATCTTCTTCTTCTCCTCTGCAGATGCTGCCCCTGGGCCCAAGAATGACTGGGAAGACAGCCCCAAACCAGCCCCAGAGGCACCGGAGCCAGCTTCCACTGAGGAGGAGGAGGAGGAGGAGGCCTTGCTGGCCTGCCAAAGAGATAAGGAGGCCATTTCCATATACTGTGCAAAGCAGACAGATCCATAGGTACAGAATGTTCATTTAAGGTCGCCAGTGGCTGGGGAAGCAAAGGACTGGGGTTTGAAGGCTAAATCATGCCAGGCTTCCTTGCAGGTAATAACAGTGTTCTAAAGGTAATGGGGGTGATGGTTATGCTGCTGGGAACACACTTCAAACCTTTGTCGAGCTGGAGAGATGGCTTAGCGATTGAAGCACTTGCCTACAAAGCCTAGGGAACTAGGTTCAGTTCCCCAGTACCCTCATAAGCCAGATGCACAAGATGGTGTGTGCGTCTGGAGTTCATTTGCAGTGGCTAGAGACCCTAACATGCCCATTCTTCCCCTCTCTCTCTCTCTCTTTATCTCTCTATCTATATATGTGTGTGTGTGTGTGTATAAACATACATATCTTTATATCTATCTATCTATATATGTGCACATACAAAAATATATAAAAAGATATATAGGTATATATATATATTTCAAATAAATTAAATATTTTTTTTTTTTTGGTTTTGCAAGTAACTGGTCCAGGCTGACCTGGAATTAACTAGTCTAATACTCATTGCCTGAAGTCCACCACGCCCAGCTAAAATTAAATATTTTTAAGTAACTGTAGCACAGCAGGTACAGCAGGTAATAGCAGAAGCAAGGCTCTACCCCAAATGCCTGCACATCACTAGGGAAGAAAGAACAAATAAGGGGGCCGGGGCAATGTCTCAGTGGACAAGACACTCTCCACACAATTCTGAGTACCTGAGTTGAGTTCCATCCTCAGACCTAAGGTAAAAAGCCGGAAGGAACAATGTCAGGCTTCCGCTATCCCAGCAGCAAGGGCAGAGACAAGAGAATTTCCTAGAAGATTTCAGCAAGAGCAGCAAAAAGAGCAACTGAGCAGGACTGAGAGAATCACTGCTTCACATGAGGTCAAACAGCAAGGACAAGGACGGACTAGGAAGCTGTCCTCTAACCTCCACACACATGCTGTGGCTCACGTGCGTGCACACGCGCACACACGCACGCACACACATACTCATAAATTTTTTTTTCTTAAAAACAGGACAAGTAGTTTACCAGACATATGTGGATTTAGACACTTCTAAATCAAACAGTCAAAACAATCCTGTCCAGTCTCCCTGCTGGCTGTTTCTTAGTCTCCCCGGGGGCAGTCTGGAGACATGGTCTGATAGAGATCGGCCCAGCAGTCGCCTCTTCATGCATAGTCTGTTACTCAACAGAGAAATAACATGGATGGTGCCTGCCGTGGGCTCCCAGCCTTCACATGGTGGAGATAACAGTCCCGAGGCTCTGGGCCAGATCACTGTCCCTCCCCTCTGCTGCCCTGTAGAGCCAGGCTTTGTCAGGCTTCTGCTGCCACCTACAGCAGCAGTGACAAAAGGCAGGTCCTCAGCCAGACCTGGATAAACTAAGCAGGAGGCTTCCAGAGCATCATGTCCTCCCTTAGACCTTCACACAGCTGGTGGTAAGTACACCCGGGAGCTCTTATCCCCCCTGACCATCTATTAGAACAACGCCCATAGTGGGCACTTGGGGAAGCCCCCTTCCGTGTCAGCTCCCCACATGGCCATCCTTTAGGACACACATGCATAGAGAGACCCATGGAAGCCCCCCCTTCCCTGTCAGCTCCCCACTCCTCGGCACTAGGCAGGGTCCACATCTCTGCTCGGAAGTCACCTTAGTACCTCCAGATCCAGATCCCCCTGCCCACACCTGCTGCCTCAGTGCCACAGCCCTCACCCCTACTCCAAGAAACCCCTCTGGACTCCTGCCCTTGGTTAGCTGCCCACCCACCTCCATGTTGACCTCACTGGTCACTCCAGCCCTGGTGATCTGTCTATATGTATTTTTAACATTTATTTTACTTGATTTATTTGAGAGAGAGAGAACGGGCATACCAGGGCCTCTAGCCACTGCAAACGAACTCCAGACCCATGTGCCACCACATGCACTTATGTGAGTAATGAGGAATCGAACCCAGGTCCTTGGACTTTGCAGGCAAGCATCTTAACCACTAAGCCATCTCTCCAGCCCTGTCTACATCTTTCAGCCACAATGATAATGATCATAGTTTGAATATCCCCTCCAACACTCACTTGAAACTAATTTCCGTTGGTGGATCACAAGTTTAAGGTCAGCCCGAGGCACAGAGCAAGTTCCAAACAAGCTTGAGGTACACCCCTGCCTCAAAAATAAAAAAATAAATAAAGGAAGGGAGGGAAGGAGGGAAGGAGGGAGGAAGGAAAGAAGGAAGGAAGGAAGGAAGGAAGGAAGGAAGGAAGGAAGGAAGGAAGGAAGGAAGGAAGGAGCTAGCTAGGTTTATAGCTCAGTTTATCGAGTACTTACCTAGCTTGCACAAAGCACCAAAAAAACTGGGCATGGCGGCCTATGCCTATAATCCCAGTAGTTAGGAGGCAGAGGCAAGAGGATCAAAAGTTCAAGGTCATCCTCAGATACATAGAAAGTTTGAGGCAAGCATGAGAGCCCGTCTTCAATAAAATCATTACCAAATTAATTTCCTGAAAACACTTGAGGTACATGTTTCTCTGGATCTGAAGGTTGGGGAGTCCGCAAGTAAGGTGCCTGGCATTGGGCAAAACCTTGCGCTGAGTCAGAATGTGGCAGGACTCATCTCCTGGGGAAACAGAGCAGACGCGCCAGCTCAGGTCTCTCTTCCTTTTCTAAAAGGCCACTAATACCTTCATGGGGCCTCACCCTCATGACCTCATCTACTGCTAATTACCTCCCAAAGGTCTCACTTCTAAATCCCACTCACACATGGATTTAGGGATGAATTTTCCAGCATAAACCATAGCAAACCTGCTATCTTTCTTGGGAACAGTGATCAAAATCAGTTCTGTCTTTCCATCACAACCCCCCCCCCAAATGTTCTTCTTCATTGTCTTGCTCTTCCTCTAGGTGACAAGCTCCAGGAGGGACTCAAAAAAATGTTTTCAGCCTGAATGAGATGGCTCAGTTGTTAAAGTGCTTCCTGCACAAGATGAGGACCTAAGTGTGGATCCCCATGTACAAAGGCAAGCATGGCAGTGTATTCCTGTGACCCCGGCACTGGTGACACAGAGCCAGGGAATCCCTGGGGTCACTGGCTTCCAGCCCAGCCAAGCTGATGAGGGCTAGGTTCAGCAATGGACTAGGTGAGCAAAACATCCAATGTCAACCTCTGGCCTCCACACGCACATTCACACACATACGAACATACATATGTGCACACCACACACGGGCAAAAGAAAGAAAAGAAAAAAGAAAAGAGAAGCTGTTTTAGCCACTGGTGAACACAGCATACACACAACCAAGGTTCTGGGACACTTCATATAAGATGAGGTCATCTGCAGGACGCCCTGAATGCCAAACTAAAGGTAGGGCAGTTTACTGAGAGCTGCCCAGCTAGGCATTCCCAGCAAGACAGAAAACATACCTGCCTTATCTAAGGGACAGTGAACCCCAAGGATCTCCAAGATAATAGTAAAATTAATTTTCAAGAAAAAACAGTCTAAATCCACCACCCCGATACAGGCAGAAAATCACCATCCCAGCTGGTGGAAATGTCAATTCCAACTTCATATGAGAAAGAGGGTTGTCTGGATAAAAAGTGACGATGAAAGTAAAAAACTCAATTTGCTCAATATCGCCCTCCCCGAAAACAGAATAAAACAAAAATTTAGCATTAAAGGTTACTCTGGGGGCTGGAGGGATGGCTTAGTGGTTAAGGCATTTGCCTGCAAAGCCAAAGGACCCAGGTTTGATTCCCCAGGATCCACATTAGCCAGATGCACAAGGGGTGCACACATCTGGAGTTCATTTGCAGTGACTGGAGGCCCTGGTGCACCCAATTTGTCTCTCTCTTTCTCTCTCCCTCTTTCTCTGTCAAATAAATAGATAGAAATAAAAATAAATAAAATAAAAGTTACTGTGGATAATTGCTGGTATAAATATCACTTAGTCCCGATGCTGTGGATAAAATGTAATTATTACTCATGGAAAATCAATGGTGGTAAATGATGAAATCTGGATCTTTCTACCAAGCAGACGTGTCTCCACACTCTGATTGTAGGGCTCATGCTTTTTTAATTGAAACTGATGTCTAAATAGAAATGAGTCTCAGCTCAAGGATGGAGTGGCCTAGTGAAAATAAAGATGAAATGGCAGCCCAAACTCCCTGACAACACCCAAAGGTCCAAACACAAGCCCTGCCCACCACAAAGCATCCCTGCTCCCGGGAGTGCTTACTGAGCACGGCTGCACCCAGCCCTGGGCCCTGGCTATGAATAAAGGTCTCTCTCCCTCTCCCTACCTCTACACACACACACATGCCATCAAATGGAGCAACAAGATAATGGGGCTAGGAGATAGCCTCATAGTTTAAGGTGCTTGCGTGCAGACCAAAAAGTGGTGTGTGCCATCTAGAGTTTGTCTGCAGTGGCAAGAGGTCCTAGCATGCCTCTGCCTATACCCTCTCTCTCAAACACGTAAAATATATTTTTTTAATGACGACAAATTGTGATACTCATTGTCATGGCTTAAATGTGAAATGTCCCCCATAAGTTCATGTGTTTGAATGCTTGACGACCCCCCCCCAAACAGGTGATGCTGTTTGGGGAGGTTGTAGAACTTTTCGGAGGTGGGGACTTAGAGGAAAAGGATTGCTGGGGGAAGGCTATCGTGGTTATAGCTCAGCCTCACTTCCTGCCCAAGTGGTCTCTACTTCCTGGCCCACTGAAATGTGAGCAAGCAGCCTCACACTCCGGCCACCAGGGATGGGAGTTTCTTCCAATGCCAGGCCTTCCCCACCGTGATGAAGTAACCGAACCCTCTCAGATATGAGCTATCACAAACCCCATTTTGTCCCAGCAGCAAAACCATGAGCAAGGCAGGACTGGAGTGGCCGCTGCAGATGAGGGAAAGCTACGTGGAGACATTCGGAATGAGACCCAAGAGCGAGCAGGAGCCAGGCATGGGAAGGTGGAGAGAATGAATAGGGAAGGAGTATGTTCAAGAAATAAAAGGCAGGGCCTGGAAAGATGGCTTACCTGCTAAGGCACTTGCCTGCAAAGCATAAGGACCAAGGTTCGATTCTCCAGTACCCATGCAAGCCAGATGCACCAGGTGGTGCATGCATCTAAAGTTCATTTGCAGTGGCTGGGGGCCCTGGAGTGCCCATTCTCTCTATATATCTGCCTCTTTCTATCTCTCTTTCTCTCTCATAAATAAATAAAATATTTTTTTAAAAAAGAAGAAACGGAGACATTAAGTACATGAATGGAGACTAAGTACTCAGAGCTGAAGAGTGCTTCCTGTGCAAGCACGAGGACCTGAGCGGTCCTGAACCACCCACTTTCGAGTCTCCAGAACCAATGTAAGAAGGTAGGTGTGGCTACACATGTCTGTAACCAAAGTCCTGTGGGGAGCAGAGGCTGGAGAATTGGTGGGCTTACAAAAAGCAAGCTCTAGATCAGTAAGAAACTCCAGTGCAAGGAAAAAACAAGGAGGTGAGTTATGGAGAAGGATGTCAGATATTCTCCTCCAGCCACTACAGGCGAGTTCATGGGGTGCCGTATCAGCACATTCATGTGAAAACACAACACACACCACTTCACGCATATACACACATGGAAAAAGAAGAAGGAGGAGGAGCAGGAGAAAAAGTAGACCTAAGAGGCTATCAGCTGCAGATCGGTCAATCCCTTAGAACCTGAGGCTAGACCCTGACTGCCACTGTGGCACTGCTGGGAGGTGATCAGGAGGTGAAGAGGGATCCACACCTTACTAGAGAAGGGGAGCATTACAACACAAGGTGTCACCTCGTGTGTTCCGTCTGCACACACGCCATTCTCCCTTCCGCTTTTCCACAGTGTTGTGACACAGCACGAGACCCTTGCCATCCCATGACATCACATTCTCAGGCTTGCCAGCCTTTAGAACCATAAATAAATAAACACCTTTCCTTCATCAAGTGCCTAGCCTCAGGTATTCTGGTTCAGCAACAGAGAATGGAATGGGAGCACAACGAAAAGGTTGAGAAGGGCTGGAGAGATGGCTTACCGGTTAAGGCGCCTGCCTGCAAAGCCTAAGAACACTTGTTCGAATCTCCAGGTCCCATGTTTAGCCAGACGCAAAAGTGACACAAGCACGCCAATGTCACACATGCACCACAAGGGGGCGCACGTGTCTGGTGTTCATTCACAACAGCTGAGAGGCTGCTGGCATGCCCATTCTCTGCCTCTCTCTCTCTCTCTCTCTGTCTCTCTCTCCCTCTCTCTGTCTCTCTCAAATAAAAACAGAAAGAGTAGAGAAAAGGGCCATTCTAGAATTGTGATGGTTCACATCTGAAATGTCCCCTATGGGTTCATGGGTTACCTATTTAGTCCCCAGCTGGTGGTGGTGTTTTGAGAGGGTCTAGAAGCTTTGAGAGGTGGGGCCTAGGTGGCTGAAGTAGACAGTGAGGGAAGAGGTGGGCCTTTGAAGGTTCTACCTGCTCTAGAGCCTGGTTCTGGTCATGCCCTCTGCTTCCTGCTCCACAGTGATGTGAGAAGCCTTGGCCCACACTCCTGCTGCCATGACTGAGCCATGGCACCTGCCTTCCCTGCTGAGTGATGGACTCAGACCCCTGACACCGCAAGCCAACATGAATCTAACTTCTCTTGCTTCTCTCGGGTATTGTGATCACAGCAATGCAAAAGTAACCAACATAAGAATCGTATCTGCTGTGGGTTCTTCAACTGCCTGAGACCATCGTCTGCCTCTCCACGGTGCTTCAACTGGTTGTCCAGGATGCCCAGTCTGGAAAAGCCACTGGGCGGTTTGCTTCCAGATGGACCTGTGGCTGGTTAGCCCTTGACCTTGCTCCCACCCCAATTCCCATCCAAACATGCCCGCCAGCTACCTAGCACAGGAGCTTCACCTTTATTGGCTCAGGGGCCTTCTCTCCACTGTCCCCTTCACCCCGTGAATCACAGAGCTCTCCTGCAGCTCTCCCATCCCCCAGACAGGGACTCTGACTTTGGGAACCACAGTCCATGGGTGCCTCAGAGTCCTGCATCAATGTCAGGTCCTGTCCACACACACAAGAAGCCATGCACAGATGGCTTATGGATTTTATTCTGTCCCCAGCTAATGCAGGCCAATCTGACTCTCACGTCTGGTATCTGGCTCCAAGTCACGCTATTTACAGAGTCCCGAGCCAAGACCAAAATCTAAATATTGGGAGTCTAGGAAGGACGTACTTGCATGGAGATGGGGCTCACCAGCCAGATGGTAGAGAATTGTCTAGAAGGATGCATATTAAGAGTTCAGGGGCTAGGGCTGGAGAGATGGCTTAGTGGTTAAGGTGCCTGCCTGCTAAGCCTAAGAATGCTGGTTCCAATCTCCAGAGTTTCCAATCTCCAGGTCCCACGTTTAGCCAGATGCAAAGTGACACAAGGGTGAAATGCCACACTTGCCCACAAGGGGGCGCACACATCTGGATTTCGTTCACAGCAGCTGAGAGACTGCTGGCGCGCCCATCTCTATCTGTCTCCCTCTCCCTCTCTGTCTGTCTGTCTCTCTCTCTCTCTCTGTGTCTCTCTCCAAAAATAAATAAAATAATAATAATAAAAAGAGTTCAGGGGCTAGAGACATAGAACAGTACATAAGCAATGGCCTCACCAGCACAAGGGCCTGAGTTTGAGCCCAAGCACCCACATAGAATGCCAAGTGTGGTGGCATATGCCCAAGACCCCAGTGCTGAAGAGTCAGAGAAAGCTTCATTCCGGGAGCTCACTGGCCACATAGTCTAGCTGAATTGGTGAGCTCCAAGCCAATAAGAGGAAGAGGTGGACAACGTTCCTGAGGATGGCACTCAAGGGTGTCCTCTGTCCTCTACATGCATGGAGAGAGAGAGAGAGAGAGAAGGAGAGAAGGAGAGAGACGGGAAAGGAAGGTGGAGTAGAAGAAGAGAGGGAGGAGGAGGGAGGGAGGGAGGGAGGGAAGGAAGGGAGGGAGGAAAGTCAGAGAAGAAGGGAAGGAGGGAGGGAAGAAGAGAGAGTTCAGGTTCTGCTTCTTTCTGGAGCTCCCACAAGAATTCATGCCCCAGCCGCCACATACGGAAGCGCATAACCAGAAAGACAGAAGACAAGGGCAGCGTGCTGCTGCGCTGGGCTCCCCTCCCCTCCTGGTCATCATGCAGAAATGCTGAGTCCTCGCAGAGCCCTCGGAGGCTGTCCAGCTGCCCTTCTGCAATCCTTTCCGTTTTGTTTTATTTTGCCTCCCCTAGCCCCTCGCACTGTCTGATCTAGAATAGCTACAAATAAATGAAACAGGGAAGTTCAAGTCATGTTTTGGCTACTGGTGCAAAAATACCTTCCTGCCGACTCTGGTGCAAAAAAGAGAGATTTAATCAGCCTCTGGTGTGATTACCTGTGCACGCGGGATCTCTAATAGAGGCCATGAAGAAGTTTTCAAACGTTAAACTTCAATGAGCAGGCAGAAATACTGCTGTGTCAACACTCCACCTAGTCTCACCTGAGAGAAAGCCCGGCCCAGCCACACCATCAATCTTGCCAGATTGCTATTGTCATTCAGGTTCTGTCGTATGGCATGTGCCCACTCTGGGTGTGCATGAAAAACATTCTGTCTGTCCACCAACACCGGAGGGTGGGGGACAGTAGGGTAGGGACTTGGCAAAGTTTTCTGGCTGTTTGTGGCATGTATTTTAAGGTAGAAGTTAATTCTTTGTACAGAATGAGAAATTCATACAAAATCCCCAAAGACAACACTTTCTGAGCACTGCTTTAATGGGACAAATAGAAAATTCCACACCTGGGGTGGGTATGTGAGTCTGTGGTAGTGAGCCAGCCTGGAATGCCCCAGTGAGGGGCTGAGGGTGGGGCTCAACAGGAAACACCTGCCTTGGTTCCAATCCCAGGACTTCAAAATGAAAGAAAATGCCTAAGCATAACTTCATGTAACAGCCTGGACTCAAAACACAACCAGGCTAAAAACACAAAATTGTCATTGGGTATGTGTACAAAGCTACATAAAATATAAATGAATTTTGTATTTAGACCTGAGTCCCATCTACAACATATCCCATGTAGATGCAAATATTCAAAATTCTGAACACATCACCAACCTAAAACACATCTGGGGATGGAGAGATGGCTTAGCAGTTAAGGCGCTTGCCTGAAAAGCCAAAAGACCCAGGTTTGATTCCCCAGGACCCACATAAGCCAGATGCACAAGGGGTAGCATACGTCTCGAGTTTGTTTGCAGCAACTAGAGGCCCTGGTGTAACCATTCTCTCTATATGTATCTGCCTCTCTCTCTCTCTCTCCTTCTCTCTCTCTGAAATAAATAAAAATATTTTAAAAACACACACTGGTCTGGAGCAATGTGGATGAAGGATGCTCAGCCTGTGCTAATCTGTCAGAACTGGGATCTCAGATGGACTTGTTCACCACAATAGGAAACCTGTAGAAGGAGAAGGGAGTTGAGACTTCAGTCTGAAACGTCTTTCACAGACTTGTGTGTTTGAAGGCATGGTTCTCAGCTGGTAGCATGATTTTGGGAGGCTGTAGAACCTTTAGCAGATGGGGCCAAGAAAACAGTACACTACGTGGGGGTGTGCCTTTGAAGGAAGGTTGTGCGTGTGTCCTGGTCCCTTCCACTCCTTCTGCCCCCTTTCCATGATGAGGTGAGCCACTCTTCTCCCTGACACACTCTTCACCATGATCTATCTCACACAGACCCAGAAGCAAAGGAGAGCCAGGTGATTACAGACCAAAACCTCTGAAATCAAGAACCAAAATAAATCCTCTTTTTAAGTGTTAAGTCTTCTCAGGTAATTTGTCACAGCAGAAAAAAAAGGTTTCATGAACACAGAGGACTTGTCTTAAAGGAGAAAATCAGGACCAAAGTCACAGCTATGTCTTGGGGGTCTGGAACTCAAGAATCACCTCAGCCAAGCCTTGGCACACTTCCACTCAGGGCTGTACCATCCCTTTCACACCTACCCAGCTCTATCCGCATAGCCTGAAAGCAGCCATATAGTGGTGTGAAAACATATGGCTGTGACCATGCTCTGATAAATCTTTATTGACGAACACAAGCACCAAGCTCACCAGTAGCCATGGGCCAGAGTGTGCCAAGCCCTGACCTGTGCTTCCGGGTGAAAAGACGGGAAGAAACCCCACATTGAAGATGAGGAGAGCTCACAGTGAAGATAAAGTGGACCCGCAGTGAAGATGAGGAAAACCTACATCAGGCTTCTCTTCCCATGCAGGTCGCTGCTTGAAGGTCAGAGGGGCTCAACACCTCTTCAAGGGAGAGGAGAAATGCCGTTCATCCAAATGACTCACCTGGTTCATTAAGAAAGTACGTGTGTCTCTCCAGCCACAGGACCTTTGTAGGTGCTGGGCTACCTGTGCCTCTCACAACCTCTGTTCCATTTTATTTCTACCTACAGCATGACACTCCACTGAAAACTCCAGTGTTTGCAGGGAGAAATGGGGATGCTTGGGGGCTCTGACACCCTTTGAGTATGCAAGAGTGTTCTGTGGTTGGTTTAACAGCTTCCCCGGCGCCCCGGCCCCAGGGTTCGTGAATCAGTAGATGCAGGATGAAGACAGAATCTGAAGCTCCAACAAGATGATGCTCGGTCCACGGACAGCCTCTCCCCAGTGCTCAGCCCACCCAGGGAAGCTATACAAAACCTATAGCCAGAGGTGCAGGTATCATCCCTGGGCAGGATCCAGCTGCAGGCATGTTCTGAGTCATTCCCGGGGCTTAGGCACTGCTGCCCATTGCTTTCTGTTAAGTGTTGCTGTGTGGTTCTAAGCACATCTAGCTTTGAGGATGTTTGAGTTAAAAGATGTTTATGCTGGACTGGGGAGATGTCTCAGTGGGTAAAGCGTCTGCTATGCAAGCATTAGGACCTGAGTCCTATCTCTAGAACACACCCAAAAAATGCTGGGCATGGGCTGAAGAGCTGGCTTAGCGATTAAGGCGTTTGCCTGCGAAGCCAAAGAATCCCGGTTCGATTTTCCAGGATCCACGTAAGCCAAAATGCACAAGGGGGTGCACACATCTGGAGTTCATTTGCAGTGGCTATAGGCCCTGGCATGCCCATTCTCTCTCTTCTGTCTCTCTTCTATCTCTCTCTCTCTCTCTGCTTACAAATAGATAAATAAATGATTTTTTTAAATGTTGGACATGGCGGCAGGTGCTTGTAATCCCCACTCTGGGGCTACCTGCCCAGCCAGTCTAGCCTAATAGGTGAGCTCCAGGCCAATGATGGAACCTGTTTTAAGAAGCAAGAACAGCATTCCCCAAGAATGAAACCCAAAGCTGTCTTCTGGCTTTCACATGTAACCCCACAAATCCACACACACACATGAATATGCATGTTTAATTTTTTTTTCCTTAAAAACTGTTTATGTTCAAAGAGTTTCTCTTAGAGGCTAGGCTACAGAAAAAAAAAAAAGTTTTGCCCAGGTCCTCAGCATCAGTTGGAGAACCTTCTAGAACACCTGTCTCAAAAGTCACCAGTGCTTATTCACCTCGGCCAGGGCAGCCCAGGATGCACATGGACAGGAAATGAACATTGTGAGCTCAGCCAGGTTCCCTCAGCACCACGCACACAGCTGAGAATGGTCTACTTCCTTGCTGTGAGAGCTCCCCGGGCACCCACGCTGCACCCATCCTCCTGGGAGTGGACATTTGGATCTGTTATGTACAAGACCAAGGCCACCATAGCCAGGCGGCTATCCACGACTGGGTGAACTCCCCCATTCCCTGTGGGCCAAAGAATCCAAGAAGAAAAGAATTCCCATTGCTGCTGCCTGTGCAAGCAGGAGGATCAACATGAGAAACTTTAACCTGTGAGCCTGGTGCTCAGGAAGTTCATGGGGGACACCTGGGGAAGGGGACACTCTGGGTCTTCCATGACACCACTGACCTCCAAATCCATGCGTTCCTAATCCTCAGTTCTGTAGCTGAAGGTTTAACCATCCATGGATCAAGTATATATCTATTTGACTGTGCATACTTTTCAGTATTTCCTAAACAACACACGATAACCATTTACATATCAGTTTTACTTATTTATTTATTTGAGAGAGAGAAGAGAGGCAGGCAGAGAGAGAATGGGCATACCAGGGCCTCCAGCCACTGCAAACGAACTCCAGATGCATGCGCCCCCTTGTACATCTGGCTTTCGTGGGTCCTGGAGAGTTTAACCAGGATCCTTTAGCTTTGCAGGCAACTGCCTTAACCACTAACCCATCTCTCCAGCCCTACATATCACTTTCATTGCATTGAGATGCTTTAAATCATCTAGAGGCGAGATAAGAAAATGGTGTGTGTTCGTAGGTTATGTGAAGATCTGATACCGTTTTTTATATTTATTCATGAAGAGAGAGAGAAAGTATGGGGGTGCCAGAGCCTCTTGGTGCTGTAATGACTTCCATGTACATGCACCACTTTGTGCATATGGCTTTACATGGATACTGGGGAATCGAGCACCAGTCAACACTATTTGTAAGAAAGCACCTTTATTTAACAATTGAGCCATCTCCCCAGCCCCTAACACCATTTTATAGGAGGAGTTTTTGCAGTCTTGGATCTATGTATCCATGGGTGTCCCAGAGCCAACCCCTGAAGGACTGCCCCCTGCCCTCAGACGGACGACTGACCTGGGTTCTGGTGTCTGAGGTGAGTCCATTCCATGGCTATCCATCGGGCTTTCCTCTTGGGGCCAGTTGCTTATATGAATCTTTACTTGAATTTGAGAACATCCAAAGGACAAAAGAACAACAACAACAAAAGAAGAGGAGAGGAGAGGAGAGGAGAGGAGAGGAGAGGAGAGGAAAGGAAAAAAAAAAGGAAAGGAAAGGAAAGGAAAGGAAAGGAAAGGAAAGGAAAGGAAAGGAAAGGAAAGGAAAGGAAAGGAAACAAAACATCAAAAACCTGGCTGAGCAGAGGCAATGTACCTCCACATGTGGCCTGCAGGGGGCGAAGCAATCTCATGAACCCTGCTCTGGCTGCCTCAGCTCAGGTGGAAGGAATCAGCAGGCCAGGCGGCCAAGAAGTTTTGGGAGAGAACCGTGATGCTCGGAGTTCACCGAGAGGAGCCGGCTGAGGAGACAGGGCAGGGGCAGGCCACTCTCACCTCCCCAACCCTGGGCTGGGCATCATGACAGGCTACAGATTCCACTCTCCAAAGCTCTCAGTATCCCAGAGATTCTTCCAGAAAGAACTGCAGAAGTAATGCTATGTTCTCATGCCCTCCTCTTCCCCACCTCTGGATAGGCCCAGCACACAAACAGGGCACAGTGTAGCTAAGGGACAAAGCAATTTGGTTTCAAAATGCTGCTGTGGCTGGGGATGTGGCTCAGTGGGTTGCCCGTCATGCAATCCCAAACACCGCATAAACCCAACCCGTGTGGTAGAATATACCTAGAATGCCAGCATTTAGGAGCATCAGAAGTTCAAGGTCACCCTCGGCTACATAGTGAGTTCAAAGCCAGTTTAGGATCATGAGATTCTGTCTCAAAAGAAAACAAACCAAAAACAAAGCTTGCTCTAGCATTGGGGCAGTGAGGTGACCTTGAGCAACATCTCGGTGTTTCCTATTTTACAGGGGGTGGCGACACCTTTGACCTCAGGGGATAATGGTAAGGAATTAATGAGATCAGATGTGTTTGTCATTTGGCACTATCTGCCTCCAGGTGTTGCAGATGGCCATTGCCCTTCAAAACTCAGTGAACCAGGTGAGCCTAGCTCAGGTGCACTCCACCTCTCCCACCGACACGCTGCACTGTGTAGCGCAAAGAGGAGGTGCCAGTAGACGTCACTTCTTCATACGCTAACCATCCTGAGCCCTGCCATACCAGCAGCTAAGAGTGGTCCAGGCCACTGCCTACAGCTCAAGGCCATTGACCTGAGAGAGACAGTGGCAGGATTAGCAGGCTGGTGGCGCCAAGGGCAGAAGGAAGAAGTGATGAGCCTGGCCTGAGACTGACCTCCCGCCAGATGCTCCAACTAGGAGGCATCCCCTGAGTCAGCATTTTGGGAGCCAAAAAGGTTGGCAGGGGCCTGGAGTGCCCGGGTTGGATGGATAAAAGAAGATGGTTTGGGAGCCCAGACTGACTCCTACACTGAAGTCATCAGTATCTGTGGGACACTAGAAATGAACTCAGCCTCTCGGACCATGGCCAACTCCACGGGGCAGTCCCCACTGCAGGATGGCTAAGACAGAGAGGGGCAGTCACTGAGTCAAGCACATGGCATGAAACAGCTCAAGCATGGTCTGGGTGGTTCTGAGTTTTTAGAATAAATAACTACAGACATAGTATTGCCATCCAGCGGGTAAGGAAGTACAACTGCAAGGCGACTCTATGAATGGACACTGTCACTGTTTTGTTTTTTTTTTTCAGAGAAGGACATTGAGGAGTAAGAAGTGGAAAGACAAGGACTTCATCTTACCCAAGGTCACAAAGCACTAAAGGTTGACTTTGACCTTAGACCCTTGTCTCGGAGCCCGGCCCTTGAGAGCAAGTTCTGGCCATTCAGATGTCTGCGTCCACTCTTCTGTCCTCCCAAATAAGCAAAGAGCTCTTATGTCATCCTACATTTTGGGCTACTCCTCAGATTTGGGCAACAATGATAGGAGGCAGTAGTGATGTCACCACAACACACCGACCACCTCCCTGCCCCATGCATGAGCGAGGGAGGCCACCCTTGTGTGCCTTACCATCCTCGTGAAAGAAAAAGTAGACAATGCCAGAAGTAAGGCTGCCCAAACGTATACTTGCAAAGATTCCACAGCATGTGTCTGAGGTGCCTGACAGAGTACTGGCATGTAAGTTAGGACTCAGAAACTGTATTACCACCACCAGCACCTTCCACCCTGTAATCCTAGCATTCGGGAAGCTGAGGCAAAAAGACCACAAGGTGTTTGGGGCCAGCTTAGGCTATCTATGGAGAGCCTGTCTCAAAAACAAAGAGGAGGGCTGGAGAGATGGCTTAGCGGTCAAGGCACCTGCCTGCCAAACCTAAGAACACCCGTTCAAATTCTCTAGGTCCCACGTTTAGCCAGACCCAAAATGGAGCAAGGGCACAATGCTGCACTTGCCCACAAGGGGGCGCACGCACCTGGAGTTTATTCACAGCAGCTGAAAGGCTACTGGCACGCCCATTCTCTATCTGTCTCTATCTGTCTCTCTGTCCAAAAAAGAAAAAACAAAGAGGAACAAATGATTGGGAAGCACAAGTTGGGGTGTGAGGTCATGCTCAACTCTGAGCTCTCCTCCTTGCCTCCTCAAAATAATCCCATGATGGGCTGGCGAGATGGCTTAGTGGTTAAGGTGTTTGCCTGCAAAGCCAAAGGATCCCGGTTCGATTCTCCAAGACCCACATAAGCCAGATGCACAAGGGGGCACATGCGTCTGGAGTCTCTCTCTCTCTCTCTGCCTCTTTCTCTCTCTCAAGTAAATAAATAAATAAACTATATTAAAAAAATAAAATAATCCCATGAGGTCAGAACAGTCATTGCCTCCACTCTGCAAGTGGAAAACAATGAGCTCCCAGAGGACAGAAGCCCTGTAAATGCCATGGTGAAGCCACAGAGAAGGGGCACAATGGCTGGTGAGCTAGTGCTCAGTCAACCTGTGTTCACACGGGGGCTTCTGCTCACGCTTCGTGTGAACAGAAAATCCTCCAACTTCCCCATCAAAGTGCTGAGAAGAAGCGACATTTGAGCATTCAGCACTGAGACCAAGGCTCGGAGAACAATGCAAAAGACAGGTGGAAAGAATGTGAGAGCCGGAGGATGAGGAGGAGTGCTATGGAATGCCGTCCTCCAGACACAAAGTGACCATTGCACTCATGACTTCACAGCACAGCAGCTGTTGTGATCTGCACAGCAGTCCAGTGTTGGGCCTGTCATCATGGATAATGGAGGAAGGCAAAAAAAAAAAAAGGACAAAAAAAATCATCAAAACATGAGAGGGAAAAATACACTATGCACATGGTGAAAATTGTCAATAAAAATGTCCTTTAAATGTTTTTAATATTTTATTTATTTATTTAAAAGAGAGAGAAAATGGGCACCCAAGGGCCTCCAGCCACTGCAAATGAACTCCAGACACATGAACCACCTTGTGCATCTGGCATTACATGGGTATTGGGAAATTGAATCCAGGTCCTTGGGCTTTTTCAGGCTAAGCCATCTCTCCAGCCCAATAAAAATGTTTTAAAAAAATGTTTCAGAGAGAGAGAGAGAGAGAGGAACTTATGACACTGGCTGTCAACTTGGTATCTTGCTTGGAGAACTATCAGTGCAGATCTCTTACCATCTTTTCCACTGGCATATCTTTGTCTTACTGAGTGCTTATGAATAATCCCTTTTCTATTCTAGGTACCAACTCCTTTCCAAATAATCAGAGGTGGGATGGGTTGGAACCCAGTGCCTTGCTCCAGCTTAGGAAGAACTATGCCAATGGTTAAGCCTCCAGCCTCCCTTTTTCACTTTCTTTATGGAATCTATGCAATACAAAAGTTTGCCACAATGATATGATGATACTCAATTTATCTCTTTTTTAATTGTTGTTTGTGATTTAGGAATTATATTTAAAAAAAAAACACTTCCTAATCCAAGTTCATGATACATATACCTGTGCTTTCTGCTTGGAGCTTTCTAATTTGAGCTTTTACATTGAAGTCTGTATGCACTGGGGGCCACATTTTTATATTTTTCCAGTATTAACTATTGTTAATAAACACGTTCCCCATGCAGGCTGAAGCTGTGGAAGCGTCTGTTTCTCTTATCTATGAAAAAACAATGCCACCCTTTTTGTGGAGCAGTGAGAAGAACGCATTTTAAAACCACATAAGTCATTGACTACACATCTGAAATTAGTACGTGCCTCCTGCATGTCAGTTGCTGTCACTTTTAGGCATATTATTCCATCTCTACCTGTGACAGACTCTCCCATGGTCCCCATTTCCTGGAGTCACACCTCGGATCCTCCCTTCTACTTGTGTTTAGGCTGGACTTGGCAACTTGCTAATAATGCAACTAAGTAAAAGCCATGGGATGTCAGCTCCAAGATCAGGATTAAAAAAATAATAATAAAATAAAATAACCTTGCTTCCTCACTCTGGGTGCCCACTTGTAACTGCCCTGGGTAGGAGCAAAGATATTCTCAAGAAAAAAACCTGTGCCCATCCCTCACTTTGATGTGCCCCAAGAAATTGGAGTCTCCCCAGGAATCTTGTGCTGGGAGAAAGAAAAAACGAAGGCCCTGTGCCAGCCAGAAGGGGAATTTGTTTCCTGGCAAGAGATTTCACACAGTTGTGACAACTTGTCAGGACACCTAGTGAGAGACTAGAGCAGAGACATGATGAGTTTTAATGATGGGTGTCACCACCCTTGCCCAAAACTTCTTAGCTGTGCCCAGCTCTTGCCTTCCTTTTGAACCTAACCCTCACATCAGGACATGAGCATGCCCTTGGAAGTCACTGGAGCTCTCTGTGTCTCTTTCCAATGGGACCACATTGTCCTTTCACTGTCAGTTCGTCTGCTTTATTGGCCCGTAGAGGATGGTGGCCAAACCTAGCTTGTTAGGGATGCCAGGACCCAGTTCTGACCTGAAATGGTCTGGTAAAGTGCTTACTCATGTGTTCTCATTAAGGTAAGACCCTCACTGAGAAAAGAGCCCGTCCGTTTGAGAAAGGACCATTGATTCCTCCATTCACCCAGCCTGGTTGGTGTGTGGCTGTAGAAGCAGGTAACCCCGGCGTTACCCACAGCGTTGATGGCATCTCCATGACAGCCTGGGAGTGATCCTGACACAGGGCACTTGTGCACCCACATGAGGTGATACACGCTTGTTTCAGTTCTTGAAGTTTTGGGGTAATTTGTTACACGGCAGCAGGTAACGAACAGGCTCTCTATTCAAGAGGCTTTTGCTTCATGAGGGGAAAGGAAGGCGAATTTTAGCTGGGAGTCTGTGAGGAACGTTATGATACAAATTGGCACATCCTGAAGTAGCAAGTTTGCTACATTTCACACTTCAGAACATGGAGTCTGACTGCCAAGGCAGAGTCAGACTGGAAGCTGCCAGTCTTCAAAGTGTGATCAGAAGGGTGTGGAAACCAGACACAATTAGATTCAGGAAGAGCCTTAAACACGCAAAGCAACTCTACTTTCTGTTTCATAAATGTGGGGGGAAGTGCCTTATAGCATTAGTCAAGCAAGACTTCCTGTAGGGATGTCTGGAGTCAGACATGAGAAAGAGCAGTGATGGCAAATCAGTAGAGAGCAAGTGTGCTGTGATCAACTAATGATGTCTAGTCTGGAGCCAGCAGTGGAAAAGGCAACAATCCCAGATCAGCAGAGATCAAGTGTAGGGTGATGGACTAATGATGTCTGCCAGCTGCGGGATGGCATGTGGTGATGATGCCCTGTTACTGATGCCTCCGTATGACTCTGGAGGGGGTCCATTGTGGAGCCCCCAGTCATAGAGGATCTTGAACTCTTGACGATGGGAACATGTGCCTTGCTCCGCAGTCAGACATGCTTTGTACAATGTGTCAAGGCCTGTGAACCCAGGACCACAGACTAGAAAGTGCTTTCTGGGCAAAGAACTCCACCACACTGTCAGTTTTGTTGACTTTCATAGCTGACAGGTTGCCCCTGGCCCACAGGGTTCACTTTTGGAAATAAGCTGAACTCAAGGGATGACAAGAAGGACCTCCAGCCCCGATACTGCCCACAGTCTCCAGTGAGCCACGAGGCCCTCAGTATGTCCAGAGATGCAGGCCCATGCCCAGAGGCCTCGTGTTTCAAAGCCAACTCTCTTCATGAACCTTGACGTGGCTTCAGAATTGAGCAACCCCTACAGCTAACTGTTCTATGTCAGTGTGGTGCTTTGAATCAAATGTCCCCCATAAACTTGTGTGTTCTGGATGCTTGGTCCTCAACTGATGGAAACTTGGAAGGTGGATCCTTGCTGAAGGGAGCAGCCTCAGGGGTGCCATGGCTGGCTCACTCTCTTGCTGTGCTGTTTTCCAGCTGCTGTGGCAAGCAGCCTCTGCTCTACTGTGCTTCTTCCCGCCATCCTGAAGACCCCTTGAGATTGTAAGCCAAAATAAAACCTGTCCTCCCCGCAGCTGCTTTGGGTAGGGTGTTTCCTTCCCAGTGACATGAAGTGACTGCAACAGCTAGTGTGGGAAATTAGATCAGTTCCATACACCATCTGTTGCAGTCAGGTTCGCGTTGCTGGTAGAAATCACCTAACCAAGAACAGCTTGTGGGGAAAAAGGTTTATTTTGGCTTACAGGCTTAAGGGGGAAGCTCCACAATGGCAGGGGGAAATGATGGCATGAGCAGAGGGTGGACATCACGCCCTGACCAACACCAGGTAGACTGCAGCAACAGGAGAGTGTGCCAAACACTGGCAAGGTGACACTGGCTATAAAACCCATAAGCCGGGCTGGAGAGATGGCTTAGCGGTTAAGGCGCCTGCCTGCTAAGCCTAAGAACCCGGTTCCAATCTCCAGTTCCCACGTTTAGCCAGATGCAAAGTGACGCAAGGGTGCAATGCCGCACTTGACCACAAGGGGGCGCACACATCTGGATTTCATTCGCAGCAACTGAGAGACTGCTGGCGCGCCCATCTCTATCTGTCTCCCTCTCCCTCTCTGTCTGTCTCTCTCTGTGTCTCTCTCCAAAAATAAATAAAATAATAATTTAAAAATTTTAAAAAAAAAAAAAACCATAAGCCTGCCCCCAACAATACACTGCTTCCAGGAGGCTTTAATTCCCAATTGTCATCAGCTGGGGAGACTAGCGTTCAGAACACCTAAGTTTATGGGGGACACCTGAATCAAACCACCACACCATCTGTCTTCTTTGTTTAGGCCCAACAGTGAGCTCTATGCCCAGTGGTCCTGCCTATCTCTGCCCTTGAGACTGTCACCATGAACAGCTTGCCTCACCCCCTCAGCAACCAGTCTGCTAGGGTGTGCTGCAGAGGCGCGACAAGCCGCCACAAGCAGCCACACTCCTTCACCTTGGTCTGGGGAGGCCTTCGAAGTTCCGGCCACTAAGTGCAGAATGACGCATCCCAGCTTCTGTCCACAGGCGTGATGTGAATACTGGGATCAGTATCTGCACTGGAGAGAGAAGCTTTGGGTGCCCTGTCCCAGATGTCCCGGGGCTTATTGTACCCGTTTGCGAGAAGCAAAAGCCGCTGTGATGGTGGACACAGACAGCTGCTGTGTGCCCCCAGGTGGCTCGCCACAGGACAGCCATGGGCATAGCTCTCCCATGGGATCTCCATTATCACCATTTTACATATTTACATGTTTGAACTGTGCCCCCCAGAATTCATATGAGAAAACTTATGTCCCTGTATCTTGGAATGTGACTTGTATTTGAACATGGGGTCCTGAGAAAAGATGATGTAAGTAAAATGAGGTCACTAAGGTGGGCCCCAATCCAATCTGACTGGTCTCCTTAGAAGAAGATGGGATGGGGCATACGGATGTACACCAGGGGAACAAGCACTAAGGGCATTGGGAGAAGGCACCATGTGCAAGCAAGGGAGAGAGGCTTCAGAATAAGCCAACTCTGCAACACATTGACTTTGGACTTCCTGGGACTTCACAGCCTCAGGAACTGAGCAGAAACAAGTCACTGTCATTTATTCCATGCACGCTATGGTACGTCTTGATGGCTGTCCTGCCATGTGAACGCCATAGCTGAACAGGTGAGCTCAGGCTAGCCTGGTGCGACGGTGCAGTAATCCCAGTACTGTGAGAGAGGAGAAGAGTCGGGAGGATGGTGAGTTCCAGGCTAGCCTGGGCTACAACAGTGAGACTGTCTCAAAAATAACTAACTAAATAAATAAAGTGAAAAGGGTGGTAGGGCACAGGGAGGTCCTGGACTCCATGCCCAGCACTGGAAAAGCATTTCAGCTTGAGTGGGGTACACTTTATCACCTCTGCTAAGATAAATGGCCATAATCAAGAATACGAACCCAGCCCAGCAATGGTGGCACCCTGGGTAGTGGAGACAGATGGTGTCCCATGGGGCATACATACAGAACACTCATCTGAAACAGCCAAGCAAATGTGTCCAGATGTGTGGTGGTTTTCCTTTATGGTCAACTGGACTGCATTGAGAATCACCTAGAAGATTCATAAGACACACACTCTAGCTGTGTCGGCAAGGGTGTTTCCCAGAGGGCTTTGACTTCATGAATGGCTCAGTCTACTCGTGGATTCCTAATAGGGTGACATTGTTTTCAGGTGGTGAAAGGCAGGACATGGAGCCTGACTGGAGGAAAGTTGGTCACTGGGAGCTGTCCTTGGGAAGGGCTGTGTCTTGTCCTGGCCCCTTCCTGTATTCCCTTCCTCTGCTCCCTGTCTACCATGATGTGCATGTGTCCTAAAATTGTGAGCCGACATAATTCCTCCCATAAATTGTGTAGCAGTTACTTTCTCATTGCTGGGACAAAATGCCTGCGGGGTTTAATCCTGCTTACAGTTTGGAAGGGAAGTTTCATGATGGCTGGAGACTGTAGCAGAGCAGAGGGTGAGCATCACATCCTGTCATTGCAGCTGGGGAATAACGGCAAGAATGAGATGGGTCTGGCAAAGTGGGGAGGGCTAGCACTGTAACACCCCAAAGGCCACCCTAGCAACACACCTCCTCCAGCGAGGGTCCACTTCCCAAACAGCCACCAGCTGGGGAACAAGTATTCAAAAATACATGGGGCTAGGAGGGGCTTTTCATTCAAACCACCACATCAGGGATTTGGTCATAATGAGGCAAAGTGGCTGATAAAGGGATCAAGTGTACTATGCTGAGAAGATGGAAGACTCAGGCTCCGCCTTAAATGACATCCAATGAGGGATGGATGAGCTGGGCGCAGAAAGAAAAAGCAATTTATCATTCTGAGCTGCAGAACAAGCCCCCCAGAGGTCCTGCAGACAGACCATGTGAGCACAAACAACCCGCTGCTCCCTTCCCTGTCACTAGAGGGAGCCATGGAGCACTCTCAGGATCAGGATCCCGGCAGGAGAGGAGGCTTTTTCCTTCAATGTAGAGGGTGCCTCCGAGACCCAAGGGAGGAAAAGGTACCAACATCCGGTGAAATCTAAGATGCTAGAGCATTGAGCCAAAATGTCCCATGTCCAGCACACACACTAGGTGGCTTCCCTTGCAAAATAAAACAAGACCTGTACACAGTAGTGTTCAATGGATATCGCTTCTAAGAAAAATCAGTGGGGATAATGTAATGGCCAAGACCAAAGGCACGCTGGTTCATTGGCAAGGAGAGCTACTGAACAATAGCCACTGGGAAGAAAGGAATAGAAGAGTCTGTGCTGTTGTGTTTCACTATGTCTCCCACAGGTTCGTCAACACAGGTCATCAGCTTGTGTTACTGTTTAGGGGAGGCTGTGGGACCTTGGGGACTAGGCCCTCACAGGCAAATGTCGGCCACTCAGGGAAGGTCTTGAGGTTACCACCCAGTTCCGTTTGCCACTGTGCTCTCTGCTTCCTGACCCACCAAGGTGTGAACAAACTCCCACCAATAACAAGTGAGCGACACAGCCCTCGTGGTTTCCTTGCCATGACGGACTATATCCACCTTGAACTGTGAGCCACAATAAATCAGTTCTCACTTGTTAAACAGTGGCCATTTTTTTTAGTAGTGAATAATCCATAGCTCTTATAACTGTGTGGTCCAAGGTCACATTAGGGAGCAAATGGCAGACTCACATGAGGAACAGTGAATGAAGGACATTTTCTAAAGTAGGGAGCAGAGGAACCATAAAAAATGATGCAGGACTCTGGGAGCAGTGATGGGGCGCCACCATCCCCAAAGCTGATGATAGACAGAGGGAGTACCCAACAGCAGCAGAGCCTGGGGATGCAGAAACCCACAGAAGGAAAATGGTCTATAACACCCCATCCTCTGCTCCCTCTTCCTACAACTTGCCCTGCATCCTTACTGCCCAGACCCAGCTAGAAAACAGGACAGTGACATGATCTACTCAGAGAAGCCTGCCGGGGCACAGTGCAAGGAAGAGAAGAGAGAGTGAGTCTGTAGAAGCCAGAAGATGCTATCTCCCCATCTCCCCATCTATCCAGCCAGCCAGCCAGCCAGTTGTCATCCATCTTTCCATCCATCCACCCATCCATCCTCCATCCCACCTGTCTTGCAGCCAGCCAGCTTTCTGCACGTCTGAATCCTGAGCCAGCATCTTGGACCTGACCAGAGCTGTTCGTCCTGCATCACAAGGCTCGTGAGAATCGATCACCCTGTCCGTGTTTTACGTGCATCTGTTTAATACGAAGTGTGATGATTTGCTACAGGAGTGTTTCTTTGCACACCAGGTTCTCTCTGTCTGGAGCTTCAGATGGTCCGGGTAATCGATAACACTGCAGCTCTGACTCCAAATTAAATAACTGCACATTTATTACCCATTACTGGGAGGCATGCCGGGAACTCCCCCTCAGGGATCTCACAGCCCCATAAAGGCCCAGAGCCTTCCTTCTCCACTCCAGCCCCCCCTCAAAGCTTCTGGCAGCTTGGGCTGGACTGTGTGAATATCGTTCAGCTTTCAAAATCAAACTCTTTCTGCTAGTCTAACATAAATTGGGATGAAAAATGGCATGGCTCTGTAATTCACGCGGCCATGCTGAGCCCCGAGGGAGGGGGTAACATTTGGCTGTAGATTCAGGCGACTTCTGTCTGCCTCCTCTCACCTGCTCTCCCCCCTCCCACCGGGGAAACCGGGACACAGAATTTCAGCTCCACGGGCTTCAGATCGTTTATTGCTCCCTGCCAAGCTGGTGAATGCAAAGGCAGGGTTGCTTACAAGTGGACAGTTGGGTGCCTGCAGGGTGGGCAGCAAGATGTGAGGGGGAGGAAGGAGCCAGGCAAGTGAGCTCCATGCTGGTCTGGGTCTGTTTTTGCCTTTCCCACAGAAGGGTTGGGGAAGGACAATAGTACTGGCACCAGAACTTATCTGCAGTGACAAGAGCAACTCACGTGGCAAGCTTGCATCTGCTCTGAGCCGGGTTAGGGGATCAGGAAGTCATGAGGCACACCCATGGCAATACGCACACCTTTCAGATCTGAAGTAGTCTGGAGTCACTTGCACCCTCCAAGACCGTGAGGAGTCATGACGAGGGTGGAGGGAATGTGGGTCCAAAACAATTTAAAGAAGATTAGCACGTGCCCCGCTGTCCGCCCCAGCCCTGCTCAGTGTCTCAAACATGAGGAGAAACAGCCAAAGTGGTTACTCCAATCACATGGGTGGTCAGATGGAGCCCCAAATTGCAAGTCACATTCTAAGCCCCTTGTGTGAAAGACAGCTTGTTAGCCAGCCCCCAGAGGAGTGGGACATGTGTGTCTTGACTCTCTTGGACAGGCTAGGTCGTGAGATCATCTGAATCAACTCCAGTATCTCCCTCACCAGTGCTACATAATCACCTACCGTAATGAATGGTGAAATTCTTTAAGCTCTCTGAAATCAGCTTTCAAAGAAAATGGGGAGATGGCTCAGTGGGCAAAGTGGAAGAAGATAAAGAATGCTGACGTGGGCAGTGCGAGCTCTCCCCCCCTGCACGGAATTCAGAGTGGTCATTTCATTCGTGAACTTGACATGAGAGAAACAAGAGGCACAGTAGCCTTCATGGGGAATTAAAGGCAATCCTGTGGAGAATTCGTCAGGGAATGCCTGCCTGTCCCCACCCCCCACCCAGAAGGAACACAGAGGCAAATCAAACCACCTCTGCAGTGAGAGCAGTTCTTTGCAAGTGGTAAATTTGTTTTAAATGGTAGATCAAACTTCCATTAGGGGAAATATACTTATACAAAACTGTTGGGGCTAGGGAGATGGCTTGGTGTATGAAGTGCTTATCAGGTGAGCAAGAGGACCTGAGTTTGGATCCCCAGCACCCATATCAATGGTGTCTAGCAATCCCAACGCTAGGGAGGCAGAGGCAGGAGGATACCTAGGGCTTTCTGGCTAGGTAGGCTAGCTGAATCTGAGTTCCAGGTTCACTGAGAGACAGTATCTCAAGAAATAAGGTGGAGCATGATTGAAGATGACACTCTATGTCTCCTTCTGGCTTCCATACACATGCAAAAACAAAACCTTGAGCTTCTCTGACTGTGAATGGAAACCCATCCACGTGTTCCTTCACAGACTCCTGCCTTGGCAGGAAGTGAGAAAAGACCAACCAGGAGAAGGTGTGCCTGAGCTCCGAAGAGAGAGAGCAAGGGCAAGGTCAGAAAACCCCAGGCTGCTGCCTCTTCCTCTCCCTCACTCTCTCAAATAAATTAATAAATAAAATATTCTTTAAAATTTTAAAGGGGACTGGGGAAATGGCTTAGTGGTTAAAGCATTTGTCTGCAAAGCCTAAAGACTCTGGTTCAATTCCCCAGGACTCACATAAGCCAGATGCACAAGGGGGCGCATGACTCTGGAGTTCGTTTGCAGTGGCTGGAGGCCCTGGTGCACCCATTACCTCTTTCTCTCTGTCTTCCTCTTTCTCTCTTGAATAAATAAATAAAATATTTTTAAAATTTTAAAAAAGAGAAAAGAAAACCCCGGGCTGGAAACACTGCCCGGGCTCCAGGTCATCTGATGGTGTCAAGAGCTCAGCCCACTACCCCAGTCAGTCACATGACACAGACTCAAACTGCATAAAGCGCAGACACTGACCAGTTCCCAGAGATGCTGACAGACACAGAACTCTGGAGAATCCTAACCTCCTGTGTCATCTCAAACTGTAACATTAGCGAGATCTGCCACATGGAGATCATACTTCTGCAAGTGCCCACACCCCAGGCACTTTCAATTTTCATCATGTAGTGCACATTCACCGTGAATGTCCCATCAAGGGCTTTTGCACGGACTAAGACATTCTGTCAGGGGCTTCTGCACAGACCCCATTTTCAGCCCATGGGCTATGCAAATGGAAATGAAGTGATGCCCTGAAAAGTTCCAAAATCCATGACAGTGCTACTGTCAGAGACTGAGTGAAGCTGCACAATCCTGAGTGGAATAATAAGCAATGATGTTCTTACTTGTTTTGGAATATGGTAAAAAAAATAAATAAACTCAGTAATACTCAGCTGAATTTGCTGATTCACCCATCCATCCATCCATCCATCCATGAACTCACTCTTTTCCCCATCTATATATCCATCCACCCACCCAATGTCCATCCATCTTCCCACCTACCCATCCATATGCACTTCCACCCATCCATCTACCCATTCACCCATCAACCAATCCATACTTCTGTCAGTCCATACACCTATCCATCTACCCATCCATGTTTCCATCCACCTATCCATCTAACTATCCATCCATACATCCACACACCCATCTATCCGTGCATCCATCTACCTATCTGTCCACCGTCCATCCACCTGTCCATCTGCCCATCCATCCACTCACTCACATATTGGGATTTGAGTATCTGTTCCCTACCAAGACGCTGAAAATTCAGAGGAATAAAAATACAAGATATGAAATTAGTAATTTTAAAGTCATCCCCCATCTATAGAAACAGATGAAGAGATGAATAAAGCATTCAAGATGGCGGCATGTCATGGAGCCCCAGACGGAGCAGAGAGGTGCAGGAAAACTAAGGTGCCAGGTGAGGTCTCTACTTCACCTGCACAGCCATTCACCAGGGCTCCTTCCACATAGTGCTACCACAGTGAGCAAGGCACCAAGGCATCCCTCCTGGGAGATCTTGTTTGAAAGGGAGGGATGCAACTGAAGGGAGTACAACAAGAAAAGACGGCTATTTCAGAGTTCTAATTGTGACAAGAACATGAACTTGGGCATTGGAAGAGCTGGTTTGAGGCAGGAGAGTCCTCAGGAGAAGTTACATTGGGTCTGGGAGCCCAGGGATCAAGGGTATGGCACAAGTAAACTCAGAAAGGTAGCTGAGGGCCAACTCACATCGGGGTGTCTGGACATTATTCGTACAGCAAGCAGAGTACCCCTAGGAGAGACAGAACCTGCCCAAGAACTTTGGGCAGGTGGCACCATGTGGCTCTGCTGGGGCCTGATGACACCATGGGTTTTGGAGGAGCCACGCACCTCTGTCATTGCCAGAGGCACCTTTGCAGCAGGCAGAGAGCTGCTGTAGGGCTCAGATGGTAAATCCTCCTGTAATTACTCTGCTAATTGCCAGCTGATACCATGAGGACAGAATAGCATTCCTTGTGTGAGGAAATCATGGGAAAGCTCGTCCCAGCCTGATGGTGAGAAAGCCAGAATTTGCCAAGAGCCAAAGGAAGAGAGCAGACCCAACACAAACAGGATCACAGCCATCACTCTAAGAAATCATAGAAGGGCCCGGGTGCTAGGAACAGGGTCCCCCAGCATATACACCCCAACTCCCTCCTCCAGGAATAATAAGAGAAAGTGCCATCCAATCCAATCCATCTTTGTCTTTTCTCCAGTAATCTGAAAGCCTTGGGCTGGAAACTTACTTCCCTCTTTGAGCTTCAGGCTCCCCACCTATAAATGGGTTTAGTGATTACCTTTCTCATAGGGGTAGTGGGGAAATTATATAAGATGGCTTCTCCAAAGAGCCTGGGACATAGTAGGTGCATAAAAATCACCAGATGTGGGCTGAAGAGATGGCTCAGCAGTTAAGCCAGATGCACAAGGTGGTGCATGCATCTGGAGTTTGTTTACAGCAGCTGAAGGCCCTGGTTGCACCCATTCTCCCCGCCCCCTCTTTCTCTCTCTCTCTCCCTGTCTCTATCAGCCTCTATCTCTCTCTCAAATAAATAAAAAAATAAAAATTTATAAAAGAAAGTTATAAAAAAAAATCACCAGACACTCTTCTCCCACCCCCATGTAGCAGTAACCTTCTCATTGCTTGGACAAAACACCTGATCAGAAGCAACTTGTGGAAGGAAAGGGTTTATTTCTGGCTTACAGTTTCAAGGGGAAGTTTCCTCATGGTGGAGAAAGCCCAGCAAGAGTGTAAGCTGGCTCATATTATCACATCAGCAGCAGGGAGGAAGCAGAGAGTGATCCTACTCTGAACACCCAGTGGGGCTGGACTAATAAATCCCAAGGCCAGACCCCAGGAGCACACTTCCTCCCACCAGGCTCCATCAGCTGCAGATTAATGGCGAGGCTTAAGCACAAACACGTGAGGGCTATGGGGGACATGTCACATTCAAACCATCACATGCCAGCTCTTCATTCTATAGGCTGCCCTGGCCTCCAGGCTGGCACTCTGGAGTGAGGACAGAAGGAAAGAGAGAGGATAAGAGGAAAGGAGAGGTTGGCAAGATGGCTCTATGGGTAAAGCACTTGCCCTGCAAACATGAGGACCCAAGTTTGAATGCCCAGCATCCGAGTAAAAGCCTGGCATGGTAGTGTGTACCTGCAGTCCCCAGTGCTGGGGAGACAGACAGAAAATCCCCAGGACACACTGACTACTTCCTCTGGACAAAACAGGGAGGTTAAGGTTTAGCAAGAGATCTCATCTCAAAAAATAAGTGGAGGGGCTGGAGGGATGGTTTAGTGGTTAAGGCATTTGCCTGCAAAGCTAAAGGACCCTGGTTCAATTCTTCAGGACCCACATAAGTCAGATGCAGAAGGTGGCACATGTGTCTGGAATTTGTTTGCAGTAGCTGGAGGCCCTGGTGCACTCTCTTTCTCTCTCTCTGAATCTCTCAAATAAATAAAACTTAAATAAAAATTTTAAAATATATATTTTTTAAAAAGTGGAAAGCAATTGAAAACACCAAACGTTGATCTTCGGTTTCCTCAGACATGCACAAACATGTGCACATATGCACAGAAATACCATATACATACACCCAAAAGAAATAAAAGAAGAAAGAAGAAGCTATTATGTGAGTGAGCCGGTGACACTGGGAGAAAGGGCCACTGTCATCAGATTCTCACTGGCTTTTCCCCAAGACAATGAATATCAGAAACACAGGAGTAGCAGCCCAAGGGCTGGGAGATAGCTCAGTAGTTAAAAAGCACTTGCTTGCAAAGCCTGAAGCTTGGGGTTTAACTCCCCATGAGCTGGACTTAAAAAATTAGCATGTATCTGGCATTTTTTGTAGCTGGATGTCCTGATGTGCCAATACACATAGACACATAGACACATACACACATGCACGTGCAAATAATTTTTTAAAAATAGTAGTAACTCACGGAACTCCCAGTGGAGACTGACACAGGCAGGTCACCGTCAACTGAAACCCCCAGTGTCTTTCAACCCTCACAGAGGTGACATGGGACTTCATGTTTATCCTTAACATGTTTATCCTTAATTCTAGCACTGAAAAGGCAGAGACAGGAAGATCCCTGGCTAGCTAGTCTGGCCTGCTTAGTGAGCTCCTGGTTCAGTGAGACCCTGTCTCAAAATATAAAAAGGGGGCTGGAGAGATGGCTTAGCAGTTAAGGCACTTGCCTACAAAACCTAAGGACCCAGGTTCAATGCCCCAGTACCCACATAAGCCAGATGCACAAGGTGGCACATGCATCTGGATTTTGTTTGGCTGCAGGTCCTGGTACACCAAATCTCTCTATCTATCTTTCTCTTCCTCTCTCTCTCTCTCTCTGTCAGATAAATAAATAAATAAATAAATATTTCTTAATAAAATAAAATGGATAATGACTGAGAAAAATATCCACCTCCACAGGTGCATGCACACAGACACACGCACGCGCTCACACACATAGCTATATGCACACACACCACACACACCACACACACATACACATGCAAAAAGAATGACTAGGAACTAAGTAGATATTTCACAGCATTGTGAGAGAGCCAAAGGCTGCCGAGTGGTTCACTGTACAAGTTGAGCTTATGTTCTGTGAATTTCTCCTAGAGGAGCAGGGAGGGAGGGAGGGAACAATGGCACTGTCGCTCAGAGGCTGCAGGCCAAAGTAATCAATGCCTGTTCGTTGTCCCCACTCCCTAACCACTTCTGTCACACTAAGCATTCGATGTCCTATGGGGTACTATCTTGTTTGCTGGCTTTCAATAGAGCCAGCTCCTCCTTTGGACACATCCATCATCCTGACACACCTTCCCTAATCAGGGACAGGAAGACCACCAAACACTCCATTTCTAGAGTTCACACATTGCAGATGCCAAAGTTCTATCTTATGAACCTCTCATGATGGATTAGTAGTGGCTATTCTGCTCAAAGGGTGAATGGTGCTGTGGTTGATTAGCAATGTCTGCCTTGGGCACCAGGATTGAGTATTGGGATGGGTGGTATGTGCCAGTTATAACCAGGAGCCACTATAGGTGGAAGGGGGAATTTCAGGGGACCAAGAATATCAGAAGGACCCAGAAAAAGCCCAGTAGTGGACACCTGAAGCAGCTGCCCTTGGAGGAGCTGCCACCTCTGTCATCTAGTCTATGCCCTCCAAATCCCAGAGGAGTAGCTGGTGGGATTGTGGCCCCCCACCACCACCCTATGGAGCCCAGCGGGTCAGACCAGCTGCAGGCTCCACAGAGAGGAGAGCAGCTTGGGATGGCCACAGAGCAGCAGACACTTACAGAGGACAGGAGATGGCATACTCCCTGCTTACAGTCCCCAGCCCAGAGCTAACACTGAGCTTAGCAGCCGGGCAGGGAGCCCACTTCCCACGGGTCTCTCAACACCCAGTGTGCCTTAGCTAAAGCGCCACGTCACAGAGACAGGACCCAGGCCCAACAGGCGCAGCTGCTTGGCTGAATTCCCAGGTTCATCCAGGTGGCAGCCTATGTTGGCGCTTCCTCCTTTTATATGGCCATGCAATACTCCATCATGGGCATAGACCAAAGTTTGTTTTCCCACATATGCACTGATGGCCACTGGGTTGGTCCCATCTTTGAGCTGCTGCAAACAGAGCTGCTATGAATGGGTCCATGCACCTGTCTGAGTGTTTCTGGTCTATAGCTAGAGGTGGAGCTGCTGGGAGCCAGATGCTTATCCTGTTTTAACTGCTAAGCTATTTCCTTGTGTGAGAAGCCAGGCATTAAAGGTCACCTGCTCCATGATTCTGCTTATATGAACTTGCTGGAACAGTTGAAACCATAGAGACAGAAGGATGGTGGATGGCAGCCAGGGATCAGAGTTGGGAGAGCAGCAGGAGCAGGGCTTGGCTTTAGAGTGGTGGAGGTGTTTCTGAAGGGGCTACAGGTGGCGGCTGTGACCTACCACCACTAAATGAACTGAATGCCACTAAAGTGTTCATTTAAAATGGCTAATGTTACATTATGTTGATCTCACCTCCATAAAAGTGTAGAAGAAGAGGTCACTGAGGGCTGGAGAAATGATTTAGCACTTAAGGCGCTTGCCTGCAAAGCCAAAGGACCTCAGTTTGATTCCCCAGGACCCACATAAGCCAGATGCACAAGGTGGCACATGCGTCTGGAGTACGTTTGCAGTGGCTGGAGTCCCTGGCATGCCCATTTCTCTCTCTCTCTCTCTCTCTTTCTGTTTCTCTCTCTGTCTCTTACTCTCTCAAAAAAATAATAAATAATAAAATATTTTTTTAAAAAGAGGTCACTGAAATTCCTCAATCAGTGACCCATGACCAGAAGAGCTGGGGGTGAGGCCAGGTATGTGATGGATGGTGATTCTGATGAGAGAAGCACCAGGGTGGGGACACTCCGAGTACAACGTTATTGCCATAAGACAGTCACCACAGTGTGCACCTCCCATTGAAGTCACCTCGCTCTTGAGTCATCTCCCACTGACTGGAGGGCCAGTGCTGAGACACTCCCAGCTTGTCACACACAAAACCTATATGCGTAATGAAAAGCTGCCGTCTTGATGCCCATCTCAGGGAAAAGAAATTCTTACACTTGTATTAATTTTCCTTCCTGGGTTTTAATTGAAGAGAGGATACAGCATCACGGGGGAAATAAAGTCTGACTTCATTTGTCCGAGAGCCATGTGGCTTCATTAGAAGTTACATCAGCTCCTCATTAAGCAGCAATAATAATGTTGAGCTGGGATCAATAAAAAGCAATGCATTGCCCCAATGTATAGATCCATTTGGCTCAATTATATCCTTACATGGCCGAGCTCTACCACCTCCGGCCATAACACGGTGCTTCCTCCACCTGCCTTGATTTAGATGGCAAAAGGCAGGAAAATGCATGGTTCCCATCTGACGGCCACCACCACAGTGCCAGGATAGGTTCAGTCACCCACCTGCTCACAACCCTGGCAAAACTGATTCCATTTCAAACCAAGGTTTTAGCTCTTGAAACTCCCCTGGTTGATTAGTAGTGACTGTTAAGAGGTGTATGCTACTGTGGTTGATTAGCAATGTCTGCCCTGTACACTGGAATTAGAGCACTGTGACTGTTGGCAAGGATGTGTCAATTATGGCCAGGAGTCCCTCTAAGTGGGAGGGAGTGTTCAAAGGACCATGGGGCTGTTAGCAGTGGTGACAATACACCTTCCTCTCCCAGCCACACCCCCATCATCACCCAGAGATTTTTCTACCTCATTTTCAGCAAATGTGACACTCCGAGCCAGGATAAAATGGGCACTTACCTGACCCTCAGACAGGCCATGTGGCAGGGACAGCAGGTCCTGCAAAAAGAACACAAAGACAAGAAGGGCTGAGTTTTATGCCAAAGCCATCTTTGTCTTCCTCACAGACAGGTAACGTAAGTTGTATTGGTCAAGGCCTATCTCTACCCAAGCATGTTTATCTCAAAGTGTCCCCCACAACCCTTGTTCTGTGGGCAGGCTACACCCCTGACCTTGTAACAGGAAGAAAAGAGAACACACACACACACATACACACACATACACACACATACACACACACCAAAAAAAAAAAAAAAAAACAGAAGGTGAAAAACATGGCACCTCTGAAGGTAATCCAGACTGTCTGGCACCTCCCTAAACCTTAAGACTTGAGCAGAGGTCAGTGTTGTTTCTCCCATGGTATGAAAATGTTTGTGGTGGGGAGCCTCACCCAAGGAGAAGACATTCTGCCTGGGACCCTAAATGAGGGCTCCAGCTGACTGTTCTATGGGGCATCCCCAGGACCTCTGCTGGGTACTGTGAGTGCCTGATCTGATAGTAGGCTGTTCATCTGCTCCTTGCTTACTACCCTCAACCCAGGATGCCAGTCACTTCTGCTGGATGTTGCAAGTACTGACTTAATGTTCTGTCATTCATCCTCTGCTTGCAATCTATTCTTTTACTTTTTTATTACTTGAGAGAGACTCAGAGAGAGAGAGAAAGAGGCAGAGAGAGAATGGGCATGCCAGGGCCTTTACAGCCACTGTTAATGAGCTCCAGAAGCATGCACCCCCTTGTGTCCATGTGCAGCATTACACACTTGCGTCACTTTTGCAACTGGCTAAACGTGGGACCTGGAGATTCGAACAAGCATTCTTAGGCTTTGCAGGTAGGTGCCTTAGTGGCTAAGCCATCTCTCCAGCCCAGCTCTTTTACTTTTGCTTGCTCTCTACTTAATAGACTCACTCATTCAAAACCAAACATACAGCTATCATAGATCATTTCTCAGGACAGAACAGTATAATAACTACATTCCTTGGAGAGGAATATTTACCCATTCATTCCCCAAAAAAATGTTTGTTGAGTGACTGACAAACACCAAGCTGTGTTGCAGGCTCTGCATTTTTAATAAGATGACAAACACCTGCCCTGGGGCATGAAGGAAAGGCAGGAGGATTTTTTAAACAAGAAACCCAACAAATAACTAATTAATAAAAGTCCTAGCAGATAGTGACAAGATCCTGTCATGACAAAAGGGACAAAGGAGATGCAGAATGAGAGGGCGGGTGTTAATTGAATGGAACCAGACAAGAGCCACTGAGACTGCAAGGACCAGAAGAAGCCAGACATGTGCATGAATGTCAGGTGCCAAGGCCTTGGGGCAGGTGGGCATGGATAAGGAGTGGTCACAGAGCAAGAGCTGTCAGTCATTAGTAATGAAAAGAGAAAACGAGATGACATCAGAGACAAGGTCATGCTGTCTTAATGACTGAGATTTGGAAGTCTGTGTGGCTGTCGAAGGAAGCTGAGAAGCGCAGGTTCTATTCCTTCCTCAAAACACCCCATTTCCAGAGCCAGGCCACCAGGGAGACTGTCCTGGACTCCCAGAAGACCTCACTCTGGGAACATGCTTGATACCAGACTCACGGGAGTTGAAACATCCCCATCCTATCCACTGGGGCCTGAACACAGCCAAGTACCTGGGCTGGGTCAGACCCTCAATTCCTCCCTCGCCAAATGCTACCCCATGAAATGGAGCAACCGACTACTCACTGTCCAACCTCAGAACTTGGAGTCCTTCTCCAACAGGAAGGACCCAGTGTGCAGGGAAAACATGTTGTAAGATGAAAGCTCAGAGGCAGCCTGTCTCCGAGACCAGACACCATTCTGCTAACCCAGGACGCATGCTCTTTCCTCCCCCTCTTTCTCTCTCTGAAGTCAACCTGGGCTTCTGCCATGGTTCTGAAGTGGCCACTTCCTGAAGGGAAGTTGGATCCCAAGCTCCTTTATCCCTGCCTTAGGGAAGACCATGGCTCCCCACCCCTGCGAAGATGAAAACAGATGTCTCCTGCTGTCATAGGGCCCAGCTTTTCTCCTCCCATCCTCTAGGATGGCTACTGTGCTGGCCAGGGGCCACTGCCCACAGGTCTCAAAGGAGGTGAATGTGGGTGCCTGAGCCAGAGCCCCACTGTGCACACAAGGGCTAAGCAGTTGCAGGTGCCTGCCAGTCTCCCCTCTGCCGGCCATTCCTCCCTTCCATGCCTTCCAACCCTCTTGCTCTGCTATCCCTCCTCGGGACTCAGATATGTACCCCAGCCTCACCCCACAGGACATTTCTGTTTGCCTCCTGTCATCTGTCACTCAGAGCTGTGCTCAATAATGGAGACTCCGGGACTCAAGTCCTCACCTTGGTGGCCCCGCTGTCTGGGATGGTTGTAAAGAATCATAAAAGAGTCACAAAAACCCACACTCAAGGGCTTCGCAGATGACTTCCTGTGTAAAAGTGCTTCCCCAGACCCCATGGAAGCCAGACACAGCCGTGCACACATCTGTAATCCCACCACCTACCAAGAGGTGGGAGGCAGGAGAATACTCAGAAGTTCATGGGCCAGATAGCCTGCTGTATGCATAGAGAACAATGCAAGACCCTGCCTCAAACAAGGTGGAAGGTGAGGACTTTGGTGGTCCTTGGTGTTGATATTCAACCCCATGTCAGGAAGTGATGGAAAGTTGAGCATAGGCGAAAAGCACAGGAGTGGCACACACATACACACACACACACACACACACACACACACACACACACGCACACACACACACACCGCTGGTGGGAGCAGAAATCAGTTCTTCCTTTCTGGGGGGGCAACAGATAAAATAGCTCCCTCTGGCTGTGTATTTCCTGTTCCAAGAAATGGGGTGACTGGCTACAGCATGTTTCTTCCCTTCTCTTTATGACCCATGAGCTCTGAGAGACTAGATGGCTGAGATAAATGTCCAGCCCTTCGCAAAAGGACAGTTAATGAGTTTAAAGGCTGCTTAAACTGAGATGAAATGTGTGATGAACAGACCCTGGGCCATGCGGCCATGCAGCCGACTGACTGTCTCTTCCTCCCGGTGCTGTTTCATTAAATATGGCCAAGGAAATGCATCCAGTGCTCCCTGGCCAGCGGGGCTTCTTTTGAGATGATGGCAAAGCCTGAAATTGGAATATGGGACAAGGGAGGGTTAAGGCCAACTTTGTCTCTTTCTTTGTTGGACACCACCACCCTGCCTGAACTGCACTTACAGCATGCTTGACTTAAAAGCGCCTTAAGTCAAGCATGCTGTAAGTGCAGTTCAGGCAGGGTGGTGGTCTGCAATGTTTCTCCTCCACTGGAAATGTCCCAACAAGCTTAAAAAGAGAGAGAGGGATATACATGGAGCATGGACATATACATATATGTGGAGCATGGACATATACATATATGTGGACATGGACATATACAGCTGGTCTCTTCACACCTGTATTCAGTGTCTTGTGTCCAGACATATGGGAGGACGGGCAGACATAAGGAGCAGAAGAGAACAAGGAAGGAAGGGACTGAGGGAACAGGGTGGGGACCGTATGAATTATACCATGGAGGTGCTGAGCTGTTGCACATGGGAACTCAAATGTTGCCACTCTTTTGTTAGACACACACACACCAACATAATTTTGCAAACCCAATGGCCTCAAGTCACCCTGTGACCTGAAGCCAACTTCCTCTTTTTCTCCCCAGCCCTCTCTCTCCCAAAAGGCCACTCAGAGTGGAAACCCACAGCTACTTGTCAGAAGTGATTTGGCTTGCCAGGACTTCGTGTCCCTCTCCTCACTGAAGAGAAGGTGAGGACATCGGTTTCATGAGTCAAACTTCGACCTTGACCTTGGGGAATCTCTTCTGTGGTAGTTTATAATGATTTTCAACTTGTCAGGACCTAGATCCACCTGTGAGGGATTGCCTAGGCCAGGCGAGCCTCTGGGACATGCCTGTGTGGGATTTCTTGATTGGGTTGAGGTGGGCCGCACCCTTGCACAAGCTGGGGTCCCAGACTCTATACAAAGGAGAGAGCTGACTGAGCACTGTCCAGCTTCATCTTTCTCTACTTCCTCCTGCCCTGCTCCTGCCATGCTTTCCCCAACCATGATGGACTGTCCCCTCTGCAACTGGTAGGCAAAATATAGCCTTCCCTTCCCTGAGTTACTTCTGGTCAGGTGTTGTTTCCTTCCAGCAGAAAAACTATGGGTAACTGCTACACGGGTCCCAGTGATAAGTATGTGACATTCTGAGATCAAGTGTCAGCGTTTGCCGTGGTGTCTCAGTGTCTTGCCATCAGAGCGGGGTGACATACATTAGCCCTGCAGTGAGTGGGATTAGAGCTCAGAGTCCGTCTCTGCTTTCCCCCGTGCTCCTCCTGCGTGACACTCCATCAGTCAGGGCAGCTCACTGCCTCCGGGAAGATTGAGATTACTTTAACAGCAGTGAAAAGAGAAGGAAGCAGAGTTTCCTCTTCTTGATAGGAAAGGAAGTGCGCAGAGTCCAGATCCAAAGAACGTCCTTCACCCTTCATGGGAGTCATGTCACGTTGATGTGAAGCCCCATTGGCTGAGCGTTCGTCCCCTTTGGAAAGAGTCTCCCTTAGCAGCAGATGCCCAAAGACAGCATGATTCAAAGGAAGGCCTCCAAGCCCCAATCCTTGGGGGCCCCCAAAAAGCTTGTCTACATGACTATTTTATTAATAAGGATCCCCTCTTTTTTTTTTTTTGCAAATAAGACGTATAAGAGAGCGCCCCTAACAAGACAGAGCAGGAGTGTTGTGATGTGTAGATAGAACAGTGAGCTTTCCTTCACTAGCTCAAATGTTGAATTCCCCCAACAGAGATCCCAAAGAGAGCTGTCACTATCACCCCTGTTTCCCAAATCATGAAAACAGGTCAGGAAAGCTCTTGGGGACCCCCAAAGCAGATGAGTTGGAATGCAAGCCCACTGGATCTGTTTCTGACCCCCAAAACTCCTCTTCTTCCACTGATCCTGTCACAGAAACTGAGGCTCATGCTTGGTCTTGTGTGGCAGCCAGGACACTCATGTGTCCTTAGGAAACATCCAAGTGACTCAGCAATGCAAACTTAGAAAGCAGCCTGCCAAAGTCAAATACTGTAGATACTGGCCAGGCAGGCAGAAGAACTCCGAGGAGAGGAGGGGGTAAGGAGATGGGGATGTGAGCGGGGTCACAGCCAGGGGAGAACCTGAGACAGGTGAAGACACTAGGGGAGTTTGGGGGAAGGGCAGGGTTGAGGGAATGAGAAAGAGCAGGCCAGAACAGCAGAGGGGACAACCCACAGTGCACATGCCCTCTGGGAAGGAGACACTCTGGCCGTCACTGCTTTGGGGAAGCCGATTCAGAGACCAAACAGGAACACTGAGTAGAAGTGAGGAAGGATGCTGGGGAACACCTTAGCTGGTATGAATTAGATCCTAGTTTGCATTCAGTCCTAGGAGACGGGAAACAAAGAGGACTCAAGTCAGCCCTAGAGGGGATGGTGACAAGGAGAAAAAAAAGGAGACAAGATCAAGAAATATTGTGGGGGTTGGAGAAATGGCTTAGCGGTTAAAGCATTTGCCTATGAAGCCAAAGGATCCCGGCTCAATTCTCCCACGTAAGCCAGATGCACAAGGGGCACATGCATCTGGAGTTCATTTGCAGTGGTGAGAGGCGATGGCATGCCCATTCTCTCTCTGTCTGCCTCTCTTCTATATCTCTCTCTCTGCTTGCTTAATTTAAAAAAAAAGAAAAGAGGACTGGAGAGATAGCTTCACGGTTAAGGCGCCTGCCTGCCAAGCCTAAGAACCCCGGTTCCAATCTCCAGGACCAATGTTTAGCCAGATGCAAAAAGTGTGGCAAGGGCACAATGCCTCACTTGCCCACAAGGAGGCACACATGTTTGGAGTTCTTTCACAGTGGCTGAGAGGCTGCTGGTGTGCCCATTCTCTCTTTGTCTCTCTCACACACAAAAAAAAAAAAAAGAAAGAAAGAAAGAAAAAAAAAAGAAAAGAAAAAAGAAAAAGAAATATCGTGGAAACAGAATCCTGACTTCTGCATCCACACTATGTGAACCCTTAGCAGAAAGGATTATACCTGCCTCATTCTCTACTATGTCCCCAAGGCTTGGCCATTCCCAGCACCCATCAGAAACTTGGTAAGAACCAATACAATATGTGGGTGGGAAAAAGGATATGTGGTTGGGTGGATGGATGGATGAATGGCAAAATGGAGGGATGGATGGACAGATGGATGGATGGATGGATGGATGGATGGATGAAAAAATGGATAGATTGGTAAATGAATAGGTAATAGATGATGTGGTGGTTTGGATGTGAAATGTCTCTCATAGCCTCATTTTTGTGATTAGTCCACAGCTGATGGAACCTTTGGGAGCTGGAACCTTGCTGGAGAAGGTGTGTCACTAGGGACAGACCCTGGAGTGTTACTGATAGCCCTGCAGTTAGCGCACTGTCTCTGCTTCCTTCCTGCTGCTGTGGCGATGTGATGCCTGGCTGTCTGCCTCTGCTGGGTGGTCCCCTGTCATGATGAAGCTTCCCTTGAAACTGTAAGCCAGAAATAAATGCCGTCCTCCTATAAACTGCTTCTGGTCAGATGATTTGTCCCAGCAACAAGAAGGGAACTGCTACAGCTGAATACACAGGTAGATGGATGAATAAGTCTAAATCTTATTGTGTTTCTTAAGAATACAGAGTCAAGGGGCTAGAGAGATGGCTCAGTGCTTAAGGCACTTGCCTGCAAAGCCTAAGGACCCCAGTTCAATTCCCCAGTACCCATGTAAAGCAAGATGCCCTGACATGCCCATACTTGCTCTCTCTCAAAAATAAAATATCTTTTAAAAAATATTTTTAAAATATAGAGTCAAAATTGAAGCTTCATAACACCACTTGTCTATTTGGGTCCATTGCAATTCAAAAGCACCTCTGCTCAGAGCAGCAGTGGGACAGTGAAGACCATGAGTGCATGGCCTGGGACATGCTGAGTGCATGGCCTGGGACAATCCCAGCACTGGGAGGCACAAGACCTTGTGCCACCCTGAGACTGCATAAATTCAAAACCAGAGTGAGACCCTACCTTGCAAAACCAAAAAAAAAAAAAAAAAAAAAATGTGGCTTTCACTTAGAGAAGGTAGAATCACCACAGCTCCGGTGCCTGTGGCATGGTCTCCATGGAGAATTAAATGGGGGGGGGGGGGTTATGTACATATGGCCAACAGTAAGAATAGAATCACCTATAGGTGGTCTCCCTTTTCACCTTTCCCTTATTTCTATACCATCAGACAGCAACACCGACCATATCTTCTACCCTCCTTGCCCCCCGTGTCCTTCAGGTGCTCACTGTTCCTCTCACCCCTGTGGGCACCATTAAATCACCAAAGACATGGACAACGGCTTACATACAGTGAGCCAGGCTGATGGTGCTAAAGTCTCCATGGCCCAGCTCCAAGGAAGAGCATCCCACACTTAATTTTTCAAATGCAATCTATATTTAATACAATATGAATATTTAACTCCCTTAATGCAATATTTAATTTGCTATCCAATGCAAATAAAAATAGTGAACAGATTGCTTAATGATTTACACGCGTGCTCCCCTGTCCTGTTCACGAGGTGCCTTTCTGGTAGCAGTTTTCTCCTTCCCCGAGAGAGAAAACATGGGAGAAGAGCCAGGCTGCTGCTTCTAAGTGGGTCAGAGCTGTCCTATGGGGAGTGGGCTTGGCCAGAGTGGCCCTGGCTCTGATGAAGTTAGAGACTTAATGAAGTTGTATTATGTGCTGGGCGCTGAGCTAAGACACAGTGGGGAGAGAAGGGATTTGTCCCTTACAGAGTGTTCATTGCAATGGGAAGTGAGATAGGTTTCTGAGACAAGTGGAAGAAAGTCACACCTTCAGCCACACTGAGCACTGGTAAGAAACCTGGCATGGACATTGGGATGGGATGGGGTGGGGGGCAACATCCCAAGTTAAGGTCATTTGGAAAGGAAGACACAAATGATTCAAACAGAGAGTTACAGACAGCTGGCCTGTGTAGCCTATCTGTATATCCCAAAATCTGTATGTTGAGGCTGTAATCTCTTTGGTGTTGGTGTTCAGAAGTCAGTCCTCATAGGACAATTAAGCATGAGGTCATGGGACTGGGACACTGGCAAGAAATGGTCTCTATCTCTGCCTCTCCTTCCCCTGTCACTGTCTGTGTATGTGATGAGAAGCAGGCCCCAGTCAGGAAGGGAATCAGCCTTGACCTTGGACTTTCCAGCCTCTAGAACTGCAAGAAATAAATCCCCATTTTACAGCAGCCCAAACACCTCCAGACACAGTTGTGCTAAAGACGAGAGAAGTTGGGAAGCTGGAGAGGACACAAGAGGGATGATTGCAGACAGAAGCTGGACATCCTGAGCCACTTGAAAGAGTGGGGACATTATCCTAAAGGTGGTGAGATTTAAGCTTGGGGATGAGATGGCGGTGATGGCACTGCAGAAAGGCCACTCTAGCAGGAGGAGCATTCCGCTGCTAAGAGCTACGAAAACAATCCAGAAGTGTCAAAAAGGAGCCAAGGAAAACGAGCGGATTAAAGAGATATTTAGGATGCCGAAGTCTAGGTACCTGGCTGAAGCAAGTGAGGAGGAACAAGAAAAGGGATGGTGTGCAAGCTTGCAACACAAGTTAGTGAGTGAGTGAGCACACTAAACAAATGACGGGATCAGTAGTAAAGTGCCCGCCTTGCAAGTATGAGGACTTGAGTTCAATCCGCAGCACACGTGCGCGCGCACGCGCACACACACACACAAACACACACACAAAAGCCAGATGTGGTGGTGAATTCTTATAACCCCAGCACTGGGGAGATGAAGACAGGATTCCTGGAACTCATTGGTGATCCTATTAGCCTCAAAGAAAGATGGGCAGTGTCTGAGGAACAGCACCTGGGGGCATCCTATGTATACTTCTAGTGTGGAGCTAATCCCCACCCTAATTAATAGTCATTTCTACTTCTCGCTGTACTCCCTAAAGCTGCAGAAGCCCCTTGGGGACAATAAAACTCCTTCCCACCTTTGAGTCCTCTGAAATTCCAGCACCTAGTAGGTCCCAAATCATCTCCCCCATTCGAACCCTCTGAGGCAGGAGGGACAGAATATACTAATTAGCTTTAATCTAGACTAATTGCTTTTTAAACCTCTCATCAAAACCTGACTTTTAATGGGTTCTGAGAATCGATGTTTCATTATTTTTTTCGCCACAGTAAAGACTGTCCCAGCCTACAGGCCTTTACAGATCAGCTCTCTGCTGGCTTTCCCTCATCTTCTCCACCTCAGCTGGCAGCAGGATATCTTTGTCTTGCAGAGGACTCTCAGAAATTAGCAGCTTGGGCCTGTCAGACCAGATGGAGAAGGTGCTCACACCAGGCAGAATCCTTGGGGTTGAAGGGAACTGGAAGCAGAATGCTATTTTTGCATGTGCCTGTTGTCCATTGAGACCTAACTGTGTACCAGACCCTGGGCACGCAGGTAGCAATATAACCTCATTCATTATGGTAACAATGCTGACAGACCTGGATTGCAACCAGCCCATTATTCAGATGTGGACACTGAGGCTCAGAGAGGCTTAATCTTAAGCTTGCTGCAAGGTCCAGGATTGCCCCAAATCTGTGCTTTGATATCTGGTATATACCTCTGGCTCAGAATTCCTGGGGCCTGAAACAGAATCCTTCCCCACCAAAAAAAAAAAAAAAAACACTCATAAGGGGTTTTGGGGAATCTATTCCCCAAAGTACAGGACTTTTACCTCAGGGGATGGACAATCCCTTCTCTCTTTTTTAAATTTTATTTATTTATTTATTTATTTAAGAGAGAGAGAGAAAGAATGGGTGTGCCAGGGCCTCCAGCCACTGCAAACGAACTCCAGATGCATTCACCCCCTTGTGCATCTGGCTTACGTGGGTACTGGGGAATTGAACCAGGGTCCTTAGGCTTGGCAGACAAACGCCTTAACCACTAAGCCATTTCCTCAGCCCCTTATCTTTTTTCTTGGTGCTGGGCAACCTCCCTGGAGCTGTTTCCATCAGTTGAAGCAATACAGCAGACGGTATGTAGCAAAGAAGGAACAAGGTGGCTCTGTCCTTTAGAAGACAGAGGACCCCAGTGCCTTCTGGACCAGGGTTCAAGTATTACGACCATCCAAAGTGACACACACTAGCTTGAACTCTCTCCTGTCACTAAGTGGAAAAGTCAAAGCAATCAACAAGCAATGAATCATCCCTCATCAATCTCCCTTGAACGCTTCGAAATCTCAAGGACGGCATCTGTAACCGGCACCCAAGACTAGGGGCTCAGCCCTGCATCATTCCACATGTGTTCCTCCGCCGGGTAAGCATGTCAACGGAGGCAGCAGCGAACACCCCAGTTGGGAGCTCTTGGTGTGTGCCTCCCTCCCCCACCCCGCACTTAGCCCCTAAGCCTTTCTATGTGTGCAGTGGGGTTAATAGCTTCAGCTCTGCCTCCTCCAGTCCAAGTAGCCATTGCTTGCAGATCTTGTACTGATTTCCAACCCTGGAAAACAGTGACCTCTCACAGATGTCAGCTCCATGGATCCTTACCTCACACAGCTACTAAAATACGTTGCTAAATGAATAGCAACTCAACACAGTACAAGGTAAAGTGAGAGGGAAGATGAAGGTGGGCTTGGAATTCAGTGTTTACAGCTCCATGATAATCTGTGTAGAGCAGGAGGCCAGACAGACTTTTGGTCCAATCCTACCAGGTCACTTAGACCTTTCAGAAGGAACTTATTTAACTAACCTCTTTGGAAATGGTGTTGGATGCTAGGGGTCAGGTGCAAAAGCTACATCATTTCAGAATTGTGCAAATAAATGCACACACAAACACTAAGATTCGAAGTCCAATTCAGAAAGCACAATAATGAGATAATCTGAAGAGAGGGTACAAATGAGGGAAGGCAGGGGAGAAGATGCCCTAAGAAGGTGTCATTAGGGGAAAAGGAGGTGGGGGAGCATGTGAGGCAGAGGAATGGCCCATGCAAAGGTAGAAATAAGGATGGACCAGTTATGGCCATCAAGGAGTTCTGTGACAGACAGGGGGAGGTGACACATTCCAAGCGAAACTAGAGAGGCACCAAGCTGGGTAGATGGCTTAGTGGATAAAGCACTCACTGCTCAAGCCCGGGGAACCTGAATTCCAACTTTGAACTCCACATCAAAAGGCAGAAGGCATGGTGGACCTCTGTAATCCCAGCACTCACACAGGAAAGTGGGAGGCAGAGGCAGGAGTACTTCCCAGACACTCTCAGTGAGTGCAGCAAAAAGAACAACAGCAAAGCGAGATGGAGGAAAATCGTGCCTCAAGTGAAATGTGAATAGCAGACCTGAAAGTTGTCCTCTGACCTCCACAAACTCGCCATAGCATGTATGCCAGCACACGCATGAGTGTGCGCACGTGCACACACACACATGCCAAAAGAAACTAGTGAGACAGAAGACGGGTGTTCCCTGCGGCCTTCAGGGAAGAAGGTCTTCGGGAGAGAAGATCTTTGGGGACGAAGGTTTTCAGGGGCAAAGGTCTTCAGAGAAGAAGGTCTTCGGGAGAGAAGGTCTTTGGGGGAGAAGGTCTTTGGGGAGAAGGTCTTCAGGGAAGAAGGTCTTCGGGAGAGAAGGTCTTTGGGGGAGAAGGTCTTTGGGGGTGGAGGTCTTCAGGGAAGAAGGTCTTCGGGAGAGAAGGTCTTTGGGGGAGAAGGTCTTTGGGGGAGAAGGTCTTCAGGGGAGAAGGTCTTCAGGGAAGAAGGTCTTCGGGAGAGAAGGTCTTTGGGGGAGAAGGTCTTTGGGGCGGAGGTCTTCAGGGAAGAAGGTCTTTGGGAGAGAAGGTCTTTGGGAGAGAAGGTCTTTGGGGAAGAAGGTCTTTGGGGGTGAAGGTCTTCAGGGAAGAAGGTCTTTGGGGGAGAAGGTCTCTGAAGGCAGTGACTGTTCTGCTCTGATATATCCCAGATGCCCACATGTCAGGCATGCAGGAAGTGCCACCAAACCTCCAGCAAGCTCATCAGATGTTACTTGAGGTCATTTTGGATTAATAAGACAACCAACTAGAGGAGGCCACATTCGGACCACTGAAGGCCCAGGAGCCAAATCAGGCTGCCACAGGCCATCCACATGGTACAGTTCCCTGGTTTCTACCTCAGTCTCTTGTCAGGGCCACAGAGATGCACAGGACATGGCTTGCCCAGCTAGGAAAGTGAGGATTTCTACCTGAAATAATTTTCAGGGAGATGCTATTCTTTGGTTTGGAGTGAGATTTGGGGAGGGATGGAGATATTTTAGGGGTGCACACACATGGGTGTAGTGGCCAGAGGTCAAGGTTGAGTATCTGCTTCAATTGCTCTCCACCTTATTCTTGATGATCATGGAGACTAATTTGGCTAGACCAGCTAGCCAATGAGCCCCAGGAATCCTCCTGTTTCTGCCACCCCAGTGCTAGGAATACAGGCTTATGCCACCATGCCCGGCATTTTATGTGGGTACCGGGAATCAAATTCAGTTCCTCCCACATGCATAGCAAATACTTTACTCATTGAGCTGAGCTACCCCAGGCCTGGAAAATCCAGTCTTAACAGCCTGCACAGCAGAGCTCTCTTTCTCAGTGGTGCTTTAGACTTCAGTGAAGGGCCCTGGGTCCTGGAGAAAAATCCCCAGCCACTCACAGCTTGCCTGTGTCTTGCACATAGCAGTTCTTTTCTCTCTTTGTTAGGAGGTGACTTTGAGGAACAGGTAGCAAAGAAAGCTCTGCTGACCCCTTGTGGCCCTAGCATGGGCAGAAACTACACGTGGGTCATCTCAGCAGCCTCACAAAGAAATGCAAAACAAGGGCTGGAGAGATGGCTTAGCGGTTAAGGCGCCTGCCCACTAAGCCTAAGAGCTCCAGTTCCAATCTTCAGGTCCCATGTTTAGCCAGATGCAAAGTGACACAAGGGTGCAATGCTGCACTCACCCACAAGGGGGCGCACACATCTGGAGTCCATTCACAATGGCTGATAGGCTGCTAGTGTGCCCATTCTCTCCCTCTCTCTCTGTCTCTCTCTGTGTCTCTCTCAAAAAAAAAAAAAAAGGAAGAAAAAGAAATGCAAAACGAGCTCACAGAATCTCCAAAAAATAATCTGCATCCTCCTCAACTCAAGTCACACTTCCCAGTTTAGGAAGATGAGGTCACCCAGCCCTCCCGATCAAAGAACTGATCTTTATTCACCTCTATGGGACTCCATCGTCACCTGATTGGATAAAGGCTGAGACCTGACCCAGAAAGAGCTATCCTGCTGTTGATAAGCTACCAATCAAAATTGCTCTGTATAGAATGAGTCTTGAACTTTGGGCAACTGAACTGAAAATTCAGGAAGCAGACAGAGTGGCCACTTTTGGGCATTGTGTCCCCACACCAGGCCAAGCACAGGAGAGGCTGAGGCATCAGTAAGGCCGGGTTACTGCCAGCTGCAGGGAGTTAAAGTGAATGTGCACAGGGAAGCAGATGAGAAAGCACAACCCAAAGAGAAAGGCACAGAGAGGGTAGAAACAGGTGTACGGTCACACAGCTAAGTGGCAGAGTCAGGATTTGAACCCATGTCTAAATTCTGGCTTCAGGTTCTGCTGCTGGCAAGAGGGTGGAAGGACAGAGGTGCTTCTGGGAGAAAGGCCAGCCAGGAGTCACACACAGAAGGGGCAGCATTTGAGAGTTAACATGCAAGTGGATGTTGCAATGTCTCAGGAAACATGCACAAGGACTTACATCACTTCCTCATTGACTCCTCACAAGAGGTCTATGTGGAGTCATTAGCCCAAGTCACAGAACCTTGGATGGATAAGACCACTTTCTGGTGGAGCTGGGGTTTGACCTCAGGTCTCTGTGATACCCAAGACCATACACTTTATAATATACAGTTCTACCCATCATACAGAGCCCGGCAATGAGGACGGGACTGGTCACAGGATGCAGAGGACGAGTGACCCACAGGACATTTCCTGGAAAGAAATGCACAGGTATCACGCAGGTTCCCACCTTCAATAAGGAACAACGCATCCCTGGGGGGAAGCGGTCTAAGCCTCATGCTTCATGATGCTTGGCCAACAGACCCCAAGCCCCAGATCACAGGTCCTATGTGACAAATGTCTCCACTCAGGTGTCAGCTATCTGACTTCCATCATCCCTCTGATTCAGTTCATCCATGGAAACCAATAGTCCACGTCAAAATCTCTTCCTTCCTTCTCCATGAATGCTGGAATCTCCAAGTGGATTTTGGCTGGGGTAAGAATCCACGTTCAACCCCGTAATAACCATCAATGAGAATCAATGTGACTGTTAGAGTCTTTTATTGTTAGTGCAATAAAGTCTTCAAACTAAATATCCTTTTTACCCCGCCCACTCTCACTTAAAGCTTACCTGGAAGAGAAAGTCGAGGGAGGAAGGGAAGGAGGAGAAAAAGGGGAAGGGAGAAATCAAACAAGCTATCCCCAAGAAAAGATAGGGTTTTTGCAGCTAGCAGAACTTCACTTGTTTAAAAGCAATTCCACATGTAGTGCTGGTCAGCTTGTTCTCCTCTAAACAGGGTAGGAATTTTCCTGGCACTGGACCAAATTGGCTGAGTGAAATGGATAAAGACATATCGCCCTGCAAATGTCACATGGGAATAACAGGGTATCATGGTCAAGTCCAATATGTCTCCTCCCCTGGGGTGTCAGAGAGGAAGCTGCACTGCGGAACTGAAGAAAGGGGTATGAGGTAGCCATGAGATTTCTTTTCTACCTCCAACTGCCTCCATGTGAGGGAGTCAATCCGCAGCACAAAGGGAGGGCACCCTGGGCAACAGGCAGGACCAAATTGGGTGTAATCAATTGCTTGGGTTGTTGGGTTTTTAAAATATTTTTTAATTTGTATTTATTTATTTATTTGACAGAGAGAAAGAGGGGGAGAGAGAATGGAAGTGCTAGGGTCTCCAGCCATTGCAAATGAACTCCAGATACGTGTGCCACCTTGTACATCTGGCTAACGTGGGTCCTGAGGAATTGAGCCTAGGTCCTTCTGCTTTGCAGGCAAATGCCTTAACTGTTAAGCCATCCCTCCAGCCCCTGGTTTGTTGTTGTTTGATTCAGGGGGTGGTGTTTGTTGGTTTTGTTTCCAAGACCGGGTCTCACTATATAGTCCACAGTTGCCTCAAGCTTCCAGTCTTCCTGCCTCGGCCTCCTCTGTGCCAGTATTCCAGGCATGCACCCTCATCCCTGGCCTTCATAGCTCAGTCCGAATTCCACAGTGCGTCCTATCGTACCATGGTGCACTCAACAAGGGTCCTACAGGAGACCATAAATAAGTCATTTATCTCCAACCTCAGCGAGCTTATTGTCAAATAAAGGCACATGCAGCCGGGGCAGGTTACAGGGTGATATGGGAGATGGAACCATGATTGGAAAGGTGCAGAGAGGAGAAGCCAGAGGTACGGGGCATTTCTCTCTAAGCCTCTATCATGTCCTGCTGATATTTTCCTCTTAAGAAGTTCAAGATAGATTCCCTACTCTCCTCTTCCCCACGATATCACTGTCATCTAAGCCAGCATGGCACTCTGCTTGGGCAACCACTATAGCTTTCTAAGGGTCTCCTGAGATCCATGATGATCCCCTCAGCCCCACTGAGAACCCCAAAGAAGTATTCAAAGTGAAAACTGGATCACACCACCCCCTTGCTAACCCATGTCTTGAGCAAGTGTCTTAAACTTCCCCTTCCTCAGCTGTAAAGTCGAGTTAGGAACAGTGTGGGTGAAAGTAAAGATTTCTGATCATCTATTCTTTCAGACCTATAGGAGTGGTGGTTCATACAGCTCAAGCAGTGCCTTCTCCATGGGGCTGTTGTGGGAAGCAGCACCTCACCTCCTTATTCCCCCCACTACTCAGTCTTAGCTTCCCTCTTTGCATAAACTCCCTGTGGCCATTCTGTGCAGCAAACCACCCTCTGCAAGGGCATTGAGCCGCGGGACCCTGAGGCATGGGGGGACGGGACAGCGAACTACCATCCTCTCCTCTCCACAATGGCCCGTCAGCAGAGATGTCTATTTCCATCCAGTTCCACACGGTATACATCTGCCTAGCACGGAGGAAAATTGCTCCTGCCGTGTCTTCCAATAAGAGTGATTCTTTTCACGCTCCGATTGTCTACAACTGCCTTTCTGATCGTTCTCACTGTTAGCACATGGTCGACACGCTTGAAACTCAGCCAAAGGAACTGAGTGAAATTTATGATCCGCTCACTGCTGAAGCCCTGAGCTATCCGATCTGAGTCTGAATGTTGAAATGCGGTCAGCGGTGGCAACAGGTAGGCAGAACAGCACTCAGCGGCTCCATCAGGCCAGTAATCTATACTTCAATCTGCCACCAATTAAAAACGTCGATCAGACACCGACAGTAATTAACAGAACACAGAAAATTTTTCCAGACTCTTATTTTGAGATAATTTTTGATAGACTTTTCAAATGCCTCCGGCCGGCCGTCCATGACATGCCAAATACCCGCATTTTGCCAGCAATGCTCCACTCGCACCAAGCAATTCATTATGCTCAAACCAATTTGCCGGAATGGGCTGAAAATCACCTCGTCTTTCTCTATTAATGTGTTACAAGATGAAATACGTTATAAGCTGCGGGCTGACGTTCCCGGCACGTCCTCACCCGCTGCTTAGCTCTCTCGTGGTGTAAAAGCTCTTTTCTGAGAACTAGATTCCTGAGTCAAGCTAAAATAAACAGATAAATAACATCGGAAGGCCTCAAAACAGTCCCTATCCATATTTCTCAAATGAATTTATCTCTTGCAGAATAATCCTCAAGATAATAAGCTCGTCAAAGTGAAATGCTTCATACAGTGTCTATGCCAGAGTAAGTGCTCAGTAAATATTGCCCATTACTTGGGGGAGGCATGAAGACTAGCAGACTGTAAGGGACATCGGGAGTTCAAAGCCCACCTCTACCATCTCCTAGTCAGAGGCCTGGGTTTCAGGATAAGGTCCTTGAAGTATTCATTTGTTTCTGTCCCTCAGATGGCATGTGTTCATTTCCTGAAGCCATTGTAACAAGGGACAATGGATTCCTGGAGCAAGGGAATTTCTCTCCCAGTTCTGAAGGCCAGAAAGCCAAAGTCCAGGTACCAAGGAGTCCTTTCTGCTTCTTCCAGCTCCCAGTGGTTACTTGTGTTCTGTGGTTTGTGGCCACATCACTCCAGCCTCTGCTTCAGTCACCCCATTGTCACTTTCCCCTATGTCTACATGTGTCCTCAAGTCTACGTCCATTCCACCCTGATTGCATCCGATCTGATCTGACTGGATTTCAGAAGCTACACCAGGTCAGACCTGCTTTGTGGCCCAGGTCACTCACATTGTAGGCAGTTTAGTCAGGATCACAGGCCCCTCAAGGCGAGAAAAACATCCATCTGCCTGGACGCCCAATACTGACTCATCAGTACACTGGTTCTTATACCCATAACTTCCTTAGAATTTGGGCAGGATCCCTTTGAACCTGAATAATCTCACTTTATATCACCAATCAGAGACATTCCTCCTCCCCAGGTGTATTTAAGTAAACCAGTCGTGGTCTGTACCTATCTAATGGCTGATTTCCATATGAATAACCACCAGACTTGCTCCACGCCAATAAACTGGGCACTGACAACAGCTCTTTTTGAGACTCTCCCTCTCTCTGTTCTACCTGTCACCTACAAATCTTGTTTGCATACCCTCTATTACATGTTCCCCTCTGTCCTCGTTCACCGTTCCACTCAACCTGGAGGCAAAGAACTCAAGAGGCACTGGTTCAGGGAGTTCTAGTGACCATTGAATGTCTGGCACTCTAACACCCAACACAAGCCCACCCAGAGCTGAGATAGACTCCATTGCTCTCAAAACTTAACAAAAGCCGGGTGTGGTGGCACACACCTTTAATCCCAGCACTCGGGAGGCAGAGGTAGGAGGATTGCCATGAGTTTGAGGCCACCCTGAGACTACATAGTGAATTCCAGGTCAGCCTGAGCTACAGTGAAACCCTACCTCAAAAAAAAAAAAAAAAAAAAACTTAAAAAGATTCATGCTTGGATGGGGCACAGTGGGGCTCAGGGAAAAAAGGTAGAAATAGACACAGAGAAGTCATTTGACAAAGCAAGACATGAGCATGAGGTTCTAACAGTTGTGTGACCTTCAGAAAAAAACACTCTTCTTCAGAGCTTAACAGCTACAAAGACTAAAACATTAAGGTAGTGTAGAAGCACACCTCGTGAGAATGACAATATGAGAATCTCATGGTCTCTCTGAGGTTCAAATCTGCCCTCAAATTTGTGTTCGCCTTCTCCATCACCCAGCTCAGTCTTAGGGGACAGATGCTTTGCTTCCTTGGAAGGAAGGCAAACTGCCCTGGTCACAAGGCGAACTGCCCTGGCGGGGTGGACACAGCCTCCCTCACATTTAACTGCAAAGGTGGAAAGCTGTGGTAAGAGTTCAATGCTGGCCTCCGCCAAAAACACACCGGGGACAACAGGTCCTTTCCACAAGTCAGGAAAGCCCTAGAAACACTAGTCCTTCTTGGCTGAAAGCAAGATAGCTCAGGTGTAAATCATCTCAGGTAAATGAAAGATAAGCCGTAGCCATACTCTGTTCTCCAAACCTCAACGTTGGGCAAACATTCTTCATGCATGCTGAGCCCCACTAGTCCATGAGAGACACAAGGGCATGCTGAGTGAGACATGTCAGCATGTCACCAGGCACAGTGATGTGCACCTGGGATCCCAGCTCTCCAGATGCTGAGGCAGGAGGATTGCTGTGAGTATGAGGTGAGTCTGGGCTACAGAGTGAGTTCCAGGCCAACCTGGACTACAGACTGAAACCCTGTATCAAACAGATAAAAAGAAGAGAAGGAGAAGAGGAAGAAGAGAAGGAGAAGGGAAGAAGGAAGAAGTTGGAGGAAATGAGGGGGAGGGAAAAAGGCAAAGAGAAAGGAGGTGAGGAGGAAGAGGAAACAAAAACCTCCTGGCTGTGTGTTAATGATGAGGAAGGGATTTGGGACCTAAAATAGTAACACAAAGAAGTGAAGACCCAGAAGCACAACGGCTGCAGAGGCCTAAGGTTCATGGAGAAGTGAGCACTGTCCACCCTGGCCCAACGCTTCATAGCTCTCAATGATCTTACAAATGATATTCTGCTGATGTAGTCAGCCTTGTATCTAACATGACATTCATTTTATGAGGATAAATCACTCTGAATATTTTATCATCTCCCCATATTATTCAACCACTTTAAATACTATCAAGTGGGAGTAATGGCTAAACGAATGTCTTCCATGCTGGCATTTATCCCATGGTGCACGACAGTCTGTCCACCGCCAGCTAGACATCACCACTCAAACACATCCTCCGGCCACACACGCATTCTGTTTCGGTCTTGCTCCTGCCCACATTCACCATCACCTTCCCATCTCCCATTTAGTGAGATTACTCCACCATGCCCCAAGCCACTCACGTCTAAAGCCTTGGGGAATCTGGGCATGGGAGTACAGACCCGTCGTCCCAACTGAGGGAGTTTGAATATGAAATGTCCTTCGTGGCCTCACGTGTTTGTGATTAAACCTCATACTCAGTCCCTAGCTGGTGGCAATTTGACAGATGGAGCCTTGCTGGAGGAGGTGTGTGGCTGGGGCAGGCTTCAGGTGTTGCAGCCCAGTTCTCCCTTGACAGACTAGCTCACATTTGCTGCTACTTCCCAGGTGATAATGGGATGAGACGTGACGCCCAGCCTCTGCTCTGCCATGGTACCTGTCATAATGAAACTTCCCTTCACGCATGTAAGCCAAAATAAACTCTTTCCTTCCATCAGCTGCTTGTGGTTGGGTGTTTTGTCTCAGAAACTCAATAATGAGAGAGTTATTGCAATACCAACACTCCAAAGGATGAGACAGGAGGACTGTGTCCAGGGCCAGCATGGGCTGTGCAGTGAGGCCTGTGTCAAACAAACAAACATCCTCTTCTCTCTTGTCCTCACCGGTCACATACAAGCCTCCCTAGTCCCACTCCTAGGTGCCTATCAAGAACCTAAACACCCATCGGGCCCAACACAGTCCAGCCTACTTTGGAATCACAGCAAGAGAACTCAGTCCTCTTCAGTCCCCTACCCACAGCCCACCTTCTGCCCAAGTACCAAATTCATCTTCTGAAAATGCAAATCAGCTGATCCTGGTGGTGCAGGCCTGTCATTCCAGCATACAGGGAGGCTGGGACAATATGACTGCACATTTATGGTCTGCCGGAGCTACAGGGGGAGTTCAAAGCCAACCTGGGCAACTTAGTGAGACCAGCCCTTGTCTACCTATTCAAGGTCTTATCAGCCCAGTGTCCTCCTGACTTAGGTCACACTGATCAAACTGTTCCCAGCCTGCCTGCTGCCCCCAGCAACCCCCAGAAGGGGTCCTTCTCAGACTGCAAACATGCCTCGCTGAGAAGCCTCTGGTCATGTCTGTCAAGCAGGATTGCTGTGTGTCCTGACTCTGCACATGGCTCTTCCTTCTGGCACTTAAGGGAGTGAAGAGTCAATGTGGGTGCTGCCTGCTTTCTTTCCAGATCCCCATGCACACACACCCAAAAAACCCACTCTGGGAGAAGAGAGGCCTACCTCAGCTCTCAGCAACTCTGACTAGCTCCTTCTGGGCCCCTGGTAAGGTGGGCATCTCGGGAGATGGCAGGCCCAGGGACAGGAGCTGAGGGAACAAGAAGGGCTCTGTGTTGATTGAGGTTGGGGCGGGGTGAGAGATTCCTGGTTCCCACCGGAGTCTGCAGTCAGATTGCTTGGCCGCTTCCAGGATCAGCCGGGAGGGGACGGGGAGTGGCAGCAGGTTTTGCCCTGACTGACTGCCAGAAAACAGGGGTTTGTGGAGTAGGATCTTTTCCCACTGAGAGACTGAGCTGAGTAACCTGTGGGGAGCCCCTGGGCCCAGGAGGCTTGAAGATGTCAGGGTAGCACTCGCAAATTGAAACCTTAGGACACCCTGGTCCTCTGGCCCACATCCAGTGTCTGTACTAGAACGGCGTGTAGCAGAGGCTCCACGAACGCCCCAATCAATATACCTGAGCAGAACCCATCCCCTCAGTCCTTCCATGGACATTGCCACAGTGTAACAGTGATCTTGGAGACTGGCTGGGCAATGAGTGGAACCCCATTTCCCCAGATCCCTCCTCTGGCCACATCACCTGACATGTTTGTGTCCTTAACATCCCCTTGGAAGGGCATTAGTGACTAAGAAAAGATCAGCACGATGCTTTGAACTACATATGCACACACCAACTTCTAGATGAAGCAGGCTTTCCACCCGCTTTATTTATCTGGGACATCTTACCCTAAGGTGACCTTGTGCCTTTGCAGCAGGGGACATAGCCCCTTCCTTTCTGAATAGCCACCTGTTGTCACTAGAAAAGCAAAAGCCCGTGCAAATAAAATTTCTAACAGCCACTGAAAATTAGACATGCAAATACGGTTGCCAATAGCCAATGAAACACAGCACATCATTAGAGCTGCTCATGTATGTGGCAATGGTTCTGTTAACATGAATTTTTACTATGAAAGGGTTGTGATCATTAAAGGAGATTTGAAAAAGCCAGAATATAAGGAGAATGGAAGGGTAGCTCTAATCCACTCATCTTGACCCCAGGCATCAGGAGACGGTGTTTGCTGCTATTCTTTTCTAGGCATTCTGAGTTTTACATCATTTTTTTTTCCTTTAAAAAAATTATTTATTAGAGAGAGAAAGAGAGAATGGACTCACCAGGGTCTCTAGCCACTGCAAACGAACTCCAGACGTGCGCACCACCATGTGCATCTGGCTTACGTGGGTACTGAAAAACTGAGCCTCAAACCTGGGTCCTTAAACTTCACAGGCAAGCACTTAACGGCTAAGCCGTCTCTCCAGCCCCCCCCCTTTTTTTTCTTTTTTGATGTGTGTATGTGATGTATATGTGTGCACACGCATGTATGAGTGTGGGGATATGTGTGGCCACACTGCTTGTGTGTGGAGATCAGAGGACACTTTTGGTGGTCTCTCCTCACCTTCCAGCAGGGTAGCTCATGGTTCACCGTACTGCTCCCCAGGCTTACTGGCCTGCAAGCTTCCACCGTCTCCACCTCCCATCTCACTGTTGAGGTGCTGGCATTACAGAAGTCCGTCAAGGAGCCCAGCTTTTATAAGGGGTCCGGGCTTCTGAATGCAGTACTTGGGCTTGTGCAGCACATGCTTTGTCCACTGAGCCATCTCCCCAGGCCTACATGACAGGTTTTTTGTTTTGTTAATTGAGAGCTTTACTCTATGAACATATTGCACGTTGGTCATAGTCCCATCGGGTTCCTCTTATGCTCCTTCTCGCCCATTCTACTGGGGGCCTCCTCAGTGGGGGCATAGTACAGGTGCCATTATTACACGACACTTTGTTTTTAGGGGGTGTTTTGTTTTCTGTTATTAGTTGTTCATTTGGTTTTCTGACTGTATTTTTTAGAGAAGGCGAGAATGAGAGAGAGAGAGGGAGAGAACTGGTGAGCCAGGACCTCAGATACTCCAGATGCTTGTGCCACCTAGTGTGCATGTGCGAACTTGCACTTGCATCACCTCTGCACATCTGGCTTACATGGGATCTGGAGAGAGATCAGATATAGGTCCTCAGGCTTTGCAGGCAAGTGCTTTAACCACGAAGCCATCTCTCCTGCCTGGTGTATGTGTGTGTGTACTATAGTGTGGTGTATGCATGTGTAGATTATCTCAAGCAAGGTGGAAGGAAGAACAAACTCCCCAATCCTACTCTTCTCAGATTTCCATACACACACTGTGGCACAGGCACACCCATACACACACACACACACACACACACACACACACACAATAAAATTTCAAAAACTCATTTCAATGCCAGCTAGTTGGGAAGGCTGAGGCGAAAGGTTTACAAGTACAAGGTCTGTCTTGGCTACAGAGTGAGGTCAAAGCCAGCCTGGGCAACTTTAGTGAAACCCTGTAATAAAATAAATAAAAAAGTTAAAAAACAAAAGGGCACCCTGGGAATGTGGTTCAGACTGGATGAGCTTGCCTAAGTATGTGCGAGGCCCTGGGTTCAATACCTAGTACCAAAAAATAAAGAAAAATTCCAAGAGTTTGAGTGACCTAAAAGATCACTAGTAGTTCCAGTAATCCCTTGTCTACAGTGCAGAAAAGGTGAGTTCTAGGGGGTCCATCGATCTCTTCAAAAGAAGGCCTTTTTAGGCATATGACCAAGAGCAAAGAGCCCAGAGACCCAACGCTCATGTTTGCAGGAACACAATTAGCACCCTTGGGAGAGTCGAGGGGTTCAGGCCGTGCTCTAAACCTCCCAAACTAGTGTCTCCACCTTGAGAGCAAGGCCCAGGTCACCAAAGCCCTCGCTTGTCCTTGTCAATTTTGGTCTGGATGTTCCACTCTCCCCCAGGTGCCCCTTCCCTCCAGGACTGCCTCTCCTTAGGGTCTGGAATCCAAAGCTGTTTTTTTTTTAGTTTATTTCCTCAGATTCATTCTACAAAGCTCTTCCAATTGAGGTGTCATTGAGAGACACAGGCCAAAAACCTTTGAGTGCTCAAATTCCAGTGACCAGATGGATGTTCCAGCGTGTTCTCTGCAACTAAATTGGTTCCTAGCTGTAAATATTAGAACCAGCCAGCAGAGAAGGGCTGGGTAAATAACTCATGCATAGCTCCTTGTACAGTGGGATGCTCTGTGAACCACAGAAGTTACATGATCTGGAACAGCAAGGTACATAGGAAAGGCAGGTAGCACATGATTGCATCATAGCTTCAGCCATAGAAAAAGACCCAGTGTCTCTCTGTGACAGCTCAAGGACCTGTTTACCTTCACTGATGCCAAGCTTCCCACAAGGCTTATGGTGATGGTGCAACTTGAACAGAGATCCCCCCACCCACCCATCCACCTCTTTATAGCTGTGTCTGAGCTGAGAGAGATCAAGGTGGCCTGAAACCAGAATGAACTTTACTCAAGAAGTGAGCCCAGGGCTTTGAGGGTGTTATTTCAAGCCGTTGGTGACTGGCTCGGGATGGCCTTAGGGAAAGGCTGACGAGCCTGACTTCCAGGTCCACATATGCTCCTCCAACATACACACATGCACATCTACACACAAGTGCACACACCAGCAGCCCTCCCATTCATAGCAGAGCCTGAGGGGGTGACAGGCCCGTGCTTAGCAGAAGAACCCACAGGAGATGCCTGGCTCTACCAGCTGTGATGGTCCGTCTTCATCATCAACGGGAATGGACTTAGAATCACCAATGGAGAGGTGTAATTGAGGTGGACAGGTCCTCCCTGCATACGGTATGTATGCCTGAGGTCCCAGACTGAATATCAGGAGAAAGTGAGCTGAGCAACAGCATTCATCTCTCCCGGGGGCGGGGGGGGGGTGGCAGCTGAGGACCACAGGCTGTCTGTAAAGTGAAAGCCAGTCTTGCTATTTTCTTTTCTTTTCTTTTCTTTTCTTTTCTTTTTCTTTTCTTTTCTTTTGGTTTTTTGAGGCAGGGTCTCACTCTAGTCCAGGCTGATCTGGAATTCACTATGTAGTCTCTGGGTGGCCTCAAACTCACGACGATCCTCCTACCTCTGCCTCCCAAGTGCTGGGATTAAAGGCATGCACCACAGCTTGCTGACTTCTTATTTGTTCATTCGTTTGAGATAGTATCTCCCTAGGTAGCCCCGGCTGGCCTCTGACTCACTGTCTTCCCGCCTGAGCCTCATGAGTGCTGGGATAATAGGCTACACCACCATGCCTGGCTCCTCTTTCTAAAGTCCTCTGCCCACCCCCATATTTTCAACAACCCCTTTCTTAGTTGCTTCTGTCCCATGCTACTGAAGGAAACACACGGGCATTCATTCATTCATAACAGACCCAAAAACAATATGAAAAAGAAAGAAAGAAAAAGAATGGGTGTTCTGCCACCGCAGCCAGGGCAGCTTTGACCTGTTGGGGCAATTAGAGGGTTAGAAAGAAAGACAGACACAAAGGATAGAGTAAAAGTTGAGGTCAGGTGGTGTGCAGGTTCTGATGGAGACACTGCAGCGCCGCCTAATCAGCGTTCGTTGATTTTATGCACACTAAGAAAAACTTTGGCAGCAACTTTCTTTTATCAAATATAGAAAAAGCATGGGAACTGGGAGACGAAGGCAGAGGATACAGGAACGAGGCAGCTGCAGGCTGCTTTTCTGCATGTACTTGTACTGTCTTCTGCACAAGGTCAGGCCCATACAAACAGTCCAAGAGGAGGAACTAAGGAGGGGCTGTGCCCCACTCCAGTCTCTGCTGGTTCAACTGGAGATAGACATGGCCATGCCTATGTCAATAGCTTCTTCTGGTTGTGGCTCTCTGCGGTGCTCAGAGTGCTGAGAATAAGTGATTGTGGAGTGCTCAGCTCTAAGTGAGACATCTCTGTCACTCCCTCCAAGGCTCAAGGGACATTGAGGAAAAGGGACAGGGAGAAGGTAGGAGCCAGAGGATGGGGACGAGAACACTGTCTTCTGGACAGAAGGTGGCTGTTGCATTCATGACTTCACAGAGACTGTCTTTACAAGACCTGAACAAGATTGGGCCCAAGCCCATCACGGATGATGGAGGAAGAGCAAAAACAGACATCAGATTACAGGAAGGAGTGCAGAGAGAAAGAGAGAGAGAGAGGTTCAGTTCAGTGGAAGGAGCAGGAGGGGGACAAAAGAAGGTAGTAAAAGGGGATTATAATCAAAATATATTATGTGCATTATGAAAATTGTCAACGAAAAGGTGTTTTTTGTTTAAATGTGGGGGAAAACAGAAGAGCAGGTGCAATAAAAATATGCATTGTTTTCCTAACTGGGTGGAAATTAATGGAAGTTATTTTAAGATCTCTCCTTTTGTTCTTCTGCTCTCTCTCCCATCCTTTGCACTAGCAGCTGGGGACGGTCATTTCTGGAACTGGGCACTCACCGAGCAAGAGTCGCAGAGGCTGGAACTTAGGCAGAGTGGCTATATGCAGCACCCATGTGGCCAAACATTCTGTTCTCCAGTACACCTGTGTGGATTCGCACCTGCCACAGGCTTTCAACCAAGGTTATTTTTCATAATTTTCACTGACTCCTTCCAGGCCTTCCCAACCCTTGGAGAGAATCAAGAAAACTGGGAAAATGCAGGCCTCTTTATTCTGGGAAGGATAACACGGGAAACCAACAGACAGCTGGGAAGTGGGTCTCCATCCACCGAGCCTTGGGATACCCCTAGTTGACCCTCTCTGACCCATGGTCCTCTTCTGATAACAAAGAAAAGTTTTTTTTTTTTCCAGTCTAGGTTTGCTACAGCAAAAAAGAGAAAAGAAAACACACGCACACACACGCACAAAAAAAAAAAAAAAAAAAAAAAAAAAAAAAAAACTTCCCTGGTTATAAACGAAGTCTATAAATTGGGGAATTACAGAAAATCAGAGCCCTTAACTTGATCTCACACCAATAAAGAGCAATACAGGAGGGATAACAAGGGACCATAAACACAGGTGCGTCTTACAGGTAAATGACAGCAGTCGACAGAACATCGCACATGGCTGAGAGCTCCACACCAGGGCCACTGGGGTGACTAATTTGATTAGCACAGGCAACGGCTTCTTGTAGAGATTGCCTGCCTTTTCCCATTTCATCTCATTTTTACTGTAACCATGTTTTTATCTTTATAGGGCAACTTGATTCTGTCCCACACTTACAGAATTGAGTTTCCCAGATTTATGACACGAACCCTTTTGGAGAGTGTGACTTCCAGACCTCTCTCAGAAAGTTCGGGTGGGAGCCCCCCTCTAGCCTGACAAGAGGCTCCATTGGCCTGAACTTCAACGTCTAAAAGAGGCACCCTCAGGCTGGAAAGATGGCTTAGTGGTTAAACGCTTGCCTGTGAAGCCTAAGGATCCCGGTTCGAGGCTCGATTTTCCAGGACCCACGTAAGCCAGATGCATAAGGGGGCGCATGCATCTGGAGTTCGTTTGCAGTGGCTAGAGGCCCTGGCGCACCCATTCTCTCTCTCTCTCTACCTGCCTATTTCTGTATCTCTCTCTCAAATTAATAAATAAATATAAAATATTAAAAAAATAAAAAATAAAAAAAAATAAAAGAGGCACCCTCACCTCCATGAAAGAATCGATGGGAGCCATGAGGTGCCTCCTCTGTCCTCACCAATCACTCAAGCTACCTGTAGACATGGCCCCTCAAAGTCCAAGGGTCCTGTGCAGCTGGAGCTGTGGTCCTCCTAGAAGAGGGGATGTTCCTTAGAGAATGTTCTGGGGATGTGATGTCATGCAGCCTCAGGGACAGAGCCGCACAAAAGAGAAACGTGCCTTTTCTCAATAGTCCCAGCAGACAATTGTCCAGACATGATAATGAATAAGCAGACCATTACTCTAATGTTATCAAAGTTCTGCGCTTTCTGGTTTATTCTGTCTTTTGAGACAGGGTCTCTTGCTCTGTATCCCAGGCTGGCCTCGAACTCACAGCGATCCCTTTGCCTGAGCCTCCCAGGAGCTGAGATGGCAAGCCTGAGCCACCACACCTAGTGTTTAAGTATGTGTGCCCTATTGAAATAAGCACAGGACTTTCTCAGACATTGTATCAGTTACTTAACTAGTTGCTGTGACCAGATACCTGACAGGAAGTACCTTAATAAAGAAAAGGGTTTTTCCTAGCTTATAGTGTTGAGCAGATACATGCCATTATGACGGAGAAGACATCGCAGCAGGAGGAAGAGGCCAGCTGGTCACATTGCAGCCAGAGTCGGAAACAGAGAGGGATGAGGAAGAGGAAGAGGTATAAATTCTCAAAGCCCACCTCATCTTCGAGAGGTTCTACCATTTTCTAAAATAGTGCCACCATCTGGGGACCAAGTATTTAAACATATGAGCAATGGGTCACATGGTGGTTTGGGCCATCCAGAACTTTCCTAAAAGCTGTTTTATTCAGCACTTTGGGAAATCAGGTAACCACCAGCAACACAATTCAATTCATTAGGACAAAGTGTTTGCGTGGGCATGCATACCACGCGGAGAGTCTGTGTCCCTGCACACCCCACACCGTCTCAGCACTGAGGGAGGCTCCATGCCGAGATCAGAGAGTGTGGTCATTTCTTCTCTTCAGCTCCAGTACCCATTTGGAGGAGAAGGGAGGTGAGTCATTCCATCACACGCTGTGGCACTGAGGGGCATGTCGAAAGAATGTGTGATGTCTCCACAAATGCCTCCTTCATTTCCCCTACCTCAGGGCTGGACACCGATTTCTTTGATGTTGCATGTAAAGTCAGGCTGTACCTATGGCATGCTTGTCAGTCTCTTAAGCTTGTCGCAAAATATCAGACACACACCAAGCCACCTGGTGTGATCATCTGTGCCTCACAAATGGTCTATAAAGAGTGTTGCTTCATAAGGAAGCCACAGCAGGGCAAGGCTGGCACTGAGCTCCAGGCCCTGGGGGTCTGGAGGCACCTCACCCAGTAGCTCAACCTCACCTCACTGGGGTCTGTCTTTTCAGTCCTGGACAGAGGTCCTTACCTCAGGAACCTCCCACTTCCCAGTATTCTGTCTCCAACAGGGTCCAACCCAGGCTCCACCCCATTCTGCCCGGACTAGCCCAAGCCCCACCACCTCCTCCCTGGTCCTGCCCCAGACAAGGTCAGGCTCCACCCACTACAACCTCAGACCAGACCAAGCACTACCCACTCCGAAGTCAGTAGGATTCAAGATCCACCTCTTCCAACCCCAGACCAATCCAGGCTCTAACCTCACCAACCCCAGACCAGACCAGACCAACTTGGGCTTCCTCCACCCAGGCCACCTCTCTGGCCTCCCTGCCTCCCTATGCATTAGCCACCGCTGGTTCTCAGATGCCATGCCTCCTTCCTACCACAGGGCCTTTGCACATGCAATTTCCCCATTCCAGGGCCCAGAGCAGACGCCCTTTACAAACACCATCCTTCCACCTGCATGCCAGCTTAGGAGCCAGAGCTGCTCTTATGAGAGGAGAACCTGCCTGAGCCATGTGCAGCAGGTTGTCCTCTGCTCTGAGACCCCCAAATCTACCAATAGGTAAGATAAAGATCTATGTCATTCCACAGCTGCCCCTCAGGAAAGGGCAACTCCATCAGACACTCCCACCAGCCTCAGATCACCCGAGGTTCTGTTTCAGACCATGGATCCTGCTGGCCACCTTCTGCAGGACTAAAGGGAGACAAAGCAACAGCTCATTCATATCAGGACACCAGAGCCAGGCATAGCGGAGCCCTCGGGAGGCTGCAGATGGGCTTGGCTTATGCTGACAGCAGAGTGCTCATGCCTGAGAGCCGAAGGGAGCTGGGCTCACTCTCCACAAGTTGACTATCCATGTTGGAGGTACAAGGGACACCAGGTGAACTGGGAGGTGGTGACTGTAGTGTGAACCAGCAAGTGCACCAGCCACTACCCACCCCTGCTCACAGACTCCCAGTCACCATGATCAGCCACACAAGGTGGGAGGGGAACATTATGGTCGACTTTGCATGGAAGCCTGATTTGATTTAACTAGCTAGCATTCCTTCCTGGGGGAGGGGTATCAATGCCCCAAGAGACAGGACCCTCTTCTCAGAAAATCTGGTGACCCAGTATGGACATCACAGACACTGAGGACTGGACTTGTCCTCTTCTCCAAAACCAGATGCAGACCCTAACACAGGATGCATTAGCCAATTGCAGCAAAGAGGGAAGGCAGAGATGATGACAGAGTATCAACCTGCCTCTGAAAGTTCTTCATGTTAGGATCAAAGGGAGAGAATATCTTACTCAAAATTCCATGAGGCAACTTGGTAAGATGGGAAATTCAACAATAATGTCTTTTCAAAGACCCCTGGTGACCCTTCTCTCACACACAAGATTTCATGTTACGCATAGAAGTTTAATGACAGCAGGAGATGAGTGTCAAGACCGAAAGCTGACTTCACCTAGCTAACAAAATGATGTTTGATTTCTTTCTCCATTCAGCCAAGCTGTGTAGTATGAACATCACAGGCAAGATGTGTGAGGACTGTGGATGGACGGGGCTCTGCTTCTCTCAGAACTGAGGCTCCCTCCATGGAAAGATACAGGCGTGATCTCTTCCAACTATCCTTCAGTCAGGGGTCAGCTTAGCAGCATGGAATCAGAGATGCTTCATGCCATCCTCTCATGGGAAAGCCAACCTGTGCCCTACACAGCACGAGGTAGAACCACAAACCAAAAGCCACTCAGAACTGCGTGAAATGGAATTCTGCACAGTCTGTATTTTTAGAACTTTCTCATTTCTTTTTACAGTCCTGATTTGACACAGGGAAGGGGGAATGTGTCTCTTGCCATCCAGACTCAAGAAATTCAATCACCAGAGCTTTACAGATGTGTGAGAAGCCCCAGGTGGAAGTTGGGAATGACAAGGCCTCACACCACCCTGTGAGAAAGGACAGTCACCATGAAGATCCAGGCGGTCTCATGTCATGCTGGTCACAGTTGGTCGGGGTGAGCTGAAGCACAGGGGCTGGCTACACCCTGGTGTTTTCTCTCTGCTTCTCGGTTCTGTTGCTTGGAGCTGGATTTATGAGGGATATCATCTTACAGACAAGGTGATGTGTCCTTACTCTCTCGGGGGTTAGGAAGCTCAGCCTAGTGAGTGGAGGACAGACTCTTGCATTAGACTCACAGGTTCAGCTCTGAGCTTCATCACCTCGTAGACACTGTGGGATTGTGAACGGGTTGCTCGCCCTCTCTACTCACCTATTCTGCCATCTGTAAAATGGGGCTGACCATGGAAGAACCCCATTCACATAACTGCTAGCAAAGAAAAGTAGAGAATTTAGCATATGGGGAATGGAACCTGATTTCTGAAAACATTAGTGGCTGCAACCTAATGTGTAGGTGACACCACTTTCTAAGGCCGCCATGTCAGATGCAGGCTTATGGGAAATAATCCAAATTTATGTCTCACAATTTGACAGCCTGGGGAATGAACTTTACAGAGCTCCTCACAGCACTGTGGCAGACCCCCACCTTGGAGCAGGATCAGCTATCTTCATAGGTGGGGTGGTCCCTGACCCAGGCTCCTTCCCCAGGGACTCATGGTCAGTTTTCCTAACTGCTCTCAGACAAAGGCCACAGCTAAAAACTGTCCCTGGCAACTCTTTCCTCTTACACAGAAGGGAATGAGGAGAGTTCATCTTCTGTAGGAGAGAAGGACATGTGGACAGACGGAGAGAGGGTTGCTGAGACCCAGAGAGCCCCATGCCTGTCCTTGGGGCTACCCCGCTCCCTGCCCGAGGGTTTGCTAAGAAGCCTCTGCAGCCCCACCCCCATTCTGGTCTTGCTACACTTGCTACAGTGTGGTTGTTACAGGGCGGGCAAAGAGGTGACAAGTGGCCACAGAGTCTGAAGATCACACGGGACGCAGACACGGCTCACTTTCTGCCCTATACTCTTTCCCACTCCTACTCCCTCATTTCATCTCTTGTTTCCCAGGCTGGTCTCAAACTCACTATGCAGCCAAGAATGACTTTGGATTACACGCATAGCTACCACTTCCAGTTCATGCGGTGCTGGGAGTAAGCCAGGGCACTGTGCACGCTAGGCAAGCACTCTACCAACTGAGGTACATCCCCAATCCTTCGGCATCTGTCTCTTGCCCCCTTTCTTTTTTATTTTGTGTGATTACATGTGGTGGTGGTGTATGTATGTATGGTGTTTCCACTTATATGTGCTGATGCAAAGCCTCATGTGGACACCTGTGGGTGCCAAAGAAGAGCCCCAAGTGACCTCCTCTTCCACTTACCAGCCTGTGTTTCTTTGAGACAGAGTCTCACTGATCTCAGAGCTTGCTGTTTTGCACAAGCCCCAGCGATTCTCCAGTCTTTGCTCTACACAGAATGGAGTTACAGACATGGGTGGCCATGCCTGGCTCTTGTGTGAGTGTTAGAGAATTGAACTCAGGGTCTCAGCCCCTCACTCGGGACCTCATACTTGTGCAGGAAGCACTTTTAACCACTAAGCCATCTCTCCGGGCCCTTGCTTCTCTTCATAAGGCCAGTAGATTGCCCTGAGGATCTTCGAAGAAAGATTAAGTGGGAAGGCCCCAGGAAGGCAGTATGCATGGTGGAAAAGACATGCATTCTGGAATTAAAACTACCAGGGATGCAACCATGGAAATGTTACTTCAACTTCCTTATTGGTAAATGAGGACAAGGTGTTTAGAAAGGTTAACAGTGTTCAGGTGTATGGACTGCTTGGCATAGATGAGACATACATTAAATAATAACTATATTATGACAGGCTATAACTATTCATATCTTAATGTATTATGCATAGAATTAACATCTCCAAGTGACATATTATAACAGACATGCTAAAATATTATATATGGTCATTTTTTGGAGAGAAACAGAGAGAGAGAGAAAGAATGGGCATGCTGGCAGCCTCTCAGCTGCTGTGAACAAACTCCAGACACATGCACCCCTTTCTGGGCAATAGCAGCATTGCACCCTTGTGTCACTTTTTATGTCTGGCTAAACATGGACCTGGAGAATTGAACCGGCTTTATTAGGCTTAGCAGGCAGGTGCCTTAACTGCTAAGCCATCTCTCCAGCCCAGAAACTGTTTTAATGAAGTCCAATAAGAGGCATAGATGGGCTCAGCAGAGTCACCCATCACTAGTCCCCTTGAAAACAGGCAAACACTCTGCTTCTTGGATAGAGTGTATGTGGGGGGGGGGGATATGAACACTTCTCCCCAGTGTTGCCTTGGGCTCCTTAAACACTCCGTGAGTGATAGGCACCGTCTGAAGACAGTACACCTCATTCTTCTGAATACCCAATCCTGGCCAGACATTACTAATCAATCATGATGCTCCCTCCTACTAAACCACAGGGCCACACAATAGTCACTCAGCAGCCACAAGCAATCAATCTGAGTCACCTGCTGCCAGACCAATTTTCTGTCCCTACTCTAAGGACTAACAGGCCACCTTGAAGGTCAGCTGCCTCCATGTGCCAGGCAATTGGAGGACTAGGTGAGAGGGCATTGCTCTGGAGCCCTGAATAGATCTCCTAGGTGTAACTTCAACTCCAGTGGGTCTAAGCTGGATAGAAGAGTAAATTTCAAAGCAGGTAGAATCCTGTTTTCTGGTCTCTTTGAGGGTCACAGAAGAGGCGAATGCAAGAGGAGTTCTATTACAGTTACCTTTCCATTGCTGGGACAAACATCCAACCAGACGTAGCTTACGGGAGGAGAGGCTTTATTTTAGGATCACAAATTCCAGGGGAAGTTTTACCATGGTGGATGAAGCTGGCTCATGTCAGCATCCACAGTACAGGGGGAGGGAAGAGAGGGGGGGGGAGAGACAGAGAAGCACAGACAGAGAGAACAACTAATAGCAAGCAAGCACAAACAGCCAGAGCTCAAGTGGGCTCGCTACACTCTTTAGGGCTGGACTCAAGATCCGCCCCCAGTGGCACACCTCCTCCAGCAGGGTTCTCCCCAGTGGAGACCCAAGTAGGAAGCTCAGCCTTAATCAAACATCCCTGAGGTCATGGGGCCATGCATCCAAACCAGCACACGTTCTATCTATAGACAGGAACGTACATGGCAGGACCTCCAGGGGCCAGCATCAGACTGAAAAGAAAGGGAAAGATATGGGAGGGGAGAGGAGATGTGGGGGAGAGGAAAAGGAGAGGAGAAAGAAGAGTGGGGAGGAAGGAGGAGAAGAGAGAAGGAAAGGAGGGCAGGGAAAGAAGGAGAGGATAGAGAGACAGAGAAAGACAAAGAGAGAGCTAGAGATAGGGGAAGAGAGTGGGACACAGAGAGACAGCATGCTTCCCTTGTTCTTTCACACACCCCCAGCATTCCGTAGATGCTTACTAATTAGCTACCAAGAGGCACATGGTGGGTAAAGTCAAACTAGAGAAGGAGAGAAGGAGCAAATACATGAGCCCGGGCAGCAGGAACTGTGCCCAGCTAGAAAGACAAAGACCCAGGGTCCCTAGAACAGTGAGAGGTGGTTCATTTCTTCCTCATGGATGCCTTGAGCAGTGGAGACTGTAAAGCCCTGAGCACCAGGTAATAACACTCAAGCAACTTCTTGAGGCTGTCAGAGAGACGCATCTCATTTTCTAAACCTCCCCAGAATGCTGTGGGGGGAGAGGCAGAGCCAGATCTGAGCCAGCCAGGTCACTGCGGCTCCAGCAGATCACAAAAGCCCTTCCCTGCTCAAATGAGGCAGGATGCAGCCCAAAAGAGTGAACAAGATTTGTGGAAAGAGCCAATTTCCCAAGATGAGTGTGTGAGCTGCTCAAAGGCACAATCATCTGGGGAAGGGACAGAACAGGCTGCAGAAGAGATTTGTGAAAGAGGCTCTTATGTCAATAAGATTCAGCTCGGCACAGACTGAGCTGCTCCTGGGCAGGAAGAGGGGATAAAGCCACAGGGACGGTCTCAGGACAGGCCTGCAGACTGGCATCCATAGAACCTTCACCATGGGACCCGACTAGGAGCTGGGTGCAAAGATCACTGGGCTCCAAGTGCTCCCTACAGGAGGGGGAACAGGGCAATACTAAAAGAAGACGTGGTGGTTTGAATATACATTGTTCCCAGCCGGGGCATGGTGGTGCACGCCTTTAATCCTAGCATTTGGGAGACAGAGGTAGGAGGATCTCTGAGAGTTCAAGGCCACCCTGAGACTTCAAGGCCACCCTGAGACTACATAGTGAATTCCAGGTCAGCCTGGGCTAGAGCGAGACCCTACCTCAGAAAAAGCCAAAAAAAAAAAAAAAAAAAATATCCCCACAGCCTTATGGATTTTGAATACCTGGCCCGAGCTAGTGGTGATTTGGAAAAGTTGTGAGGCCTTTGGAAAGTAGAGCCTTTGTGGAGGAATTATGTTGCTGGGAACAGACTTTGGGATAATTTAGTCCATCTTTAGGATAATATACTTCCTTCTTGTTGATATGTGAGCCAGCTTCTTGCTAACGCCATGCTTTCTTTGCCATGATGAAACTTCCCCTCAAAATTGTAAGCCAAAATAGGGCCTGGAGAGATGGCTTAGTGGTTAAGTGCTTGCCTGTTAAGCACAAGGACTCCAGTTCAAGGCTCGATTCCCCAGGACTCATGTAAGCCAGATGCACAAGGTGGTACATGCATCTGGAGTTCATTTGCAGTGGCTGGAGGCCCTGGCGTGCCCATTCTCTATCTATCTGCCTCTTTCTCTCTGTCACTCTCAAATAAATAAATAAATAAATAAATAAATAAATAAATAAATAATAAACAAAAAAATTGTAAGCCAAAATAACCCCTCTTCTTCCCTAAGCTGCTTCTGGGCAGATGTTCTGTCTGAACAATGAAGAGGTGACGGACTGCTATAGGGGTCATGTGACAGTTCCTTTTTACTTTTTAAATTGTTTTACTTTTCACAAGGTGGTTTATCTGCAGCAATGGACCAGTTGTGTATCTTAATTCAGTTGGTTGTGACCTAGATCTATACATGGAAGAAAATGGTATGTGCACACGCATACACACACACACACACACACACACACACACACACATGAAAACTGGTGAATGTGTACATATCTGTGGCTCAGTCAACACAGTACAACCATGTCTGTCCTCTGATGAGGAAACTGCTGTAGGCATTGCAAGATGTCCCCACAGGGGAAGACGGCAGAAAACGTGCACTTGTCCATTCAATGTGCCCTTGTTCCATGCCTGCGGATTCCCAGCCCGGCAGACCTCCGGCAAATGGACTCAACCTGAAAAGGCCATGGGCGAAAGCATCTCACCCATGCCAGCCCAAGCTCACCCATCTTGTCTCCTCTGTGGTCAGGAGAGCACAGCCCATGATTCATGGTTTTGTCCAGAAGATGCACAGGAGGTACATGGTGAGCAGCCCGTCCACGCCATCCACTCCTTGTCAGAAACGTGCTTTCTACCTCTCCGTGGAAGGAATAATGACTTTGTCAATCACCACTCTTGGCCAGACTTACTGAATTATCGGAAATGTCAAGATAATGTCTCCCTAGCCTGTTTTCACAGTGGGACCAGCTACTTCTCGTTAAATTATGTTCGGATACATTGATTTCCTTCGACAGGGCATAAGGGAACCCTGCCAGAAATGAACACTAATCTTCTAATTCAGTAAGAATAAAATATGTGACTGATTAAATCTTAATTAACAGTTCACAAAAGGCTTCTTAATGTCAGGTGGCATGTGCATCTTAATTAGGCAGCGGTTCAGATGCTGTTTGCAAAATGAGAGTGGGGGGCTGGGAGCCTCCCGGGGATGGTTGCCGCTTCTGTTCCCTTTGGGCCACTCCGTCTCTCTTGCTCTGTGCTCCTTCTGCACCCTTGTTGTTTTTCATGGGTTGGATCTACAAGCAAGAATTTATCATTCCCAGGCTGCATCCCACAAGCCATCCATTGGATTTTCCATTGGATGAGAGAGGATAGCCTATTGCACAGAGCAGGCTCAGCTGTGATAACAAAACAAAACAAAACAAAAAAAATACCCTCAATGTTGGAATAACCATGTACAGTCATTTACTGCCTGCTATATGTGCATGGTAGGCCAGCTCAGGGTACTGGTCCTTGGTGGTACTTGGTTATCCCAGAGTAGGACTGAGATCTGCAGAGTGAACACTCGGAAGAATGTTGTCGCTTGCTCGTCACATGGCAAGAAGTAAGCCATCTCTAAAACCTGCTGCTCACATCCCACCAGCCAAAGCCAATGACTCGGCCCCCAACTATATCCAATGGGAGGCAGGAAGTTTAATCCAATCAGAGCCCACAAGAAAAGATGGAAAACCTTGAAAATGGCAAGAGAAAAATGCCATTTTGCAACCAGAGGAGCAACAGTAAGCACGATTGGACAATGCTCATCAGGCATGAAGCAATACAAAAGAAAATGGCATCAAATTTTTTTATTTTTATTCTTTTACTTTTTATTTTCAAATATTTTTATTTATTTCAAGGGCAGAGTGAGAGATAATGGGTACACCAGGGCCTCTTGCTGCTGAAAACAAACTCCAGATGCATGTGCCACTTTGTGTGTATATGATTTTGTGTAGGTACTGGGAAATTGAACCCAGGATGGCAGGCTTTGCAAACAAGTGCCACTTGACTTCTGAGCTACCGCCCAAGCCTGAGTTTTTGAGAGCAAAACACAGGGGAGGGATAAGCATGAAAGGGCATTTGCTTCACAAGCTTGAAGGCCTGTGTGTGGTTCCGAGCACCCACATTAAAAAAAGAAGAAGAAGAAGAAGCAAGCATGACCAAGCATACCTATACCACTAGTCCTAGCAGAGGTGGGGACAGAGATTGGAGAATCACTGGTCAACCAGTCTAACCCACAAAAGTAGGTTCAGTGAGAGACTGTCTCAAGGAAGATGAGCAACAGGGAAAAGATGCCCAAACTCCTCCTCTGACCTCTGCACATGTGTGCATGCACCTGTACACACACCATACCACACATACAGGCCACGGCATACACGTGTGTGCAAAAAATGGGGGGGAACAGCTTCCAGCCTCTTCCATACTCTTCAAAATTCCGTTTCAAAGGATAGAGAGATGGCTCAGTCGTTAAGGCACTTGCTTGCAAAGCCTAGCGACGTGGGTTCGATTCCCCAGTGCCCACATCAAGCCAGATGCAGAAAGTGGCACATGCATCTGGAGTTTGTTTGCAGTGGCCAGAGGCCCTGGCGTGCTCATTCTCTCTCTCTCTCTCTCTCTCTCTCTCTCTCTCTCTCTCTCTCTCTCATTCTCTTTCTCTGTCTGCTTTCAAATAAATAAAATATTAAAAACTATGTTTCAAAACTGAAGGAGAGATTTTTTCAGGCCAGCACATGAGGATCTCAAGGGTCATTGCTCCTACTCAAACAAGAAGATCAAGGAGCCAACTTAGCATGAAGAACTCTGAGATCCATCAGCAGCCTGGAGCCAAAAGGGGAGACTTGAATAAACAGTGTTAATAATTAACTACAATGTGAGACTTGAAAAGGATGATCTCCGGAGTCAGACTCCCTGCAGGTAGGTCCTCTCGCTCCATTATTCCTAACAGTGATTTAGAGTCTCCTTGTCAGAGCCTCCACATCTTCATCTGTAAAATGGGGCCGTAAGTATCAAAGGGGTGGTGTAAGAATTAAATGACTCAGTGAACACAAAATGTTTTTGGCACAGGCGAAATCTCAAGGAAGGAGACGAGCAGGTGTTTGCAAGTGGAAGAGGTAAAATTCAGCCCTGCTTCACTAAAATCAATACTTTTCCTAGAATGGCCCAGAGAAATTTGCCTCACTGCCATCTCAGCTCAGCCATCCGGGTCTCCATGCACATGTATGCCCCAGCAGCCCATCTGTGCAGGATCACCAGACTCTGTAGGTAACAAACAGCCTCCACTGGAGAGAACTTTCTCCCACCGGTGCCACAATGCACCTCACACTTAATAGTGTTCCTTTAAATAAAATCATTTTCTTTTACATAAATGCATTTACATTTAGAGGAAATTTCTATCACTCTTGTAAATAAAAAGCAATTATCATTTCAAGTAAAAACAAACAATGAAAACTAAACGGTGATACTGAATTCCAGCTAGGTGCTGTTACCAGCCCGGCCTGAGGACTCAGCTTTGAAGGTTTTCTGCTGAGGACATGTCTGCCCTGTTTGGGACTTGAACTCCTGGCTTTGAATTTCACTTGAGTGGCTTAGTCACCCTGTGACTAGAAAATATTTCCAAGGCTGACTGCAGGTCACTCATTTGTAACATGAAAAGGATGGGTGGGACCCCTGCCTTCCAGGGGGGTGATGGGAACTGAGGAGTCTAACCTGGGATGTGGGGCGCACACAAGTGTGAACTGGGAAATGGAGAGCGAAGTGTCCACCAGGAAGCACATATGAGCTGAGTTCTGTCCCTGAACCTGAGTTCCTGGGTAAACCACAGGTGTGGCCCACGCCGGCTCCTTGGTTCCCTCAGCCATCAGGACTGGGGCAGCAGCTAACCTGTTTCTCTGCCACATCATGCCCACCCAGCTGCCACCCTCACCCTCCAGTTTCAAGGAGTCGATCACACGATGCCTGGACAGATGGTGAATAAGTGGCCAGAGTCACTTAAAAATTTCATATTATAATCCTAAAGACACTGACTGGAACAGAAGCACCGGGGGAGGCCGTGGGCTCCAGCTGTCACCTCCAGCTAAGCTCTCTGGAGCTTGGAGATCAAGCCCAGTGCCTGGGATGTGATGACAGAGGTCAGAATGCTGGTGGTCAACCAGACCACATCTAGGCCTTCCTGCCGGCAGGTACAAACACCTTTTCACTAAAACCCATCATTCCATTGGATAAAGATAGTAAGGTCTCCTCTCACCGAGTCACATGAGACTTATGTAATACTTATTATTATGTAAATAATACATTGTTGGACGGTGGGATAGGCTGAAGCCATGTCTGAAGGCCGAGGCAACTGCAGGCAGTCAAACATGAGCAGGTGTGGAGCTCATCAAAGGATGGACCCCTGCGTCCCTAGTATCACTGAAAAGGGAAACATCACAATGGCCTCTCCCTCCACAGGATTTCAAATACCACATGAAAGAGAAGAGAGTGGCACTATCAGAAATAGGGTCCCCTCCCCTAAGAGTTAATCCAAGGACCTTGTCAATCACTCACTTGGTCCAAGATAGCACCTCTTACCTAAAGACATGCTGAGAAGATGGAAGGAATAGTTACCCCCTTAATGAGATAATGCACTATATCCCCCAAAGCCCCACTATACACTTGTTTGCAGATCCTGCTGCTAAGCCTGGCCTCTTTTCTGAGTTCTAACTCACAAAGCATGACTTTTCCTCTTTATTCTTTCGATCTCTCCTTTGGATGTTGGCTGAAATCCTAAGCGTGCTTGCCCGACACGCTGGGGCTTTTTCACTTCTTTTCTCAAGAAATCACCTTTGCTTTACTCCTCGTTCATAGTCACAGGACAAAGGACTCTGCAGTGAGAAAATCTGCAACCCTGTGGGAACAGAGAGGAGCCTGTGGTTCTCAATAAAGACCTTTCTGTCCACACTCCTTCCTCCTGAGACGATCGCCTGGCAGTGGACCTGTGCCCATTATGGTCCATGGAGTGGTTGCCCTTGTCAGTCTGGTGTGGTGGCTATTAGAACCATCCCATGCCCACATGATAGCTACAACCGAATCTCCCCTTATCTCAGAAGTGAGCGTCGCACCACACACAGGACACACCACCCTTCTGGGGCTGTCCTGCATTCTGAGCCAGCACCACCTATAGTACTCACTTTTCTTGTTGCTATGACAAAACAAACTATCTGACGAAGCCATGAAAGGAAGGGCTCCCCGCTTGAGGGTACAGCCCACAGTAACAAGGGAGGCATGGTGGTGAGGGTGTGAGGTGGCTTGTAATGTCGTGTCTGGAGTCAGGAAGCAGAGAGAAGAATGGTGGCATTCAGCTCACTTTCACCTCCTTGTTTTTAAATATTTATAAAATTTATTTTTATTTATTTATTAGAGAGAGAGATAGAGAAAGGAGAGAATGGGCATGCCAGGGCCTCTAGCCACTGCAAACAAACTCCAGATGCATGCATCACCATCTGGCTTACATGGGTTCTGGGGAATGGAACCTTGTATGGCACAATGCAGGCCTGGCCCTACCCAAACCACATGGCAAAAGAAACCAGGAAGTGGCTTCTGTGAACATGGTGTCCTGCGCGGGCCTGGCGTGACAACAGCTACAGTCCCATGCTCGCAAGAAACCTGCTACAAGATGATCTGCCCAGAGACAGGTTGTCATTGGTCACAAAAAGGGGACCACCCCATACAATGATTGGCCAGCCAAGCCCCTTTAAAACCCCCTACACTTTTTTTTGAATAAACGAGTTTGCTGCAGCTCGCCCTCTGCCTGCTTTCACCCAACTCCCAGAGTCTGTGTCGTGATTCTCACCCCCAACTCGGCAGAGACCCTGCCGTCCCTCCTGGGCTGGCCTTAGGGGGGACCCCAACAGGCAAGTGCCTTAACGACTAAGCCAACTCTCCAGCCAGCTTTCACATTCTTAATCAGTCCAGCCCATTGGACAGTGCCACCATTACTCAGGATGTGACTCCCTCTCAGTCTACACTTTCTGGAAACACGCTCATAGACCCACCCAGGAGTGCAACTCCAAGTCCAGGGCCATTAAATGTCAAGATTAACCAGCACAACACCCAAGCAAAGGGTTCAGAAAGGAAAGCTGACGTCATGAGCTTTCAGGGAGCTGAGGACAGGAAGGTGACTTTGGGGACAAACGTCAACACTTGCCTTGTGCTGGCCTTCCTCAACAATCGAACCGCATGCCTCCCACTCACCAGTGCTCTCTGTCCCCTCCCCCGGCCCCCACCGTGTCTCTGGACTCTGCATCCCTGCTGAGCGCCAGTGCATTACTTATCCTCCCCTTGCTGGGACAAAACACCTGACTAGAAGCAGCTTATGGGAGAAAAGGGTTTGTTTCAGCTGACCGCTTTGAGGGAAAATTTCATCGGGATAGGGAAATCCTGGCAGAGCAAGCAGCTGGAGCATCACATCTTGTCACAGCAGCAGGAAGGAAGCAGTCTCAGAGTAAGGTGGCTCTCAACACCCAGTAGGGCTCAGCTAATAAACCTCAAGGCCCTACCCCAACCCCACCTGCAGTGACACACCTCCTCCAATAAGGCTCCGCCTCCCAAAGTCTCCGCCATCTGGGGACTAAACAGGAAGCTTAATCACAAACACCTGAGGCTATGGGGACACTGTACATTCAAACCACCATGCCTGCCCACCACGGAGGGAACATCATGAAGAAGAGCCGAGCCCCGTGGTTCCTGGTGACTACTCCCTTCCCAGATCCTGGCTTGTAGCAGGTACTCAGTTCATAAAAGCTAAATGAGTGAATGAGTTATCTGCCTGGTCCAACATGGAAGCCTGGTTGGGTTATATCTGCTGAGCTCTGGTAACATGCACACACCTCCCATGTGGCCACTGTGCCCAAGGAGCTGGGTTTCTGCTGTGTGTGGTTTAATTAAGTGTGAACAAGTGCAGGGAACCTGCAAATACCCTGATGCTACGAGGGGGAATTCAAGGCGGAAGGGGGAATGCAGGGAAAATGGAGACTCTTCAGCTCTCGGAAAAGAGGAGAAAGACGAAGGCTCATGATGGTCTCGGGGATATTGTGTATGTCTTGTGAAGGTGTTAAGGAGCTGTGACGGTCTGGGGTGTTGGTATGAAATGTCAGGGTTTTCTTAGTTAAGAGACATCTCACTTTCTAAACCATGAAGCTATTTGGCAGCGACACAGAGCACTCTGGAGGCTCAGGGTCCAGAAATGTAGGAACTGGGCATCATGGTGGGTAACACCAGTAGCGGATCCTTCCTCTGCATACCCCACTTCAGGCCGTTCCACTTCAGTGCATCTGAGTGACTTGATCCAGAGACGCTTTGCGGAGGACCACTTTCCTACTCCAGAGAGATATATTGAAAGAGACAGAGGGGTTTATTACAAAGGAGAAATGAGCACAAAAGGAGGCATGGAGGCATCCCATCACAACACCACAGTCACCAAGCTACATTAACCATGTGAGACCTGAAGGGCAAAGTCACAGCTCTGAAACCCCAACCCCAACAGAGCATAGTAAGAAACATTGATCACCTCGTAAAGGCGGCATCATGAGGTGATGTGTAAAGGGGAGGCATTTACCAAACCTTTTCTATAAAACTGGCTGCTGGTAGGAATGAAATCAAGGTAGACTTCACATCCACGTCAATGCAAGTTCTAAATATATACCATATCCGAGATGTAAGACTGACTATGGAACTTTAGAGAGAAGAGAGAGGAACACTTCATGCCTGTAAAGACAGAAGACCATTTTCTCAGCACAAGAGCAATAGGTGAAAAAATTACATAGGATAAGTCTGAGATAAACCAACTACCTAAGAATAAAAATGTCCCTATTGGGCTGGAGAGATGGCTTGAGGCACTTGCCTGCAAAGCCAAAGGGCCCAGGTTCAATTACCCAGGACCCACATAAGCCAGATGCATAAGGTGGCACATTAGTCTAGAGTTCATTTGCAGCAGCTGAAGGCCCTGATGCACCTATTCTCTCTCTCTCTCTCTTGAACAGGGGTCCTTAGGCTTCACAGGCAAGTGCTTAACCGCTAAGCCATCTCTCCAGCCCCCCCCCATCTGCCTCGCTCTCTCTCTCTCTCTCTCAAATAAATAAATAAAATGCCTATATTTCCAATTTTAAGAAGAAATCACACACGAATAAGAAACATGGAAAATATCTGTTACAGTGGCAATATATCTGGAGCAGTTTCTTTAATATATAAGGAGCTCTTCCAGATCAATAAGAATATAGACACTCAACAGGAAGGCAAGCTGTGGACATGGATGGAGCATCTGCAGGGAAAATACAAAGGATGAATAAAAGCAGGAAATCATGGAGCCATTTTCCCTCTCAAATTAGCAATATTTTTATCTATTTATTTGCAAGTGTGTGTGTGTGTGTGTGTGTACAAGTGTGTACATGATACAATGCACATGTGGAGGTCACAAAGCAACCTTGAGGTGTCTGTGCTCTCCTTCCACTTTCTTTGAGACAGGGTCTCTTTGGGCTACAATCATGCCAGTCTATCTGGCCTGACAGTTTCCAGAGTCCCCTGGCTCCACCTCTCATAGTCACAGGCACATGGCCATTTTGCATCCAGCTTGGCTTAGGTACTGGGGAATCAAGCCCAGGCTGGCAGGCACCATCTCCTTAGGTACTGGGGAATCAAGCCCAGGCTGGCAGGCACCATCTCCTTAGGTACTGGGGAATCAAGCCCAGGCTGGCAGGCACCATCTCCTTAGCCCCCAGCAACACGTTTTAAGGTATGTTGGGGATGGGGAACATAGAAAGAAGCAAAGAATAACTTTTTAATCCAACTTTTGTTGTTGTTGTTTTGCAATGCTAAAGATCAAACCCAGGGTCTCCACACATGCAAGGCAAGGGCCCCACCACTTAGCTATCCCCAACCTCACCTTTCTGAAAAGCAATCTAATAGCATAGTCAGAGAATCCTGCAAAAGCTGAAACAGCTATTATTTACAACAGAAAAAAAAAAAAAAAGCAATCAAAAACACCCTGCTTGAAGGAAAACAGATCCACAAATTCTGGTCCAACCACAAAATGGAATGTAAAGTAAATGTTACAATCAGGTTCGCATTGCTAGTAGAAATCACCCAAGATCAGCTTGTGGGGAAAAAGAGGTTTATTTTGGCTTACAGACTCGAGGGGAAGCTCCATGATGGCAGTGAAAGTGATGACATGAGCAGAGGATGGACATCACCTCCTGGCCAACATCAGGTGGACAACAGCAACAGGAGAGGGTGCCAAACACTGGCAAGGGAAAGCTGGCTATAACACCCATCAGCCTGCCCCCAACAATACACAGCCTCCAGGAGGCGTTAATTCCCCAGTCTCCATCAGTTGGGAACCTAGGATTCCGAACACCTAAGTTTATGAGGGACACTTGAATCAAACCACCACAGTAAGCATTAAATGTCACACTTTTAGAGACTTCTTAATGAGAAGAGGTTGTATTCAAATAATTATATCTTTAATTGAATCACAAACAGTAGGATTTCAATTTGTTTTAAAATAAAATTATATGTGAGGAATAGTATATATGTATGTTGTGCATATATATGTACGTATAACATGCATATATATATTGTGTGGGCTGGAAAGATGGCTCAGTGGTTAAATGTATTTGTTTATCATACATATGTACAGATATCTTGGAGAAATGGATAAAGAGGAAAGTAAGTGTTGACTTTGACTGCTGGTTCCAAGTGATGGGTACCTCTGGGTGGGGGAGGGTGATCCAATGGTTAAATGGAGATCACGGCCAAGGGCATGATTTTAGTTTTTGTTTCTTTTGTTTGTTGTGGTGCTGGGGATCAAACCTGGAGCCTTGTGCAGGCAAGGTAAGCACTCTACCACTGAGCTACATTCTCAGGCCAACGGTCCAGTTTTTAATTCATTTATCTGAGAGAGAGTGTGTGAGTGACTGAGTATGGGCATGCCAAGGCCTCCTGACACTGCAAACAACCTCCAGGCATGTGTGCCATTTTGTGAGTCTGGTTTTCAGTGGGTACTAGGGAACTGAACCCAAGCCATCAAGTTTTGCAAGCAAGGGCCTTCAAGCACTGAGTCAGTCCCAAGGGTACAGTTTTTGGTTGGGCTGCTTGGATTCAAAGATCCTGATTACCAAAAATAAAATCCATATTAACACAAAGCATGTGGACTGGCTGGTGATCAGCTCCTTTTGATCTTGAAAAGTGACATTTTGTTTTCAGTTCTTGAGGGTCCTTTTTTTCCTTAATATTTTTGTGGTGCTAGAGTTAGAACCCACGTCTTTGGGCATGCTAGGCTAGTGCTCTACTCATGAGCTACATACCAAGCTTTTGCTTTTTAAAAATCTGTGTGTGTGCATGTGTGTGCGTGTATATACGTGTGTGTGTGTGTGTGTGTGTGTGTGTGTGTGTGTGTGTGTATGCATGCACACACATCCACATGCCACAGTGCATGTGTGGCGGTCAGAAGCCAACCTTGGTGTTGGCCCTCACTTCCACCTTGTCTGAGGCAGGGTTTCTTGTGGTTTGTCTCTGTGAGCTAGCTCGTGAACTTCAAGGAATTCTCCTGTCTCAGCCTCCCACTCGCCAAAGGCGTACTGGGAGTGTAGACGTGTGTTACCTCACCTAGCTTTACATGGGTTCTGGGGATTCAAACTTGGGTCATCACGTTTGTACAGCAAGCTCTTTTTTCACTGAGTCATTTCCCCAGCCCATAACAGCTCTTGTTTTTTGTTTGTGTGTTTGTTTTGTTTTTTTGAGACAGGGTCTTGTGTAGTTCAGGCTGGCTTCGAAGTTACAATCCTGCTGCTTCTGGAGTGCTGGGAGTGCAGGCGTGCACCATCATGCCCTGCAAAAACAGTCATTTTAACAGGTCACCTTGACGGAGACAGACAACAAATGGCTGTGACAAATCCGAGGCTGTTTGCATCCTGACTTGGGCTGTAATTAACCCAAGTGGAGAGAGTGTGAAGAAAGAAACCATTTGCCAAAGCATCCACAGTGTCCATCTCCCACCAGGACGACCAAGGGCAGTGGCTATCTTCTCTTTTATTTTCCATTTCACAAAATTTCTTCAAAGAAAATGGAAGACTTTTACATACTTCAAAATACTCATTAATTCCTATGCCTCCTGCTCTGCTCGAATATCTAGCTTGGGACCATGAGCACAAAAATCAAGGTCTGACACTATCCCACCTATGGGCCTACCCCAGGATGACAGGAATAGCTTGTGAACTAATATATATTTCCTGCCTGTCACATGAGAGTCAGGCTATCATCTACCTACTATAGAAATGCAAAATGCAGGGACTACGCCCAGAGAGACTCTAAAGAGCCTTTGCTGCTCTAGACACAGCTGCGGGGCCTCAGACCAACTCGAGCTCAAAGCAGTTCCTCAGGAGTCAGCAACTCCAGGTTCAAAGGGGCTTCCAGGAAGGCAGCAAGCCGCTGACCCCGCGGCTCCAGAGCGTGGCTGCGGAGGAGGTGAGCTGCGGGCAGGGAGTGTGTGTCCCTCTCCACATACCAGCGGTGAGCTGTGGGCAGGGAGCGTGTGTCCCTCTCCACATACCAGCGTCCCACTTCAGAGCCTCACAGCTGAAATGAAGCTTATAACAGTGTCCCTGGAGGCCGAACACCCTGCCTACAACATTTAACTAAACCACTTCTGATTTCTGTTCTCCATGTGCTCTCTTACAGCCCCAGCAGCTTTCTGCTCCTCACAGCCTGCCTGGCTCGTCCCCTCCCTCTGGACTCTCGGAACCACAGTGAGCCTGGGGATCTGCAAGGCTGTTGCTCTAACAACTCATCTTCTCACTACGTATACCAGCTCACATATAGGACTTCAACCGCCCCGTGCACCGCCACACTCGAAAGCACACATGCGTTTATGCACTCGTACACCTGAACATACATGCAAATCCATGTGCCGGTCAGCCTACAGCTCACTATATTCACACATGTGCACACATGCTGCTCACACGCACACATGTGTCTGCATGCACATGTTCCTGTGCACAACTGTCCCAGCTGCCACCCTTCAGGTGTCACCTTAAGGGAACACCTCAGGACAATCTCGTCTGATGCCCTATAGCCGGAGTTGGGCAGATTCTCCTGTTACAAGCTCTGCTGCCCTGAGAGCTTGTCCTCTCGAAACATGGCCACATGCCAATCAAACGTTTCTCTGGCCCATGAGGCTGGGAATGTAGGTGGGTAAGAGTGCTCGCTGAGAGTACACCAAGCCTGGAGTTAAATTCCCAGAACCACGTAAACCAGGCATAGTGGTACACACCTGTAATCCCAGCATCTGGAAGCTGAAGGGAAGAGGCTCACAAGTTCAAGGGCATCCTCAGCTACATAGTGAGTTTGAGGCCAGCCTGAGTACACGAGAACCTATTTCACAAATAAAAATGAATGTGTCTTCCCAGACAACCATGAGCCCCAAGGGGACAGAGACTGTGTAGCCTCTCCGTTCACCAAGCACATGACACAGAATTGTGTCACACAGAAGTCACCAAATAAACACAGTGAGGGAGGAGAGGGCACACCCATTTTAAAAATGGGCAAGCTGACACACACCTCTAAATCAGCACTCTCCGGGACCCAGATTCCTCATTCCTGGGATATGGTGTGCGTAGTTTATTATGGATATTCTAGAATGTTCAGAAAGGAAAGCAAACATGCCAGACCCCCACGTGTGTGGCATCCCAGTTGCAAATACCATGCGGGTCTCCAGTGCTCCTTCCAGCCACGCAACTTCCCACTTCGGGCTGGTTGGTCCATTTTTGATTCTAAAGCATTCAGGCCATGCCATGATGTCATTTACCCACAAATCCTTCGGTGTGTATTCCCAACAAGTAAGGGCTTTTTAAAAGATATGTCACAGTGACCGGTGGTGCTTAATGAAATCTAATCTCCACCTATTGTCAAGGAGACCAGGGTTCAGAACAGCCTCCAGTTGTCATTCTGGGAGACTTAGGGCTCTAAGAAGGCCCACTCTGCATTTATTGTTTGGCAGTCCACGGCAGTCCCTCCCGCCTGTCCTGTCCTTGACATGCTGAGCAAGTGGGGCCTCCTACACTTCACTCTCAGAAGTGTCTTGGCTTAACGTCTCTCCTAGGGACCTGCGACAGCTGGTGTGGCCTGTTTCCTTGGGACAATCTGGAGCGTGCATCTGCACCCACCAAACCTAAGGTTGACCTGCGTGACATGACACTGTCTGAAAATGCCAAATCCTAGCACATACAATTTAAGATCATCCCAAGCCCTCTGTGACCCTAAGGGGTCTATTGCAGCCAGATTGTTGTGAAAATATATGGGGTGTGTTCCTTCCAGAGGGAGCCCTTCAGACCCCTCCTTTCTCCTCCCAGAGACTCCAGTCACGTGTGGATGGGGCTGAAGGGCCCGACCTTTGTGGCTGACCTTGTTCTTGGCTTTGCATGAGCCAATTGCTTCAGCAGGTGTTTGCTTACCTCACTGAGCAGGTGATAGCCTTGGGCAGGGACAGCTCACACAAGCCACCTGCGCCAAGGTCCTCAAAGGCTAGAGTATGAGCATGGGGCCGACTCAGGTGTTTCAGAAGACCCAAGCCACACCCTTCTGCAGCTCAGAATATCTGTCCCCGGGTAACACAGAAAGTCCCTTTTTTTTGAGCCAAGCAGGTTGAAAGTTCAATCTTCCGGCCCCACTAGGGCCTGTGATTTCAAGAAGATGAGAAAATGTTCCAACTAAAGACAGGCCCATGTCTTTAGACAGGCTGGGTGAATGTGATGCCCAGAAGAGCCAGGCTCACAAGATAGAGGGTCCCAGCTCTCCACTGAGCAGGGAGAATGTTCATTGATCTGTCACCTCCACAGTCACCTGCTGCTCAGTTATGGTCATCTCTTCCAGATAAAGATGTAAGGGTTGGGCTAGAGAGATGGCTTAGTGGTTAAGGTTCATGCCTGTGAAGCCTAAGGACCCTGGTTCAAATCTCCAGGTCCCACTTAAGCCAGATGCACATGGTGGCGCATGCATCTGGAGTTCGTTTGCAGTGGCTAGAGGCTGGGCCCTGGCACACTCATTCTCACTCTCCCTCTCTCTATCTCTCCCTCTCTCTGTCTCTAATAAATAAATAAATTAAAATAAAATCTTTTTTTTTTAAAAAAAAAAAAGCCAGGTGTGGTGGTGCATGCCTTTAATCCCAGCACTCCGGGAGGCAGAGGTAAGAGGATTGCCATGAGTTTGAGGCCAGCCTAAGACTACATAGTGAATTCCAGGTCAGCCTGGACTAAAGCGAGACCATACCTCAGGGAAAAAAAAAAAGATAGGAGGGTTTGGGGTTCTGCTCAGTGCTGGAGAACTTGCCTAGCATCATGTATGGCCCTGGGTTCTATCCTCAGAAACACACACACACACACAAACTGGTAAGATTCAAGGAGACAGGGAGATGCCAGGGCTCAGCAAAAGCATCTTCCTTCCTGGAATGTCCTTCCATGTGGTCTCCTATAGCATGCTTTTTGCTTCATGTGGCTGAGGTAGCGATGGGGCCTCCTTATAGTGGGTATGGGTGTCACAGCACCCGCTTCCAGGTCATCATCAACAGGGTTAAAACAATACCCACTGACTGCCCCCTGCTTTTGAGGGTTTGAGTTGGCTGTGGGTTAACTGGTCCTCTGCCTCTGTAGCTCTCACAAGCTACTCGGGGTTAAATGGAGCCATATTCATATCCAAGGCTTATCCATGGAAGGTGTGCTCCCAGCCACTCCTGGCTCTGTGAAATCCCCACTCTCCACACACCCCTAAATCTCTCACCATCTTTTCCCTGCACCTCCCATTCACCCAAGTGTTGGTCTCCAGCTGGGGGCACTATTTGGGAAGTTGTGGAGCCTTTAAGAGTTGCAGCCTTGCTGGAAAAAGTAGGTTTTGGAAGGCAGGCCCTGAAGGGATAGTCCTGCCCCACCTTCTGGTTTCTGGAGACATTACAAGCTGAGTGCCACCAGGAACAGGAACCCACTATGCCTTCCCCACTGCGATGCACTGAAATCTCACTGAAACCACGAGCTGAAATCAACTTCTCCTCCCTTACTTTGTTTCTGTCGAGGATCATGTCAGAGTTTTGGGAAAAGTCCTAAGTGACGATGGTTTCTCTTGTCTACTTCAGGTCACCTCATCTCCCAGAGGCTGCCAGTGTCACCTGTCTTGTCCATGGCCACCACTTCACAGCTACTTTTTGGAGGCCATTTGTGGAGAGCAAGTACGTTAGTCAGAACAAGCCTTGAGTAATACAGTGTGATCTTAGGAGGAATGTCCCTGAACAGAAAGTGACAGCTGGAGAACAGGTGCCACAAGGTCTGAGTCTTGGATGATGAGGACAGAGGAAACGCCTGGAGGTCTGAACACCTCACACATGATACATACTGAAGTAGACATGCCAAGGCTCAAAGAACAGAAGAGTCCCCATCACACAGCCATGTGTGGGTCTGGAATGAGAAAATGCATGTGATGAACTCCAATGTCCACAGTCCCATTACCACACATGTGCCTCAGAGAAGCCAGCACTGCCCTGCACAGTGGCAGCCTCATACCAAAAACAGACACCACAACCTTTCTGATGCAAGCTGGTCGGTTCAACAGAACATGCCCAGCAAGCCTGACCAGGAGAGGATGGTGCTCCCTGCCTGGTCTTAAAGGAGGAGGAAGCCAGATGGCAGAGACATGAGAGAGAGAGAGCACTGGTAGAGAGGGCACCAGATGAGAGAACAGAAAGGCTGAGATGCCATTTGGTCTCCTATGCTAAGAGCTGAAAGAAACGAAGGAGGCTTGGCAAATGCAGTGCAGAACAGTCAGGGTGGAAACAGTGAGAAGTTGCCTGTGACTTGGGGAACTGAGCAACAGGGAGCCAACAAAAATGGGGGACAGAGGGCAGCACCCTCAAAGGGTGTTTCTAGGGAGTCACCCTGGCTGCACACAATGCCCCATGAGGATGCTCTTGCTTGGATGAAAGAGGAGGTGAGGCAGAGTTGTGAGAGAAAGGGAAGATTCAAGATCGGCTTCCAGAAGTCAAAAAGCGAGAGTTAACAGAATCTGAGAGAGCGAGAACTCATGAAGGAAAGTGATGGACTCACAATGGTTTTGGGGACTAGGGGACTAAAGAAAGGCAGAGAACAGAGCAGTCCAGGTTTTCTAGAAATGTTCTATAAAACTGCTAAAAGAAAACTCACAAGACGGGTATGGTGGCACACACCTGTAATCTCAGGACTCCGAAGGCTGAGGCAGGAGGGTTGCAAGTTCCAGGCCAGCCTGGGTTCATAGCGAGATTATCTCCAAAAAAAAAAAAAAAATGCTTGGGGATGTAGTTCAGTTGGTAGAGTGCTTTCCTATGCCTGAATCCCAGGATTCAATCCTCAGCACCACATAAAAGTGGATACAGAGCTGGAGAGATGGCATAATGGTTAAGGTGCTTGTCTGCAAACCCTAAGGACCCATGTTCAACTCTCCAGATCCTACGTAAGCCAGATGAACAAAGGTCAGGCAAGCGCAAGGTTGTACATGTTCACTATGTGGCACAAGCATCTGGAGTTTGATTGCAGTGGCTGAGGCCCTGGGGAACCACCCGTCCTCTAAGTAAAAAATGGTAACAAAGTGTCCAGGACTGTGTTGACATGTTCACTATGGCACAAGCATCTGGAGTTTGATCAGTGGCTGAGGCCCTGGGACCCATGTTCAACTCTCCAGATCCCAGATGAACAAAGGTCAGGCAAGCGCCCATCTGGAGTTTGATTGGCTGAGGCTAATAAAAAAAAAAATGGTAATGCCCACCTGTGATCCCAGGACTTAGAAGGCTGAGGCAGGAGGATTGTAAGTTCCAGGCCAGTTTGAACTATACACACTGAGATCCTGCCTCAAAAAAGAAAAGACCAAAATGATATATGAAATATGTATCTTTGTACACTTGCATGTCATATTTCATGTACATGTATATTTTATACAATAATGTACTATATACATTATATATAACACATACACATAAAAATATATTGCTAAATAAAAAGTTGATGAGGGCAGTTTTTCAACATTGATGCTGGTTCATGGAAGTGTTTAGTTTGTGGAAATTCAGATCCTATGCCTTATCATTCATGTGGTTTTTTTCCATTTACAAGTCCCAATTCATTAAAAGGGTTAAGTTGTGGAATAAAAATGTATAACGTGACCCTATCTTTTAATAGTGGAGAATAAGCAAAAGGAGAACGAGGAAGAGATGAGCCAACTATTCAGGAACAGACTTGGAGGGAGGACGTGAAAGAGGGAGGAGGAAGCGGAAGAAGAGAAGAGGCTTCACCTCCCACAGGATGTGTAGCTTTGTCTGGCATTTGGGCTTGTGGTGACTAGACAGGAATGTTTGGCATGGAATTCCTAGCAGATTCTAAGGATGGAGGCACTGGTTGGCTCATTCCCTGCTAAGCGCTGGGCAGAAGGCTAGATGGTCCGTGCTTGTCCTCCTAAGCCCATGGGTTCACAAGGAGAGGGTTCAGGTACACATCATGACATGAGCAAGTGGACCCCATGGAAGAGGCAACTCTGTCTGGGGCACACACAGGAGGATGGCCACAGGGCAGGAGAGGCATGTAGGTGTCTCTGTGAAAAGAACATGCCAGACATGGAGACATCCTAGATAAGACAGAGTCCACAAGGGTCCACTGGGAGGAGAGGAAAGAGCAGCGTGGCCAGAAAGCTTTTCTTGGGGAAATGCAGAAAAGTATCATGAGTGGGAATCCAGCCATGATGTTTCACATGCTGGATGCTAGGGACAGGGCCTGTAAGTGCTGTGCAGGGAGGACATTAGTGTGGGTGTGTGTTGCCCAGGGTACTCAGGCCTGTGCTCCCTGGCTGACCACTGGGTCCAGAGGAAAAGACCCCAGGGCACCCTGCTTCCAGATTCCCGCTCCTTTCTCTCCTCTCACCATGCAACTGCCAACTCTCTTTTTCTTGTTTTTCTGTCTTCTTTTCTTTTGATTTCTTTGAGACAGCTTCTCACTATATAGTCCAGACTGGCCTCAAATTGTGAGGCCACTCTACCTCCTGAGTGCTGAGATTACAAATGTGCACCACCATACCCAGTATAAATTTCTTTCCTGTTTAACCCCATTGGCACCTCCCATCTCTTAGTGTCATAAACAGCATCAAACATATCCTGACAAACAGTCCATTCAAAGCCAGGCCTGGTGGAACACACCTCTGATCCCAGGTAGGTTACTCCAGAAGCTGAGACAGGAAAACTGCACCGTTACGGCCAGCCAGGGCTGTGCAGCAAGACTCTTCTTCTGCTCCACCCTGACTGAACTTCTGCCTGGCCCACCCCCAAAACTCCTCTTCAGCCTTCAAGACTCAGCTTTCAGCTCACCTCCTCCAGAAGCCACTTGGGAACCCTTCTGCTCAGCTTCCAGCTTCCCTGTCAGCTATAGATGTACTTCTACTCAAAGGTTCAGGCTGATACCCACAATAAAAATGTGGCCCCTGGGGCTGGAGAGATGGCTTAGTGGTTAAGGCACCTGCCTGCGCAGCCTAAGAACATCAGTTCCAATCTCCAGGTCCCACGTTTAGCCAGACACAAAAAAGTGGCACAAGGGCGCAATGCCGCGCTTGACCACAAGGGGGCGCACATGCATGGCGTTCGTTCACAGCGGCTGAGAGGCTGCTGGTGAGCCCATCCTCCCTCCCTCTCTCTCTCTCTCTCTCTCTCTCTCTCTCTCTCTCAAAAATTCAGCCCCTAGGAGGTGGCCCATCAGAGCTGCTCATGGTTGTTGGAGCTGCTTAGGGTTAATCCTATGGTCCAATCAGAGCCCACGAGACAGATTCCAGATTCCCACTGAAGCCTTTGTCTCCTATGCTGTCACCTCATGTAACTTAGCGCAGGAAGTCTAAAAGCCAGGTGCCATCAGGCCCACCCTGGAGACAGGCACTTGCTGAGACTAACACCACACAGAGGCAGTGGAGAATGGGAAGAAAAGGAAGATTAAACAACCTGGGTCTTGGACTGGGACTTGGCTTAGTGCGTACAGCACTTGCCACACAAGCACGAGGACCTGAGTTCAGAACCTCAGCACCCATGTAAAAGGCCAGGCAAGACGGCGTGTGCCATAGTCCCAGCACTGGATTCAAAGGCAGGAGGATGTGCAGCACTCACTGACCAGACCAGCTAGTCGAGCCCAGTCAACGAGCTCCAGATTTAGTCAGAGACCCTGTGTCAAAGAAATACGACACAGAGCAACTAAGAAAGACATCTGATGTTGACCTCTGATTTCTACACCTACTCACATGCACATACGCATACATATGAACATGCACACACATGCACAGGCAATAAACCCAGGGCCTGGATGACAATGGCTGAGTGCCTGGATCCAACCATACTTGAAGCAACCCTAGATTCAGATCCTCAGGTGTATGACCCCCAAAAAACCTTCCAAGATGGAGTCAGGGTTCTGTTGCTTTGTGACTCCAGGAGCCCTGACTAGGAAAATGTCCAGACCATAGCTGAGATTCTCTAAGAACAAACTCTTTATGGTGTCTTCCCAGGACCTCTCTCACACCAGAAACATCTTCCACATGAGCTACAAGGAAAGCCAGCCTGGACATCCCCAGCTCAGCCAGTTCTGGGGACCAGCCATCAGTCTTTGTCGTGTGAAACTTTCTGGCAGAGACGTCTACTCACCACCCAGATGGGGTTCAGATGACAGACCAAAGAACGATGGCACCAAAACCTGATGTCGGGAACCAGCGAGGTGATTGGGGTTCACTTACAGAACATGGAGAGGGCTGCTTACAGGGGTGAGGGTGACTCAAAGGCGGC